>OY796677.1:59680604-60880604 GCA_963680715.1 Tetragnatha montana | reverse complement strand
TAATGCACTAAGTCTCTTACAAAACATTTACTCTGTTAAAATAGAGACGGGGTTAGGGGGTTCAAACCACCCCCATGAAATTCTTATATCTTAGTTTTTTCCTTTGAAAACGAGTACAAGAAATCATCTTTTTCGTGTGACACTCAAAGAGTCCCAAATGACCAAAAATGAGTCAAAACACAACTTTTTAGGGTCAAATTTTCAAAAATTTTCTTGGGGGAGGTTCCCCCAAACCCCCCTTATGCCTCGGGATGGATGTATTATTCACTAAACATTGAAATTAAGTGCACGAAAATTCTCATTTGATCTATATTCTTGGAAAAAAAATATTTGACTCAAATCATCGTAAAAAACCCCTCCCGGTTGACACGCCCTTATTATTTGGATATATTTAATGATTAACTAATTTAATTACTAATTAATTAGTTATATTTAACAATACTAGTCATTTACAATCAACACTGCCCTCAATATTTAAGACATTAATGAATATTGTAAAAAGCACGGCTTGTTACTTCATTATCATCCTCAATCAGATTAAGTTAGCCCCCCCCCCTTGCTCATGTTCTAGATCCGCCACTGGATAAAAGGATACTAAATGCAGACAAAACAAAGTTTTTGATAGCAACAAACAAAACTCTTGATCCATCTTCTCTCAAGATAATGACCTACTCTTTTGAAACTGTAACCCAGTTCAAGTATTTAGGAACCTTAATATCAAGTCGCAACAACCTAAAAATCGAAATAAATAACAGAATTTTCATGGCTAATAGAAGCTTTTACGGCCTCAAAAACCAATTCAAATCTAAGTTCATCAGTGTGAAGACAAAGTTAAGCATATATAAAACTTTAATCAGGCCTATAGTTATGTATGGAAGCGAGTGTTGGACCCTCAATAAAACAGAGGAGGAAAAACTGCTGATCTTTGAAAGAAAAATATTGAGGAAAATATTTGGACCAATTCAAGAAAACAACGTGAGAAGGATTCTTTACAATCACGAAATTTACAAAAAATATGAAAAATTTGGTGGGACCGACATTGTGAGAACTATTAAGGCGTCACGTATTAGGTGGCTGGGCCATCTCTTCAGATATCCCGATGCCGCCCCTACCAAAAAAGTGACTTTCTCCAGAATTGAAGGGATTAGACGAAGGGGAAGACCACCTACGAGATGGATGGATGATGTTGAGGGGGACCTCAAGCTACTGGGAATTAACCGATGGCGGGCCGTTGCACTAGACAGGGCCAGATGGAGGACAATCTGCGAGTCAGCCTTGGCCTGTAAAAGGCTGTTGAGCTTTTGAAGAAGAAGAAGAAAAGTCACCACTAAATTATAAACAAAAGGTTTTTTTTATACTTTAAGTTGCTTTTTGTAACTATTGAGGCGGTTTCTAATTAGTTCTATTTAATAAGTATGTCATTTGGGTATCGATGGCATATAAAAATTAATAAATTGAGCCGTTTATTTCAGTAACATGTGAAACTTTAACTATTTTCAAATAACTTATTGGTGTCGTTGGCTATATCAATTAGAAGCATTTTTAAAAATGACTAGTTTCCTTTTCTTCTCTTACTTAACTGTCCATTGACGTAAACTCATTGATTTTTTTATTGAAATTTACACGTTCTAAGCATATGCAATTTAATCACCCATTTTTGAGCCCCATTTTAATATAGCGACGCCACTGTGGTGGTGTTTTGTAATCATGACCCCAGGTTTGAACACACGTGTGTGTGCAGAGAACAAGTTTATAATCAATATTATCAAAGCTTCTATGGCCGTTATCGTTCACGTTCTAAATGCATTGTATCTTAGGTAAATATGGATAATACGAACCATCAAAAGAGCTTACGTAAAGTAGTTAAGACGAACAACACAGAGTTTGTAAAAACAAGCAATTTTTCCTGATAATTTAGTACTATATCGCAATATCATTTGTTTTGAAATTTTAAATCAGTAGGTAATACTATGAAAACTATATTTTTTTTCCTGGGAGTATTTATTTTTATTTAAAAAAAAACGAAGTGAATATTCAGTTGGCTGGTTAATAAAGTACCCATAATGGGCAATATTTTATTTCAAAAGGATCGATAAAAACAGTAGATACATCTACAAATTTTTGAGAGTGAAAATAGTGAAATTAGTACTCATTGCACAGTGTAAATTATCTATACCAGAAATACCACTCAAACTTTTAAGCTATTAGAATTTTTTCAAAAAGAATTTAATCAGCGCAAAAAAATCATACTGATCATTTATAAATATATTTTATTAATTAATGTGATTTTATTTAAATCTGGATTATAAGAATGATTTCTTACCTTCATAAATAAATATAATCTAACCCATTCCCTAAATTTCAATACCTCCTCGAAAAAAAAATCCTCTCTACGCCTTTGGTATGTGTATTACATAAAAGGGGGCTGTTATTATAGTAAGGGAGCCCAGAGTGTTTTTGGGTAGTAACTCGAGCGCGTCAGATAATCATAAGGGGGATACCTTGCATGCTTTTGAGTAACTCCACCAAATATAAGCTCTCTATGTAGGGGGGTTTGTCTAGAACAGCCAGTCAGATTTGTAAAAAAAATTTAGTTAAATGGACATACTCGAGCGCGTCAGATAACGATAAGTTAGGTTAGTTACCAGCTAAAAAGTGTACATTTTCTAAAATCTGCCGATTTGAGCGGTGGGTAAGGGAGCGGGAGGGTTACAAAGTTGCAATGTAAAGCCAAGACCGGTAAGACGCTATCGCTCTTTTTGAGAAAAATGTACGAAACAAAATGTTTATAGACTAGTAGCCAGGAAACTAGGTTCAATTAGTTGTAAACTGTCTTGGTAGCCAATCTGACGCGCTCGAGTATGTCCATGTAGCTAGTTTTCTTTCAAATTTTGACGGGCTGTTCTATACTTACCCACCAACATGGAGTGCTTATATTTGGTGGAGTTACTCAAAAGCATGCAAGGTATCTCCCCTATGATTATCTGACGCGCTCGAGTAAATCCACATTTAGCATCATGGGCTCCCCTACTATTAAATATCCTTAATTTAATAACGATTGAAATAAGGTGAGAAAAAATGTTTTGGAAAAGGGAGGCAAAAATGTTTTGGAAAAGGGAGGCAAAAATGTTTTGGAAAAGGGAGGCAAAAATGTTTTGGAAAAGGGAGGCAAAAATGTGCACTAGTTCTAGTTAAGCATATTAGAGCGAAGTAATCAAGAAATACTATGTGGCACATGCTTTGGCAGATAAAAAATTCATTTAAATCTCTCACAGTTTTCAATAAGGATTTTTAACAGTTTAATAAAAAAATAACCCTTTAGTTTTCGCCTTGTATATGTTATTTGAGAAAAATCCTGTTACATGGCGAGGACGAAGCAGCTTTCATCAGCGATCAAATGCCGAAAAAACCATAACTCAACTCTCAACATGTTTCTTATGACGCCATCTATTGAGTGCATGAAGAAGCCGGATTTGCTTTGCTGCAGTAATTCGACTAGTGCTGAAAAACCAGTTCTACAGGTCAATGCTGGGAAAACTAATATTTCTTGAAGAAGTTCGGAAAGTAAAAATACTATAGAGCATTTTCAATCACGTGTCTCCGATCACGTGATCAAGCTGGCTTGGAGGACAGACAACTTTTCTTTAACATTAGGCTCCCATAGAGAATACGCGCTGCATTTAGTTTTTATAAAAAAAGTTCATTTAAAAATATTCTTTAGGCTCGGTTAAAGACCGGAACGAAAGAATAATAGTTATTGAAGGTAAGTGCATATGTTTTTGTGTTTTAGTGGTAAGCTAAATTTAGAAAAAGACTTATTACGAGGTGACATGTTTTTGTTTACATTTGTTAGAACAATATGCGAGTCCGATACATCTGTAAAATACTTATAATATGCTACTGAAACTAAATATTGAATAATTAATAAATAATTAAGAATTTTAAAATATGTTAGTAGCATTGCGAATGGTACTTGCAATTATAGAACACTGGCAGAAATGGTTTCAGCAATTAGAACACTGCAAAATATAAAATGTAGTATTATTGAATGACTTATAATATACAGAAATGCCATTTTAGAGTAAATAAAGGTTACTTTAAAGTAAACTTTGGAGAAAAACATAAAACATCCTTATTTTTCAAAATTCACATCAAAAGTAAACAAATAAACGATGTGCATCCTATAGTTTTCCATCATACTGTCTGTCATCCAAGCCTCTGACGTCACAAGCCTGTGACGTCATGTGCGAATGCTCTATTTGATATTTTGTAAGCTCATTCATATTTATGAACCGACAGTAGCGGGTTTCTTCCAAAGTAAAAACTTAAAATCAACACTAATAAGCTTCGATATAAAAATCATCCATGCTCGTCAACATTAATATTATAATCACATTTACCATTTTTAAAATATTTATTTATGATGTCCACACCACAAGCAGGGTTTGAATTAATAATCAGGTTTTTATCAAAAATAGAAGTTGACTAATAATTTTAATTATAAATTCCACTGGTTTGTTAAGTTGTCGAGTTACAAATCTCTGTTAAAAAAAACTTAGAGATTCCTTTAACACACTTTTTTACATAACTTACTTTTTACACTAAAATGGTTCATATTCGTGATTTAAAAAATGTTATAAAATAATCACCATATTGACCTTATAAAAAGTTTTTTTTTAAGTACTAATTATTAAAATATTACTGTGTCTTTGGTGATTGGAAAAGATAGGTAATCTGTTTTTTGTTGAAAAAAATGTCACAATCAACAACAAAATTTCGATCGGATTTCAATGTTTTTTGCTTTGGATGATTATCGATTTCAAACCATTACAATATGTGTAAATTCTGTTTTTTTTTTCAAGAGTTATTCAGAGAAATTTTAAGATAATAATGTACTCGTATCTACAACTACATCAATTTGCAATTGATACTTCCATTAATTTGAAACCGTCCTATTTAGAAAATTATACCATCCGTCTGTACTAGGGGAGAGTGGGGTAATAAGAATCTGGGGTAATAAGGATTTTCTTATTTTACTGCTTTGTGTGTAAGGGTACGCGCATAGTGCGGCAGGTTTTCAGATTCCGAAATCAGATTCATATTTCCGACTATCGGAAATCTGCGCTCAGAATTTGTCAGCGCCAGTGTAGTCCGCATAGTGCATCAGATTTCGCCTGCTTCTTCGGAAAGCGTTTTGTTTACATTTTGCAGAAATAGCTTTATTTCTACTCAAAAAGAGATCTGCTTATCCCAATGTTACGAAAAACAAACGTAATGCAAATAAAAAATTATTAAGAGAAAAACTATATATGTCTATTTAAAAATCATATTTAATGATATAAAAATATATTTCAACGAAATTTAAATTTTAAAACTATTAAATATAGTTTAAAATAATTTTATTTAAGTGTTTAATTTTTAAATAAAAAGTTTCATGGAATGGCATTGTTGTTAAAATAATCACCATGGAAATGCAATAAACAATGACCACGTTATCTGAGAATTCTGCAGAATCTGAAAAACCGGAATTAAAATTTAATTCCGGCAAAAATCTGATTCTGACGATCAGAAAGTCAGAACTATGAAAGTCGGCCACTATGAGCACTCTCCACTAAATACGCTAGGTAATTCTGGTTTCCGATTTTCGCTGGTTTTCAGAATCTGAAAATCGGCGGCACTATGCGCGTACCCTAATAAGCCTAAAAATCTGAAAAAAATCACACAATATCTTTCAATCCTCCCCTACATCACATAAAAATTTTATCGTTTTACGATAATTTTTCAGGGAAATATAGTCGTTGAAAGTTGGTTCTGTCAACAAAACCGAAAATACAAAGTCACGTCTTTTCGACTATTTCAAGTTATCTTGTTTTTATAAATAAATTATCTTCCGATTTTTTTAGTCAACTCTTTTAGGGGTTCAAAGAGCTATATAATGCACTTTTTGTTTTTCAATTTAGAATTGAGGATCATTCTTAAACATGCCCGTTTCTTATTACCCCATTTAAACAAAACTAAGGGGTAATAAGAAACATCGGTATTTTTTAAAGAAAAATATCATTGGACTATTTTCGACTTTATTTTGTTGTTATTTTATTGTATTTAGTTTATTTTTCAAGTTAAAAAATTGAATTGAATTAAGTTTCTTATTACCCCATTTTCCTGAAAACCGAGGGGTAAAAAGAAACACTTTTGCTCACCATTTTATTATTTATTGAAAAATTTATAAGTAATTTATTGAAATTTTATATCAAATTTTAGTTTTAAGAAAAATAAAGGTGAGTAAAGTACATTATTAAGTTGGTTTTTAATATTCACGTTGCCGAGAAATTAATTTAAAAAAAACTATAGAAACACATTGGGGCGGGCGGGGGGAATAGTTTCCAGGGTTTCTTCATAAACCTCTTGAACCATTCGAACCTGAAGGAAGAGGGTAGCGCTGAGTTTATAAAGAGGAAGAGAAACCGACCTTTAAAAATCTGAGTTTGTAGAAAAAAATGGAGGTTTTTTTGGGGGGGAGGGGTAATAACTTTTTAGTCTCACAAGATTAAATAAGAGAAACACCATTTTATTTGTTTTGTCATGATTTTCAAGTGTTATATCAAAAAATATAGCGTTGTTAAAAACTTTCATTTGTAACTTTTCAATGAAATTTGATTGATTTTCAATGAAAATTTTTGAAAATTACTATGGTTATAAAATACACTTTAGAGATTATATTACTACTTTCATTTGATTTTTAATTGTTTTTTATTAGTAAAATAACTGGCTTGTTTCTTATTACCCCTCGTGGGGTAATAAGGTTACAGTCGCTTGGGGTAATAAGACACACGTAAAAAAATCCCTTTCGCCTTTACTATTATTTTTATTAGCAGGTTTTTATTAGCAGTTTATTAGCAGGTTCATTATTTTTTCAAAGAAAGCTGATAATGATATAAACATTCTGTAAAAAAATCAGCTTCATAACCCTAAGGGAAAATCCTGTGGAATTTTGCATTTTCCTTATTACCCCATTTTATCCTTATTACCCCACTCTCCCCTACCCCATAAGTATTTTCTCTCCATATTAAAAAAAAGGTTACCGACACCAGGTGCCGCCTCTCTCAAAACGCAAACATTATTCAATAGAGAATTAAGAAATTCAGAAAAAAAAATTACAGATATGTTTGGGAAACACTTTCGAACAAAAAGCTAATTGATAGGATTATTAGTTTAAGGGTTTTTTTTCTTTTTGCTGTGTAATCCAGTTCATCGAAAGTTATTAGCAGTAGATTTGTGATTTTTGTTTTTGCAGCTACATACTCTATTGTATGAAGATGTGCACAACGTCTCCAATTTTTCGAATTTCTAATTAGTTTTGGAGTAATCAAGAAACGTATTTTTAAAATTTGGAAAATTTTCTAATTGTTTTTTGTTCTAAAAACTTCTTAAGAAAACGTCTATCCTGCAAGGTGTGACTTAGGGGCCCGTCAAATATTACGTAAGCACCTAAGGGGGAGGAGGGGGAGTATGAGTGAGGCTTACGTTTGATGTAACACTGCATTTTCAAAAATCTCTTTTCTTGCATAAATAATATCAAAATTCAACCGAAAATAAATTCCACAAAAAAACTGAGCTAGGATTTTTCACAAGGAAAGTTATAACGTTTATCATTGCGATTTAATCTTTATTACCTGAGTAAAACTGTATGTTTAAAAAATAATCAAGAATTTTAACCGAAACCAATAAAACTTAATAGTATCTGCTTTGATGACTCAAACCACACAGGCCCGATTTTTAAATTTTTAAAATATTACTCAAAATTAAAATCATCAAATTAGGTTTTAACGAACAACGTGATCAATGATCATAAAATTCAAACCCTGCTTAGAAATTAACTTTTATTAAGAAACTTAAATCTAAAGTCTGACTTCACACTGACCGAGATTCTATTGAATGAAGATAAATAATGAACCGATGTTATCTCAATCCGTTTCTTTTTTTCTTAAATCGTAAATTGATAAATCGCTATCCCTGCATAGTTAAAAAAAGACCAAATATAGTCTGACCGCCACGAAAAAAACTTTGACAGAAAAGCAAAACTTTGAAAAGAAATAGAAATCTAAATGATAACCACACAGATTTGGCACAAAACGTTTTTTTTTTTTTTTTCATCGTTTATGAATTGCCATTACCCGCAAAATTGAGTGAATTACTATTGAGTTTCCATAACAACCGTCACAAAAGTGTACGACGTCAGAAGTTTTTCTCGTGGCGGTCAGACAATACCAAGGATTTCTTTTTATGGCGAAATATTTCGCGGCCCTCCGGCCATCATCTCATAGACCGAAAGTAGAGAATATTTCTTATCGTATCGGTATGCTTCACCATGCCGCTCATGCACGAAATGATGGTTATTATAAGGCATGTATCGGAAAATATAGACTCATCACTCTACTCTACGCATTATATTTAAATGTTAAATAGACTATATTACTGGTGACTATTAACGTTACAATCAGGCCGTGCAGACAGTGTGAGTAGACTCATTTACTACACTATTTCACTTTCGATCTTCATTTAGGAGGAATCATCCAAGATGAAAAGTGTGAATTGGCGTTTCACTCTTTACTCCTTCACTTTTCTATGCAAAACTATGCCAGAAGTGAATCACATGATAGGATGAAGGTGAAGCAGCGTGAACGACTTACCCGAGAGGCAGATCTTCTCGAAATAGCTGGTGGAGGAGGGGGGCTGGGACACGGTGACGTCACTCCTCTTGCCCTCTGACGTGGCGACGGACTTCATGCAGTTCATGGCCGTGTAGCTGAGCAGCATGGAGTTGCAGTCGGCGACGGCGCGACACCGCGACAGGCACTCCTTGGTGATAGACGTCTCCCCAGCAGACCCCTTGTACAGGGGCATCAGCCGCACCCCTTTCAGCGAAGCACCGGCCACCTTCTCGAAGGACACCGAGTTCATCGGGCACTGGCCTGATGGACGGGAGGAGAGGGACCATTATCAAAAAAATCCATCGCGCCTTGAAAGCGCCATCAAATAGCAATTATTTTTTTGTGATATTATTTTGATGGCCTAATATATGATAAATGGAGTATTTCACCAATCATCCCTCAATCAATTTCCCTTTATCATCTTTGCCTACGGAATTACTATATCTGTTCTGGGAATACCCAGCTCATTCCAGCAGATAGTGGAGGACTAATTAACTGTCACCACTTTTTTCCATTATAGTCCGCTACTAGGCTATACTCGACAGCAACTTAAGTTGACCCTACGACGTCACTAACAAACAAAGTAGTTCCCATCGCGGTGTCTGAATTTTGAGTGAAATGAAGAACGTCAATTTAAAAATAGGATTAGTTTGTTAAACCCATATGTATATAGGGTGATTCGTAATTACGTGGACAAACTTTGCAGGAGGGTAGAGGGGACCTAGACAAGCATATTTCGAAAAATCATGGGGGGCGCAGCGCAGATGCACCTTAAAGAGCTAGGACCTAATGTAGTGCAAGAGCGCTGCAAAAGTACGTTTTGGCAAGGCCCATGTAACGAAACAAAACATAATAAAATGAAAAGGTTTATTGCACGAGGTACAGCAGTATCCGTACTACTTACACCACAAATTTAATAAAAATTGGACCACTTGTTAAACCGTAGGGTGAGTTTTAAAACGTGCAATATTAATCTTTTAGCCAAAGAATGGAGTTCCCTTAATGGTATTTAGAAAAATGATGATAGGGGAAGGAATTTTCATTGATCATACAGTTTCAATAATCAATGTATGATCATTGAAAATTCCTTCCCCGATCATCATTTTTTAAATACCATTACACTAATGTAAAGGATTAATAAAAGATTAATATTGCCCGTTTTAAAACTCACCCCACGATTTAGCAAGTGGTCTGATTTCTATCAAATTTATGATGTAAGTAGTACGGATACTGCTGTACCTCATGCAATAATTTTTTTGCATTATATTATCTTTTGTTTCGTGAAACGGGCCTTGGGAAAACCCCCTTTTGTAACGCCATTGCACTACATTAGGCCCTAGCTCTTTAACGGTGCATGTGTGCCCCCCCCCCATTCCTATTGGAAATATGCTTGTCTAGGTCCCCTCTACCCCCCTGCAAAGTTTGTCCACGTAATTTCGAATCACCCTGTATATGTTACGGGCAATGTGATAAATTCAGTGGAATTTATGAATAAAATTTATCATTTTGCCCGCCTCCACTTCGGGCATTATTAATAATGCCCGATTAATCACTTTGCCCGAAACAAATGTTGTGCTTTTCAATCACGATTTGCGTACCGAAACTCCTCCTATCAACCCGACAAGCTTTGTGTTTACCGATTTCTCCTTCCGCATTTGTGACGTACTGGGTTCAAAAAACGTTGCTGTAGAGTATAGTTCTTGGCCTCCGATTACTTGCGTTGTCTTCTTATGCCCCGTTGTTGAGTCCTAAAAAAGACGAAAACGGGCAATGGCTGAAGGCGACACTTGAGAGTTGGAGGCCACTCAAGGCCTAATATATGTTTAGAATCGTCACCACCACGCCAAATTTGCTTACCTACAACTTTTTATATATTTCGGAATAACGCGTTCAAGGTATACCGGGTATAGGCGTTCTTTACCGATGGTTTTCAAGAAATCTAACGAGCCAGTGATTAATATTCATGTTAAACTTCATTCATCGGGAAACCCTATGTAGTATTTGATAGTTTACATCCTTTTGCTACAAAGTAGTTATTTCTTATACGTCGTGAAGGATGCGATATCAGCAGAGTTTAAAAGAGTCTTATTTAAGCTACTTTATTACTTTCAGTGTTCATTTTGGGAGTATTATCCCAAATGAAAAGTGTAAATTGTCTTTTCATTCTTGCAGTTTAAATGAGGATCAGTGAATAACCTCAGTGCACTGATCAGTGAACTGATTGATAAAGGATCAGTGAATAACTGTTTGAATCATAAATGAAAGTTTATCTTATAGTTTTTATAGCCATAAAAACATTAAATTGCATATTTAAATTTAAATTGGAAATTATGCCTGTTTAATATATCAGAACAATTTTTTTTTTACAAATTAAATCGTGTCTACTTAACAAGACTTTAATGGCATTTTTTATTGAAATAACAAGCTAAAACTGTAATGAGTTAAATCAAGAAAAGGAGTTTAAATGAGGCTTATGATTGATAAATGATGCAATGATGCAGTGAATAACTCTTTGAATCATAAATGAAAGTTTATCTTATAGTTTTTATAGCCATAAAAACATTAAATTGCATATTTAAATTTAAATTGGAAATTATGCCTGTTTAATATATCAGAATATTTCTTTTCAAATTAAATCGTGTCTACTTAACTAGACTTTAATGGCATTTTTTATTGAAATAACAAGCTAAAATTCTAATGAGTTAAATCAAGAAAAGGAGTTGTAAAAGGAAGGAGACTAAAATTAAAAAAGGAGTTTATCTTACTTTGGCATAGTGGTAATATTGTCCAAGTAGCAGCAAAAACATAATACAGGGTCCAATGACGTATCCCTTTGAGATATTCTAATACTTCATTCATGTTGCTGTAAAAAAATCGGTAACAAATACTCTTGAATCAGATAAACAAAAAAATATTTATGTAATTTTATTCAAATGAAAGGAGTTGTATCTATCTAAGTTTTTCAGTATCCTCATTAACATAGAGATATGTAATAGGACAATTTTCCCAAACTGTAAGTTGCAATAAATAAATTATATCCATCTCAAATTAGCTCATTGGATAGGTGTTATTTGCTACCCCCAAAGATACGTAAAACCCAAATTTACCCATTTTAAATTTCATGGCACATGCGCGTTTTTAAATTTCTGAAGACTGCCTACTCATACATCAAATTAAATCGTATGATTATATTTCAAGATATTTTACTCTTCAACTGAGAGTTATACATAAAGGGCGCTATTGTCTTACTGCGAAGTGGACTAGTTTAACAACACCAGAACACCCTTCAAAAAGCTATCGAAATCAAGATAGGGACGTTTATGATTGTAGGGAATTTTCTAAATGTGGAAAAGATCAAAAACTTTTCAATGGAGAGATTCCTCGATTATTCTGAAAAATACTAAAGAGAACGCCTATCCACGAAAAATTAGATTGGGGGTTTCGGCAAGGTGTAAACGATGTTATAGCGCTGTTTGAGTTGTATTGTTTGATCGAAATATTTTTCATCATGAGTTAATGATTATTATCTGTGGATAAAACCATATCGCTCGACTAACTTCGATCATAAGTATTTGATTCAAACTAGGTCCTATTTTACTCCAAATATATTCATTAAACAAAGTTTTTTTGATTAAGTGTGATCATTAAATTCAAACCCTGTTGTTTAAAAGTTTGCACGATTCCTTAATAGGTATGTGCTTGTAAAATTATTACATATCTCTTCACACAAATAATATACAAGAGAGTATACGTCGGTAACGGGTTACCAGCAGCCTAAGCTGCTCCTGCCCCGGCAGCGGTCAAGCCTCGGTAGGCCCTCATTGACTATGACACGCTGACACCACTCCCCCTACAAATAAATTGATGTACAAGAAAACGTATGATTATACATATCTCAATATATATTACTCTTTGACTGGTGAATATACATAAAGAGCGCTATTTGCCTTACTGCGAAGTAGACTAGTTTAACACCAGAAAACCCTTCAAAAATCTATCGAAATCACGATTGGGGAAGTTCATGGTAGTAGGGAATTTCTAAATGTGGATAAAATCGAAAACTTTTCACACTTATCATGTTGTTTAAACTATTGAACAAATGTGTCATTCTGCTGTTTCCATGGTTATCACAATGAAATGTAATAGTTAGCTGGTCTTAAATCAGTGCGGTACATCAATATTCAATCTATTAAGTAAGGGGTGGTCATTATAATTATATATAGTTACCACCACGCCAAAAACACGAATCTGCTATGTATAAGAATAGCAGATTCGTGTTTTTGGCGTAGTGGTAACGATATGTATCCCTTAGGGTGGTCCTTATTTGTATGGTAAAAATTTTTTTGGGGAATTCCGTTGGTGTCGCCCCCTAGTTTTGTGTCACTTTTGAAAATAATAATGTATGCAAAATTTAAGCTCATTCGGATAATAATAACACGTGCCCCCCAGGCCTTAAAGTTTCAAAAAAGTGCAGATTTTTTACAAAACATCAAAAAAAACAAAGATTAAACCCTCCCATATTCTTCTTGATTTTTTTATGAAAATCTAACATAGTTATAGTTATAATGTTCCAGATTCCATTCTTCTATCACCTCTCTTTCGGAAGTAAAAATTTTTTAAAGTAAAAATAATTCTTGTAAAGTTGTTTTTTCCGCATTTTAAAACAGCCTTTTATACAACTTAAAAACCTGAAATTAGTGCCATTTTGTTTGTAATTTTATTATCTTTGATTTGATGTGCAACATAACTGCCTTTCTTAAAAAAAAAATTTCAAAATTCAAAAAAATGGGGGGAAAATTAAATAAAAAAAAATTCTGAAAGGAAATTTTATTAAGTAAATTTAAAGTTTTCCAACTCCCAAAATAAACATTTCTGCCGAATTTCAAGCTGAAAATAAAATTTGATCATGTAGAAAAAAATAAAAATTTTCGAAATTTTGGCAAGTCCCTTAACATTCTATGTAATTTAACAAAAAAAAGCGATTCACTCATGGGAAATTCATAAACTTCCTTGAGGGTGTTCATACGATTTGTACCATGCAAAAAAATTCAGCTCAAAAAAAAAATTCAATTAAAAAAAATTGAAAAAATCAGCACTTTTTTTAAACTTTGAGGCCTGGGGGGCACGTGTTATTATTTTTTGATTGAGCTAAAATTTTGCAAAAATCATTTATTTGTATGATGGAACAATTTGGAGGGGCGACGCATAAAGATTTCCAAACTTTACAAATAAGGACCACCCTAGTATCCCTCTTGTATTCTTCCAACTTACATTAAGTTTAGATAATAGCAGTGGTGCAAATTAATTTCTACGTTTCCTTAAGAGGATCAGAATGTTTGAAAGCTTGGGAACATCTGTATTATATATATATAGGGTATGCTAACTTCAAAAAGTTTAAAATTTATACTGTTATTTATTTATTTACATATTGTCATACAGGTATAAAAAATCCATATATAAAATCCATATAAAAAATCCAGGTATAAAAAATCCAAGAAAGACTTATACTGAGACTTATACTTATACTTATATTATAACTTATACTGAGAGGTTTGATAAAAAAAATGGAAAATATTTATAAAAATAGATCAAATGATTTAAAAATAGTTATAGGCATACGATTTTGAAATACAACATCTTAAATAAAGCACAAACTTGTTGTATAAAAAGCATGAAATTGAACGGAAATTGATTAAATATAAATTATATGCATTTAATACCCTGGTTCAAAAAGTATGATAAAAGGCAACACAAAAAATATGGGATGTAGAGATTTATACATTGTAGAAAATTCTAGAAATTCGTTTGTGAAAAATGAGATATCAAAAAATAATTTCCAAACAGAAAATTTAAAACCATAAATGAAATCAATACGTAGAACTATTTCTTACACATGTTTAATATTTGGCTCCTTTTGACTTGACATGGCACCAATTTATGACCCTTACCATAATCCAAAATTGCCTTGTCAAAAATACCCTTCATTCAAAACGCCTGATCAAGTGTAATCTCCCAAAATTCCCATCTTTTAAAACAAAGAAATTCCAAGAATAACTACGGTAGAAAAAATCCTGCTTCCCTAATTGGTTGATGCATATTCCACCAAGAACCCCAGTTCAATAAGCAAGGGATGGAAATATATACAATTCCCACACAGGACTGAGAGAGCAAATATCTAAATGTGCCCTAAATCAAGAGGCTCTATTGTGTTTGCGGAGAGACGTGCTCATCGGTGTTATCAATGTTAAAACAGCCTGAGTAATGGTGACGCAGAAAGGGAAATGGTGTGGGTTTCCCAACACTGTGCTTTCTTTCAAGTGAAAGGAGGAGGATTACCTATTCGCTGCTTTTATTGCGGTTCTTTTTGAGGGAAAAGGTTTGGGTGTGCCTTCTGCACACAAAAAATTTGTGGCTCTATTCGATTCTGATTGCTTGTAATTAAGGCTGTGCGCGCACTAGCGACTAAAGTCACGGCGACCAGGATTACTAGTATCAAAAATATCACTAGAAAACAATGAGAAATTCTTGGCAATCGGCCAAGTGTCACGTCGCCTAGTTCGCGCACTCTAACTTGTTTCAATAGCAAAGGCAACAATAGAGCATTCGCACATAATGTCACTGGCGGGCAAAAACAACGTTGCTAAGGCCGTTGTTAGGCCGAGTCATGTGATTGAAAATGCTCTATTTTGTCTTTGTCCCCGTGACAAAAGTCGCTCGTGCGCGCTCAGCCTAAAGTTTAAGTTTAAGATTTTGTTATGAAATTTTTGTATTGATGTTTGTTGAGAAATGCTCACTCTTTTGAGAAAACTACACTTTTGGATCTTTTTTTTCAGCTAAAATGCAAGTATTGTATTTTTTTTTAATCAAAAGGAAACATTTGGGATACTTTGATACTTCCTAATACCCATCTTTCAAGGTTATAAAGTCCCCTCTTAACATTTCTTCCAAAATCGCTTTAGCTGTATATGCAAAAGTGCGCAATTTCCGACATTCGCCATAGGCTCAAAAACCTGATTATTCCATTAAATGAAAGCATTAAATTAATGGTGTAATGATAATAATAACAACAGAGTGGGCTTGTTGGAACTACAACTCGGACCCCTTGGCTCTAAGGGGTCCGAGGAAGGAGAGCTTAGGCAATTCAAAATTATGTTCAAAAATTATGGTGTAAATACTTGCTCAGAAAGCTTCGTGGGCTGCACAAAACGACACCGAACCAAGAACCACCATTTGGAAACACC
Source organism: Tetragnatha montana (assembly GCA_963680715.1). Taxonomy (NCBI): domain Eukaryota; kingdom Metazoa; phylum Arthropoda; class Arachnida; order Araneae; family Tetragnathidae; genus Tetragnatha; species Tetragnatha montana. The sequence goes on along the minus strand of OY796677.1, from coordinate 60,864,652 downwards.
ACACCTAAAATATACACTGTGATGGGGCTTAGATATATAATTTTATTCCTCCCATCCCTCAAAGAATTTCAAGATTCGATCCTGATTCCTCATTTGGTTACATTAGTTTAAGTATTGGTTTAAGTATTCATTCAAATGAGAACATCGTAAAATGTTCTTTATTCAAATAACGAGAATTAACAGGCAGCACTGTTGTCGGTTAAAGGAAAAGAATATCCGTTTTTTCTTGTCCTGGTCAAAGGAGAGAAACTTTGAAGTTCTTTTAGCTTAGTTATAAGAGGGAGCCTGTATAACAATCAGTTATAATAAACTAGCGTTACAGATTTGAACGACATTTTGGCGGAACCGGCATTTATATTGCACCTAACTAATTAGTGGAAGGATTGTCTTTGTTTTAACTTAATTATCGCAAAACATTTGCCTTGTACATGTTCATAGTTGTTTTTAAAACATATTCTTTTAGTGGTGAATTCATTAAACTTACTTTTTAGGAAAGAATTCACGGCCTACGGAAATTTTTTTTTAAAATACAACGGAAAATTTAGAGTAAAAAGACGAATTTTTTACAGTGCATGTATACAAGTAGAAAAACCATCGATTTAAAAAATTTCCCACCTCTGAAGTCGCATCCCTCTATTTATTTTTCCTTCCTTAAAGATGCAAATTAATTAATAAAACTCCCTAATACTTCTCGTCAAAAGCATCATTCATAAAAGGACAAACTTTAAGAATAACATTAAACTTTCATAACTTTTCGCTCCATCCTATTGCATACGCAGTCCGCAGCAAAAAAAAGATATATCCAAAAGAGATTACCTAAAACTAGAGAGACTATCCAAAAGCACCGAGCACGCCTTTCTCCCCACATCCACAAGTCACAAACACTCCTTTCCCTGGCCACAGCTTTCCTTTTCTACGGCAGAGGGAAGGCTGCGGCCCTGAAACTTCGCTTACTCATTTGGCGCGGAAAAGAACAATGAGTCCGCCACGGCGCATCCCCCAATCTCCAGGAGGATTGGGAGCATTATTTGTTTGGAACAAGGTGTGGGTTATTGTGTAACAGGTTGTGGTGTGGATGTAATTAGGAGGTAATGAAGTTTTTCCGACGAGATTGACTTTTCTTGATGAGGTACTTAAAGAGGTGTTGCGAATAGTATCGAAAGAAGAAATTCTTTAGATATCCTTTAATGAGTATGACAGGAAGGTGCTGAAATGACATACTATTTTAGTATTTTTTTACTTACATATCATCTCACCTTTGATTTTGCTCCCTAGTAGAACACGATATTAACTCATATCACTTAAAATTGTAAACAGGGGCGAAACCAAAAGGGGATGTTGGGAGATATATCCCCCGAAAGTCTGAAATTTTCCCTTTTTGAACACAGGAAGGTACTACAATTACCCAATTTTTCTAGTAAACTTTTATTGTATTTGGGGAGGGAATCATTCAAATTATTACCATTGATTGATTCAAAAGAGTGGATAAGTAAATATTTTCTAATTTTATTTTCCCCTTTATAAAACTAAGGTTAAACTCACCCTATTATTAAATACAGGGGTTTATATTGAACCTTTTACTTTATTTCGTTTTTTTTTTGTTTAATACCATGGTTATATAGTAAATAATAAGCTAACTACCTAATAAACAAATAAAACAAGAAATATTCTTAATTATAAAATGAAAATGAAAAATTAACGGTTCAGCATCAAAGTAAATTAACATTTCTAATCTAAATCTATAGAAAGTTCAAAGATTAAGGTATTTTTAAAAGAGTGACTTGTAATTTCATAAATTGCATAGAAATTTATAAGTGAAAGAAAGTGGTAAAACAAAAAAAGAAGAGAAAAATGATAAAATCTCCAGGATTTCAGATTAGGTTTCATGATAAAAGAAAGGAGAGTATTAAGTTGATTGGCCAAGTAAGGTGAATAAATCTTTAAGAATCCTTAAAAGGTATTTTCATTTAAAAGCGAGAAACTCATGACAAAAGATTGAGAAATATTATTTCCTTCTTAAGTTCAGGTGAAAACTTTCATTTCATCACTTCATCCTGCTATTCTTAATTTGGTTTGATCCAAAACTAAATAAACGTAAACGGAATAATGTTGTAATAATATTCTCAAAAGAAAATTTTGATATAAAAAACACACATTGGACATTACTTTTCTATAAAAGGAAACGTTTCAAAATTTGATAGAAAACCGTCCGAGGTTTATTAGATTGAATACTCTAAACAAAATACAAACTTCATTTTTGAAATTCTAAACTGTGTGTTTTGCTATATTTCCCTCAAATGCTTTTTTTCTACAATTAGAAGTAGTGTATTGGTTTAATTGATCAACTGTGAAGTAACCTAGAAGAGCACCCAAAATAAAATTCCTGAAAGGAGGAGTATATTTCAGGGGATGTAATTTTAGTCCCTTCCTAGGCCCTTTAAAATAAATGGACTCGTCCAGCACAGTAAATAAAGTGAATCAATATTTTAGTAATAGTATTAAGGTTGAGGAGAGGACGATTTCATTTATTCCCTGGGTATATATTCAAACCTGGGATATTTTTTTATCAACCACCATCTTCTTTATAAATAATACTAACTTTACTAACTATAACTATAGAGCATTCGCACATGACGTCACTTGGAGGACAAAAACAACGTTGCTAAGGCTGTTGTTAGGTAAAGTCATGTGATTGAAAATGCTCTATACTTTCCCAAAACCTAGACTGTACTAGTAAAAGTTTTCACAATGAGTTTCCGTATGGGAAACTCATCAAAAAAGTAATCTTAAACCATTTCCTTTCTCTTACCACCCGCCTTCATTCAAAACATCTCATTCAAACCCACTGCAGAGTGAATAGCAGGGAGTGAGTATGCAGATTTTCCAGTCGGCGGGGCGCGAAACCGAAAACGAGAGCGAGTCTTCGACCGCCTGACCCGGAAATCCACTTCTCTTCCCTCAGCCCCATGGTCTCCTTCCCAACAACTCAACGCGACTCGCATGATGCGGGCCGGTGCACAGCGGACCTTTCTTTGCCGAACAACAGGCCGTTACTCATTATCACACAGCACCTTTGAATGCCGGACTGCTCATCGTTTGTTGACTACTCCGGTGTTGTTGTGATCATTATTATGTTTTCTGTGAATGGCAACGGGACGTGATCGACGTGGTTAATAAGCGTCTTCCGCAAAGAAAGGGGCTTAAGATGTTGGATTTGATTTTTTTTTTCGTTTCGTTTCGCATTTGTAGCTTACGTTTTTTGGTGGGGTGACTAATCCAATTTTTATGTAATGGCGTAATAATAAAAGGAATAGATAGAATCCCTCAAAAGATGCACTTCGGCTGTATTGAAAAAGTATGTTTCAACATAGAGCATTTTCAATCACATGACTCTGCCTAACAACGGCCTTAGCAACGTTGTTTATTCGCCAAGTGACGTCATGTGCGAATGTTGCTATTGGATACTTCTATGTCCCGCCCCTAACAACAGCCTTAGCAACGTTGATTTTGTCCTCCAAGTGACGTCATGTGCGAATGCTCTATTGTCCTAAAAAATCTAAAGAACGTATTTCACAAGTGTTTCTTAAATTTAAAATTTTATCTTTTTTTAAAAAATATCTAAATTAACTAAAACAAATTTTAAATTAAATTAAAACAATTTTTATGTAATAGCGTAGTAATAAAAGGAATAGATAGAACCCTTCAAAAGATGCACTTTGGCTGTGTTGAAAAAGTATGCTTCAACACTGTCCTAAGAAAATCTGAACAACGTATTTCACAAGTGTTTCTTATGTTTAAAATTATATCTTTTCTGTAAAATTATTTAAAATAACTTTAAATATAAAATTTTTAAATATTTTAGACAAAATCTAAAATGTATCTTCTAAACAACTTTCTCAAGAAGATATACGTATTTTCAAATTATAAAACAATATAGGTAATACTACTTAAGGAAATTTAAGATGTTCGCTTTCCTTCAAGAATTGAGCGCTTAGCAAATGAAATACATTTACAAGGACCCGGTTTTCAAGGAAACCAGTGAAGTAACATTATAAGTTCAGTTATTACTTATTCGCAAATGTAAGGATTGTTAAAACCATAACAGAAATATTGACTTAAAAAGCATTTTTAGAAGTATTTTTTTCAGTAGCAAAGGCTATTTTCAATAAAACAGAAGTTTCTAATCTGTAGCTGTCTCTTACCCAAGCTTATCAAGATCTTTTAGTGATTCTTTGTATCTATTGAACATTAATAACTAGATAGGTTGATTTACAGATTAATTTGTACAGGAGTTTAGCTCCAGTGTCTATTTTGTAATAATATCTTTAGAGTTCCCAGGAGCTCATTAATATATCCCTCTGGACTGGATCCCTAGCCTAGGGAACAAATATATGATAGTTTTATGGGATATTTTTTAATGTAGAAGTAAATTACACAAAAGCATATATACCATCCTGTATATTTTTATCCTTATCTACATATTTGCATACTTTGGGATGAATAGAAGCTTAATATCCATTAATAGTTTTAAATTTACTTTTGGTAAAACACAATATTTTGAAAAAGAACTATGCACTCCAGAATATCAGGGCCCAGGTTCTTTTTTTTTATTTTTTGTAAAATTAAGCCCTGTTCGTGAAAAATAGTTTGAAATAAATAAATAAATTCATTTTAATTTTCTAGGTAAGTATATAATTAGTTCAGTCACACTCAAAATAACAGGAAAATTCTAAATTTGAGATGCCCTTATTTTACACGAAAATTCTTAAAAATTACTTGATTTAAGAATAAATATATCTTTAAAGAAAGATTAAAAGTTTAATTACCATTATTTTTAAACTTATAATTTTAATCTAAGTTTTAAAACATATGTTTGTGTTAACGTATAGTATAGAAAAAATGTAGTATTACTCTTCAATTTTATAAATGAGTCTTGGGCATTTTTGAACGTTAACATTTGGTAAACCAAAATAACTTATTGGATATTTGTTTTCTTTATAAATTTTTGTCACCTGTCATGTTATTTATTCATAAAGCTGGAATTGAGAAGAATAGTTTGAAAAAGCATAATTTGATTCTTCATAAATGCGTGTAAAAATACATGCATTTAAATAATCTAAATTCAATGCTAGTGCAGATAACTTCCGGTTGTAAATGCTAAGGCCAATAATTTCACTTCACTTCTAAGCTTTTGTTTTCTAAAGACATTTTTAAGTTGTCGCATAAAACATCGTAAAACCCTTCTATTCCTTATTCCATGTAACTCATCCTTTCAAAGAAGTTTTTATCATTTATTGTTTATATATTTTTTAAACATAACAAAGAGCATACCCCTCTTTGAGTTACATAATTTTACAGTCGCTTCTTTACATCAAAAATAAAAAACTATTGCGTATTTATAGAATGACATTCCGTCTTGCACAATAATTTGATGACAGTTATCGATCAGAAACTCTTCACCTGAAACCATTTTGTTGGAAATATGAATTTTATGTTCATGAATCATTAAAACAATATCAAGTGGTGAAGTTATAAGAAAACAGGATATTCTAAACAATGGAATATCCATTAAATATGTTCAGAACTCGAGAAAACATCCCGTAAAACCTTTTATCGATTTTATTGCACAACCGAACTCTAGGATCTAGGATTATAATAGTACATAAACAGAAAGAATAATTCAAACAAATTCAGAAAACAAAAAAAAATTGTATCAATTAGAGGTCATTTATCATGTAATACTTTTTCCTGAACATTCACTGTTTTACATTGAGATCTCTTAGGAGTCAAGGCTTGAAAAAAGATTTCGCATTTTTTTTCTCAAAATAAAATTATATAAACTGTACCGTTTCATTTAACTCAGAAAATAATTCTTACTTCAAAACAGTTTTCTTTTTCTTACATCACACTTATCGTCAGTTTCAAAAATGGAATAAGTCCAAAAAATGACCAATAAACTTTTCGTGCTCAAAAATAATCTCCAAAACTTTGTTCTACACATGAATGGAAAGAGGGGGAAATAACTACTCCCTATAGGCCGATAAAGTCCCTAGATTTTGGCGAAATCGATGTTCATTCATTGTATTTTTTATTTAATTTCAAATTTCAGTTAATTTGTCTCTCTGTTTTTATCCAAAATAAAACTTTTTTATAGTTAAAAGTGTTTTTGAATGAATCCAGTGAATGTTTGACTCCATTGATATTCATTAAACAACCCTCAATTCAATTAGAACTTTTAATTTTATTTTTCTTATACAACGAAAATTCCATTACTTATACAGTTTTATCCGATTTTCTCAAAACTTGGTTTTTGGACTTATTCCCTTTTTTAAACTGACGATTCAATTTTTAAACTTTAACTCTTTGAAACATTTTTGACAGAAAAATTATACAATATACATTACCCATTAAATAAGAGCAACTTAAAACTCAATAATAATTCAAGCTAAATTCAATATCGCCATGAACGACGGATCAAACATTTTATAAAAACTAATACTTCCAAAAATGATAATGAAGTATTAAGTAGAATTCATTGGATAATTGAAATTTTACTTGCATTTCTACCAATTCTAAAAATCACAAAAAAAAAATAACCATGTCAACGCAAGAGATCATTGACTAAAGTTATTCAAGCAAATTAATAAAGTTAAACCTATTAAGTGCACAAATGGAAATTCTCAAAAAATTCTGGGTATATGGGGTGTAGTTTGGCTCGGAATTAACCGTTATAAAATATTTAAAATTATTTTGGGAAAGTAATCTTTTATAATAAAAATCCTCGTGGTACATACAACTTTTATTTGTTCTTAAGATAGCTTCATCAGGAATATTTTCCAAGTTCATATTTCATTTAATAAGTAAGCCCATAGATGCATTATTCTGTTACATATACCAACACAGTTGTATTGAAGACAGGTATAAAAATTTGGTAAATTTAAATATTAGGCATCTAAAACATTTTGGAAATTTTCTTCGGTACGAGATAACGGAATTGTGCCATAATAAAGACTTGAGGTTTTTTTTTTTTTTTGTTACATTGAACTTCAAAACCCCTCCACAGGAAGTGACCAACAACACGACACGAAGTAGCGCCGTTTGAGGGAGAAAAATCCTGCATAAATATCCCATATCCCGCCGCATTGTTTCCGAATTCACGAAGAAGCTCGGAACCGCTCGGATGGTCGGCGATTGTCTCCGAAACCGAAAGAATTTCGCGTCCTTTGCGGTTTTACGACGACGTAACTGCGACAATGGCTGAGATCGTGAGCAAGCTCAGGGTGAGAGGGTGATGTAAATTCGGCAATTAGGCGTAACTTACGGCATGGCAGCTGCAGTTACGGCTTTCTTGTGTATTGCGGGAAAGACATACTTGAGGTGGAATGGGGTGTCAGACAATGAAGATGGGTTTAAAGAGAGTTTTTTGGGGGTTTTTTTAGAATGGGTTGTTTTTCATTAGGTAGTTTTCGAGAAAAAGTGATTAAAATGCAAAAAATATGCAAAATAAGAGTTTTCTGAAGAAGAATAGGTTTCAAAGAACCTGGAAGAACCATCCATGAAAGCGTGTTTCCCTTATTTGAGAATAAAGCTGTGGTAGTAAGACTAATGTTTTACAATATTATTCCACCCTATAGGATTTAATTATTTCTTTTCATGATTTTCGGCCATCTCTATTTCTTAAAAAAATTCAGTTTCTTCGAACGTAATGATCGAGATTATGATGCGTTTCTTCCCCGTATATCCAACACACGCTTTTCCAATGTGTGATATCACACTCTTTGAAGGTCTTTTGATATGAAGGTCTTGCTAAATATGTCTTTCTTTTTTTTCTATCATAAAAATGTTGTAAACATTCTTCAAACAACGAATTCAATCTTATTTTCGTTTTCCATGAATTAAACTTGCATTCGTTTATTTTCCCGTTTAAAAATAGTCACCGTTCAACTAATAGCTTTTTAAACTTTGAATGCATAATTAGGAATAGATACAACAGTTTGATGTTTGTTTTATCCGGATATGGCGTACAGACAACATTACATTGTGACTTTAACGCCTTAATTATATTAAAACTATGGATAAATCTACAGATCATTTCCAATGATGCATAAGCACATTCATTATAATATAATCATTGTAGTTCTGCAGTTCCAAAAAATTAGGGAGCACTATCCTATGAGAGGAATAAAATTGTAAAACTTATCCCAATTAAGCCTTAAACAGCTATTGATAACCGTTATCCTTACAACTCAGCTCATCTCTTAGGCGGTCTTGTTTGGAAACGTGTCCAGCCAAGCGAGGAATATAAATCGGCAGCGCGTTTTCAAAAAAGAAAAGCAAAATGGCTGCAATGGTGCGGAAGGCACATTTTTTTCTTCCGTAGGGGCAAGGTCGATCGCCATTGTGAAAAGTAGGATCATCCGCCAGTTTCAACATGGCGCGGCGGGAAGCGAAATTTTTTTGTCGGAAGCCCTCGAAACAAGGAATCGAGATTTTTCCAACCCGAGAGGTTGGAGTAGAGTTTAAAAACTTTCGGGGAATAATTTTTGGGATTACCATTTAAGTTCTAACAACCGTATTTTCCCACAATTTCTTAGTGAATTCGATAAGCTTTAAATCTCGAACTTTTTACTACCACTGAAAGACATTCCAGTAGGATCCCCTATTAAGGATTTATTATTTTCAGTTTCTCAGCATATAATCGATGAAATAAAATATTTTAAATTTATCATAAAACAATATTATTAGTTAAATATTTGAAGGTGTGCGATTTTAAAGTTATCGAATATTACTGATTTATAAACTGATATTGATTAATAACAGCTTAATATTTTATCAAAAAGTAAGTAACCCAATCCTAAATCTCATTTCATGAGATGAAATAATTCTAATTGTTCTAAATTCAAAATTGTTCTAAATTTGTAAAAGTGTTCAAAATTTGTAAAATTATTCTAAACAAATGAACATAAAGAGAAAACAAATTTAAAAATAAGGGTTTTTTTTCTGATTTTAGAAAAGGAGGCTGGATAACTCCACTAACTAACTTTAGGAAGGCGTGATGGATAGCCCCAGAAGGGGGCACGAACCTCTTCCGAAATTGGGACTAAGTGGACAAATACCGAGTTAAAACGCTGTTTTTATGTATCAAATTTCCATAATTTTTCGGAGGGAGAACCCCCGTTGTGTATTTGGAACTCTTGATCACCCACAATTTTTTTATAAGTCAAGTTAATCTGGGTGAAAATTTTACCTTAAAGTTTCTAAAATGATACAATTTTTTAACCTATTATGGAGAGGGCTAAGGAATAAATTCATCTTCTTCAAAACAAAAATCTAGGTATAGGTCTAACCATATAAATTACTAAATTTCTTTAAAGGATATTTGGGCCCCTCCCGAAAAAAATTTCTTTAAACACCATTGGTGCGCTTTTATCACATTAAAATAAATATTTTTCGGGGAAGGACCCCAGACCTCCCCCCATTCCCCTTGGGCAGTGGTTCATAACCAGTGTTCCTCAGACCAAAAGCGGTCATGGAGGGATGTTCGCAAATTACTATTGAAAAGTTGTCCAAATTTGTTGGAACAACATTTATCTGCATTTATCCCCAAATGTTTAAGACCTAACTTTCGTATCAACTGTCGAATATCAACTTTAAAGTGTCAAAACTGTTTAGAATTATTATACGTTACATATACCACTGGCAATTCCAGAAAAGGGGCCGTGGACCCTCTACGGCCACTTAAAGTAGTAAAAAAAATTTTTTTTTATCATTCTTGATTTTTAAAAACTTACCCTCTTTAGTGTAAAACTTTATACTTACGTAACGAAATATTTAACAAGTAAAAGTTCAAATTATACATTTAAATGTTCTAAAAACATACAACTAATTCATTATGCACCCATGAAATTAAAGTGCAAAGAATATTTTTAAGACCTGACATCTGCCTTGCCTTACATCTGACCTGTGTATTAAGGTGGTGTTTTAGCTTTAACATCAAAGTATATTACTAATTTCATTTAATACATTGCCATTGTTTGAAAGGGGGCGGGATGAAAAATATGTCCCAATATTGAAAGTTTGAGAAGTAGATGGCTAAAAATAATATTCAAATTTTTTTTTTCGTCAGGCAAAGCGATCATAAACGTTTACTTTGGGTAAAGCGCCTCATAAATCTTTGTATCATAGCTTGAAAATGTTGTAAATACTGAATGAAATCTGCAACAACAAAAAAGGCTAATTTGAATATATGAACCGACAGGAATGCTTTGGAAAAAGTAGAAAATAGCCGAGTAGGGTACTAAAACAGAAAAGTATTCAAATAATATGTAGGGAAATCCTTCAAATATAACACCTTAACGTATACTAAAAGGAAAATATACTAAAAGGAAATATATTTTTAGGATTACCATTTCTACTTAATAAAAGCTAAATATGAAATGTTTTTCTTAGTTTTAAAATTACTTTCTAAAAATTAAGGGTATAATTTTTTATCAAACGGTATACACATTTTGCCTTAAAAATACATCCTAACCTCCCAGTTCAGTATAGTATTTTCTTTTTTCTTTTATTTCAGTTTCTCTTTTATTTCTTTATCAACTAGGGGGCCTGCCCCCTGCTCGCTAATATCGCTCACCAACCCCCGTAACTGCTTCGCAGTTCTTTTCAGATCGCTTCGCGATCTTAGCGAGCAGAGCTCGCTTGTTCATCTCAACAATCCAGCACCACCCTCTTGGCTTAATTAATCCTAATTAATTAATTAAGCTTAATTAATACCGAAAATACCTCTCTCTTGCATAAATAATTTAATTCGGATCATTCCTCCAAATTAACAGAAAAAAATGTTGTTGAAATATATTCTTTTCTAGATTATGAATAATTTAATCGAAATGTTAAAAAAATATCCAGCAAGTCTACTAATAATTATCAACCAGTTTGAAGAAAAAAGCATTGTTGAAAATAAAATAAATCAGACTCATCATAAAACCAAAACCCTCTATATAGAGGGTCTTGATAAAACACGCTTAAAACTATAGTCTGTTTCTCTAGTGAATGGCAAGAAAGAGAAGAAAAAATTAAAACTTTGAATCTTAATAATTCTAAAACTAATTAGAATTCTTGAAAAAACAAAATGCCAATCTTTTTATAAAAAATATTTTTATGTGTCTTTAAAATATCATAGTTCTACAATGATTAGTTTTGCTTTTATAACAAAAAAAAAAAAAACAGAAAAATCGTCGAAAATTTTGAAACTTTAAAACTTAATTACTCCAAAACTAATTCGAAATTCGAAAAAAGGGCGACGTGGTGCAAAACTGCACATCTAAGAGTGTGTGTCTGCAAAATATCATATTTCTGCTGCTAATAGATTTTGCTGGGGGCGAACTCGCAGCAGAAAAAAATAATTTTCGACTTTGACATTAAATAACTCTAGAACTAATTATCTCATCTATTAGCTTTTAGAACGAAAACGATCCTCATACATTTGTCTAGAAATGTTTAAAATTTCACAAATTTCTGTGGAATAGTTTTTGCGTAGTGAGAGTTCAAAGTGTTCAAAAATAAAATTTTCAAAAGCAGCGGCGGCGGCGGCCGCGGCGGCAGTCACTGTTACTTTTTTTTAATATAGAGAGAAACTGTGCCTTGATATTGAAATTTAAATTATTTTGTCTCTCTTTTCTTATTCTTTGTTTTGTAAAACTAACAAAATTGTTTTTAACTTAAAAGTGTTTTTCTTTTTTTTTTATCCAGTGTATGTTGGACTCAATGGACTCTAACCGCCTATCTGGTTCGAGACTTCACGGAACCAACACGTGACCTACAACTGAGCTTGCAATTGGTTACCACAGATACTACACTAGTAGATCTACTAGTGTAGTATCTGTGGTAACCAATCGCAAGCTCAGTAGGTCACGTGTTGGTTCCGTGTGACGTCAGACGGTTAGAGTCCATTGATATTCATTAAACTGCCTTAATGTCCCAGTTTCATAATGATTTTTTTTTTAATTTTATTTGTCTAAGTCATTCTATTTCTCACTTTTGTGCTGTGAACTAAACAAAAATATAATTTAATTCTCTATTTAAGTGAATTTTAAGATTTTGTTCAGCTAAAATTTGAAAAAGGGAAAAAGTATAATTTTTTTTTTCAACTGAACAATATTTTTGTGAATTTACTCATATTTTTTTTTCTATTAGGGCGAGCGCGCACGGGCGACTTTTGTCACGGTGACAAAGACAAAAACAACGTTGCTAAGGCTGTTGTTAGGGGCGGGACATAGAAGTATCCAATAGCAGCATTCGCACATGACATCACTGGAGGATAAAAACAACGTTGCTAAGGCCGTTGTTAGGTAAAGTCATGTGATTGAAAATGCTCTATTGTTTTCTAATGATATTTTTGATACTAGTAATCCTGGTCGCCGTGACTTTAGTCACTCGTGCGAGCCCAGCCTTATTGTTCTGTTTTCTAAACAGGGTCCTTAATTTTTCAGTAAACATTTGGTGTTTATACAATGAAAATTCCATTACTTATTCAGTTTTTTTTTCGGTTTGGGATTTGGTTTTTGGACTAATAATTCCCCTTTTCAAACTGATGATTCATTTATCTTGAACCTCAGATTAATTTACCTACTAGCAACTCTAAAGATTAAAAATCATACAGCAAAGAAAGCGGGGGAAAATACGGAAATTATTATAAATGATTAACTCGTGTTTAGGTTTCGTTTCTTTACTTTCATGCACATATTACTTTCAGTTTAGCTTTCATTAACTTCTATTTCAGATTTAAACTTCCCTTTAAATTTTAACTTCCTAAACTGATTCTGCATATTAATATATAAAAATCTGCGCTACTGGGCTTGATTGGTAAACAATTAGACAACAGAATTCAGTAAGATTTCTGTCAAATGTTTTAGGCTAATATTTCCTGACCTTGTTTAGAGTCCAACTTTAGCTTTTATAGAGCTCTCTCATTCCCCCTTTCCTACACTTAATGTAGCTAATCGTTAATTATCATTATTTCACAAATTATTTTTTTTAACAAACTGAAATTTTAGAGTTCAATAGATTTTTAATAACCTGTAGGTTTTCTATGATATGTTTCAAAATATTTTATTAATAAAAACTGAAATGTAATTCAAAAAAACTTTTAACTGTGAAAAATTTATCCCCATCATTAATTATTTTGTATCGAAGATATTGAATCAAATTAACTCACAAATGCATAAAAATTTATCACTAACTGATATTTTATGATTGAGGTTTGGCAAGTAGTTCAATTTCGAATTATCCATTAAAATCAGAATTCTTCTCGGTGGAGAGTAGTATCCTTTGTTGAAAAACATAGTTCTATCCCTACTTAATAACTTCGATAACTTTCGCAGGTTGTTTGGTATTAAAATCAATGCTCAATAACATTTATCAACAGTTTAAATATTTAATAATAATAATAAATAATAATTTTATTTATCTTTTTTTTTTTAAATACAATTTACAAAATAAAAATTGGTCACCAAGAGGCAACAGAGCTAGTATTGGTGACTACTTGCATGACATAGGAAAAAAATAAAGTTTACAAAAATCAAAACATAAATGATAAAAAACAAATAAGGATTTAGAACTAGGAAATGAACACAAGACATAAATTTATAAAAGAATACATAATTAAACATTCTGGACAAACTGGAAAATATAAAGTAAAATTCGCTTCTAAATGTGGAAAAATAAATCGATATCGTCAATTTCAAGTAAAAATGTAAATAAAATTTTCTTGAAATGATAATAATTGTTTTCCGACTGCAACTCAAATGGTAAACTATTGTATAACTTAGAATCTAAATAAAGAAAATGCTTGCGATAGATTTCTTTACGTATTATTGGTAATTCAAAAATTATATTTGGACGTCTATCTGAAATATTTTCTTTTAATTTACATTTTTTCTTGAAAAATAGTAGCTATACTTCTGATTCATTCCATCATGACACTTAAAAATTACACTTTCAATCAGCCCTTGGTTCTATATATGAGTATTAAGAAGTAAGTATTAAACTATTAATACTTTTAATTATCCTAATACTTTAAGTAATACTTTGATACTTTATTAATACTTAAATGCTTTATCAATACTTTAATACTTTATTGATACTTATTTAATACTTTAAGTAAGTTTAAGTATTAAGAATATTTTTTAAGAAATTTGAAGTGTGTTGGGCACATCCGCGCACAACATTGGTGGGTTAAATGTACTTTATTTAAGGTTACCGCTGTTGGACAGAGACAAAAGAGACGACCCTGAAAAGAAGTACGACTAGCAAAGAAAAGATGCTCACGTAAACAAATCCTCTGAGGTTATGGATTTTTACTATTTCTATTGGAAAGATATTTTATTCCCCAAAAAGTTATGACTATTTCTACTTTAATGTATTTAAAAAATTCGAGATAACTAATTAATCTACCACCTTATTTATTTGGGTAATTAAGCTATTTTCCAAGAAGGAAAGAATAGTCCAGATTCCAATAATTCCATAATCCCTCTTTTGTTAAAGAGTTACAAAATCGAGAAAAATTAAAACATCCCGAAGCAATTTCATCTTTCTGTGGAAAAGTCATTTCGGTTGAATTTTGAAATGTAAAACCATTGAACGAGTCATACAAGTGGTAAAATAATAAAAAGAAATGTTATATCCTATTGTGTCAGCAGGACTCAAGAGAAAGAATACTGATATGAGTCAATTCGAGACCGTTTCCTAACTTCGGAAAATTTAGAACCACGAAAGAGCGTATAAAGTAGGAATTTACAACAAAGAGACAGTAAAAAGCTTCATTGAATTTGTGTATGCTCCAACAATGGAATTTTCGAATAAATGTAAAAACTTAAAATTTACGAAACTAAATTCCCCTTGACTCCTTAACGCAGTGTTCCCCAACGTGGGGCGCACGCCCCACCGGGGGGGGGCAATATGAATTTCTAGGGGGGCAATTTGAAAATTTTAACCCAATTGCCCCCCGGGTGGGGCATGGACGACCAGGTTTTATTTACTTTTCAAGAAGGATTTTCGAAAAAATAAAGGGCATAGGAGGGCATGGAAAATATAGAAAGGCTTTGGTGGGGCATGGACCGAGAAAGGTAGAGAAACACTGAGAGTATCCCCTTTCTTTTTTCAAGAAGAACGGAATGCATATAATGAAGAATATATAGACTATTTGCTGAAGTTATTTTTAAAAAAACTCTTTCATTTAACATTTGGTGTCTGAACCAATTTTGTATTATCATAATCGTAATGTTTTATTAGTTTTTCCTTTTAATAAAAGACGTCTTATAATAAAAGATGTCTTAATTTTAAAATTTCAAGGAAGACCCGCTTTGATATTATTAATTATCTAATTAATTGATTATACTCAAAGTAATTAACTAATTAAATTAAACATAATCAAGGTATACACAAACGAATATTTATGTATTAAAATCTTGTTGAATCTTTTAGTAGTTGACTCAACACTTTAGTGTAATTAATAATTTCATTGAAGAGGCTATTTTGATTGATAGTTTCTAACAAAAAAAGAAAGAATTATATTTAATGTTTTTAAATTAAGTTTAATGAAGATCTTTAGAGAAATATCGCTTTCATTATCTTCTTAAGTTACCTTCTTAACTGTTTCTTTAATTTTTTTTATTCCAGATTGAAAATTTTTGGTTAGAATTATTTTAACTTTTAAAAACTGGAACATTCCTCTAAACACCAACTGGCCATAAGATAAAAGATACTTCACAAAAAGTAAATCCTAAAAATTAAATAGTAAATTTTAAAGAAAAAGTAATAACCCCCAAAAATGACAAAATAACTTTTTGGGTTCTTAAGTTTCTCCAAGCATTCCTTTACCTATCCCTAGACGTAAACAGAGACACACATTTGTTATGTTAGAGTTAATTTGTCCGACTTTATATTATGCCTGAGTCTATTTGTTTTACTCTTTTACGCTATTAAGAAAATATAATTTAATTCTTAATTGATATCGAGTGGATATGTAATTCCATTAACATAGATTAAAAGAAATGACTAAGTTTCATTTTAATTTTAATTTCATTTACTTTAATTCCTTTACGTATTTTTACATTTGAGCTGTATTTAATTAAGTAAAATGAAATTTAATTATCAGTTTTAATCAACGAATAATTATATTAAAAATATTATTAAATAATTATTAATTGAATAATTATTTAATAGATATTTCTTAATCTTTCCATTTTCCCATCTGAGCAAATAGGCAAAAATATAGTTTTTATTTTATTTCCGGTGGATGATTGACTTCATTGACATTCTATAAGAACCTGACTTAATGACTTATTTTCATTCTATTTTAAAATCCCTCTTGTTGGTTTTTCTAATTTTTTATGCAATAAAACTAAGTAAAAATATAGTTTTAGTTCAAAAGTTAAATTTTTACCCGGTGAAACTAGTATTTAAGTTTGAAAAAGAAAATATAAATACATCTAGCCCAGTAAATTTAGGGTTTTTTAGCGCACTAATTCCTAACTCGCTGAAAATTTCAGAATAAGCTCTCTATGATGTCTATATTCAACCCTGAAAAGTCCCCTAAAATCCCCCGCGGGCTTCCTTCGAAAATGGCGAATCAAAGATGGCCGCCAAGCAATCAAGGTTTTTTGCCATATCTCAGTCAAAAATCAATATTTTTTATTGCTTTAAAAGGCTATATACTCAGAATAAGACCCTTTATTAGTTCCAATCACTTTTCCTGGTAAAAAATTCGTATAAATATGGTTTAAAAGGGTGTAATTGACGCCAAATGGAAATTTTTTTGTTTCTTTTCACCTAATTTGCCCCCTGCCTTTACCCGCATAAAAATCCCCAAAACCAATCGAAGTATTTTCGTAAGTATTATAAATAAGGATTATTTCAAAGCAAAATTTTTGAAAATCCGTTTATAATTGGCTGAGATAATTGATTTTGAGTTAGTCGTGTTTAATGTGGATGAGCGGCCCTCTTCAAAGGATAATCAAAAATGACGTTTTCAAAACTAATAGGCAGAAGTTTTTCTGGATGGTTATAGATGTTTTTTGGAGCGCTGAATCCAAATATCACGTTTTCTGCCATGAAGAAGGTTGGCTTCACGTGAAAAATCGAACAAAATCGAAACATTTTCGTTCTTTTTACAATTTTTTATTTATATTTCAAAAAATATAAGTTTCACGAAAATATATTCAATTGCAAAAATAAAGTTGACAAAATTTCCTACAAAATGCATATTTTAACTTTGTTTTTGTGATGATTGGTTACACTGCTAGAGCGCACTGTAAAATGGCGATTTTGTTTGCCCTTACTGGAAAATAGGAAAAGACCTCATCTCCCACTCCCAACAACTTCTTTATCGAAAAAACGCATATGCTAGGTAAAAGAAAATTACATTTAATACGAAGTTCATTGGTCAACCTAACTTTTTGGCAAGGTTTATTGCGTTAGAGTACGAAGAAAAATACAGGGATTTTATGGCTCCATACAAATACATAAAAAGCACCCTCTCCCAAAGCCGATAAAACAAAACAAAAATCATGGATGCTATCAAAAATTTTATTCCACCAGAAAGAAAATTATAATTTCTACAAAATACAAGTTCAAATTTAATGTCTTAAAGGAGACAGCCAGCTGAGTGAAAACTGTGAAAACAGCCATCTGCATTATTCCATCCCTACTGCATTATTCCACCGCTACCAAATATTACTAATTGAAGCTTTATTTTCAATGTATTACTCATAAAAGATGTTTGATTCCCTTTTCAGGGATGATTCTTTTAAGTTAAGGAGGAAATTAGTGTTAGAGATGGAAGGGTTCGTTTTGTCTGTATAGTGAAGATTGCTGTTCACGGAGTTTCAACTCCGCTGGGTCTCTTCTATAAAGAAATTTAAGTATTAAAAATGTATTTTGTAGAAATTATAATGTTCTTTCAGGTGGAATAAAATGTTGGATACCATCCATGATTTTTTTTGTATTATCGGGTTTGGGAGCGGGTGCTTTTTATGTATTTGTATGGAGCCATAAAATCCCTGCGTTTTCTTCGCGCTCTAACGCAATAAACCTAGCCAAAAAGTTAGGTTGACCAATGAACTTCGTATTAAATGTAATTTTCTTTTACCTAGCATATGCGTTTTTTCGATAAAGAAGTTGTTGGGAGTGGGAGATGAGGTCTTTTCCTATTTTCCAGTAAGGGCAAACAAAATCGCCATTTTACAGTGCGCTCTAGCAGTGTAACCAATCATCACAAAAACAAAGTTAAAATATGCATTTTGTAGGACATTTTGTCAACTTTATTTTTGCAATTGAATATATTTTCGTGAAACTTATATTTTTTTAAATATAAACAAAAAATTGTAAAAAGAACGAAAATGTTTCGATTTTGTTCGATTTTTCACGTGAAGCCAACCTTCTTCATGGCAGAAAACGTGATATTTGGATTCAGCTCTCCAAAAAACATCTATAACCATCCAGAAAAACTTCTACCTATTAGTTTGAAAACGTCATTTTTGATCATCCATTGAAGAGGGCCGCTCATCCACATTAAACACGACTAACTCAAAATCAATTATCTCAGCCAATTATAAACGGATTTTCAAAAATTTTGCTTTGAAATAATCCTTATTTATAATACTTACGAAAATACTTCGATTGGTTTTGGGGATTTTTATGCGGGTAAAGGCAGGGGGCAAATTAGGTGAAAAGAAACAAAAAAAAATTCCATTTGGCGTCAATTACACCCTTTTAAACCATATTTATACGAATTTTTTACCAGGAAAAGTGATTGGAACTAATAAAGGGTCTTATTCTGAGTATATAGCCTTTTAAAGCAATAAAAAATATTGATTTTTGACTGAGATATGGCAAAAAACCTTGATTGCTTGGCGGCCATCTTTGATTCGCCATTTTCGAAGGAAGCCCGCGGGGGATTTTAGGGGACTTTTCAGGGTTGAATATAGACATCATAGAGAGCTTATTCTGAAATTTTCAGCGAGTTAGGAATTAGTGCGCTAAACCCCCCCATTTTGACCTGAATTTACTGGGCTAATCTAATACGACGCGTTTTACACCCAACAAAATTTTTAAATAGACGGATTAATACTAATACATTTTTCAACTGATTTTTTTGTACTCAAAAGAAAATTTAAAATTGCAAATAAATATTTGATGGTCATTTGTACGTTATGAGCAAAGAGATAAACCCGGGCACTTTTAATAATACCCGAAGTTGAGGCAAGTAATGTGATAATTTCAATGACATTTATCAATGGGTATTTATCAATTTTCCCGAAATATGCTGGTATTATTAATAATGCCCGGACTTATCACATCACCCGTAACATATAGGTAGTTATATAGGATAAAAATCTATGAATTGTACTGGGGGGGTTTTCAATTTTCTAAAAGCTTGTTTTTTGGGACCTATTCCCTTTTCCAAACTGATGATTCAATTATAAAAATGCATGTCATTTGTTAATATGGAATCTATATTATGTTATTACAAGCATAAATTATTTGGACGAAATTTTCCATTAAGTATTGTATAGATTTTTATTTTTTTCTTTATCATCATCTAACTTCAGCTTATTAAAGAATATTTATTACCCTTTAAACACTGAATGCATTGTGATTGACTTTTTCAATTTTGAAATGTCTTTTACAAAAACACTTTTACTTTTTTAACCAACCTATTGCAGTTTTAAAAATAAAATATAAGAGGAAGTATTGCACCTATACCCTAGTTTTCCTAAAGTAAATGAAGTTATTATATAAACAACTGTTATTAAAGTATAAGTACTATATTAATTATCAAGCATTAGTAATTTACCTCACCAATAAACTTTATAACTTGTAAATAAGACTATATTGTTGTTTACAGATTTCTTATTAACTTGACAGTTAAAAAGCACATACAAAAAAGCTTAACACAAGTCAAGAAATATAAATAGTAAAACTTTTAACGCTTATATCATCATAATTTACTCTTTTTTAATGCAAAAATATTATAATACTAATATGAATATAATGATTTCAAAATCATCTTTGATGGATTTTTTTTTTTTAGTTTTTTCAATTATTATAAGAAAAACTTCATAAGTGTTGTTTAATATAAATTATTTTAACCATACGTATCTATATACGCTCCATCTACTTGTGTTTATAGGCTCTTTCAATTCGGTGCTTGTGTTTTATGAATTAAACATTTGTGGATTTTGTTATTTTATTTTTTTAAAAAACCGCTGGCATACATTTAAAATAGTAACTGTAATTTTACTTTATATATCATCTTTTAAAATAAAAGGATTATGAAAACTATTATTTTAATATTTATTAAAAGTTATAGATATCTAATAAATATTAGTTTTTAGATTTTTTTTTAATTTAGAAACGATTCATTCATTGATAAATGTAAAACTATTTTTTTATTGTTTTAAGTTTTATAAAGTTTAAAAAGTTGTATTCGATATCAATTATTCAATACCTAAAGTTATTTCGTATTTTAAATCCTTAAAAAAAAAAACAATTCTTTTAAATTTCCTACTGCCCCAAAACTTCAAAAAACTTTCAAAACAAAAACAACTGTACAATTTATTTGAAATTAGTAATTAAATTATTACTTAATGTAATAACTTTGTAATTTTATCAATTGCAAATTTTTGTAATTTCACAACAGTTAATACTTTCTTTAATTAGTTTCTAAAAACTGATTAAGATACAAAATACACACCTTTAGGATAAATAGGAAATCAATAAGCTTAATTATTTTATACCACAACCACTTTTATCAAGTTTATATAAATAATGATTGGAGGGAAAATAATCTTGAAACTTGGAGAAAATAGATAATTCTGAAAGTATAGTAAGACATAAAAATATAAAGGCCGAAAGATTCTTTTCAAATTCATATAAATTACATTTTTATCGAATATAAATTCAATTTTATCGCACATTGTGTTTTCAAAGTCTTTACCTAAATTATTCAATGTTTCCTGATATTTCCTACACGAAAAATGCCGTTTGCACATCAAACATTGCATAAGGTGCAAAAACTAAACATTTTGATTGTTTAGAAATTCACATTTAAGCAAACTGTTCAATCACGAACCGGTTTCTCTATGTCTTAAGAAAACAATGAATGATCTTGGAAAAAAACCGGAGATGATGTTCTCTTCGTTTAATGCAATAAGTGTTGTTGGAAAATTATTGGAGATGATTCCTCTTACCTTCGCCGAAAGTTTTAATCCGAGTTACGGTACTCCTTCTTTGAACGATTGTTCTTCCAGCATGCTTGCATTCGGCTCTAATATCTATTCGAAAGAAACCTCCAAAACTCGGGAATGCGCCATGCAGATTCCGAATGGTCGTAAATTCCGAAAAATGTGGCTTGTGCGCGTGCGGTTAACTCGCGCCAGACCGTCACGACAGAAAGTGAAAACGATCTGCAAATAAAAAACGATGCCAATCGGAGAATAATAAAAAAAAAATAATAAAACCAAACAAAAATGGCGGGTTACCACGTGACGCAACGGAGACTTGCCGGATGAGGGAAACGATATGCAGAAAGGATTATAGAGGGAGAGAAGGACGCGTAAAAATGTGTATTTCGACTTTTTTTCCCCCAGACCTTTTGTTGTTTGTGTCGAATTCCGATTTACAACTGGCAGTGAAAAAGCCCTCGATTTCGTCAAACCGGGGGATAGAAAATCTTTTGCACCGTTCGGGATAAATTAAAGCGGAGTTCCATTGTTTGGTTTCGTTAATTCCTCGCTTGGATTAGTACAAAGAAATTGAAGGTCGTTTTCGACATAGAACAGTTTTTCGTCATTGTGTGTAGAAGTGTCATTGATCAAAGAGACCTAATGTCTCTCCAGTTTCAGTTAAAATCCCGCAGTTTAAGGCTATTGTCTTTCAGATCTTAAAATGGTCGTTTCAATACAATTTTAACACAATGCCCATTTCAGCATACTACTGTTAAACTAAAATAGAATCACAAAGAGCTGTTTCAATTTTTGACGTTTTCTCTTTTTTCAACTTATTTAAACTTGTTTATCTAAAAGTTTGTGAAGCTTTCGGACAGTTTATGTTTTCCCATTTAAAAAAAAAGTCTACGCAATATAGGTGATTTAAAACTCATGGGCAAACATGTTAGAGGTTGTCATGGAAGGAGGTTGTAGAGTACCCAAAGACAGTTCAGAAGGGATCCTGAAGGGGGGATTCCGGAGCAATCTCTAGGCGCTTGAGTGTGGACAAGAGTTGCTAAAAACAATGAAATATGGGTTACTGTGGGAAAATGGGTTGACGGTATAAATAAAATTCCAGTGCCAATTATCATGTCGAAATTCGACAGTAAAAAAGCGACATTTAAAAGGCGAAAATTTGTTATTGTCGCATTTTGAAGGCGACCTCTTAAAACCAAAAACTTATACTTGTTTTATAAATAAGTCAAAACTTGATCATTAGAAATTTTATTTCCATCCCCAAACGTTTGCCCCCAGTAACCCCTCTTTCGTTGCTTTTGGCAACTTTTGTCCGAACTCCAGCCCTCCTTTGATAAAGGTAATTCTATTGAACACCAGTTTATCTCAAACTTTTTATATCAGGACACACTTGAAAAGTTTTTTAATTCACAAAGAAAGTGAAGGGCATTCACAAATTACCAAGTACTACGTCACAGATTTAAATGGAGGAAGGTACTTGTCTGCCACTGTGATAAAAAAAGGTTTTGGTTTCAAACATTTGTGACTTAAAACTCCTTTTTTTTTTTCATTTCTGTTGGCAATTTCTTTGCTTTTCATTTGATTAGATGTTTTTGCATTATATTTAATGCTAAAAGAGTCATTTCTTTCAATAATATTTCTGATTTCACTATAATGAAAGAATAAAAGAACGAGAGAAATACAGAGCTTGAAATATGTTAAATTTGGTGTTTAATTTTAGTTTTAAAACTGTGACATAACAATAGGGTCTCTAAAATGTAAAAGCTTGTAATATCAAGAGAAAGGAAGTATAAAACCAGTGAAAACTGTGGGAATTTATTAGTGGATGGTCCCAAACAAGCTAATAATAATAATAATAAAACTAATAATAATATATCACAGCTCGCATATATCAGTACGTTTAGTTTTCCTTTTTACCTAGTAAAGCGATAAAGGGATTCTCCAAGATCACGTTTTCTTCATTCATCTGTTTGACAAAGAATCATAAACCAAGTAACCCCCACTTTTACAGCATTGTACCAAGACCCTCTATATAATCAAAACCCTCTATATACAAAGCCTGACAACTACGTCACTGTGACGTCAAAGGTGGCGGAAAATCTCTAAATTTCCCATGTTAAGTCTATGGAGCATAAAAACTTACTTTCTTAACTCCTCGCGTTATGTATGCCTTCAAGGCTGATAATACTGTTCTGGAAACTCAAAATCTTTCGTTTAGAATCAAAATTTTGTCCCTTTTGTACAGCTTTTTTGTATTTTCATTCAGTTTTTTAGCCTTAGGACTAACATGGCTTTTAGTTCAGTTTGCAAATAATGAATGCATGTCATGTAGGTTTTTCTCACAATATTAAGTTTATCTAGGAAATTAAAAAAAATCACTAGTAAAATAAAAAGTAAAATCTATTAAAAATTAAAACAAATCATTGAATTTTCGAATTCTTCCAACAGTAAAAAATTTATTTAATTACACTAAATTCTTTAATTTATTATAAGATTAAACTGATGAGAATCAAGCATTATATTTATTGTTGCGGGAAATACACTAGTAGCACCGAGTTGTGAGGCCATTATATAGAGGGTCTTGATATAATGGCCTCACAACTCGGACGGATGACGTCACACTTTCCGCCACCTTTGACGTCACATGCAAAACGACGCCATGTTTTATAATTTTGACTTCTTAACACTGAACAAGGAATATTCGTGTTTTTGTTATTAACATTAATGTATCGATGTAAAAACATACGCCGTGACATTAATTTTTAATGGCTATCGCTATTCAAACCAGAGTTTAATAAGTAGAAATCTGAAATAAGCATAAAGTATCAAAAATGTCTTTTAATTTAACAAAATTGATGGAACAACAAACAAAAACGTGATGCCATCTGAGAAAAATGTAAAAATACAAATGAGAAGAATTAACTAGAACTTAGTGCTACTAGTGCATTTCCCGCAACAATAAATATAATGCTTGATTCTCATCAGTTTAATCTTACAATAAATTAAAGAGTTTAGTGCAATTAAATAAATTGTTTACTGTTGGAAGAATTCGAAAATTCAACTATTTGTTTTAATTTTTAATGTATTTTACTTTTTATTTTACTAGTGATTTTTTTTAATTTTCTAGATAAACTTAATATTGTGAAAAAAACCTACATGACATGCATTCATTATTTGCAAACTGAACTAAAAGCCATGTTAGTCCTAAGGCTAAAAAACTGAATGAAAATACAAAAAAACTGTACAAAAGGGACAAAATTTTGATTCTAAACGAAAGATTTTGAGTTTCCAGAACAGTATTATCAGCCTTGAAGGCATACATAACGCGAGGAGTTAAGAAAGTAAGTTTTTATGCTCCATAGACTTAACATGGGAAATTTAGCGATTTCCGCCACCTTTGACGTCACAGTGACGTAGTTGTCAGGCTTTGTATATAGAGGGTTTTGATTGTACTCAGAACCAGCGGCATTACTAGTAGTTTTGTCTGATAACTTGATTTCAATATCATTCTCGATTTATTCATTTTTTATTTCTTATTGCATAAAAATATTGAATATTATGAACTGAGTAATATTTTAAGGAACGGTAAGAGGCCTCTTTCATTCATGTGTTGAAATTTAAAGCCGTATTCAACAATCTTTTAGAGGGAAAAATACAACATTATAATAATATTTTACTTTAAAAAGTTTTATGTATTTTAAGGCTGATCGCGCACGAGTGACTAAAGTCACGGCGACCAGTATCACTAGTATCAAAAATATCACTAGAAAACAATGGATCTCTATGAAGAAATTCTTGGCAATCAGCCAAGAGTCACGTAGAGTCACGTCGCCTAGTGCGCGCACTCTAACTTGTTTCAATAGCCAAGGCAACAATTTTGTCTTTGTCACCGTGACAAAAGTCGCTCGTGCGCGCTCAGCCTAACTCTATACCCGTTACCAAGCGCTCAGAAATTAATATTGATACATAATATTTTCTAAAAGTTCTTTCTTGTTGCTCTTTACTTTTGCTTATTAATTTTAAGTACCATTACTAAAAATAAGAATTAATTTTATTTATTAAAAAAACTCATTTAAAAATTTTACTAAATTCAATGTTTAATTAATTTTCAAAATATTTTCATAAACTTAAATCTTTTAATCAATTTTAAAAAAATGAATTTTTAAACTAATAAAAATTTACGAAAATAGGAATTATTATCTCCCTCATTATGAGTATTGAGCATTGCATGAAAAGAATACTAAAACAAATTCTTAATTATCTTATATAACTGCCAAAAGTTAGCAAAAAAAAAGTACATAACGATAAAAACTAAACCACATTTTCTTAATTTTATTATTCTAGGTTCAGAAAAAAAAACACGCCAGTGTCAAAAATTGGTGAATCTCCTCTAAAAACTTAAAGGATTAACGCAATAACCATTAAGCTCTTTTGAAATCGTCTATTAGCGGTTTTACCTCCCTACAAAAGATAGGAAAATCGGTAATTCATTGTTAGATTTTAATTTGTGCACAATGACAACATTGCCAGAATCTAACGGTAGGTCAGTGGAGCAATGAAGTTCCTGCGATATGCTGGCTGCAAACGGAAATCCTGAAGGCGAAAGCTTCTCTATGGGTTTTTTTTTCGAATCCACTGCCAGGGAATTGAATATATACTAATTCATTGAGCTATTAAGGGTTCAGTTCAAATTTAATGATATATGGTTGAGTGTATTTTTCAATAATTGTTTGCAATATTTTTAAAATGAATAAAAAGAAAATCCATGCCTTGAATAGGATGAAATGTTTCAAAAGACGTTAAACTATGTTTGATTATGGTATGGAAAACTGTGTCATCCTGCATTGTGGAATGAAATATAACTAAAGGGAATTTAAAAATGAAGCATCAATAAAAAATTAAACGGGGGAAATTTCATTAAAGAAATTAATTGTTTCTGATGAACCAGAATTGGTTGAAAGCTTTTTTCATTATCATGAAATGCAGGTTGAGGTCTTAAATGGTGAACCCCATTTTAAAGGATATTTAAATGTTTTTAATTTATGTTTACATATTATAAATTTTTCTCAAAAAGTTCTTCATTCAGAAATAAATTGCAAATCTTAAAGGCTTGTTAAACTTAACGAAATTAGGTAAGATCCACTCTTTTAAAACTAATATGGAATATAGTCTAAAGTCCATCGTTAAGTTTTTTACCTCTTATAACTTTACATTAAGACTAAAAATTATTTTTGCTAAGGAGTACAAAAATAAAAGAGCTCTGCTGTCAGTGATGCAAAATAAAGCTTTCATGACTATAAAGAAGACAAACGAATTTAAAATGACAGGTTTAAATGACACGCACTATAGGGGAGAGTGCGGCATCTTGGGACATGGCCCACCTTGGGACACTCGAATTTTCGGACGCAATTTTATAGTTATGAACACGTGCTTCTAGGTACTAATAAATTAGACTAAAATCTACTCCTCAATGTGTTTTGGAATATTTGGTGCGTCTAGGAAATTTTTTACTTCACTTTTCTTGTTTTTCGTGGTCTGAAGTAAGATTCACCTGTAGTTTGAAAAGCCTTTTGGAAATAAAAAAAAATATATTTATGTTATTATAATTATGCTTAGACTAAAGTACGTGTATCCATCGATATTTTAGAAAAGAAAAAGAAAATTTATTGCTAAACCCAAAAGAGTAATTAAGATTAATACTCAAACTGTCAAGGTGGGGCACCTTGGGACACTCTGGTGTGGGGCACCTTGGGACATGTTAAAAGGTACCAAAAAAATTTCAAAAATAAAAAAAAATAGTTTTTTATTAAAAAATTAAATAATTTAAGAAGTTAGAGGATTATAATTTAGAAATTGGTGCAAAAAAGTTTCTGGAAGGAAACAAAAAATCAGTGATTTACGTCATGACAAAAATGAGGAAATCAGTGAAAATTTTGAATGTAACTTATTATTGATAGCCAATTTAAGATTCTTAAGCATAGCTTTATCGTAATTTAATGTGTTATTTTTTTTATTTTTCAAAATAACATAAGTTTTTATGTTATTATTGGAAGTGTCCCAAGGTGGGCCACTAGTGGGGCACCTTGAGACATTAAAAGAGGTTTTTTAAAATTGTTATTATGAATTCCTTAAAAGAGATAATTGGTCGGAAAAAAATTTATTAAAAGACTATATTTAATATATTAGCTTTGTTTGAATGAATATAACGGTATAAATAAATTAGAAAAATAGTTAAGTAAAAGGTGTCCCAAGGTGCCCCACTCTTCCCTATTGTAAGAGAAAAGGCATGGGCGGATTTACTAGTACGAGGACCCTGGGATAAGATACTTTGTCCCATTAAATATACTTTGTTGTATGGATAATATGATGTCCCTGATTGAATTAGAAAACATCTTTTAAAATAAAAATGTATCCTGAATATATTAATGAGAGCTTTTCTCCCACCTTACTCCCCGTAAATACACCCTTTAGTAAAAGATAAGTAAATAAGTGCGCACAGTATGCTCTGTCTACAACAATACACATAATTCCATATTATTTTCTCACAACAATTGAGTGTGTAGTATTTAAAGAAATTTCTAGGTTATAAAAATTGTAAAAAATACCAAGGGAACAATATTTTTGCTAATTAACCATATTTTCTAAGGTATTGGAGAGTATATGGTATATACCGGTAAATACCCTAAATCAGGTGTGTAGACAAAACGGAGGTTTTGGAGTTTATCCACAAAAAGAAATTTTCGTCTATTGGCGATTTCAATATTCGGACTAACGAAAAATAAAAATTTCAAACTTTGAAACAAGGAATCGTTCAAATACAATTCCCGAATTTTAGGGGTTAAACAACAAAGTAAAGAATCTCTCATCCCAGCCGCATGTTACCTTGCATTGTGGTTGGCCCTACGGAAAACGCCCGAGTTATGTCTCTCTGTCGTTTTACGGTGCCATAAATCGCGGCGCAAATAGAAAGGACCGTGGATCATTCCCAAGGCTGGCAGAAGAACAGAGAGGTTAACCGCTTTGGCCTGTTCATGCGCTGCCGCCATTTTGTTCTTCGACCTTACGTCCAGAGTGGATACCTTGTTTGGCGATTAGCATGGCGTGTGTGGCCCCGATCGTTTGTTTATGTGGATTATGTATAAACAAAAGACGTTTTATCCGAGTTCGCTAAACGCTGTCCGAGTCTCATTGTTTGCTCTATAGGATTTGCGAAGAGAAGTTCGTCGGCTTATGGTGGATTTACACCACGCGGTGAACAGCGATTCAAAAGAACCAATAGGAAGCCTGGAAGAAGCCTCGAAAGCGACTGTCGCCACTTTTGACGCGGTGGTGTAAATCTGCCATTACAGAAGAAAGGTACTAAAGTCACTCTGTGGGTGAATCTTTTAAAAGTGGTAGAACGGTGCCAAAGAAATAGCATATATCAAATATTTCCAAGTTGAGATGGGTTTAGGCACAGAGAAATATCCTAACAGAGGGTCCACGAGGCTGTTTTCAAATGCGTTACTGATGTGAGGGCGCCACACTAGATTCTGGAACGTATGCCGGCCGCTTAAATCTCTCGCCAAATTAGAACTCAGCGCATGCGCAAAAAGGTGTTTTCGATCTCCCATAGGCAGCCGGCGAACGATTCAGACTGGATCCAAACGCTAGTGAGTTTAGTGCGATCCCAGCGCCACAATTCTCCCAACCTGTAACAAGATGTCATGATTTTCGATTTCCATTAGGGCCTATGGCCGTGGACTCTCTGTTCTAGTACTCTGTGGGTTTAGGTCATAGGTTCAGTTGGTTAGTGGGATTGAATTGGCACAAAAGAAAGCGATCGGGTGTCGCCAAATTTGGCGCAACCTCGTACAGTGTAGTTGAGCCAGAAGTGACTTAGTACCTTTCTCCTATAAGCAGAAGAGTTACAACTCTTCTATAGTCAAAGGAATTATGGAGCCCCGCACAGGGCTTGAAAGATACAGTATTGAAATATATTTGTAATAAAACATCTCAAACTTTCGAAATGTATTTCAATGTGATTAATGAACTCTGTTGCGGCAGAAGTTTCCATTAATGGATTCGACTATTGGATGGCGATTTGACGCACAAGGCTGAATATTTCGTGTTGTGAACCATAGAAATTCAAGGTAACTGGTGGTCCGTGGAAAAGGAAATAATAAAATAAAGGAAAAGTTCGTAAAATTGTAAGTTTCTTTGATTTTTTAGTTAAATTTTTTCTTTATTTTTCTAAAAAGCGCTAAAACTACAGTCGATTCACTCTTAAAAACTGGTTATGAACACTTAAATACTAAAAAGTTTTTTAGACTTTGTTTTGCATCTTAGAAAAGTATTTATTTTTAATTGTTTTGTATTTTTATGAAAACTTAGCGGGATAAGGGGGAATAAGTATTATCTATAGAAATTGTTGTTCATATTATACCTTAAGTGTGACGCTGAGGCAGAGAAATTTAATTTGCATCAATTATACATTTATACCAATTGCAGAAATGGATGGAGAGAGAGAGCAAAGGACATGTAAAGAGAAAAAATAAATAGCGTCCCAAAGAAGGTCCCCCTTGACTTTTTCTATTTTGAAAAAATAACTCTAATTAAATATAAACAGGTGGTATTTTAAAGTTTTCTACATCTTAAGGAAATATAGAATGGCATAAAAAAATAATCATAGCGGGAAAGCAGTTGACCCTATTGCACCTAAATGACGCCTTGGAAAGGAATACAGAGAAGAAAATACCCCAGTAGCACAGCAGTACTGGACAGTATCGGATCGATATATTGAGCGATATCGCCTGCCAATATCGCCGCAAGATCGAATGGCTGACATTTTGGGCGATACTGGCCAATATTGCCAATCAGTATTGAGCAATATCGCATTGCAGTATCGCGCGGTATTGGAATTTATCAAGAAACCTGTATTGCCCAATATCGCATTTGGAAAATCCGCTGTATCAAGCGATATCGCTTCCCAATATCGCCGCAGGATCGCACGGCAAATTTTTGCCGATACTGCCCAGTATTGCTTACTTGTATTGCCCGATATTGCTGATCAGTATCGCCCGATAAAGTAACTAGTATGATATCCTGAATTCGCGATATTGCCCGCGGGATTGGCCGATATTGAAACCAGCACTGCTTGATATTATATAGTGGAGGCCACCAAATAGGTAATGTGCTTTTTGTAAGCATATACCTTAAATATCCAAAACCACAACTATTTGACAAAACCATTCAATATGGCATTTTATCAAGCAAAAAAATTACAATTATAATTTTTTTACTTGATAAAGTGCCATATTGAATGGTTTTGTCAAATAGTTGTGGTTTTGGATATTTAAGGATGTATGCTTACAAAGCACATTACCTATTGGCGGCCTCCACTATATAATATCATACAGTGCTGGTTTACAATAATTCAACCAATAGTATTAATTTAAAAGTAGATTAAATAAAAGTAACTGAGCTATGAACTTTAATTTTTTAATGGATCATAATATAAACTCTGTATAATAATTAAACTTTATATGAGGGGGAAAGATTTAATCACAGCATTTTAGCTGTCATTCTTATTTTAATGACATGTTAGTTACTAGGTTCAATTTTGTTACCTGTTCTGTTAAATATCACCAAGGTGCTACAAAGAATATTCATATATGTCCAAAATTCTATGGTTTTTATCAATATAACAGAACACACATTTTTATAAATAGTTTGGAATTTTTAGTGATGCTTCTAATATTTAGCCTACAAAAGGCTTGGTGATACTTAGTGGGACAGAGATAACTGAATTGAACCTCTTACTTTAAGAAGATAATAAAATACGATAAACTGCACTAAAAATTATATTTTCTCAACCAGAATAAATTTAAGTCTGTTACTTGCTTTAAAAGTAATTTTGACACTTTTAATTCTGACGGGTGAAAAAGTAAGAGGGGCATTTAGCAGTCTAAGTGATATTTTTGGTTAAGTCCATAATTTATAATTTTGGTTCCTTAATAATATATGAATTAAAATTTTCACAAAAGGTAACATTAAGAAACAAAAATTACCTATGGTAAAAATACTCAGAACCGGCCAAAAATGAAAAATAAAATAAGCAAAAATTATGGAGTTAACCACCTATATCATGAGTCAGTGACAATATTAATAACAAAAAGGAATTTCCAGGTATTACATTTCCATGTTTAATAATTTTAATTTATTTAAGATAACTAGAAAATCTTATCACAATTCGTACATAATAAAATTGCATAATAACATAGTTTACGCAATCACAAATTATTTCACCACATTGCTATTGAAGTGCAAGAACATGTTAAATTGTTCTTTAAGAAGACATTGGAATTTGAAGTAAAATACAATTTAATGAATTGTCAATGTAAGTAAAATATCAAAAAAGTTACATCTTATTATTTGTGCTTATTCATAATACACAATCATACTACAGACAACATAATTTAATGCAACGATCCAGACTTCTTAGTCTTTTTAGTTAGAATATGCATATAAAGATCACATACTTTTCACTTCTTTGTCCGATGCAGTACAATACAGCAGTATGATTACATAAAAAAGGTGTTTCAGAACTTAGGGTGGATAGAGGGGACCTGGATTGTATTTTTTAGTAGGAATGAGGGGGTAGAATTTTATCATTAACTGCTAGGATGTAATATAATGTAATAAGGCATAACAAAAAGCAATTTTCCCTGGACCGGTCTGAAAGAAAAACCTAATTGATTAAAAAAGATGATTGTGCATAAGGTACAACAATATGCCAGTTACTTTCCCCATGAATTTGAGTTATAAAAGTGCTTATCAATAATTTAGAAAAAATAATTGAGTTCTATTTGTAAGATGTAATTAAGTGCACAATGGTGAGACTAAACTGTGGATGATCAAAAAGTTTCCATAAAATGAAAATGATCTATACAACAGATGTTTCCCTGGAACTCATTTCTTTGACTAAACTATTAATAATGTACTTTTGTAACTCATTGTAGTTTGATAAGTGTTTCAATTCAGATACAATTTATGGTGAAATTATATTTTGCTGGAATAATGCTTAACCTTATGAAACTTTTCACTTACTTATGTCTTATTTATTTAAAAATAGACTTGGAAAATCGCTTTTAATTGTGCATTTACTTTAATACTTTTAATGGTGTATATATTATTAAGGTTAACATTTTTATTTCAATAATAATTAATGAAAATTATTCTACACTAGGGAAGTCATTGTTAGAAGGGAGGGATGGTTTTTCTATCTGACTAGGAGAAGGGGGGTACAAAATATGACATAACACATTAAAAAACAACAATATTTTTTGGAAAAAGCAAAGTATAGGTATAAATCACATTGTTATAAAAATTATACAACTGTAATATCAATTCCATATGAAAGTATCAACTTGAAAAAGAAAACTTTCGGTGCCAGATTCTTGCCAACCTACTTTTAAATGTATTTTAGCCTCACTGATAATTACTCTAAGGAACTTTAGTTTTTTCCATAACAAAGTAAATTGTTCTTAGTTAATCTTGTCATCCTCCCCTTTTTCTCTTGTTTCTGATTCTACAGCCATCCCAGTCAGGAGCTCCAGCAAGCACTCTGCCACAATTAACTTTATAAACTGCAGATTTGTCCGCATCATCATATTTCATCTTAACACTAGCTAAAAATATAAGGAACTATAAACATAGATGTTTCAACTACACCCAGAAATAACTTTTACATCAATCATAAATACCTATTGATTGTTTTATGATAGAAACAAATGATTTCCACCTTCAGCCATTTGCAAAACATATTAATTCATAAAAGGAAAATTACTTGAAAGTTTCATAAAATAATTTCAAGTTATAAAGAAATTGAATGATCCATGATCTTTTAACATTATATAATTAAAACAAAAATGCAAAACCTTCAACACTTTCTCTAAAACTTATATTTAATTGGACTATATTATACTAGCAAATGCCATAGCTGTCAACTTTCGAAAACTTACATCAGTTAAACTTTTTGGATAGGAAGTGGTTGATGCTACGACAGTTGAAACATGCACAGTAATAAGAACTTGTTATTACGTGTTTTAAGTTTTAAAACATTAAAATTATGTTATTTATCAATCCTGGCATCAGCACCAGTGGTAGTGTGCGTCTAGTAACCTAATGGTCCCCGGTTCGATTCCAGGCTGCTACTTTTGAGTATTTTGCTTTATTTTAACTTGTAATTTTTCAGAAATAGCGAGATTAGAGTAAAGTTTAGTTGTTACTTTCGTGGATAATGTAACTACGTAGCTTTCTTTGCTTTTCTGCAAGGGGAAGCTAATTTTACCACCAGTAACCCACTAATTTACGTGCTATGCCTATAGCATCGCAACTTTTTTTTTTTAGAATTGTGATTTGAGCATGAGAAGAAGCACACTTTACGGGTGAGTGCAGGACAAAACGTGCTAGCAAATCTGAAAAACTTTACAGTCGTTTAAAATTCACTAAATATAAGGACTAAAATTAAAAGGACAGGGGTTAGTAGAGGAATTTGGTTTGGGGGCAGAGGTACAAGAGAATATAGTTTGCATTATGAAAGGTTTTACACTTCTGTGGATTGTTATAGTCTGTTCATTTAGAATTGGCACCTGAAACAGGATCAAAAACGCTCAATAATGCTTCATAACGGTCATCACACAACTTCAGTGACTGATTTTTTTACAGTATTTCAACTACTTCTGTTTCGGCTGCCTTGTCATTGCAGAAGAAAATGCTTTCGATGATAATTACAATAGTAACTGCTTCTAATACATTTTGTCTCAGGCGCCAGTTCTAAATGAACAGACTATAAGTGAAGGCAAACTTAAAATTCACAAAATTTTCAGATCCATCTGTAAAGTTAAATGAAAATACCATAAAAATTGACAGCTATGTCATGCATACAGCAGTTATTTTGCAAAAAATACTCTATAATTAAATTTAGAAAATTTCAAGAACTTAAATTTTTAAAAATCTAAAAACTTAACTTTTGAGAATGATATAAGCGATTTGTATTTCTTAATATTAATATCTTCAAAAAATATTAGGCAACTTTACCGGGTGTTTCAACAAGTCTGCCCAAACGCAATACAAAAAGATTTCTTGCATGGAGCAGATAAAATTTGCTTGAATAACTAGATCTCTATGGTAACTTATTTTTCCTAAGATGTGATGTTATAATCTAATACAAACTTAATTTTTTCATTCAAGGATGCCACATGTCAGCATAATGGATATATTAGTGTGCAAACATCAAAACAACCATGTTCACATTTTTAATATATACTGGATGTGACATCTCACCC
This sequence comes from Tetragnatha montana, assembly GCA_963680715.1. Classification (NCBI taxonomy): domain Eukaryota; kingdom Metazoa; phylum Arthropoda; class Arachnida; order Araneae; family Tetragnathidae; genus Tetragnatha; species Tetragnatha montana. The sequence goes on along the minus strand of OY796677.1, from coordinate 60,830,082 downwards.
TTTTCTTTTGCGATTTTCTCCAAAACTATGGGTCATAGAGGCATAGTTCTCCAGGTATTCTTTATGTACTCAATGCAGATAATATGGCTGTGCAGTGTTTGTACACACTTGTTGAAACATCTTGTAATAAAAATGCATAAAACAAAAGTAATTTTCTTGGGGTGTTTTTGATGCATTTTATAAGAAACAAATTTAATAATAACAGAGTACTAGAATTACTGTTAACCCAATAGGGGGCTCCTATTTTACAATATGTAAGATAACAGAACTTTTTAAAAATGTTACTATCATTAACAATATTTAATCAAAATGCTTTATTTACAGACAAAAAAATCTTTAAAAACTTTTTAAAGTACAATTGTTTCAGGGATACATTTGATCCCCCTTTGCCAGCAAAGATTGTGATTGCTAACAAAGGGAACCAAATGTATCCCTGCAACAATTGAACTTTTTAAAGTTTTTTATAAGCAAATAAAAAAAATTTCAATTTTATAGTTATTCAACTTTGCACAAGCTTATTACTATCATTATTTAGATATAATCCAACAGTTTAGGGCTGTATTCTACTTTTTTGCAAAGTCGAACTCACCTCACCGTATTCACTTGCGTGTATTCTAACTAATGTGGTAGGTGAAATAGGGGGAGATTTTAAGTCAAAGTCAAATCAAAGTTTACTCCCAACAATATACATAATGCAATGCATACAATAATACAAACAATTTAAGAAGGGAAACAATTTACAAGGGGAGAAAACACAAAAGGCAAAAAAAAATTAAATTGTTATTATTGTGTTGAATTGTGTTTCCGTTTATTAGCTGATGTCACAACCCTGCGAAACAAATCTAATTGTTTGAAAAGGGATGTAAAGTAAAAATTAACAAAAATAAACAGATTTTAACTGAAAGCAAAAAGCTTGAAGGAAAAAAATAAAACGCAAACTATTAACTCACAAAATTGGAGCGGCGAGATTGAAAACGAAACAACTCCTCTCAGCCAATCAGACTACTTTGATCGAAATTCAGTGTACTCCCCGAGCCAAGTGGTGGTGAACTCGCTTGAAAGCGGAACGAAGAAGAAAAAATTCCAGCGCTTTCACCCGGGGAGTTCGCTAAAGTGGACGAGTAGAATACAGCCCTTAATATCCCTACATAATTCTTAACAAACAAACAACTTACTAGTTTCTTTTCCAACTGAAACTTCAGATACTGGATTCTCTGTGTCGGTTTTTTCTAGGGAATTGAGAAATGCATCATCCATCCCATACATTAGACTGCTCTGTAGGATTATCATAAGGAACAACTTTCCCTAAAAATTTAAAAAAATCTAGTATATTTTTCATTTAATTTTTAGATTTAGAACATTGAAAATTGTCAAAATTTTAAATAAACTTACAAATGACAGATTGAATATTTTCAGTCAATACTGTTATCTACATGAATAACTTCTAAAAAAAGAAAAATTTCATGAGTTTTAATGTGAGTATCAAGTGTATATATAATTCAAGTTCAACAGATGATATATCAACTGAGATTTAAGAATTTAGCCCCAAACCCAACGTTCTCTTTACTTAAAAATTATGTGTTGTAAAAATTACATTTTTTGTATTAAATTTCTCTTTGTAAAACTGCATTATTCTTTAACCAAATTAATGCAGCTTGCTAATTAGAAAACAATATATGTGAAAACTGAAGCAATAGAGCTATTGCTGCTTATTTCTCATTACACTACTGAAGTAAAATATATAAGAAAATCCTAAATTTCCCCTATGACCAAAAAATTTCCAAGGATAACTTTTTTTAAAGTTTTTACCTGGGGAGGTTTTTGGGAGGGTCCTCCTTTTCAAGGATTTTGATTTTGTAGGTTGTTGATTTGATGTTGATTTTTTGGGAAGACATTTCTGGAAAGCAAAAAATGAAAATTAAAGAATTATGGATACTGTGAAGTAAGCCCCAAGTTTTCTGATGTATTGTAAAAAATAATTAAATATTAAAATAAAATACAATTTTTTAATCGGCCTTTGTTAAATTTCAGGTTAATTTGATGATTTTTTGCATAAGAAAAAAAAATAAAAATAATCTTGTCTTTGAACTAGTGGAAAATTTTGACCAGCTTTTTGAATTCAGCGCTCTTGAAAGTCCATGAAACTAATCTTGAAAAAAGTCCAAAAACTAGATGTATTTAAGGAAAAAAATAAATGAACTAGAAGGTGAAGAAAATAGAGGGATGTAATGTTTAATTGGTAATTCATGATAAGCCGGATGCAAGGATTTAATTTTAGGCTGAACAGTACCAAAATTAACCTAGTATTATAGTCTGTGGTAGTAAAATAGGCGACTCACTATTAGTTGTTTCCCACTAGCCACAATGCTACACCACTGAAAATATAATAAGTTTATGATATATGGCCCATCAGGCCCAGGGTGTTAATTACTTAACTTGTGTCCAAGCTGAGCCTAACACTGGACCCCCAGTTTATTCCCCAACAAGTTTGGTTCTCATTTTATTGACCCCGGAAGGAGAAAGGCTGACTTAACCCATGACCCAAGCAGAAGCTGTAAAGCATTGAACCTGGGTAGGTAATGCTTGTAGCCAGGCATGCTGATCACAACTCTGCAGCCACTATGGGTCCGTCCATAAATGACGTCACGCTCAGAGGGAGGGAGGGGGTTAATAAATTTGTGACAGCTTGTGACAAGGGGGAGGGGGGGGTGTTTCAAAAGTTGTGACATCACATCCTCCCCCCCCCAAAACTGAAAATCAACCAAAAATAACAAAAACAGAATTTTTTTTCTAAGATATTTGTTTAAACAAACCAATTCAAATCTTAATTAGTTGCTTCAAGGAGAATATTCTACAAAAAATTATTACCGAGAATTTTACAACTCTATGTATTAGAAATATTGATCGATTGAAAGCGTAGCATGTGACATAGGGGGGGAGGGGGTATGGGGAAGTGTGACCGTTTGTGACATAGGGAGGGAGGGAGGGGGTCAAAAATGGGCAAAAAAAAGTGTGACATCATTTATGGGCGGCTCCAATGATATGAATGCCAACAATAAAAATTTGGAAATTTTTGAATATTAAGCGTACAAAATATTGTGGCGACTTTTAACGGGGCTTGATAAGGTACCAGTATATTACTTGAGATAAAATGTAATATATTGAAAGCTAAATTTTAACAAGATTTTCTTTAATCTATAAATATTACATACTACCTATAAACAACAATAACAATAGGATCATGTGAAAAAGATCAAATTTTTCAATTATCTTAAGAATAAGCCCAAGAAAATGAAATTTCCATGAACTAATTTCAACCTTCTTTAAATTATTTCATTGGATTCTCTGTCACTCCACAAACACAGTAGGCCAGGGGTCCCCAACCCTATGCCCGCGGGCACCATGGCGCCCGTCGATCGATCTAGGTGCGCCCACTGCTTGTGCCCAACGATGAAATATTTCAGTTTTCCATTATTAGTATTCCTTTATTTTAAAAAAGAATATTAATATTAATTATATTAATGTGTCAAATTAATTCTTAAAATTAAATTTTGTGTGCATTAGTGTATTATTAATTATGTCTACCAACTATAAATTTATCACGAAAAAATAAATGGTGCCCTCCATTCGACCGATATTTTGGTATGTGCTCTTGGGTACAAAAAGGTTGGGGACCCCTGCAGTAGGCAGATAGTAAACTTGATTTAAATTTCATGTTTTTCTTTTCCACCTAGGAAAGTCAGATTTATACTAGACTATTGGCAGGGTTTATTTTATATTAATTTTGCAATAGCGATGAGTCAGATCATGGTACGTATCAATAATTAATATAAAATGAAATCTACAGTTTTTGTTAAAAATGGAATTTCCCACCAGGATTTGATCTGGAAAATTGGACAATCGATGAAAGAAAAGCATTAATTAATGATGGGACTCGCAGTTTTACACAACGCCAGGGGTCATCCAAGTTATTTTGGGCCTCAATTTTTTTGAAAAATTGTGTGTGTAAAATTGAAGCGGTGAAAACCAAGTAATATAGCACATCAGTGCGTAAGTATTAAAAAATAGACTCGCAAACCAAGAAAATCGTGAAAAATTCAAATTTTTTGTGAGATTTCTAGCAAATAATCATTAAAATGCTAATTTGAGTTTCATGAAAGAACAGTTTTGGTTTTTGGTTACATATATTTTCCGGTATGTGTGCTTGATCTCAAGGATCCGCTTATACACCTTTCATGAAAGAACAGTTTTTATGAAATGGAATTTTGTGAAAGGGTAGATTTAAGAGGGGGAATTTTGTGAAAAGCAGCAAAAGGGCTCGAATTTTCGGTTGGATGGACCCCTAAACAATAAAGTATTACATTAAGAATAATATAGAAGGAAAACTTTTACCTTTTACAGTTCCAACGCCTTCAATCTTCAATTCAAATGTTAGAGATAGACAAAAAACTTCAAGACCCCAACCCAACGGAAAGAAATGTTTTTGTTTGGAATTTGAGCTCCGTGCACGTCTCTGATTTTCCCTCCAACAGAGTTTGCGCATGCGTCAACTGTGCGGATCGGTGCGCGGGTTCGTTTGCCGGAATTGGGCGAAGTTGCTAAATATTGCTCAGTATTGTTCGGACCGTCCCACCGCTCGCGATGTAAATCAGTGTCGGGCGATGTTGTGCGATATTCAGCAACATCGCTGTGCTACTGGGGTACATAATTCTTATTTATTTTAACACACAGTTTAAAAAGCCTTTTTTTTCCCGAGCAACGGTGGGTACATCAGCTAGTTCAGAATAAATATCGACAGGTTAATTGGATGATTTTCGTACCGATTAATTTTGTTTTCGTTCGGTTTTGACATCTTTTAACTTTTGGAACACGGCCTTAACAACCGAATGAACTCATCTCTCTATCTCTCTATATATAATGAAGGTGTCCGTGCCTGGGTTCCTGGGTTCCTGGGTTTGTCCGGAACAGATTTGGCTCAATTTCTCCAAAACTACCCGTCCGAATCGAACCAAACTTGGTACACATACGTATGGGGACGGGGGAAAGACAATGACATCATTTCCAAATTTCTAAAACCACCCCTTCATCCCCTTTTAGGCCTTTTTGTAAAAATCGCCTTACTTCTCCACTAAAGAAGATCTGTTTAACTCGCATTGTTGCAAATAATACAACAAAAACAATTTTAAACATAAAACAAAGTATTTAAAGATAAAACTTGGCTAAAATTGTTTTAAAAAGGTTATTAATAATTTAAAAAATTAAAAACGGCCCTTATAAAAAACTTTATAACAGTATTTTCTTATTAAAAACTTCATTTTCCATGAAACTTTAAGTTGAAATAGAAAGTTTTAAGAATTAGACTGGTTAAAGTAAAGATTACATCATGCAGTTTTTTTAGAAAGTTGATGATAGAAACACTAGATCAATTTGTTATTTAACCTTATAATTTGTTTCTTTGGTGTAGTTTAACGGGATTTTTTTTTTCAATTTAAACAGGGGGTATTTACAAATTTTGGGATTTTAAATATCTGTAATAATTTTAATTGATTTTTTTCCACTAAGAATGGATAATTTGGTAACTGTCGGAATTAAATGTGCAACACCGGAACTGGATGGGTTTGGGTTAGGTTAGATTTACACAGTTGGGACCGGGAGGGAAAAGGCACCGGGAACACCGGGATATGAAAAACTACCGGGAACACCGGGATATGAAAAACTACCGGGAATACCGGGATGATTGGTAGTTACGGTTACAGAAAATTAGACATGTAACTTGAGAAAACTTTAAAAAAATAAATTGATAGACTCCACCCGTGCAAGGCCGGGCATATCAGCTAGTCTTTAATAAATACAGACGCCTCGCCGGACGTGTTCGTGTAAGGTAAGCCTTTATCATTTTAGAAGCCCGAAGTATTCATTGTAATTAAATCAGTTTATAAATTTTTCTGAAATCCTACTTTGTTTAATAACGTGAAAACGAGTAACTTTGGTAAAAATAGACCTTTTAAACTTTAAAGTTGGGGAGGGCGCTCTTATTATTATTTCTTTGATAAACATATGATCTCAAACATAATTTTTAACACTAAATAATATCTCTCTAGATGTTTTTGTCTAAAAAATTTGAAATTTAACTAACTAAACTCATTACAATCTATTGGTCTAAAAACTCATTTACTATCTATTGCATTGGGACCAAAAGCAATAGAGCATTTCCAATCACATGACTCGGACGCGGACCTAACAACGGCCTTAGCAACAGAAGGTTACAGGTTTTTTTTTTTTTTTGCCTTACAGAAGAGAAGGTTAACAGTTACAGAAAATGACTGGCCGTGGAATTCTTCTATTGGAGCATTTGCATCACGTGACCCCATACCTAAAAACCGCCTTAGCAACAGATACCTCGTTACCTAGCAACCGCCTTAGCAATAGTTAAAAGCCCTACAAAAGGTTAATAGTTAAAAGAAAATAGCTGGTCGTGACATCATGACGTCTGTAGAGTGTTTTCAGGTGAAGCGTCACCTGTAAACACTCTATAGAGCATTCGCACATGACTTCAACTGGAGGACAAAAACAACGTTGCTAAGGCTGTTGTTATAGTCTGTGTAAATAGAATCGGCGGTTGACCTGGACTTTTTTCTCAATGTATTTCTACTGCGTTGCCATGGTAAAGAATGACGTCTACCGCCGATTTTATTTACATAGACTATAGATGCGGGAAATAGAAGCATCCAATAGACTCAAAATAGAGCATTCGCACATGACGTCACACGTGACGACGTAGAGGACAAGAACAACGTTGTTAAAAGGCTATTGTTAGGTGCGGGGGCACCCGTTGCTACAGAGGTTGTTAGGGGCGGAGTCTTGTGATTGCAAATGCTCCGATAGAAGTATTCGCACATGACGTCACACGTGACGACGTGGAGGACAAGAACAACGTTGGCCGTTCTTAGGTCCTAGTCATGTGATTGAAAATGCTGTACTAGTCCAGTCAATATCAATTTTGCTCCGGAAATAATTCATAAAGTTTTGAAATTTGGCACACTTGTTGGGATGGGTCTGGAGGTGTTTCACACAAAAGTCCACTAAATTTGCCCTGGAGGGTTTTCCGCTACGGCCACTTTAGTGGTCAGTTTTTGGAAACGCACGTCGCCAAACCGGCGGTAACGCGCCAATAGTAGAACAACCTGTTTGTACTGGAAACAGCGGGTGCCTCCGGCTGAATGGCGACTGGTCTGGCGCAGTTCTTGTTTGGCGATCATGGACAATGCGGTAGTATTCTCTAATGATGAGATGCTTAACTAGGATATAATACATTTTTTTTTACTCAGATCTCAGAAATAATTTACGATAATCAATTGAGCTTTGAAAATAAAGTTTTAAGTAATTTTAATAGATTTTTAAGCTAAATACATCAGGCAAAGTAAAACCTGATATCAAACTTATTAGTGTTCCTTACGCTAAACTATATTTTACATGTAGCTCAACAGCTGTAAATGAATATTTATTTCATATTCTTGCAATTCTCCTTAAACAAGAAAGTATTTCTTGATCCTATGAAAAAAATGTTAGTAGTGGAAATATGGGGGTTCTACGACAGCCGGCGCAATGCGCAATATTGCGCCGGTTGCGCCGGTGGCTCTGCGGCTCGACTGCGCCGGTTGCGCCGGTGGAAATTGAGACTACGCCGGTTGCGCCGGTGGAAATTAACATTGCGCCGGTGGAAATTGAGACTACGCCGGTTGCGCCGGTGGAAATTAACATTGCGCCGGTGGAAATTGAGACTACGCCGGTTGCGCCGGTGGAAATTAACATTGCGCCGGTGGAAATTGAGACTACGCCGGTTGCGCCTGTGGAAATTAACATTGCGCCGGTGGAAAGGGGGCTCCCTGCCCATTCTACTAGATTGCGGCTCTACCACTAAATTGGGGCTCTTACCCATTCTACCTAATTGCGGCTCCCTGCCCATTCTACTAGATTGCGGCTCTACCACTAAATTGGGGCTCTTACCCATTCTACCTAATTGCGGCTCCCTGCCCATTCTACTTAATTGGGGCTCTTACCCATTCTACCTAATTGCGGCTCCCTGCCCATTCTACTAGATTGCGGCTCTACCACTAAATTGGGGCTCTTACCCATTCTACCTAATTGCGGCTCCCTGCCCATTCTACTTAATTGCGGCTCCCTGCCCGTTCTACTAGATTGAGGCTCCCTGCGCATTCTACTAAAATGGGGCTCCTGCTAGATTACGAGGCTAGAACGGGAAGATATTTTTTTTTAATTAGAAATTACCTGCTCCGGTAGAAAGGGGCTCCCTGTGCATTCTACTTAATTGCGGCTCCTGCCCATTCTACTTAATTGGGGTTCCTGACCATTCTACTAAAATGCGGCTCTAAGACACATCCAACAACACGAAGTTAAATTGACACTCTACCACTAAATTGGCGCTTTACCACTAAATTGGGCTCTACCACTAAATTGCAGTTCCTGCCCATTCTACTAAAATGCGGCTCTAAGACACATCCAACAACACGAAGTTAAATTGGCACTCTACCACTAAATTGGTGCTCCCTGCCCATTCTACTAAATTGCAGCTCTAAGACATAACCAACAACAACATGAAGCTAAATTAAGATTTTCTGAAAGTTATTTTACATAAAATGATAAGGTTGGAAATTCCCAGGAGATGTTAGCCAGAGCTTCCCGCGTTAACAAAGCGTAACGGTACCAGTGGACAGCCTCCCTTAGCATTTCACAAAGAGGGTGTAACCTATGACATCAGGCTGTCAATCCCTTACCTTTCACAAAGCAATGCATGTGCTGATAACCCTTGAGGGAGATAACGGTTGCATCTTTTCCTACAATACCAAGGAATTCGAACTCGGTCGTGATACGTTACCCTATTGGTGGATTTATATTCTACAATGATTAAAAATTACTAACTACATTCACATTAGGTAAGATTTCGAATATTTTAAGCAATTTTTTAAATGAAATATACTTTTTATAACGAGTTCTGTATATGAGTTGATTTTTTTTCATAGAATGTTAAGAACATTCAAGTTAAAAATGATAGTTACGATTGCAAAGTTAATTTTCCCTATGATTCAATTTAAAATATTACTTATTTTATTCACAAAGACACTTTCACTATGATTCAATTCAAGATATTATTTATTTTATTCGAGAAGACACTTTTTCTAGTTAAACATGAGAATATATGATTAATCGCCTAAAATTAAATTATTCAATTACATTTTTTTCTGAAAGCATTAGGAATAAGATGATTTTTGTAACAAAATTGTAAAGAATATACAATTTCCCAAATATTTAGGAGAATTTCTATCCTTAACCTTTTCTTTAAAGTGAATCTTTTACACTACATGCTTTCATTTTTATGAATAACTATTATATTTATTAAACATGTAATAATTTTCCTATACCAAAGAAAACTGTTTTGAATATTTTTTATAAATACTAACAAATTTATGCATACATTTTACTATGAATAACATAAATATGATTACCCATTATAAAGTTGAGACAATTTTTCTAATGCTAATATTATAGTTTGAATGCAACAGAAGTTAAAAGCTCTAACATGAAAAAAAACTTTACAATAAAATGTAAGAAAAGAAAAAACAAACTTTTTAACCCACAAATCAATGATACTATACCGGTGATACATGCGCTACAAGAATTTTCCCATTTGTTAATCCTTTGAACACCATTAAATATCATTCACAAGAAGAAAAGAAACAATATAGAATAAAGAAATGATCATATGAAAGGAAATCTTTTTCCTCAAAATTAAAATTATGGGTGTACTACATCCTTTCACATATGAACTATGACATTAAAATTAGTAAAACATAAAGAGGAAACATAACACAAAAAGGAAACACATATTGAAAAAACATAACATATTTATTATGGAAATGAAAAGAAAATGTAAAAACGTTGATAGAAAAAAAAACTTATAAACTATATATCTAAGAACTTCATGAAAAATAAAGACGAATACAGAAAAATAACTATTACCTTTGAAAAAATAAAGAGAAAAACTTAAAAATATAGCAAGAGGAAACATTAAAACACTGTAAGAAACTAAAAACATTGAGAAAAATAATGACAAATGCAGAAAAATAACTTAAGAATTTGAAAAAATAAAGGAGAAAAGGTAAAAATATAACAAGAGGAAACATTACAACACTGCAATATGCTAAAAACTTTGTGAAAAAACGAAGACAAATATAGTAAAATAACTAAAAACTTTGAAAAAATAAAAGACAAATGCAGAAAAATAACTAAGATCTTTGAAAAAATAAAGGTTAAAACATTGAAAATAATTAAGAACTTTGGTAGAATTGAAGAAAAAACTTCAAAATATAAGAAGAGGAAACATTACAACAATGCAATGTACTAAAATTTTTGTGAAAAACGAAGGCAAATGCAGTAAAATAACTAAAGACTTTGAAAAAATAAAGACTAATACAGAATAATAACTAAGAACTTTGAAAAAATAAAGGTGAAAACATAAAAGAATTACAAGAAAAAACATTACCCTACTGCATGAAACTAAAAACTTTACTTAAAATGAACTAGAAAACGAAAAATTTTAAAAAGAAATGTTATCTTATGCATTATGAAACTAAAAATTTTGTTGAAATAAAAACTTAGAAACTCTAAAACTGAAGACTTTGTTAAAAAAAATAACTAAGAACTTTGAAGAAATAAAGGTGAAAACATAAAAGAATTACAAGAAAAAAAAACATCCCACTCCATGAAACAAAAAAAAAAACTTACTTAAAATAAAGTATAAAACGAAAATTTTAAAAGAAATGAAAACTTATGCATTAAAGCTAAAATCTGCTGAAAAAAATAAAGACAAACATAGAAAATAACTAAGAGCTTTTGGTATAAACGAAGAAAAACTTTAAAATAATACAAGAAATAAAAACTTTGCTTACATAAAACTGAAAAATCTCACAAGAAATAAAAAAAATCACACTGTAAAACTTAAAAAATTATTAAAAATAAAAAAAATTTGAAAAAATCTTACAAGAAATAAAAAGTTACACTAAAAAATTAAAACTTTACCAAAAATTAAACTGTAAAACTAAAAATTTGTAAAAATAAGTAAAAAAACTTTGAAAATATTACAACAAATAAAAAGTTACACTGCAAAACTTAAAAAAACTTTGTTAAAATAACGAAAACTGAAAAATCTTACAAGAAATAAAAAAATACACTACAAAACTAAACTTTACCAAAAATTAAACTGTAAAACTAAAAAAATTGTTAAAAATAACTAACAACTTTGAAAAAATCTTACAAGAAATAAAAAAAAAGTTGCTACAAAACTAAAACTTTACCAAAAATTACACATGCATTAAAGCTAAAATCTGTTAAAAAATAAAGACAAACATAGAAAATAACTAAATACTTTGGTATAAATGAAGGAAAAAACTTAAAATAATACAAAAATAAAAACTTTGCTTACATAAAACTGGACAATTTTCTAAAATAAAGACTGATATCGAAAATAACTAAGAACTTTGAAAAAATAAAGATGAAAACATAATAATATTACAAAAAATATTATTACACTGTAGGTATGAAACTAAAAAACTTTACTTAAAATGAACTAGAAAACGAAAAATTTTACAAGAAATGAAAACTTATGCATTAAAGCTAAAATCTGTTGAAAAAAATAAAGACAAACATAGAAAATAACTAAGAGCTTTTGGTATAAACGAAGAAAAACTTTAAAATAATACAAGAAATGAAAACTTTGCTTACATAAAACTGAAAAATCTCACAAGAAATAAAAAAAAATCACACTGTAAAACTTAAAAAATTGTTAAAAATAAATAAAAAATTTGAAAAAATCTTACAAGAAATAAAAAGTTACACTAAAAAATTAAAACTCTACCAAAAATTAAACTGTAAAACTAAAAATTTGTAAAAATAAGTAAAAAAACTTTGAAAAATATTACAACAAATAAAAAAAAGTTGCTACAAAACTAAAACTTTACTAAAAATTAAACTGTAAAACTAAAAACATTGTTAAAAATAAATAAAAACATTGAAAAAATCTTACAAGAAATAAAAAGTTACACTACAAAACTAAAACTTTACCAAAAATTAAAATGTGAAACTAAAAATTTGTTAAAAATAAATAAAAACTGAAAAAAATATTACAAGAAATAAAAAAGTTAATACAAAACTAAAACTTTACCAAAAATTAAACGGTAAAACTAAAAACTTTGTGAAAAATATATAAAAACTTTGAAAAAATATTACAACAAATAAAAAATTTCACTGCAAAACTAAAAAAAAAACTTTGTTAAAGTAACAAAACTGAAAAATATTACAAGAAATAAAAAAATTCATACTGTAAAACTTAAAAAATATGTTAAAAGTAAATAAAAACTTTGAAAAATATTACAAGAAATAAAAAGTTACACAGTAAAACTAAAAAAAACTTTGTTGATAATAAAAAAAATTAAAAAATAAGTAAAAACATTGAAAAAATATTACAAGAAATAAAAAGTTACACTACAAATCAAAACCTTTACCAAAAATTAAACGGTAAAACTAAAAACTTTGTGAAAAATATATAAAAACTTTGAAAAAATATTACAACGAATAAAAAATTTCACTGCAAAACTAAAAAAAACTTTGTTAAAGTAAAAAAACTGAAAAATATTACAAGAAATAAAAAAATTCATACTGTAAAACTTAAAAAATATTTTAAAAATAAATAAAAACTTTGAAAAATATTACAAGAAATAAAAAATTTCACTGCAAAACTAAAAAAAAACTTTGTTAAAGTAACAAAACTGAAAAATATTACAAGAAATAAAAAAATTCCTACAGTAAAACTTAAAAAATATTTTAAAAATAAATAAAAACTTTGAAAAATATTACAAGAAATAAAAAGTTACACAGTAAAACTGAAAAAAACTTTGTTAATAATAAAAAAAATTAAAAATTAAGTAAAAACTTTGAAAAAATATTACAAGAAATGAAAAGTTACACTACAAAACTAAAACTTTACCAAAAATTAAACGGTAAAACTAAAACTTTACCAAAAATTAAACGATAAAACTAAAAACTTTGTAAAAAATATATAAAAACTTTGAAAAAATATTACAACAAATAAAAAATTTCACTGCAAAACTAAAAAAAAAACTTTGTTAAAGTAACAAAACTGAAAAATATTACAAGAAATAAAAAAATTCATACTGTAAAACTTAAAAAATATGTTAAAAATAAATAAAAACTTTGAAAAATATTACAAGAAATGGAAAGTTACACAGTGAAACCAAAAAAACTTTGTTAATAATAAAAAAAATTAAAAAATAAGTAAAAACTTTGAAAAAATGTTACAAGAAATAAAAAGTTACACTACAAAACTAAAAATTTTGAAAACTTTACTAAAATATAAAGACTAATACAGAAAAATAACTAAGAACTTTGAAAAAATAAAGATTAAAAGGTTCTCATGTCCCATATAAATCAAGAAATCTTTATATACTTTCTATGAAAATTTCAATGCGTCTTATGTAAAGTGTTTCAAACTAGAAGTTTTTTTCCCCCTTAAGTTTTTTAAAGTACTTAACTTACTTTTGGTTAAGAGCATTTTTTATTAGATATCATCGTTAGGTCTACGATCTCCTTCATTGCGAACAATTTTTTTAATTATTATGTAAAACGGGTGTGCTGGAACAAATTAAAGCAAGATTCTTTAATTTCCCTTCTTCATATAGAAGGGGTTCTCAGCCCACCTAGTTTTCATAATAAAAAAAAAACGTTCACAATGGAGGAGATCGTAGACCTAACGATGACATCTAATAAAAAATGTTCTTAACTAAAAGTAAGTTAAGTACTTTAAAAAACTTAAGGGGGAAAAAAACTTCTAGTTTGAAACACTTTACATAAGACGCATTGAAATTTTCATAGAAAGTATATAAAGATTTCTTGATTTATATGGGACATGAGAACCTTTTAATCTTTATTTTTTCAAAGTTCTTAGTTATTTTTCTGTATTAGTCTTTATATTTTAGTAAAGTTTTCAAAATTTTTAGTTTTGTAGTGTAACTTTTTATTTCTTGTAACATTTTTTCAAAGTTTTTACTTATTTTTTAATTTTTTTTATTATTAACAAAGTTTTTTTGGTTTCACTGTGTAACTTTCCATTTCTTGTAATATTTTTCAAAGTTTTTATTTATTTTTAACATATTTTTTAAGTTTTACAGTATGAATTTTTTTATTTCTTGTAATATTTTTCAGTTTTGTTACTTTAACAAAGTTTTTTTTTTAGTTTTGCAGTGAAATTTTTTATTTGTTGTAATATTTTTTCAAAGTTTTTATATATTTTTTACAAAGTTTTTAGTTTTATCGTTTAATTTTTGGTAAAGTTTTAGTTTTACCGTTTAATTTTTGGTAAAGTTTTAGTTTTGTAGTGTAACTTTTCATTTCTTGTAATATTTTTTCAAAGTTTTTACTTAATTTTTAATTTTTTTTATTATTAACAAAGTTTTTTTCAGTTTTACTGTGTAACTTTTTATTTCTTGTAATATTTTTCAAAGTTTTTATTTATTTTTAAAATATTTTTTAAGTTTTACTGTAGGAATTTTTTTATTTCTTGTAATATTTTTCAGTTTTGTTACTTTAACAAAGTTTTTTTTTAGTTTTGCAGTGAAATTTTTTATTTCTTGTAATATTTTTCAAAGTTTTTATTTATTTTTAAAATATTTTTTAAGTTTTACAGTATGAATTTTTTTATTTCTTGTAATATTTTTCAGTTTTTTTACTTTAACAAAGTTTTTTTTAGTTTTGCAGTGAAATTTTTTATTCGTTGTAATATTTTTTCAAAGTTTTTATATATTTTTCACAAAGTTTTTAGTTTTACCGTTTAATTTTTGGTAAAGGTTTTGATTTGTAGTGTAACTTTTTATTTCTTGTAATATTTTTTCAATGTTTTTACTTATTTTTTAATTTTTTTTATTATCAACAAAGTTTTTTTTAGTTTTACTGTGTAACTTTTTATTTCTTTTTACATAGACTATAGATGCGGGAAATAGAAGCATCCAATAGACTCAAAATAGAGCATTCGCACATGACGTCACACGTGACGACGTAGAGGACAAGAACAACGTTGTTAAAAGGCTATTGTTAGGTGCGGGGGCACCCGTTGCTACAGAGGTTGTTAGGGGCGGAGTCTTGTGATTGCAAATGCTCCGATAGAAGTATTCGCACATGACGTCACACGTGACGACGTGGAGGACAAGAACAACGTTGGCCGTTCTTAGGTCCTAGTCATGTGATTGAAAATGCTGTACTAGTCCAGTCAATATCAATTTTGCTCCGGAAATAATTCATAAAGTTTTGAAATTTGGCACACTTGTTGGGATGGGTCTGGAGGTGTTTCACACAAAAGTCCACTAAATTTGCCCTGGAGGGTTTTCCGCTACGGCCACTTTAGTGGTCAGTTTTTGGAAACGCACGTCGCCAAACCGGCGGTAACGCGCCAATAGTAGAACAACCTGTTTGTACTGGAAACAGCGGGTGCCTCCGGCTGAATGGCGACTGGTCTGGCGCAGTTCTTGTTTGGCGATCATGGACAATGCGGTAGTATTCTCTAATGATGAGATGCTTAACTAGGATATAATACATTTTTTTTTACTCAGATCTCAGAAATAATTTACGATAATCAATTGAGCTTTGAAAATAAAGTTTTAAGTAATTTTAATAGATTTTTAAGCTAAATACATCAGGCAAAGTAAAACCTGATATCAAACTTATTAGTGTTCCTTACGCTAAACTATATTTTACATGTAGCTCAACAGCTGTAAATGAATATTTATTTCATATTCTTGCAATTCTCCTTAAACAAGAAAGTATTTCTTGATCCTATGAAAAAAATGTTTCAAGGGAACTAAAAAATAACGCATTTGTTATAAATACAAATGAATATTTCAATTAATAATGCCCAATATGCCCTATAATAATTTCCAAACAATCGTAAGCTGCATGGAAATAATAAAAACAAAATCACTCTTGGAGATAAGTGTAAAAAAATACAGTAAATTATATTTTACATGTAGATTAACAGCTGTAAATGAATATTTATTTCATATTCTCGCAATTCTCTTTAAATAAGAAAGTATCATCTTATCAAAAAATATTTCAAGGGAACTGAAAATAAACGATCTGTGATAATTAATGTTCAGATTATTTTGAATAATTTTTTTCTAGTTAATATTGTTTAAATGATTTCAATATACAAAAATGGGAAAATAAGTGTGCATTTTTAACTGTTCAATATTCACAATTCCTGTAGAGTTTTTATGAATATACAGTGTAAACCAAGAATAATAAAAATGTACAAATAAATTTTCATCTCATAAAGGCCAGTGATATTTTATTATAAACTATCGTTAACAACGTAAAACTATATTAGTAAAGGTTTGGAGAAAAGTGTATAAAACATCCCTGAAAATTCCATTAAATGTTTCCAGAAAGCTTGTGTTGTACAAAATTATTTGTTTCAAAACTCAATGAAATTTTAAGTTTCACCTTACAGCTGAGGATGCGTATTTTCTCAATACGTATAAATATTAGCGATTTTAAGACATTTTCCAAATACATACTAATGGCTAATATTTAAGCCCGTATCGATCCAATTAAGAAGGATTACCTCTGGTAATTCAAAGTTGAAATACTATTTTATTTGTTTTAAATAGTCTAAGTTAACATGGTTTATTCATGTAACTCTACATCTACATAAACTGTGTATGTTATGAGATTCGATGAGACGATGAAGTATTATTTTCTATTTTTAATTAATAATATTAAATTACTGTTGACACAAAAATAGTTAGTACTAAATTAAAGCATTTAACAGCACGCATGTTAATTACTAGAAGAAATATGCTTAAAAAACCACAGGTTTCAGTAGGATAGAAGATAAAGAGGATATTTATTGTAACAAATTATATTTTTTTATTCTAAAACATATTTTTCTTAGATAACAAGGTAAGTATTTAATAAAAATTTTGATGTAGAAGAAAAAACATGTCTGTAAAAAACATATAGGTTTTCAAAGCTATCAGTTTCAACTTAAAATTTTGGAACAGAGTATATAACTTTGTACAACAAATCTTTCAGGAAAGCATTTTACTGTTATACTTTTCAGGGATATTTTTAACACTTATTTTCTCCATAAATTTTTATTTTATAAAAAAACTGAATACGATAGTTTGGAAATTACTCTGAGGCTTTTTTAATTGAAATATTCATTTGTATTTATAACCAAGCGTTATTTTTAGTTCCCTTGAAATATTAATAGGATTAAGTAATACGTTCTTTCATAAAGAGATAATTGCAAGATTATGAAATAAACATTCATTTACAGCTGTTGAGCTACCAAATCTTTAATTATATTGTTTTATGTAGTTATCGATAGTTCATAATAAAATATCACTGGCCTTTATAAGATGAAAATTTATTTGTATATTTAATATTCTTGGTTTACACTGTATATTCATGAAAACTCTACAGGAATTGTGAATATTGAACAATTAAAAGGGCACACTTATTTTTCCATTTTTGTATTGAAATCATTTAAACAATATAAACTAGAAAAAAATTAGTCAAAATAATCTGAACATTAATTATCACAGAGCGTTTATTTTCAGTTCCCTTGAAATATTTTTTGATATGATGAAGTAATACTTTCTTATTTAAAGAGAATTGCAAGAATATGAAATAAATATTCATTTACAGCTGTTAATCTCTACATGTAAAATATAATTTACTGTATTTTTTACATTACACTTAAAGTCTGTCTGCCCTAGCAAGGCACGAGTGGCAAACCTAAAATCAGTACCCACAGCAGAAAAAACAGTGGCGAAAAAGCCATAAAGATGGTTATCTCACTTCTATTAGATACCCGATACCCTGCACTCGCCACTGCTTTCTCTGCTGTGGGTACGGATTTTAGGTTTGCCACTCGTGCCTTGCTAGGGCAGACAGACTTTATCTCCAAGAGTGATTTTGTTTTTATTATTTCCATGCTGCTTACGATAATTTGGAAATTATTATGGGGCATTATTAATTGAAATATTCATTTGTATTTATAACAAAGGCATTATTTTTTAGTTCCCTTGAAACATTTTTTTCATAGGATCAAGAAATACTTTCTTGTTTAAGGAGAATTGCAAGAATATGAAATAAATATTCATTTACAGCTGTTGAGCTACATGTAAAATATAGTTTAGCGTAAGGAACACTAATAAGTTTGATATCAGGTTTTACTTTGCCTGATGTATTTAGCTTAAAAATCTATTAAAATTACTTAAAACTTTATTTTCAAAGCTCAATTGATTATCTTAAATTATTTCTGAGATCTGAGTAAAAAAAATGTATTATATCCTAGTTAAGCATATCATCATTACCGCATTGTCCATGATCGCCAAACAAGAACTGCGCCAGACCAGTCGCCATTCAGCCGGAGGCACCCGCTGTTTCCAGTACAAACAGGTTGTTCTACTATTGGCGCGTTACCGCCGGTTTGGCGACGTGCGTTTCCAAAAACTGACCACTAAAATGGCCGTAGCGGAAAACCCTCCAGTGCAAATTTAGTGGACTTTTGTGTGAAACCCCTCCAGACCCATCCCAACAAGTGTGCCAAATTTCAAAACTTTATGAATTATTTCCGGAGCCACCCGTTTTTTGTTCTACGTTGACTGGACTATACAGCAGCATTCGCACATGAAGTCACTGAAGGACAAAAACAACGTTGCTAAGGTCGTTGTTATGTCCGAGTCATGTGATTGAAAATGCTCTATGTTTCAGTGACTAGCTAGAGAATGAGCCCTTCGATTTTATTTTCAGAAATCTCCGGAACGGAAGTTATAAAACACCTCAACTCAAAATTTTGCTTCAATTATTGTTTGTTTACATAAAATACATAAAATTGCGCATATCGCTCGCTGTTTCTAGTTTCTAGAGGGAATACTTCAGAATAATATTAACAAGTAGTTTCCAGTAAATGTAATTCAAATAAACATGGATGGCCAAAATAAAAATAATACTATTCCGTTTGTTATGAGGTTTTTGCATGCCTTTAAAGTACTTGGTGGAAATGAATTTGGAATAATTGATTATGAACTCTTCAAAACTGCTTTAAGAGAAGTTAGTTTTGGAATTGTCATTTGTCATTACTTTAATTTCCAATTCATAATGTTGGTATATAGATCTTAAAGATTATAATAAATTTATTTAATATGATTAAAAAGAGCATCATTTGGCAAACAGATTCCGTAGTTTAGGGACTGCTTGGCGAATATCTTGATCCTTCATCAAATTGGCTAATTGACTTTCATTTGATGGAAGAAAATGATGCTCAACTTAAAATATTTGGGTTAATGTTCCGTAATCGGGAACCATCGCCAAGGAAAGTCGCCAAACTTGGCGTTATTAAAAAATATTATTATTAAATATATATTTATGAATAAAAATATATTATTAAAAAATTATTAAAAAGAGGAATTAAAAAATATCGCCAAGTTGGTGATGGTTCTCGATTACGGAATCTTAGCCAATATTTGGTACTTTAGAAATTAGTTGGGTGCCAAGCATTAAGTTTTATGCTAAATCGCCAAAAATAATCTAATATCAATATAAAACAATGAGATAATGTAGGCTTACACGACCAGTGTCATAATTATTCTAAGGATCTTCCAAGCTTGCTCTTGTGGTTCTGTTTTCATTGGTATCACCAAACGCTCAGTAAAAACAAGAATTCTGAACATAAGAGACATTGTTGTCTTCACCAACCAGATAAGTCACCTATGGCTGAGCACGCACTTACTCAAGAGAATCATATCATTAAATTTGATCTAACTGATATTTTATCCTGATCTACCCACGATCATTCAAGTTTGGTCAGATAGGCCATCAAGATTTTTGAACACCGAAGCAATTTTAATCGAAAAGGAGGAGGGGCTGTTTGGCATCCCGCCCTCCTGAATTCCAAAATCAAACCTCACCACAACTTGAACCAATGACAGTCAACTTTAAGATAATCGGTTGGAGTTCAAACTCATAGCTGCTGTCGTGTTTGGTCTTTTTCTGCTTTGAAGTTTTCATTCTGAATTTTTTACCAGCCGATAATGTCCGCTCTGTAAATGTGGACAAACGTCCAGCAATTTTACTATCGGACCGTAAATAAAATGTGGCCAATATATTCGGATTAGAGAGATATGATGATCATAAAGTAACAAATCTTTTTCATAATATTTCTAAGAAGTGACTAATAGTTGTATAAATAGCTAAATATTGCAAAAGATTCAAGGCATTCATTTTTCACAGCATGCAGATTCTTTTAAATTTGCACTACCAGTTTAGCAACTTTACATAAAAATTAAACCGAAAAAATTAATGGTTCTTACGTATTATCCCGTTGACCGTGTCGCTGAATTCAAAAATATTATCAAAGACTGTTCTATAGTTGTGCCGCTGAACAGTTAATGAGATAATACATAAGTACCAAATTAATGATAAAAACTCTGAACCACACTACATGTTTTTTAGTTTTCTATTACAATGGTCTCCATGCATTTTTAAAATATATTTTTCCACATTACTACCTTTCTAATTTGAATTTATTTTTAGGGGCATGTAAATGAAGCTAAAGAAGTGTTGGGGACAATAAATGCTGAAAATCTTGTTTGCAATGGAACTCTAGATTACGAAAAACTATGTTTATCCTTAATAAAATCCAGAATAACTCTCCATGAGTCTGTCGAAAATGGAAAAGTTATGTCTTCTAGTCATTCTGTCAACACAAGAACTTACACTAAAAATAAAGGTGAGGGGTGTAAAAATAATTTATTATTATCAATTAATAAATAATTTATTTCTTGTTCTCAGCAGGGTTTTCTTTTCAACCTGCCCCTAAACCTAAAAAAAAAGTGTTTTTGAAAAACCCAATAAAACACAGCCTTAAGTGGGTTTCTTTTTTTAAAAAATTGGGTAAAATTTCAATAATGAACCAACCAGTATGATTGAGTAATTTAGTAATGCAAATCTAATAACCCCTTGAAAATATTTATTATAAAAAAGTTTTGAATACTTATTAAAGTTCCAAGTAGTTGGGGGTCTTCTCACAGAAAATTTTTGGAAATTTTGCCCTTAAGAGCAGGGTTTAACTTATTTTTTATTTTGATACACCAAGTTTAAATTTCGGGAGGGGTCAGGGCCCCTTTTCCCCCCTTATATAGACCCTTGAGTGCTGTATTATAAATGGTTTCTCTCAGCATCTATTGAGTTTTTATTTATTTTTTTTTCTATTTATTTATGAACACAAGATTTCTCAAAAATAGATAAATTAGCCTAATTTTTTAGCTAATCCTGGAACCTCTAACATCATCAATACCAGGCTAGAAAGAAACTCCTCATCAGAGGTAATTATACCTACTATTTTATGAGTTCTTTAATACTTTCAATCCTACACCTCATCTGAATGTCTTGCAGAATATGAAGGTGACCAGGAATAAAAGGGTTAAAATAAATTGCTAGTTTATTCAATGAAGGTTCAAATTAGTAAATAAATTTATGTGCATAAAACACAGATAAAAATGAGTTATAATAAAAAAAAAACGTTGCAGAGAATTAATTCACGGTTAGTTTCATATTTCTGTTGTCTCGTAATGAATTGATATTAAAAAGTCGTAAGAAAAGTATTTTGGTACTATGATATTGATTTTATTACAGCACTATCAATTAGATAAGCTGCCCCCATGTAGACCACAGGAAAAATTACTTGAGTACGAAAAATAAAACAAATCTAGTCGTAATCCCCCTTTTGTATTGATATAATCATGATTAATAAATGTTTTACGTCATTTTCACAGCAAAACTATTATTCAAATAAGACTGATAGAAAAAACATAAAATAATTTTGCAGTAATATATTAGCAATTTCATTAATATAAAAAAAGAGAGTGTAAGGCTCACTCTTGTCTTTAAAATTGTAAAAGTCATAAAACTGTCATGGGTGTCCAATGTCCATTAAAAATTAAATTGCCTATATAATATCCCTGCAGAGAACCTGATTCTCTTTCAATTCTTCAGAGAATCTAATAGGCACCCTCTGAGCTTTATGACTTCAAGGGTTCACAAAGAGTTCAGAAGTGAGTTTAGGGTTACAGATAAAAGAATATTATGAATAATCTGGAGGGGAAAAGGTAGTTCTCACACAAAAGTTTTTGCAGAGCTTCTGTTTACATTTGAATAGATAAATGCAGATAAGCCGCAGAAATTAACTTTAATCCACCTGAAATTACTGTAATGAAAAATATGAGTTCATTAGATAAGTAACTATACTGATTTTTATTTTAATTTATCTTGGTAAAATCAGTTATTGTAATTTATTTTACCATAACGAACTTTGTTTTATTTTCTGCTTGATCATTAAAATCACAAATCAGCTCAACCAGTTTTTTTTTTATCCAGCTATAATTAAATTTCACAAATTTAAATTATTAACTAATTTTTCTGAGAATCATTTCATGATATAAAATTTACAATTTATTATATTTCTGTCTATCTTATTTCTAGATTTATTAATCATTTATGAATTATAATATAATATTAATATATTGGTGTTGCAATGTACTGCTTTGTATTTTAGAAGATTTTCTGCAAGAGTTTAAGAGGTATTTTGTTCAACCTAAATGGGGATCAAAGGAGTTATCGATACCAACTTGAAGTTCTTGAAAATACTGCTGTGGAAATTTTTGTAAAGGCTATATCAAACAAGGGTTTGTAACTTTAGATAATATTAAAGTTGTAAGCAGTTTTATACAGTGAAATTAAATTATGTCGCAACTTTTATTAAAATTGACTAAAATGTTTATTCACTTGCAGAGAATACCACAGGAGTGCCTATTGAAATACTAGTCTTTCATGATGGCAAAAATAAAGTTTTCATGACATCCTCATCTGTAATTAATGATGAAGTAAGTCATAAAAATTCCATTTTTGCTCATATAGTTTCTGAGAGTTTATAATTCATATTTTAAGACTAGATACAATTTTGAGCTTAGGTGCCATGCATATAAGAAAAGAGAAATTCAATAAAAATTAAAAATTATGGATTATTTGTTAACTTTAAGTTCAGTAATTAAGAAAATTATATTTTATTGTACTTTAGTCGTAACATAAACTAGAATGAAAATGTGGAGAGATTTTGGACAAAACTAATTGTGTTCTGGGTCCGGGTAAATATTGGGCCCTGAAACATTTGCTGCATCCCTGCTTTTTTTTTATGTGGAGCTGATATAAAAAAAATGATAGACATTCAATATAACAACCTAAACACAACTCTTATTACTAGAAAACAATATTAGGTATTATACAAATTATTATTATTTACGAGCAGGATTGCGAAGCAATCCTAGGGGAACTGCGTTGGCAATTCCAGGGGGTTGGTGATCGATGGTGAGCAGGGGCCGGTAGCCCCCTTGTTATTTATATTAGGTTATTATTTATACAAACATTCATATATGTATGTTTGATTGTTTAGTTGGTAAAATCTAGTAAAATGACTAAAATTCATTTGAAGAAAATAATTTTAGCCAAGTAAAAAAAATTAATACTTAGTCTTTCTTTTAAATTGAGGCAATAAAAAGTAAATAAAAAAAATAATTGACTTTTTTGATGGTTGAAATGATAATGTTGATTTGAAATCAAATAGCTAATAAACTGATTAGTTTTGAAATTATTTCTAAAGAGAAAATGAGTTAAATTTTGATGATTTTACTGAATTATTGATCACACATATTTCTAAATTATGAACTAAGAAAAAATAGTTTTAACAAATTTTAACTGTAGTGTGGTTGAATATTTAGACTGTAGATGTATGCATCATAAATCTCACAAATTCATAATGTATTAGATTGATATTTATTGGGATATAATGCAAATAAATCATGAAATGAAAACCTTTTAGGGCTACTGTGCTGTAAAATTCTTTTTGAAGAAAGGAAAGTACATCTTGATTCCTGTTCTCCTAAAATGGGATGTTATGGGCAAAAGCAACTCTTTTGACAGTTTAAATTTGGAATCACTCATTCATGTAGAAGAGGAATCTGATATAACCATGACTCCAGCTTGCGAATCTGCTCTGAAAGTTGTTTTTGACTCCATTGATCTGGATGGAAATGGAAAACTGAATGAATCAGAGTTTGACTTCTTCATCAGACATACTGCTGAGGAATCGGCCTCTGGGGAATGGACAACCATAGAGGGTAAATTATTTTCTAGTTTATTAAAGCATTTTACATTGTGCATTATATTTACAAAGTGTTTGGGCAAAAAAACTGATCCAGCTTAGGTAACTGAGAACTTTATTTAGAAAACTAAGCATGCAAAAACACCTGAAAGTTTCAAAAAAAATATCTTATAAAAATAAAACAAACACTTGTTTTTTTTTTTCTTCTTATAATTGATTTATTGAAATTTTTACAGATAATTTTCAAATGGAAAATCACCAACTAACTTTTAGAGGATTTCTTGAGCTGTATCAAATGGTTCTTAAAACAGATCCTGCTGATATCATGAACATGCTCCAGCAAATGGGAATGAATGAATCTTTGGAACTTGAAAATGTGAGATAATTTTGTCACAAATTTTTATGCATTCATTGAATACTAATGTACTATTCAATAAACAAATAATAAGGAGCCCTTACACAGACTAGAAATTCTAGCTACAGGCCTGCATGTTTCTACAGTTTAATTAAGTTTAATTTTTTAAGCTAGAACAATTTTCATCTTCTTTGCCACTGGTTTATACTAGTACTTAAGCCACTCAAATTTGCTAATTAATCTGTCCATTGTACTGGCAAATGCTTAACTATTTTTGTGGGGTATGACTTATTCCATTTGATCTAGCCACAGATTAGACTCAGTCCACAAGGTCAAAAATCATCAAAAGGTCATACACAAGTTGAGGTTAAATGTATGTCATCCCCATCACATTTTAAGGACTGGACCCTTTCATTGTTATTGAGTACATTTTATCTTTAAAGCTGTCAAAGGGGGAAAATGTTTTTAAAAAAAGTACTGAAAATTTGAAAGCACTACTTTTGAATTTTCAAACCTCATTATAGGAAAATAACAAAAGAAAATTAGCTAAAGTTTTCACAATGTTAACATTTAACCTTTTAATTCTAGGCACTACCATTCAAACTAACTGTTAAAGCAGAGACAGCCAAGTTCAATCTCAGTCCTTTACCAGTTTCTTCTTACAGTGAAGTTGCTGAAAAAGTTTTAAGAAAAGTTGCTGTAGAGCAAGGATCATCTCGAAAAATCAAAAACATGAATGACCTGGTACTCTATACACACGAGTTACCACATAGAGTTACTCTCATTGTTCAAAACCAGGTAGTTAATATTAGCAATATGTTAAAATATTAATAGTGAAGCTTATATAATGATTTAACATTCTGTGCAACATAAATTTTGTTTTTAAAAACACAATATAAATATTAAAATTGGTTTTCTCCAAATATAATGAAATAACTCATAATGCCATTAACCCATTTATTAATGGCATAATTTTCCATAAAACAGCTGTATAAATGACTCAATCTTTTTTCCTGTAGTACATAATGCACATCAATAAACATCTCATGAAGTTAATACCCAAAAACCTAATTGTAAAATATACTCTACTCAAACACAATTCTTTTAAAGAAGAAAAGGAAGTTTAATGCTTGAGAACTTAAGATTTTCTTTTGTTGAACTCTGAATTTGTTTTTAAATTGCTATTTCAGTCTCATTCTAAAGTTACTCTGAAATTGGATTGTGCCAATAGTGTCAACTGTGCCAGTCATAGAGGAAATCTTGATTATTCTATAGAAGTTCCATCAAGATCCAATGTGGTAAGTTTGATTTTAGATTTTCTGTATCAGTTGGTTCTAAAAAGATATGAGATTTGTAACCAAGAAAAAACTATCTGAGTAATCACTGAAAATATTAAAGACATTTTTAGTTTAAAAAAAGTTACTTGAGAAGAAACAATTACTTTATTAAACATTATGTGACATATTTAAAAATTGTTAAGAGTCCTAACAGGCATGTTTGAGTAGAAAATATGTGCCCAATTAATTTATTAAATTACATATTAATAGCAACATACACCACTGATGTATAAAAGGAAAGACTTTAAAAGTTTTGTTTTTCTACATTAAATATGAATTGTTTTTAAATAAATGAGAATATGAGGTTTTTAAATGTAGGGTGGAGATAACATTTTTGCAAACTGAGACTATATATTTCAAGTAATTTTTTATTAAATATTTATATGTCCACTCAGGCATGGATGGGGAAAACACATGCTCAATTTAAATTTTTGTATGCCTTAGACATGTTGGGCAATGTTATTAAACCTGGAATATAACAGAATTTAATATGAACAGATAAGTATCTTGCATTACATTACATTTAAAGTTTTAATTAAATTTACTCTTAATGTTTACAGTCAATGTAAACATAGGCAAGGGTATTTGATATAATTATCAATTTAATATTGTCTTCAAAAAAAAATTAATTTAATTAAGTTTTTATGTTGTTGCTGTACTATTGAAGTGTACTTTGATAAATATCAAAGAAGTAATATAACTCCTGTTTTACTATACATATTTGTTTAATTTTTACAGGTTGGGCACCATCTCTTTCCCATAGAACCAACCCAAGATTGGAATGTTAATTGTGTGGAATCTTTGGAATAGCTATGCATGGTTTGATAACTCCCTGCTTGAGGATTTTTCATCCTTTTCCCCTTTATATGATAATAAGAAAAGTTAACAACATCACATTTGCCTCAGCTTTAAAAATTTTTATTTTGAGCTCTCACAACAACTTTTCTATGTGAAATTTGGAACATTTTCATACAAAAAGCTAATTTATGAGATGAAATTAATTAATGCCTAAGTCAAAATTTACTTATGACTGTTAATTTGCTCCCAGCAAAAACTATTAGCTGCAGAATTAGATTCTTTTGTTGACATGTATACTCTTGGGTATGAAATTTTGCATTCTGTTTTTTTTTTTTTTTTTTTTTTTTTGTTTTTTTGTTTTTTTTTTTTTTTTTTAAGAGAAACTAATTGGGCTAGAATTATGATTCTTTAAAACATAGGTACCCTTATTTTTTAGAAAAAGTGTGATTTTAAAAATTTGAATTAGTTTTGAAGTTTTAAGCTTTTAAAAATAATTTTTTCATATTTTTACTAGGTTTTTATCAGACCAGTTTCTTGAAGATTTTCCTTCATTTTTTACATTTTATTAGGTACGTACAAACACATGTACAAAATGCAAAAGTTTTTATAGGTGCATGTTTTTTCTCTAAGTTTGTTTACAATTGTTATTAGTAGACTTGCTGGATAATTTTTTTCAGGAATGCATCTCGATAAGTTATTGTTGAGCTAAAGAGTAAGAAATATTTTGGATTTTACAAAAGCATTATTTAGTTTGGTGTTGTGATGACGTTGTTAGTATTTAGTAGAGGTTTTGGGAAAAGAAGTAAGATTAAGTTATTGATGTGCAAGGTGAAGCTCAGTATTGTAGGCTTTGTATGAGCATTATTTATGCGGATAAGTGTTTTTGTTGGGTTTGGTGAAGTTGAAGGTGAACATGGTTGGTGAACGCGATATGTTGAACTGTGTAACAATTGTGGGGATGGGTGAGTGATAGGAAGCAGGGGGCAGAGCTCCCTAGTCATAATAAAAATCATTATTCTAGTTTTTGTACCTGTGATTTTTACAATGATTTTGAAAAAAAATTCATGTGAGTAGAAACAATAAGTTTGTCTAGTCATTTTCATCTTCATTATTTACTTTACAAATAAGGATTTAATGTTTTTCTATGAATGTTGTTCATATATTTACATTTGTTTTAAAATGATTGAAAGATTTAAAATAAAATTGTGCATTTAATCAATATGTATTAGATTATTTTATTTCTCTAGTGTATAAAACTTTGTGGTCATAATATTGGATTTATATAACAAGATCTTTTATTTTGCTTCGTAAAGTTTCATATCTTTTAAATTTTCAATAAAATAAACTGTAGAAAGCAAATTTGTGACAATTTTTTTTACAATTTACATTACATTGCTCACAATCCTTCCAATTAATAATGCATTGGTGTGGGTTTTTTTTTAATCTACTTACCCTGTTTTAGATATTTGATATAATTTTAGATTTTAAAAGTTCTAGTGAAAGTTATATAGGTTAAAAAATTGTATAATAAATTACTATTTAAGTAATTTATTGACCTAATTATTTCAACAACTGGAATTCAGAAGAAAAAAAAACCGGTTAACTTTTTGATTTTTGTAGTGTCATTTAAAATCTTTATTTATTCCATGTTGTTGACTCATGGGCCATCACTTGTCAGATAAGACAACACATTCTAAAATTTAAAACAACTTGAATATAACAGATTCAACAGAACGTGCTTATGCATGTCTCAAATCGTTTCTTTCTTTGCAATGCCAAATTTAACCAATAACACTGATGCCAATTTAAGGGGTTCTGATCAAAAGTTAAGTATTTTCTATTCCTAACGATTGACTAACTTGTAGATAGTGTCTGATATTGAGATGACAAAGTAAATTAAAATTGTATTTAGCTTTTTACATAAAACCTGTACAATCATTATAGTACAATATTTTGGGTTAGATTTATATGATATGAGGTGCTGTTCACAAACCTGGAAGAAGAAATTGAAATCAGAAATCAGAAATCACACAGCATGGCAGCAATGCTGTAGAACCTTGCAGATTAATTTATCCACAAATAAAAACTTTTTGATTGATGCAACATTTGATGTTTTCATAGAACAGTAAGATTATTGCTTACCTCATCTTCATTGTTGTATCGACTTTGAAAGATTTAACTGTTTTGAAGTTATTTTTCTTTACTTTCAGTTTCAGGTATTGCTTTTCTCTTCATTTACTGAAATTTCAATTTTAAACTAAAAAAAAATATTTATTTCTCTGCGTTATTTTCAGTACCTTATATTTTAAATTCCAAATTTTCCTTGAAAGTTAGTCATTTATAGTAGCTCTATTTCTAGTAACCTCTGCCCAGCATCACTCAGAGTTGAAGATAAATTTTAGCTACTTAAACCTGAGGCGGAAAATTATGCTACTGGTTTTACAAACTGTATCACAGTCCGTAGGAGCTATAGATTTGTTCCTTGTTTCAAGTTAAAAGTTTTAACATTTCAATGATCCCTCCCCAATGTGAAATAACAAAAGTTTTGAAACTTTAAAATTAGCATTTCAATACTTTCATTACTTGTGAATAAGTTAGTATTTTTTTATGTTTTCTTTACATAAACAGTGGCAATGGAAGAAATGCAGGGGTCGATCCAGGTTTTATTTTTTGGGGTCCATTTTTGTGGAAAATTGAAGTCAGATTATATTAAATTTTTCAAATAATCTTAAAAACAAAATAAGAAAATTTTTAATTGATAACCTAATTTATATTAGGTACAATAGTAAAATTTAACATGAAAGCTAAGGCTAAAAAAATATTAGATTATCCTGAAATATGTAACTGAGAAAAATTAAAACTTTTTTAAAGTCCTATTTGTATGAAAAATACCTTGTAAAGAGAAATTCTTTCCATTTTTTAAGTTAATTGTTATAAATTGTGAGCCATCAATGACAAATACTTCATAAGCAAGCCTTTAGTTGATAATATATCTCTAAATAAGTTCAAGTTTGTTTTTCCGCACAACAATCCCGAGAAGCCGAATTTACCGATGATTACTGCGTGTAAAATCAGCTTCTACTCACTATTTTTCAATAGAAGTAGTTTTTCCACAATGCCGACCAACAGCCGATAAAAAGCTGCCTTTATAGGCCAACTTGCGGTGATATCAGATTGATGTGTAAGTAGTAAAAATGGCTACAAACCAAGAAAATCGTGATAAATTCAAAGATTTTATAAATGTTTCCTTGCAAATAACCATTAAAGCTAAATCGAATTTTGTGAAAGGGCAGTTTTATAAATTTGAATTTTTTAAAGGGAGTCGTTTTTATGAATTTGAATTTTGTGAAAGGGCAGGAAAAGGGCCCCCAATTTTTGGCTGGATTGACCACTGTAATGCCTCTTTTAGTATTAAAATACAAAACTGAAAAGTTTATTTAAGGAGGTCACACAGTTTGAACTTTTCACATTGTTTCATATAAAAGTAAAGGAACCCTTCCTCTTTTAACCATTTCAGTCCTAGACTGCCATTGAATCCTATAGAAATTGGGAGCAGTCAGGACTGAAAAGACTCAACATGACAATTTTTTTAATGGCCCCTAACCCCTAATCTGCCAAAAACGAAAAACAACCTTTAAGAAAAGAATATTATTATTTAATTGGTACTTACATATTATCCCGTCGACTGTGACGCTTAATCCAACAACGTTATCAAATCCTATTGACTTTACTATTACTGTGCCGCTGAATTAGCCGGCCGCTGAACGGTCGACGGGATAATACGTAAGTACCATTTAATTGAAGTATTCTTTTGTATAATCCACCCAGACATAAAATCATTATAATGAAATAAAGAGTATAAAATATAAATTTAATAACAAACTATCAACAATATTTTGATGTATATATACTCATATTCTTACTTCTCTTCAATAAAAAAATAAAGTTTTAACAATAATATCTCAGAAGAATCTACAGCAAGTCCGGTGTAGAGGCTCCGAGATAAGTTCTCAAGTCACTTATTGTAGATTTTACTAGTTTGCAGCGTATATGAGATAACTTCAATCTTTTATGAGCTTCATAACGATGGCATCCACCAAAAGAGTAATAGTAGTCACCACCTTCTCTACCAGTTATCCAGAGGACATCAATCGGAGGTACATTCTTCTTAGTTACTGGATCCTAAAAGAATTAAATATTCTTTAATGCAACAAAATTTAACTCCTTTAAGCAATTTTTAATACAAATAAAATACTTAGTGAAGAGAGATGAAACAAAATCCCATATCTCCAAAATTGCAAGACTGAACTTAACTATCTTTTTAATCACTTTTTTCCCCAGTCTAGTGGATGTTTTTAATTGCAAAAAAAACATAACAACCTCTGAACAATTAAATGGGTAAATAACAATAGGTAATTTTAAGTTAAAGCTGTATTTGTGTAAAACAAGCTTAATATTTCTAAACAAAATGTGTGATGTATGTACCAAAATTTATTACAAATTACTGCGATGTGTAGGCCGATTTTACGTTTCCTATTAAACCCGTGACAGAATTCCGTTCACAGAACTTTTAAAAAGACAGATTGAAGAGTGGCACCGATGTGTAGTGTATATACCTAGTTCCAATAACACCCAATAAAAAACTAAAGTTTCAAACATAGGGGGCATCTTATTACCTACTCATTAGTGACATTGCATGTACTAGTTTTATTAAACTTTTTGCTTTTGTGTTGCATGGCCCCAAATGACAAACAGAATGGGATAGCTTGATGGGATATTATAAACCATATTCTGATTTATCTGTAGTGTTATTGATAATTGTTAAAAACAAATTAGTAAAAATAATTACATAAGTAATATCAATTAATTAAATGTTATTGAGGTATGAATTTACTAAATGTAAATAGGACTTAATAAAAAAATCACGATTAAATTTTATAACACATCGAAAAATACTCACCTTAAGTGTTTCAATTAAGCTCAATACTTTTTCTTCAGCCAGTTCAGACGGAAAAGGACGAATCAAAACTTCAAACGGGACTTCATGTATTTCATCTATATGAGCTGCATGAATACTTGTATCAACACTATTAGTACTCATTTTACAAGCTGAAGATTTTGAACTGAACGAATGGATTCCAGAAATGCTCTGCAAGCTATTGACGTTGCGACATACAATTGATATTCCTAGAAATGCCTTTGATAAAGCGATGATGTTAGTCATTAGAAGGCAAGGCAGGATATCCCCAAGATTTCTCAGAAATCTAAGTCCTAAGATGTTCTCTGAGGAGATGAGCAAACGGGATCCTAGGATTTTAATTCAGTATCCTGATTGTCCTAAATGTTACCCAATTATCGATCCAATGTTGGTTTGCATATATTTTCCTGTTTGTTTGTGTGCTTGATACAATCCACTGTTTTCGGTTCACTTTTTTCGTATTTTGTTTACAATCACAACCTCGCGTATCCATGATTGCATCATCATACCACGCGATTTGCGACAGCCACAGCCAGTGGCCACAATAAAAAAAAAATATTTACTGCATTTATTATATTACTGTTTCAACATTTAAACATTACATTTAACCCGTTAAACTACTCGAAATTATAATTTTGTAAATGGATTTTGGCAATTACAATTTTGTTTACAAAACAAAACACCATGGCGCGGGCGCGGTGTTCTGGTTTCAAATTGTTTCATTTAGTACCAAGAAGTTGATTAGCAAAGCGATATGAGAAATTAATATCTCAAGTCTTGCTAAATTGATTAACAGAAAAGTTATAATTTCTAGTGTAACATGACTGTACCAAAAAGCCTTTTCGATATTTGTTTGGTGTTCGTTTCTTCAAATATTCAAGCTGTTGAAAATTTCGATGACTTTCCAGAAATAGTTGGAGAAAAAATTTTTAATTGTTTTGTAAATCTCAGTACCGACATGAAGCCGGTTAATTCGATTAGGCTATCAAAAGATATACATGCTTTTGAAAAGGCCTACGGGGAACTTGTTTTAAAATCTGTGAACTTGACTGATAGTTTATTGATTATAAATGAGTATTTAGAATGTTTTGTCGAATTATTTCAAAACATATCGGAAGTGTGTTTATGTTCCTGTTTCTTAGGTGATAGCCATGAATTTTTTGAACACTTCAACAAATTCACTTTGTATGTTTTCTTGAATACTACCAATTTGTTATTTCGGATCAGCTGGAATAAGAGTCCTCCATTTGGCGATCGCCAAATTTACACTATAACTAATCGTACCGCTAACTTGGCGACCGCAACGCGAGTCTCCAAATGGAGGACTCTTATTCCAGCTGTGCCGTTATTTCTTGTAGGTTATTTTTAAATTTATGTAATTATATAATTTGGTACAATTCCGTTAGAGTCCCCGCTAAATATCGCCAATATCCAAATCGCTAAATACATCCAAATATCCACAAATTTTTCTGACTTTTATTAATAAACTGAATAGTTGTTGATCTAATTAAACATTTTAATTCAGGAGTTCGAATTTATTTATGAATATTTCTACTTTTTGTTGTCTAAAAGAACCGGGGCGATATTTAGCGGGGACTCTAACGGAATTGAACCTATAATTTTTTTAAAGAAAAAAAGGTTGCAAAGCATTTGTTGCATCAACCTGAATTTTTACTATTTCTGATCCAAAAAGTTAGGAAATGCCTTCCTAAGTATGTCTCTATGAATATGCAGTAAAAAATAGCAAAAAATGTCCAGCATCATATTAAAGCCAATAATTTTAAATTAAATATCTTGCATTGGAACTGTGTAATTTTTATTTCTTACAAAAATTAATTACAAATTAAAATTTAGCTTCTTAATATGCACAACAACTTGCCCAAACTCTTAAATTAATCTGCTCTCTTATTTCCAGATTAAAAAAGCTGTGCTTGAAGAACAACTGCCTGAGTGATAAAGCTATTCGCAAGATGATTCTTCCTATAAAAATAGGTGCAAAGAATATTGAATATTTAGATTTATCAGGTATGAGGAATTCTGCAGACCACAGTATATATAATTTAGGCTCATATTTCACTTTAATTTTTGCAGAATGAAAAGCAATATTAAACTTATTTTCATTGAAAACTTTGTACTTAATTACTTTTTTGTTTTAGAAAACAAGTTTTCTGATGAAATGACCCCTTGGTTATTTTGGTTTGACAATCTAAAGTATTTGGAAATCAGCAAATCAAACTTGAGTGTAAATATTATTTTGCTATTCATTGGTTGAAAAATTTACTTTGGTAGTGTTTATCTTGTAAAAATATTTACTAACTTTTTTAAAATTCATAATTCTAATGTGTAGTGAAACATCATGTAAGGAATCAAAGAAATAGTAACCAAGGATGGGATTCGGGATAAATCCCTTCAAATTCAGATAATTGCCTCTTTAACCTAATAAAATTACCAAACCTCCATATCCTCCTAAATTCCTATACATACTTTTGAATTATTTTCTGGCTTAGAGTTTTATTTTATTTATTTATAAGTATTGACTTTGCTAGATGAAATTTCTGCTCCAAAGGATATTTTTACTCTCTAAATGATTGAGGCACTAATCTGTGCATATAATGTAGTGTTCGGCACTAGTTAACTAGAACTAGTTGCAACTAGTAGTTAACTACCGATCAACTAGTAGTTAACTAGTAGTTTAACTACTTTTGGTTTAAACTAGTTTAACTAGTAGTTGAACTACTTTTTTTAATAACTACTAGTTGAAACTACTTTCAAATTTTCAACTACTTTTTAAAAAAATTTTGTTTAAAATTTCAAAATTATTAAAAAATGTTATCAAAATATACAAAAAATTACACTGCTACTACAGTGTCATGGTAGAGTTCTCAAATACCATAACCAGAAATAAAGCACCGTTTTGAGCGAAGCATAAAGTTTTTTGTGATATAGGTAAGAAAGATGTTTGGAATTTGGGCAAAAAATAGGTTATTAAATTAAATAGACTAGTTAACTAGTAGTTAACTACTTTGGGAAATAGTTAACTACTAGTTGCAACTAGTCCCAGGAAAAAATAGTTAACTACTAGTTGCAACTAGATTTTCCCAGACTAGTTAGTAGTTGGTAGTTAACTACTTTTTGACCACTAGTTGCCGAACACTAATATAATGCATTGATTCTAAACAGATTTTAAAAGACAAAATGTAATCTCTAGCCTTAAATATTTGCTCACTGTTGAAGAGTGGAAATTTCCCCCTTTGTTCTAATAAAAATTTCAGAGCTCTTTATGTCCTTACACTTAGCATATATGTATTTTAATTTTTTGTAAAATTTCAAACTTGCACAACTTAGAATTTGCTCAGCTGGAGGTATCTTGATGGCATTTTACTGTATACATTAAAGTTTCTGCTGTATTCTCTAGGATAAGGGTATTGAAATGCTCAAAGTGAGATGTTCTCTATCAGTGGAAAAGTGTGAAAGTGAAATACATCCTATCAAAGATGAGGGCTGGGCTACAACACTTATAAAGAAATGGAGAGATGACTATGAAGCTCGGAGGAAGGAGAGGGAGATTAAAAAACATTCATACTGTAACTATATTGAAAATTATTTTGATTCTTAAACCTAAGACTTAGTGTGTCTACTCCTTATGCTGACTGAAAGTAAATTTTTGCATAGATATGTAAAATGAATATACAGTAAACTCCCGTTAGTACGCCGTTCAATGGGATTTGTGAAAACGTCGTAATAAGCGGTACGATGCTACATGCGGAATTCCATAAAACACCGTTTCGGCAATATACCTAATACCAGTAATACCTAATCTTACCTAGAAACCTTTTCAAGCAGGATTTTATCACTAAAATAGAAACGAAAGAACAATGTCTAAAAACAGAACAGACATTCTTACCTTTACATCTTTTATTGGTATACTATTTAAATATAACACTTGAAAATCTTGACAAAACAAATAAAATGGTGTCTCTTATTTCATTTTGTGAGACAAAAAAGTTATTTCCTCCAAAAAACTCCATTTTTTTCCGGAATCTATCCAGCCAACCCGCAGATCCACTAAAGTCTGTTACATTCAAACTTTTAGCAATTTCATTTACTTTTTCCATTATAATGGGCAAGTTGGACGCTCGAGCTTGTTGAAACCACTGGTACAATATTTCTTCCAATTCTTCATATGATTGTTTTCAATGAAGAGACAAACAACCCCTGTTCATTTGCAAATTGCTGCTTATTCATTACACCTTTCCTCTCATCATAAAGCTTGATTATCTTTAACATCGAAACTCAAAGCTTTCCTTGTACATCCAGAAGAACTTGCCATTTTGAACTTGCCGAGAAAGAATGGATATTGAATAAGGTTTTGAACTTACACAACAGTGGACTGAACACTGAGCTAAGGAATGCGGAAGTCGAATTGGAGGAGAGGGGAGAGAATTTCTAAGAAATTCAGGGAGAGTTCTGATTTGTCACAGGACAACCCACGTGCCCTGCAAGACACTGGGTCATCCTTGTTTTTGAGGGTGCAACGGGGAGCCATTCAGGGAAAAAAGGGAGCGGGTGGGAAAACCAGTTCCACCATATTGTTCTACTCGTGTTTTCAACGGTTACTGTAGCTCATACATTATTTGAAAGGAACTCGACGACGCAATAACCGGGATTTTTCTTCGAGGGACAGGAGAAAAACGTTGTAATATGCGGGACGTCACACTAAGTGGGGGCGTACTAACGAGAGTTTACTGTATCTCCAATGGTTTTTAAAAACAAACTGTGCATCCTATTTTTAAAATGTTTAAAAAATGTTTCTACGTCATGTTTTTATGACAATAAATGTTTTACATTGATGTGAATATATTATGCTTTTGATAATACACTACCCTACAATAATGGACCGGACAGATAGCTATTTTGGTTCAAAGTAAATAATGCATCTTTTAATAAGGGGAAGAGCCCCCACGTGCTGCAATTACACTAGCAACCCTTCTGGGCATACTTTCTACAAGATTTTGGTACACAGTGAAGGGTATTTTTGTCCATTCCTCCTGCAAGAATGTCACTAGCTCAGTTAAGGATTTCGGACGGGGCTCCTTATTCCTTAATTGTCGCTCCAATTTGTCCCATAAATGTTCTATGGGGTTTAGGTCAGGGCTCTGAGCAGGCCAGGTAAGACATTTAACTTTCATGTCTTGATACCACTGCTTGTTAGAGGCTGCAACATGGCATGTAGCGTTATCATCTTGAAAGAAACATTTGTCTGTTCGATAAATTTGCCAAAGGGTAGGCAGGACCTGATTGTCCAAAATGTCTCTGTAGGCATCAGCATTTAATTTACCAGTCACAACATGCAGTGGTCCCCGGCCATACCACAAAAAACAGCCCCAAACCATTACTCCATTTCATGCAAATTTGCAGCTGTCCGGTCCATTATTGTAGGGTAGTGTTTTTGTATCTGTTCTGTCTGATCCCACGATCAGCTTTAAATTAAAATAAATTTTTTTTCATTTATGAAATTTTGCATTCATATTACAGTTGCTGAAAGAAAAATTAGCACCATCAGAGAAAACTTTTCCATTCACCCAAAGGAAAAAGCATGTGCTAAAAATCTTATTTTTAAGAAATCACTCCTTCCACAATTAAAAAAGCAGAGTAAAGAAATTCCCCCCTCTGACTCTCTAAAGAAGTTTAATGCTCGCCCCTTTCCAAATTCGCCAAACAATATAGAAGATTTATTTCAACAATATCGTTAATATTTGTCATTGACTTGTAAATAGATTTTGAAAATAAATTATATATTCTTTGTAGTTTTTTTATAAACACATGAAATGTTATCTTATTTATGAAATATTTATTGTATTTTTTTAATAAACCATGTGGTGCTGATTCTTATTCCATAGTATTATTTTAAAACAAAAAACAAGTTAGTATTATTTAGAAGAAAAGTTAGTCATGTTATTATTTTTCATGTTTGATTTCATAAACTGATTGAGGGTTACCTTATAAATTAATAGTTTATTTGTTCATAGCCAGTTTAAAAGGCATATGTGTATAAATAGGAGGTAATTTGCAAAGGTTTGACACCATAATAGATTTTGTGTTTTGAGGAGTATTTTACCATTTCAATATCTATTTTATGGGACATTTATAATGTTAGTAGCAATACCTATTTTATTAAAGATCTTTTTAAAAATTAATTTGTATAAATTAATATACTAGTTTGAAATTCTTGCTTAATTTCTATTTTGTGACTGAAAGAGGGTTCCTATTTTCTCCCCTGAATGCTTCAGTGTTTAAGAAATAGGTTTGAATTATAAATGTAAAATGAGCTGTTTTCACTTTCTAAATATGTACACTTATTTTTCTGGTCTACTACTATTCGGCGCCAGATACTACTATTTTCATTCAAAATTTCTTGATCATTTTTCTAACTATTGGAAAAAGTTTTCAAATAATTTTTTGGAATCGTGTTTTATTCAAAGTTGAAACTTTTGTCATTATGCATGTTTCTACAAAATTTATACATTAAGTTAACACTACTTTTATACCCTCTCTCTCTCTCCACAGCTCTACAGCCCCTGGTGGGCCTTGGCTTTCTCTACTATGGTACGCCACGTTGCCCTCTCTTCTGATTTCCTTTTCCAATTCTTTATTTTCATTTTGTTTAGATCTTTGAGGTGATTTTAAACTCATAATTTATTAAACTCATAAATCAGAAGGTTTACAAAACTGATCATATACAAAAGAGAGGCGCACGAGTAGAGGAGAAGGTCTTATATGCCGTCGACACTTCTGGCAGTCATCTTCTTCTCGAGCTCTCTGTGGTTTTCTTCTTCTCGGCACCACAGTACTCCCCCTGCAGTCATGAAGCCGGGTGAAAGCGGACTACAGGGCGAGACTTCCTGCCGTATCTTGTGGTGACGGGCTGCTTTGCTGTAGGAGGGTCTGCAACTGGATCTGCTGCTGCTGGCGGGTTGGAGTCATTCTTGACGGGGACAGTTGGTGAAGTCGAAGGGGTAGCTTCGAAACCAAGCAGGTGGGCAGGTTTCAAGCGGTCTATACTCACAGTCTCTTTCTTACCGTCCATGTCCAGTTGAAAGAACTTCTCATTCCTGGTCAGTACTCTATAGGGACCAGAGTACGGTTGCTCCAGAGGGCGACGAACACGGTCGATTCGAAGGAACACGTGAGAGGAGTCTTTCAGGTCCTTGGCGATGAACATAGCAGAGGAACCATGACGAGACATAGGAGTAGGTCTAAGCGATCGGGTGAATCGTCTCAAACTCTGCAAAAAATCAAAAGGATTTGAGGTTTTAGGGGAATTGCGAAAGAATTCTCCTGGGAGCTTGAGTGGCGATCCGTACACCAGTTCGGCTGGGGATGCTCCGATGTCCTCCTTCAAAGACGCACGAATTCCGAGTAAAACAATTGGCAGGGCGTCCAACCAGCTTTCAGGACTGTGTGACATCAAGGACTCCTTCAGCCGACGATGAAATCGCTCGACAGCACCATTACATTGGGGATGATAGGATGTAGTTCGGGTGCTGGAAATACCTAGAAATTTAACAAGAGATGAAAAGAGATTACTTTGAAAATTTGTACCTCTGTCAGTGGTGATTACAGCAGGCACACCGAATCTTGACACCCATCCCTCTAGAAATGTTCGAGCAATGGTTTCACTCAGCTGATTTTCAATAGGAAACGCTTCTGGCCACCTAGAAAAACGATCAGTGCACGTTAGCAAAAAACTTTTTCCTCGAACTGTGGGTAGTGGCCCCACGACATCTATGTGCACATGTGAAAATCGTTCGGATGTCACTGGAAAACTGCCAACTGGTGATTTAGTATGTCTGATTATCTTTGACTTTTGACACGCCGCACAAACTTTGCACCAAGCAGCACAATCCTTGTTAACGGAAGGCCACACAAAACGTTGTGTGATCAACTTCTGTGTTGCTTTAGCTCCTGGATGGGCAAGATTGTGGATAACTTCAAAAACTTTTTGCCTGAATGAGGGAGGCACATAAGGACGTACGGTTCCAGTAGAAAAGTCACAGTACAGTGAATTTTTAGATGAGTCGATGTGCATGCGCCTGAGTTCGAGACCGGTCCCAGACCGCAGCAAGGACTGCAGTTCCTCATCAGTCTGTTGCTCGTCAGCCATCTCGTCGTAGTTTAAGGAGGGTAAACCATCAACTTGAGAAATACGAGATAAGGCATCAGCAACTACGTTTTCAGAACCTGAAATGAACTGTAAATTTGCCGTGAATTGACTCACGTACTGGAGGTGACGTACTTGTCGAGGAGAGAAGCTATCTTGCTTTTGGGAAAAGGCATATGTTAGAGGTTTGTGGTCGGTAAAAATTACCACCTCGCGCCCTTCCAACATATGTT
Organism: Tetragnatha montana; assembly: GCA_963680715.1. Classification (NCBI taxonomy): domain Eukaryota; kingdom Metazoa; phylum Arthropoda; class Arachnida; order Araneae; family Tetragnathidae; genus Tetragnatha; species Tetragnatha montana. The sequence goes on along the minus strand of OY796677.1, from coordinate 60,789,913 downwards.
TGAAATGCTTTACAGCAAGGTAGATAGCCAACAATTCTCTGTCAAATGTGCTGTAGTTTTGTTCAGCAGGAGTTAGTTTTTTAGAAAAAAAACCTAATGGTTCTGGTTTGCTGTCTATGTGTTGGTGGAGTGTAGCACCCACAGCAAAATTAGAAGCATCAACCATCAACGAGACACGAGCATTTGGAGCTGGGAATGACAAGGCAGAGGCATTAAAGATCAAATTTTTGCAGGACTCAAAGGCTGCTTTATTTTCCTCTGACCAAGAAATGGGAGATTTGTCGTTCTTTGTTTTCCCTTTAATGAGGTCATGTAAACATGCCTGCTCACTAGCAGCGTTTTTCAAAAATCTATGATAAAAATTGAGAGTTGCCAAAAAACGACGCAATTCTTGCGTATTGCTGGGTAATGGAAAGTTTTGCAAGGTCTTAACTTTGTCTGGTTGGGGAGAAATTCCTTGGGGGGGAAACCAAAAAACCCAAAAATGGTAATTCATCAACACCAAAAATACATTTTTGTACATTAATTACCATGCCGTTCTCACTAAGTGCCTTGAAAACACGTGCCAGGTCTTTTTTGTGAGTTTCTACGTCTTCCGATGCGACGAGCAAGTCATCGATATAGGCATAGCAACAATCAATGTCGCGTATCAAGCCGTCGATAAATCGTTGAAACGATTGAGCAGCATTTCGCAGTCCGAATGACATGTAGTTGTACTCAAAAAGACCTATGGGTGTAATAACAGCACTTTTGGGAACATCCCTTGGTTCAAGGGGGATCTGGTGGTATGCTTTCACCAGGTCAATTTTGGAAAAAACACGTTTACCCCGCAACCCACTAACAAAATCGTGAATATGAGGTAGGGGGTAGCTGTCAGGAATTGTGACGGCATTTAGTCGCCGAAAATCCCCACATATTCTCCAAGACCCATCCTTTTTCTTTACAAAATGTATTGGACTAGCCCAAGGGGATTTGGAAGGTTGTAAAATCCCTTGTTCGATAAGGAGCTTGAATTGTTTTTTAAGTTCTGCTAATTTCTCCGGCGATAAACGCCTAGCTTTAGCATGAACTGGCGGACCTTCAGTCTCAATACAATGGGTGTAGGTGGAGGGTTTTGGTTTTGAATTTATGTTAGCAGAAAAAAGTTCAGGGAACTTTGACAGAATGGACTGAAAAGGACAGTTTACAGTAAGCGGTGTCAAACCCAAAGATTGACCAGGACACTTTATGCCCTTTACCGACAAAGTTGTGACACGATCAAGTAATTGCCTGTTCTTGACATCTACCAATAATTCATAATATTCAAGGAAATCAGCTCCTAAAATGGGGTCTGAAACGTTTGCAACTATAAATGTCCAGGGAAAACTTCTACGTAATCCTAGATTTAAATCTAACCTAATTGTGCCATAAGTAGCAATAGATGATCCATTTGCAGCGAAAAGAGAAAAATCGCCAGGCTTGCGATTGTTTACAAGAGCCTTAGGGAAACAGCTCAAAGCGGCCCCACTATCAATAAGAAATTTAGTTCCAGTTAATAAATCCGAAATATACAATCGGCTATTAGGGATGCACTTATCTGTCGCCGACAAAACAGACGTGCAGTCTAGTTTTCCGTATAGTTACAGGGCTTGACGCACTTTTGAGCTTTCTTACCATAGCGTTGGTGATACCAACAAAGTTTTTCAGAATTTTGAGAAGCACTGCGAGAAATAGATCGAGATCTACGACGAAACTTTTTAGGACTGCGAAAGGAAGATCTATTTCTGGAAATTGCCAACTCTTCAACGATCTTTTTGAGATCCGCGATCTCTGCTCTAAGAGATTGCAGTTCTGAGTTACTTGAATCCACACTCGAAATTGCAAGTGAGCAACCGGAGACTTCATAAATTTTGTCTGCGATAAGAGCCACTTCTTTAAGTTCAGCAGTAGACACAGACACAATCTGTTGAATATTGATCGGCAAGCGTTGCAACCAAAGAGTTCTTAGTACACTTTCTTCCATTTTACCAGCGCCCAAGCTTTGCATTTCATAAAGTAAATGGGAGGGTCTTTTATCTCCAAGTTGCAAATCTTTTAACAGAAGATTCAATCGCGAAGATTCTGATTGTGCATAGTACTGGAGAATGCGATCCTTCAATATGATATATGCATCGGCAGCTGGAGGATTTTTAACTATGTCTCTGACACAATTCAAAACACTTGAACTAAGAGCAGATACTATAGCACAGAACTTGGTGGAATCTGTGGAAATTCTAGCCATCGTAAATTGGGATTCCACTTGAATAAACCATAGCTCTGGATCATCTTCCCAAAACACTGGAGGTTTATAGGCAACGGGAGAAAGTTCTATAACAGGGTTTGTGGATGGCTGACCTGAATCTTGAGAACCAGTTCCAGTTGTGGTGGAATCATCCTTTAACCCAGGGATCTTGTCCTTTGACATTTTGGTAGAGATTCAAAAAGGTATGTCAAGATTTTGAATGAGATCAGGCGATCAACCCGACGGCACGGGAAAATGCAATCGGCGCCATGAACAAAAACGACGCTGCAGAAGCAGAACCAAAGTTACTGATTCACTCAAACATCACCGATCGCCGACGAATCCAAAACTTGGCAAAGAATAGATGAAGAACTTCAGGTACGTTATTCCGCAAAAGCTGGGTAACAATCTGTCACGCAGTACAAGAGATCAGAAGTTGGAGTCACCAGTATGAGGTGGTTTTAAACTCATAATTTATTAAACTCATAAATCAGAAGGTTTACAAAACTGATCATATACAAAAGAGAGGCGCACGAGTAGAGGAGAAGGTCTTATATGCCGTCGACACTTCTGGCAGTCATCTTCTTCTCGAGCTCTCTGTGGTTTTCTTCTTCTCGGCACCACATCTTCTTCAACCTGGTCCAACCATCTTAGTTTAGGTCTTCCTCGTTTCCTATTACTATATAGCTTTCCATTCAAAATTTTTTTGCACATGTCTGTTTCCTTCATTCTTTCCACATGTCCAATCCACTGCATTCTCATAGCTTTAATATATCTTATATTTTTCCCTTTAATCAGTCTTTCTATTTCATGGTTGTATCTTTTCCTCCATGAGTTATTTTCGTATATGGCTCCAAAGATTCTTCTTATTATTCCATATTCAAATCTTCTTAACATACTTTCATCTTTGTTTGATAACACCCAGGTTTCAGAACCATATGTTATGATTGGCCTTATTAGGGTTTTATATATCTGCACCTTACAATTCCTAGATAATAATTTACTTTTTAGTAGTCTACTACAGGGGTGCAGAATATGTCCGAACGCCCGAACATGGTTCGGGGGAAATTCAGACAGTTTTGGGGAAATTTTCCCCCTAAGTTTATAAAGAAAAAAAATCTATACAAATCCAAGTTGTAATTAGTAACAAATATTTTGGCTGGGGGCAATATTATACCCTACAAATTCTACGGAAATTAGGTGAAAACTACGGATTTACGCCGAAAAAACGCGTTTCCTTGGGGAATACCTGAAAGTTGGCTTTTCCTTCCATTTGGAAAAATATGCAGGAAAAACAACGTATCCGTAGCGGAATTAGCGATTTTCACTAAAAACCGCGTTCTTGTTTAATGACAACGATGTTTTTGACTTAAAGAACATTTTATAGCTAAGATGACTTATACAAGAAAGAATAAAAAAATGTTATTGAGTCCATAAAAATTAAAACTTATAGATTATTTGGTAATTATTGAACCTTGCAGAAGTTCAGTAATTAAGTTATTATTCATAATTTTTATTATTTCATAATAAAACCTCTTTGTACTTTAGTATTAACATGAACTAGAATGAAAGTATGGGGCATTTTTGGAAAAATTTTGATGAAAACTTGGAAACATTTTTGGGGGAAATTTTGAACGAAATTGTGTTCTGGGGAAATATTGGGCCCTGGAACATTTTCTGCACCCCTGGTCTACTATTTGCAATAACTGCTTTATTTCCATTTTGTATCTGTTTGCTTATAGTCTCATGGATTTCACATTTATTGTTTATTTCATTACCAAGATAAGTATACGAGTTGGTACCCTTAAAAATTTTTTCATCTATTTTTAGGTTCTGTATCTGTCTTCTTTCTTTAGAGGTTGACATAATCATGAATTTTGTTTTGGTTTCATTAACCTCTAGACCTATTTCACTTGCACAGTTCATAAGTTCCTTAACAGTTTCTATTAGTCTATTTTTTGTTCTTGCAATAATTAGTATATCATCTGCATAAGCACAGATTTGTGTCGCCTTTGTAAATATATTTCCTCGTTGATCAATTGACATGATTGCAGAATGCAAGGCAATAATGAACAGCACAGCTGATAACGAATCACCTTGCTTAACACCTTTGTTAAACTTAAATGTATCTCCAGTTTTTCCACCTATATTTATACTGGCCATAGTGCTTTTCATTGTCATTGCTATAAGTTTTATTATTTTTGCTGGTATACCAAATCTGTGCATTGCCTTATACAATTGTTTTCTATTTATGCTGTCAAATGCTTGCTTGAAATCTATAAAAAGCATATATAAATCAATATCATATTCATAAAATTTTCTATTATCTGTCTTGTCTGACCACAAAAAGCTGATCTACAGTTTCTCTGTTTTGCAGGGCCGTATCCAAGGGGGGGGTTTTAGGGGTTCAAACCCCCCCCCCCCCGAAATTTTGACATCAATTTTTATACTGCTATTTTTCTTGAAAATTATGTCTCACAAGGAGCGCCTCTTCAGGAATAACCCAAAGGGTCTCAAAATGAGTCAAAACCCTACTTTTAAGGGTAAAATTTCCAAAATTTTTCTGGGGGAGGCGGAGGACCCCCAAACCCCCTCGAAATTTTGAAATCTATTAAGTATACGGTTTTTCCTTCAAACTTGTGTGATTTACAAGGAGTGGTCCTCTTTAATGTAACCTAAAGTGTCTCAAAATGAGTTAAAATGCCACTTTTAGGGGAAAAATTCAACAAATTTTCTGGAGTATTAGGAACCTAAAAACCCCCTAACATTTCGCCATTTTTTACAATATACCTTCTTTTTACCTTGAAAATTCGGCCGCTTACAATGTGTGGTGCTCTATGGGTGTAATCTAAAGGGTCTCAGAAATGAGCTAAAACACTCTTTTGAGGGGCAAATTTCCAAAAATTTTCTGGGGGAGGACCCCCAGACCCCCCTTTTACTTCGAATTCATATTGTTTACACAATTTTGAAATTTAGTGCATCAAAATTTCAATCCAATGTTGTTATCTAAAACTTAACACATAAAAGTACCCGTAAGGAGGGAAAATATTTGAGTCAAAACCCCCCCCCGAAACAAAAGTCTGGTTACGGCCCTGCTGTTTTGTCTAAATCCACATTGATATTCTCCCAGAAATTTTTCAGAATATTTCTTTACTTTGTCTGCCAACAGACTTGAGAATATTTTGTATGTTGTGTTTAGTAAAGTTATCCCTCTGTAGTTTTTACAATCATACTTATCACCTTTTTTATATATAGGGCAAATGATTCCTATATTCCATTCATTTGGCATTATTTCTGTTACCCATATTTTATTTATTAATTCAGATATTACTTTAACTGCTGCGTTTCCTCCATATTTTATAAACTCAGCATTGATGTTATCTGTTCCTGAGGCTTTATTGTTTTTCATTCTTTTTATACAATTCTCAATTTCTTCTATAGTTGGTGTAAGATCTTCATCAACTGTTTCTTGATCTTCTCCATAATTCAGCTCAACATCTAGCACATCACTCTCATTTTCGGTTAAAATAAACCTCTAAAATAGTCTGTCCACCTTTCCATTACCAGATTTTCCTCACCTAATAATTTACCATCCTGACCTCTACATCCATTAATTTTTGGCTGAAATGTTTTCGTTTGAAAACTCATTGCTTTATATAGTTTTCTTCTTTCATTTTGTCTGTGCAATGAATCTATTTCTAGTATTTGTTCTTTTAACCATTCTTTTTCCTGCAGATTTTATTTGCAATTCTACGCTTCTCTCTGTATCTCTCATAGTTACTTCTTGTTTCTCTTTGTATCATTGCTTTTCTAGCATCATATTTGACTTTAATAGCATTCACGCATTCTTCATCAAACCATTCCTTATATTTTATTTTTGTTCTTTCACCTATTTTCAGCTCAGCAGTGTTTTAACTTTGAAGAGTGTTAAATGAAGAGTGTTTTAACTTTGCACCAGTGATCGTGCAGGGCCGTAACCAGACTTTTGTTTCGGGGGGGGTTTTGACTCAAATATTTTCTGAGGTACCTCCTTACGGGTACTTTTATACTGGATTGAAATTTTGCTGCACTAAATTTCAAAATTGTATAAACAATATGAATTCGAAGTAAAAGGGGGGTCTGGGGGTCCTCCCCCAGAAAATTTTTGGAAATTTGCCCCTCAAAAGAGTGTTTTAGCTCATTTCTGAGACCCTTTAGATTACACCCATAGAGCACCACTCATTAGAAGCGGCCGAATTTTCAAGGTAAAAAGAAGGTATATTGTAATAAATGGCGAAATGTTAAGGGGGTTTTTAGGTTCCTACTCCAGAAATTTTTTGAATTTTTCCCCTAAGAGTGCATTTTAACTCATTTTGAGGCACTTTAGGTTACATTAAAGAGGACCACTCCTTGTAAATCACACAAGTTTGAAGGAAAAACCGTATACTTAATAGATTTCAAAATTTCGAGGGGGTTTGGGGGTCCTCCGCCTCCCCCAGAAAAATTTTGGAAATTTTACCCTTAAAAGTAGGGTTTTGACTCATTTTGAGACCCTTTGGGTTATTCCTGAAGAGGCGCGGCGCTTCTTGTGAGACATAATTTTCAAGAAAAATAGCAGAATAAAAATTGATGTCAAAATTTCGGGGGAGGGGGGTTGAACCCCTAAACCCCCCCCCTTGGATACGGCCCTGGTTTAAGGGACTACTATCTTTTTGGAGTATTATGGTGCAAAGTCCAATTTAAAACATTCTGTGCGTGGCGGCGCTACTGTAGCGCTACTTCAAGATCACGGCTCATAATTCTTGATTCTTTGATTAGATATATAACTACAGGAACAATTTACGGAAAAATTTTAAATAAAATAAAAACTCTAATCTTTTAAGTACTTTCCTTTACTTTTAAAAATTAACCAGCAGTTCCTAAAAGAAAAAAGGCACAGAGATGAGGCGGGCAAAATGCTACTGATGGATATAATATAGAGCATTCGCACATGACGTCACAGGCTTGTGACGTCAGAGGCTTGGATGACAGACAGTATGATGGAAAACTATAGGATGCACATCGTTTATTTGTTTACTTTTGATGTGAATTTTGAAAAATAAGGATGTTTTATGTTTTTCTCCAAAGTTTACCTTAAAGTAACCTTTATTTACTCTAAAATGGCATCTCTGCATATTATAAGTCATTCAATAATACTACATTTTATATTTAGCAGTGTTCTAATTGCTGAAACCATTTCTGCCAGTGTTCTAATCGGAAGTACCATTCGCAATGCTACTAACATATTTTAAAATTCTTAATTATTTATTAATTATTCAATATTTAGTTTCAGTAGCATATTATAAGTATTTTACAGATGTATCGGACTCGCATATTGTTCTAACAAATGTAAACAAAAACATGTCACCTCGTAATAAGTTTTTTTTCTAAATTTAGCTTACCATTAAAACACAAAAACTTATGCACTTACCTTCAATAACTATTATTCTTTCGTTCCGGTCTTTAACCGAGCCTAAAGAATCTTTTTAAATGAACTTTTTTTTATAAAAACTAAATGCAGCGCATATTCTCTATGGGAGCCTAATGTTAAAGAAAAGTTGTCTATCCTCCAAGCCAGCTTGATCACGTGATCGGATACACGTGATTGAAAATGCTCTATACTTATTTATTAAAAATTTTAAACAGATACGAGATTTTATACATTTATATAGTTATTTCTTTCCTAAATTAGTATTTATTTCCTTACAGTGTAAATTTTAAAATTATTATCATAAATTGGTATTCATTTTTACCGATTAAAGAATCGTAATCTTAATAAAATAATTATCCAATTTACCTGTTTGTTACTTTGTGTTGTTGTCATTATAATGAGAACTAAAACGTTGTCTGTTTTAGTGGAATTATGTCCTTTAGTAGCTTTTTTTAACGTGTAAAAAGTGTAGAACTTGTCATACCTGTGTTTATTTTGATTCTCCTGTATTTTGTTGTGTTTAATTAATTGTGTAAGTATGGCGGCCACTTTTGAAGATGTGCTTGTATCATCTTTGTCTGAAGACATGAAAAAAACTGAGAAAATACCTTTCCCTGTGTCTCTTTCGGTGGCAGATGAATTTGAAAATTTAAATTTAATTTTCAAACCAAGTAAGTTACTTCTATGAAAAATTTCATTGTTTTATACTTCGCCGGTATGTCCTTACCATTGTTTGACATTTAAAAATCAATCTATCTTTTATGTATTGTTCTGTTGAAATTTTGATTTCTATTATTTTATTTTGATTATTATCATAGCAATCTTGCTTTATAGGTATTTCCATGCGATCTATCTACACCAGTTGTTACGCAATCACAATAACGTAAACGTGTGTTATAGAAACGCGGGTTTTTGATCATGTGGCTTGCGATCTTCGCTACTTTTGTTATTTATTTCGTAATTTCAATTTGTTTTTACTTGTTTTGTGAAGAAGCAATTTATAAATTCATTCATTTGAAATATTGGTATAAATTTGAGTAGAATGTAAAAATTCTGAAAAAAGTCTGAATATAAAGCCAAATAGTAATTGTTGCTTTTATCAATCAGATTAGTCTATTAACATTCAAGACCTATATGACATAAAGGAACAGCTTTAGAAAGAGTTCTCTAGCTCCCATGTTTACCCATAAGCTCAGATGACGACAACACTTAGGCATAATTCTGTGGATAACCATGGTGGCTGGAGAAATCTTATCGAAGCTGTGCCGATTTTATTACATATAGCCCAAACAAAATTTTGCAGGGTTCATATTGTCTGTCTTTCCTGCTGGCAGCTAGTGTAATTCCACTCATTAGGGTTGGGGAGGTATAGAGTCAAACCAGTTATTTCTCGATAACTAGTACTACCCCACCCCCCTTTCCTCTTTGAAAAAGAAGATACTTAGTAGCCTAGCTAGCAACCCAAATTTCCCCCACTTTTACTTTAACTTAGATTTCCCCGTTCCCAATTGCCTAGCAAAGAAAAATATCATCCTATGAACTGTGCTGCTGAAAATGAAAATGCATACCTAGCCAAAGCCCATTAACTGTGCCGATGAAACTGATGGCCAATGGAATACTACATATTAAGAACCTTTTTAATCCATCAATTTTACACAGGTTTTTTTAAAATACAAAAGGGCATAAGCAGGAGGAGCAACATGCTCGTCTTTGTTATATTTCACCTCTCCTTCTCTTTCGCTCTCCACAGGAGAAGAGTTGAGGTCAGGGGTGCAGAATATGTCCGAACGCCCGAACATGGTTCGGGGGAAATTCATGCAGTTCTGGGGAAATTTTTGCCCAAGTTTATTAAGGGAAAAAACTTTACAAACCCAAATTGTTATTAGAAACAAATATTTTGGCTGGTGACAATATCATTCCCTCCAAATTCTATGGAAATTAGGTGAAAACTACGGAATTACGGATGTACATCGGAAAACTACGGAACTATGCCAATAAAGCAAGATTCCTTGGTAAATACCTAAAAGTTGGCTTTTCCTTGTGTTTTGATTATTAGGCAGGAGAAACAACGTATTTGTAATAGGATCGGTGATTCTCACTAAAAATTGCGTTCTTGTTTTATCACCTCAATGTTTCTGACATAAAAACAAAAAGTTAAGTTAAAGACAGGAGAGTTTTACTGTAGCTCAAAATTGGGAGTTTATAATTAATCCATTAAGTCCATAAAAATTAAAACTTATGGATTATTTGGTAATTATTGAACTTTTCAGAAGTTCAGTAATTAAGAAAACTATGTTTTATAATAAAAACTCATTGTACTTCAGTAGTAACATAAACTGGAATGAAAATATGGGGACATTTTTGGGTAAATTTTAATGAAAATATAGACACTTTTTGGGGAAATTTTGGACATAGTTAATAGTGTTCTGGGGAAATATTGGGCCCTGGAACATTTTCTGCACCCCTGGTTGAGGTGTCGCATGCTTCTCCCAGAAGTTCACTCTTACCGCGCGAGGTAGGCATTCTGGCAACCCTACATTGTAGGCAATACAAACTATTTTTGGTAATTTTTTCAGATTTTTAAATCTGAAACCTGCTTTTTTGTCCGAAGCTGCACTTTAAAAATCAAAGATGAGGCCAAGTAACTAACACTAATTCGCCAGATGTTTCTGATCCTTTATGTGTCATGACTGATTATGTGAATTTTAGTCTTTTGGATGCTCACTACTCTCCCGAAGTCACCACAGAAATGTAGAGAAAAAATAAATGTAGCTTCCAAGCCATTTCGCATGAAGAAAAGACTTAAAAAAAACTGCCCAACAATCCAGACTTCTAAGACTTCCTGAAAAACAAGATGTTCAAAATGTATCTCTGGAGCCTGCTCTAAAAATGAAAAATTAAATTCCAGAACTCAAAGCAAAAGAAAAATCTGACGGTTGTATCTGCATTTTCTGAAGAACCAAAATCTAAAGATAATGTTGACAAAATGAAGAAAGACGATGATCCTTCCAAGAAAGATGATGTTCCTTACCAGAAATACGATGACCCATACAAACAATATGATGCCCCTCACAAGAAAGACGGATTTGAAGTAAAAGATGATGCTCCAAAGAAAATTGAAGATGTTCCGATGATGTTTACTGCTGATGAGAAAAAACTGGAAGTTTAGCCAACGGTTTCAAAGCAGAAGCAAGCTGAAACAGATTCAATTTTCCCAGACAAAGCTTTTAATGATGGATGTGCTTATTCTACTGAAAGTGACGATTACAAGATGAAAATTATTCAGATGAAAACTCCTCATTCTACTGAAACTGAAAACTCGCGATTCTACTGGAACAGGTGTCCTAAAGCTGAGAAAGAAGCGATCGCAATTGGGAAAAAAAAGAAAGAGAAGGAGAAGACTGCCTAGGACTGTCAGTTTCAGCATAACATTTACATAGCTGCCAACTCTTCCGTTTTCTTAGAGAACCTTCCGTCATCCATTTTTTAATCAATTTCTTCCATTTTTTGCTTTTTTTAATGAAAAGCTGTACCTGTTTGTAAAAAATAATGAATTGCCTGAGATAGCGGTTACCAATGCAGAATGTTTATTGACAGCTTTCATAATTGATCATTATTTGCCACTCAGCTGTGCTGATCATGCTGGTTAATTATTTCAAAAAAAGTTTCCAGACTCCAAAATTACAATGAGTTAGGGTTGTAGAGTGGAAGGACTAAAAAATACATTATGTTAAAAATGTATGTTTTTCTTAGATTTATGCTACCTTTTGAGTTAGGTAGAGCATGGTAGGCACCCTTGTTGACTTATTAGTGTAAAAAAATGCTGTAGGTATCTTGAGTTTTAAAATCTTCCTTTTTTTATGATCTCAATGTTGGCAGGTATGCATTTACAGCTTTAGCTATACATTTTCGTTTTTAGCGGCACATTGGACGTGATAATATGGGAGTACCTGAGCTGTTCACTGCTTTAAAAATTGCTTAGTTTTATTGATTATCATTATAATTCTTTTTTAGCTGGAACAAATGGTCCTGATTCGTTACTTGAACTCACTTTTGATAAAGATACAGATGGAGCAAAACTAGGCAGTCATTGTTATGTGATTTCTAAAGACATGACAACCTTGCATCTAAAATTTCAAAATGCTAATGGTATAGTATTATAAAACTACTTTTGGGTTAACCATTTGTTAAATATAATTCTTAATGTCAATATGTTTGATAGACCAACAAGTTTTTTACTCTATGCCCTTCTCTTATGCCCATTTTACTCTGTTTTAAAATTTCTTATCAAATTCATTCTTAATAAGCCTATAGAAGCCCGGTGGCGTAGAGGAAGCGCTTTGCGCTCCCACACCACAGGCCCGGGGTTCAAATCCCGGTCCACGGGCAAGGCAGACTCAGCCCTTCATCCCTCCGGGGTCGATAAAATGAGTACCAAGGCTACTTGGGGAAATCAAGAGGGGGTTAGCATCAAGCTAGCCATTCCTCAGCTGACCATGACTTTCAGTCACATGTTCTGTAACAGTTCAGCTCAAGCCTCACCCACTGGGGCTAGTTATACTGGAGTTTGAAGGTCCAACGACCTAGGTACTCCCTCAAATATCCCCCTTGAATAAGCCTATTGAGGTAATGACAAGCATTATTTTAGTGTATTAGTAAAAAAGAACATCTTGTTCATGGTCACTTCATTTGTGAAATTTTTAGCCAACTTATTTAGTAATTTATAATTAGGATAAACTATAAATACTACCCATAGGCTGTAGAGGAGCATATAGCAGTGTACCTCAAGACATACTTTTTAAATTTGTTGTTATATAGCAATCCCCCCAAAAATATGATTTTGATCAGACAAATCCAGATTTTATCCCATTTCCCTTTTATTACAGATCTCTCTAGATTTCGAAATATTATTGATGGTTTCCGAAATGGGAAGAATTCTATGTTTTCTATTCGGACTGATGAGTCTTCTGCTACCCAGTACTTCCAGGTAGAAAATACTAATGGAAAAATATAGTTTGCATTTTTAATATGCTTGTAAAGCTGTATTTATTATTTCTTATTCAAGAATTATATGTAAAGTTATTGGAAATTATTCATGTGCAATCAAATTTTTAGTACCATTTGTCTTATCTCTTGGTGTGCTTTAAAATTAAAGTGCATTATAAAAATAATTTTTATTTTGGTACCATTGGATTAGGACTTTCTAACTTTCATTCAATCTTTGTATTTTAGTTCTATGGCTACTTATCCCAACAACAAAACATGATGCAGGATTACATTCGAACTTCAACATACCAAAGAGCTATCTTGGCTAACTTGGATGATTTTAAAGACAAAGTGAGTTAGAGTTGCATATGATCAGTATTTACAGAATAAATTGTTTGTAAAAATTTTGATGCTACCTCAACTTCTGTCACTTTTTTCTGAATTAATCTTGGAAAAAGTTCAGGGACTAATACAGGTCAATTTTGGTACCGTTTATCGGCACCTTCACAAAAAATATAATAACAAAAACGGTACCTTCACAAAAATCATTATTAAATTACATGAATTGCTTACATTTAATTGAGTATTTAAGTTGCTATAAACTGAAGAAAAAAGTAATTTAAAGCTGCTTTCATTAATTTTATAGTTTCCATTAGAGTATTAATTATATAATTATAAAAAATTTCACAAAAATTAAAAAGCTGTTACTATTTTTAACAAAAATTAAAATGCCATGAGCATTTTTCACAAAAATGGGGGTTAAGTTTAAAATTCTGGATTGGTCCCTGAAGTTTCCTACCAAAATTTTCAAGATTGGATTTGAATTTCACCCACAACATTCCATTATGGCCTTGAAATTTATTCTTCTTTAAAATGGTCCGGGAGTTCTGCTTCAGACACATAACAAAAAATCAATGTAATAAAATGTAGATTCAGTCATTTTATCTCTTCTGTACTCAAACATTTTCTTTAGTGTACTCTAATTTTAATTAGCCACTCAAGGAATAACTATGAATTGATTTATGCTAGACTTTATCCCGAAAAAAAAGAGTTTAGCATTGAAGCATGTTTCTAAATGTTTTTCCCATTTAAAAATTTTCCTCCCTCTGGTTTATATTTTGTTCACTATGCAAGCTGGTCAGTAGCAGTAGTATTACTTCACATCCTTTATTTATATACAATTATAATTAAAATGTTGATATGAGTTTCCCCCCATTCTTTCTGAGACCTTAGGGTACGCGCATAGTGCCGCCGATTTTCAGATTCTGAAAACCAGCGAAAATCGGAAACCAGAATTACCTAGCGTATTTAGTGGAGAGTGCTCATAGTGGTCGACTTTCATATTTCCGACTTTCCGATCGTAAAAATCAGATTTTTACAGGAATTAAATTTTAATTCTGGTTTTTCAGATTCTGCATAATTCTCAGATTACGTGGTCATTGTTTATCGCATTTCCATGGAGATTATTTTAACAACAATGCCATTCCATGAAACTTTTTATTTAAAAATTAAACACTCAAATAAAATTATTTTAAACTATATTTACCAGTTTTAAAATTTAAATTTCGTTGAAATATATTTTTAGATCATTAAATATGTTTTTTGAATACATATATAGTTTTTCTTTTAATAATTTTTTTATTTGCATTATGTTTTTTTTCATAACATTGGGATAAGCAGATCTCTTTTTGAGCAGAAATAAAGTATTTCAGCAAAATGTAAACAAAACGCTTTCCGAAGAAGCAGGCAAAATCTGATGCACTATGCGGACTACACCGGCGCTGACAAATTATGAGCGCAGATTTCCGATAATCGGAAATCTGAATCTGATTTCGGAATCTGAATACCTGCCGCACTATGCGCGTACCCTTAGATTACATTGGCAGCCTTCAAGTCTTATGTCTACCTTAAACTAAAGAATCTTATCTATTCTAATATATCATTACTCTTGTGCAGTTCATTCTTTTTATTATTTATTTATTTTTTTGCTTAAGGTATAACTGATACAACACTTTAAAAATTACGATGAATTTATTAGATCTGGATCAGCAATTATTAATGTTGTAGTTTTAATAACACAGGTCTGCAACGGAAAAGCTGTGTGAATAATTTGAGCATTTCCTATGTATTTTGGTATGCTGATAGCGAAAAAAAAATATTGAAAAAATTCCAATATATCAGGATTTGGCACAAATTGCAAAATTATTTTCAAATAATAATAAATTTTTTAATTAAATAATAAATAATTTCCATTTTTCATAGTTTTCGTACACTCCTAACTACTTTACTTTTAAAAATTAGGAGCTGTGAATAATGCACATTGTAAACTATCTCATCACGACTTTATAGAGATGGAAAGAAAATACCAGCCAAAATACCGAATCGATACTAAGAAGGCAACTATTGCTGAATGTTCTGTTGATCCATTCTTGTTGCTACCTTAGGGAGGAAAAATTAGTTTTAGAGTGTGTAAATGAGACCATTTTAGTTTTATAATGATATTTCTGAAAAATAATATAATTATTTTATGAACCTATTTTCATTAAAATTAAAGTAATGACTTATTTTACCAAGATGGCATTCTAAGACAAAACAGATCATTTTTGAATTCAGTGCACCAAAAATTTTAATGTTCACTGGAATAACACAAACAGTCGGAAAAAAGTTTTTCAGAAATTTGGTCAATCCATTGTTTTTAAATTTTAGGTGGTATTGGATGTTGGTGCTGGTTCTGGTATCCTGTCCTTTTTTGCTGCTCAAGCAGGTGCTAGAAAGGTTTATGCTGTTGAAGCAAGTTCAATGGCTAAACATGCAGAAGTAAGGAATTGAATATATTGTCACAATTATGATCCAGTGTTATTATTAGTACTCGTGTTTGTGTCTTCTAGTCCAAGAAAGTTAGCTCAAAAAAGGGCTTCCTTCGGAACTAATTGTAAAAGAAAGTTTGATGGTTGATTCTTACAGGAAATTTTCCGTAGAAAACGATGGTGAAAAGTCTACCGAGCTACGACGTGTCCTTTAGCCAATATGGCGGATTTTCCAAAATGGCGGCCGCTTATTTTACACATTTTTATTTTTTATGTTTTTACATATTAATACTTATTTTTATTGCCTAATATAAATTATTCTCTATTAAATTACCTATAAAATGGTATATTAACCAAGATTGTGCGATATTTAGAACCTAATAAAATAATTTTCAAAATGGCTGCCGCATATTTCAAACTTAGCGGAAAATGGATATTTTTGAATTCCTACCCCCCTTTAGGATTATTTACCCTTAAATATCGGTAAATTATGACTATTCTGCTTATATTTTACTTAATAACATAAAATTTTTAATTTTTAAGAAAATACACAAATTTAAAGCAAACACATATTTTTAATCTTGACTATTTATGCTGATTAATTACAACATTTTCCAACATTCACTTTGATTTTATGCATGCAAAACATTATTTTCTTTGAACAAATAATAATATTTCTAAATAATATAATGAATTTATATTAATGAAAATTAAATTTATTCAAATATTAAAACTTAAATTTAATTATTTTAATTTTATTATCGCTAAGTTATTAATAAAAAGCTGGTTAAAAAAAAGTTGGTCAGATGAGGAAATCGAGAAAATCACAGCTTGCTAAATATATACGACAGCTAGTAGATTGTAACAAATCAACACCTAAAAACCTATTATGTAACAGATAGAGGACGGTTGATTCACCATTTACCATGGACAAAACAGTGAACTTTCAACGAAACTACTACTCTACTCTTCTCTACGTAAATTATGTAAAATATGGCAAAGCAACTATTGTGTTTGATGGTTATAAAAATCCAAAATCAACCAAGTCGAAGGCACATAGAAAAGACTGCAAACGGTCCAAAAGTAAATTTTGTTACAATATGCAATGGATATCTCCATAAAGAAGGACAATTTTCTTTCAAACAGTGATAATAAACAAGCCTTCATAGATCATCTATCAAAAAAGTTAGTTGAATCTGGATGTATTACCAAACAAGCAGAAGATAATGCAGATGTCATAATGGTAACTGAAGACCTCTCATCTGCACTAAATCAACCGACAGGGCTGTTATTGGTGAGGATACTGATCTTCTGGTGTTACTAATCCATCATATGAACCCTAAGTCCTGTGACTTAATTTTAATACCTGAACCGAAAAAAACTTCAAAGAATTCAGTCACAACATAAAGGAAATTCAAGAGAAACTTGGAAAGGATGTTTGTTCCAATATTCTTTTTGGCCACGCTATGCTTGGATGCGACATTACCTCTAAACCATTTGGCTTAAGAAAAGTGATAGTCTAAAGTTAATTTCAAAAAACGAGGACATCGAAAATCAATGTGCTGTTTTCAAAATACCCGGAAAAACCAAAGAAGAAATCCAGACTGCGCTGGCAATAGAGCAATGACATCTCTCTACGGGGGTAGAGTGGGAGACTCTTTAAATGACGTATAAGACTGCAAACTTTCATAACCAAAAAGCTACAAAATCCACAGTCCAAGTAAAACCAGAATGCCTCCAACGATAGATTCTAATAACTTTCACTGTTTAAAAGAGTTTATCATCAAGTAAAGCAATGGATAGGTATTTCCATGGATCCATGTAATTGGGAATTACGGGAAAGAGGTTTAATACCTATAAAGATGGAAAGCGCACCTGCTCCAGAACATCTTTAGAAATTTGTCAATAAAAAATAAAAATTAAAAAATTAGCCAATGTGCTACCGCACACTGTATATTATGCAGAAAACAAGGAACAATATATACAGTAGCGACTGTAGAGGTGTTAGCTGCTGCAATACTGGATATGTAGATATGGAAGATGATTAAAATATTTCGTAAAAATATAATTAGACATTATAACTTTTAAAAACTTAATGAAGGTTACTTTTTGCTAAGAACTCGCGATATTAAAATTAAAATATGTAATTAAATTTAAGTTTTAATATTTGAATAAATTTAATTTTCATTAATATAAATTCATTATATTATTTAGAAATATTATTATTTGTTCAAAGAAAATAATGTTTTGCATGCATAAAATCAAAGTGAATGTTGGAAAATGTTGTAATTAATCAGCATAAATAGTCAAGATTAAAAATATGTGTTTGCTTTAAATTTGTGTATTTTCTTAAAAATTAGAAATTTTATGTTATTAAGTAAAATATAAGCAGAATAGTCATAATTTACCGATATTTAAGGGTAAATAATCCTAAAGGGGGGTAGGAATTCAAAAATATCCATTTTCCACTAAGTTTGAAATATGCGGCAGCCATTTTGAAAATTATTTTATTAGGTTCTAAATATCGCACAATCTTGGTTAATATACCATTTTATAGGTAATTTAATAGAGAATAATTTATATTAGGCAATAAAAATAAGTATTAATATGTAAAAACATAAAAAATAAAAATGTGTAAAATAAGCGGCCGCCATTTTGGAAAATCCGCCATATTGGCTAAAGGACACGTCGTAGCTCGGTAGACTTTTCACCATCGTTTTCTACGGAAAATTTCCTATAAGAATCAACCATCAAACTTTCTTTTACAATTAGTTCCGAAGCAAACCTTATTTTTCTTGGACTATTCAGCCCTTAAGTCTGTGTGAAGTGGCTTTGTAAGCCATGACAGAAAACTTGTTGGTAAAAGTATTTTTATTACCTAATTGTTTATTCATTTGTGTCTGTTTTAGACTCTTGTGTATCATAACAAACTGACTGGTAGAGTGGTGGTCATACCTGGGAAGATTGAGGAAATCAACCTACCTGAAAGGGTAGATGTTATTATCTCAGAGCCTATGGGTTACATGTTGTTCAATGAAAGAATGCTTGAAACTTACCTGCATGCCAAGAAGTGGTTAGTCCCTAATGGTAAGAACACTTTTTATGAGATAAATCACTAGGCACTAAACAAACTATATTTTAATAATTTAGCTACGAGAAACTGATGTACTTGTTATTGGTTGATTTTATATGATGCGATGATACCTCTAATTCAATACTTTAAGTTATAATAGAGTGCATAAATGGGTACATTTGTAAGAACTCTAGCAAAGAATTTAAATTACTTTGTTAGTGTTCTTACATGTCACAAGGTAATTATCTAAATCTTAACTTAACTTTTATTAAAGATTTTGTAATTACCTTAATTTAGTATTTAAGGTGGATAGGTAGGTAATTATAGAATATGAATTTTCTATGTGATCTGGAAAAACATGGTAGTATAGAATATTTTTCATTAATATGTACCTCTATTATATGTATTAAGATGCCACATGTACTATCTAACAATTTACTACTAGTCAATTCCTATTTCAGAAAACTTTAGTGCTTATTTGGCAACATTTTTATTGCTTAACAAAAATGTTAATTATAAAGACTTTATTAGATTACTAAACATGTTGCCCAATAGGTGCTAATTATGCTTTGATGCTTTCTCAAATAGGGATTGACCAGTAGAAGAAAGATAGCTCATGTTTAAGCAACAATATGCTTTATAAAGTTCATTAAATGTGTACAAAGACCACTGTAAGAAGTAACACCCTGATCTATTTCCTAAGTTAAATTATATTATTGGAGCCTTATGAACTGAATGGTTTCTCCAGGTAAAATGTTTCCTTCAAGAGGTGACTTGCATATAGCACCTTTCAGTGATGGTGCCTTGTATATGGAACAACTAAATAAAGCTAATTTTTGGTAAGTATTGATAGTTCTATTTAAAGTATTAATGAGATCTGGCGATCATTTCGATAATTGATAGATGTACTTCTCAGGTATCAACAATCATTCCATGGAGTAGACTTAGCTAGTTTGCGCGAAGCAGCAGTAAAAGAATATTTTAGACAGCCAATTGTGGTAAGAATGTGTTTGCACTTTTGTTTTTATAAACTGGTCTACCTTGCATGATTTTATGACCTTAAATTTAATTAACAAAGGAAAAATTTCAATATTTGTTAAGCATTATGTTATAAAGATATTATGTTCAATTTCTCTGGCAGGATACTTTTGATATCAATATATGTATGGCCAAATCAATACGCCATACAGTAGACTTTCAAGAAGCTCAGGAAACTGACTTGCACAAGATAGAAATTCCCCTAACTTTCACATTAAACCAGACAGGGGAAATTCATGGTTTAGCATTTTGGTTTGATGTGGCGTTTTTCGGCTCAACGTAAGTGAAATGTACATTTTATTTAAATTACATTATGACTAATTTTAAAACAAATTTAAGAGACATAGCTTCATTTAAAAATTTATTAATGAAAACTAAAACTCTTAAGTAAAAATTCTTAATTAATACAGGCAGACAGTATGGCTTTCTACATCTCCCACTCAACCTTTGACACACTGGTATCAAGTCAGATGCCTGCTAGAAACTCCACTATTCGCACAAAGGGGATATACAATCTCTGGTAAAGTAGTCCTTAACTCAAATAAAAGGTAAGATGGTTTGATATTTCTAATGACCCTGATTTAAAGGTGCCAAATAACCTTTTTATTTTATTTGATTGTGTGCATTATGTGGGCTTATAAATGTGTTTTCTTTCTCTTTAGGCAGAGTTATGATGTAGATATAACTCTAGGCATTGATGGCAGCAATATGAGATCTTTCAACTCGCTAGACCTTAAAAATCCATTTTTCCGTTATTCCGGTCAACCTGCTCAGCCCCCTCCAGGATGCAACGAAACCTCTCCCAGTGAAGGCTATTGGCAAACTCTTGATGCATCAACAGGTACTAGTTGCTTTTGTGGGGAATTAAAATTGTTTTACTGTCTGAAAATTTTTATTAAATTTATGTTGTATCATTACTACTATTTTAATTGAAATATTTAAATTCAACGAGTTATAATGATGTTATATTTAAAATTTTTATGTGTATTTTAAACCTTATGCCCTGTAAAATTTACTTCTGTTGATGGAAATTTTTATTTGTTCGATTTTTGGTAACGAAATTTAAAAGCTAAAATCTGTCATAATTTAGTTCTGCTTAAGAAATTTCAATTTTTTCAAAGTGTTAAGTTTATTTAAATTTTGGTGAAGCCAAATTTCTAATGGTTACTCAACTAAAACATCAAGTATAGAACTATTTGAAAAAATTTGCTGTTATTTACCATTTAGGTTATTTAATTGGTTGTCAAAATTAAAATTTAAAAGATATTGTTGTGCTGTGAATATAAGTCATTTTTTCCAAAGGGCACAATGATGTGAAAGTTAGGATACTATACTGATTTGGGGGTATTCACACATTCTGGTTGCTCCCCCCCCTAAAAAAAATTATATTAGGGATATGATGTATTAGTATTTCTTTATCAACATATTTTCATACTTAGTTTTTAAGTTAAAAGTACTCTATCATTTAAAATTTATAATTTTTAAAGACACTAATGTTAATACAATGCAAACTATTAGGGCTCTGAATTTTTTTTTGTTTAAAATTAAAATTTGTATGTGGAATTAATTTTTTGGAGGTTGGTTGACTTAATGCATACTATCAAATTGCTGCATACTCGCAGTTCTTCCACATCTAGTCATACCAATGCAGTGAATCTGGTGATTTAGGTCAATGATTTGAGAGATACTCGAGACCTGAGTATTACTTGCTCCATCATGTTTTTAAAACCTTTTATCCAACCCTCCATGTTTGTTTCAAAATTGTAATACATAAAAAGTGTTATTATAATTATATATTTCTCTGTAGGCACAAATGCAAACTTAGTGGTAAATGGAATTACCTTAGTGAATGGCGATACTGTTATGGATGCTCATCCTGTCCAGCATCATCTTTCGCATAGTCCTATATCCTCCCATCAATCTTCTAATGTTGTTCCTGTCGGTAAGTAGATACCTAGTTCTGTTTTATTGGGCTATGTTTTTATGTCTGCTTTTGTTTGTTAATTGTCCTGGTCACATCCATCCCTGTCAGAGATCCTAAAAACAGAGATATTTTGTCATTTCCCTTCCACTTCTTCACATTCCCATTTGTTTTTTTTGTCTGAGAGGACAAGTTAAAATTAATCTCAGAGTACAATTTTTACTACAGAAAAATCATGTTTTTTAAATCAAACGCATCTCATTAAAAATAAAATTGTCTTCTCTACTTCGAATACCGACTCCAATTTTTTGACAACTGTAGAACTTTATCTGAAATTTTAGAATTCTAAATGAAGTGGGTAATTTGAAATGTATTGCTTATTTGGGGTGTTGACATTATTGAGCCCTATTTTTACATGTATCAATTCACATTTCATAAATCATATTTTGAGTTTTAGTAGGTAATAGTATGCTTTAGTTTAGTCAAAAGCCATAACCCATCAAATCTATTCAGTATATTTTTATTTAATATGGAGTCGCATTTTTATTTGATAGAATTATACTAATAGTTTAAAGCACGCCTAGTAAATGCAATTAGAATGAAGAACAAAATCCAACACCCATTTTCGATTCTCTTGAAGGATTGGAAACTGCTTGTAAAAAGTTTTGCGCTGTGATCGCTTTATTTGCATTTAATCTCCAGTGTTGCTTAGTAAACTGCTAAATTATACTTTATAAGTTTAAATTCAATTATCTAGTTTTATTTAATCCAAATGTTATTACTGCTGCTTTATCCAGACTTTTATAATCTGCCATTATATTCTTTATGATTTTAGTTTATGTGTTGCAATTTGCTACACACTACTCATAAAATGAGGAGCTGCTACTTGTAACCCTTAAGTCCATCCTACTGAACACCCATTTTTTTTTGGTCAGGGTATTTTCAGACTAGATTATTGTTTGTATTTAGATAAGTGAGTATTTATCAAATCTTTTATCCAGTGAGTTTTGGGAGTCTGCTCCTAGAGACTGTATAGTTTGGGGTCTAGTCAGGGGGAGCCTATCAGGCAGTTATTTTGTTTTCAGCCAGATGACATCACTGGTTTTAAAGGCGTGATAGCTATGACGTGTTACTCAGCAGAGTGGCTAATCAGGATTGTTGAGGAAAATTGCAGAGATTTTTCTTATGTAGAAAGAGAGAAAAATATGAGACCAGGGAAATGTAGACTAGTACTAGTTCTCTACCTCTTGTGGGTATAAATCCTAAAATTAAATCAATACTAATTACCTCTATGGAGTAATTTTTTTATTATTTATTGCTTATTAAAAACTGATAAAATTTTAATCTGGATTAAAGGACTATTGTTATCTGTATCATAACATTTAATATTTTAAATCTAAAAAAGATCAATATTGATACGAAACTAGGACAACATTATTTTTACTAGTCAAGTTATTTTATTTTATTTTTGTAACTCAACTCAAATTCCTGAATTAATGGCAACTGTGTTTTTGTAAATAAAAATTGATTTTCAAAATAAAGAAAAGGTTTGAATTCTTTTACAAAAAATGTTGCCCAATATATTGTGTTGTAATCTTAAATCTTAATATAGTGCCTATACAATACTCAACATAATAGATTAAATAATAAAGCATCACAAAGGAGACTCCTAACATTGAAAACTCGTTACAGTTAAATAATTGGATCGAAACTGAAATATCCCTATTTGTATTTTGTACAAAAATCCCTAACCCCTACCAACCTTTCCTGGAGCCCATCCAATGAAAGGAATTGGTCAATATCACGGCAAAGAATTGAAATTGAACGTCACTGGTTTAAAATGCACACGTCACTGGAATTTTTCATCCCTATGTGAAGAGCCAACCTAGTCTTATTCTACTAACCTTGGGGGTCTAGTATTGTGCACTTTGAGTTAAAGTACCTACTTCTTGCAAATCTAATTAATCCTTGAATGTTGTAAATCTGTTAATTATTACCCTTAAAACATTTTTATTTTTTTAAGAGCTCAAAAAGTTTTAAGGAAAGGACTATAAAAACTATACCAGCCTGATTGTTGAAACTAGAATTTGTTTGCTATCAGTTGAGTTGAGATTAAGATTTAAAAGATGCATTTCCTTTCACCTGCTGTCTGCTTATTTTTTATAACAGCTTATATTTAAGAAAATTATACCTTTTCAAGGAACTGTACAAAATTCTGGAAACAGCCCAAATAGTCGAACTACTTCTAGAGTGCAAGCCAGTGTTCCCACGAGTTCTATTGGTGGTGGAATTTCGCCCTCACTGTTCACCCAGGTATTGCATTGTATTTGCTTGCTCTCTCACCCTTTGAAAATGTTTCCTGAAGTCAATGTTTTCTGTTGTCAATGTTTAATTCCCTAACTTTGTTGCTTTAAATTATTATTGCTTCTGTTGCTTTTTTTAACTCCATTTTCTTCGTTAAATTTACTAATTTTTCAGAAATTTCTTAAATAGTAACTGTAGTTTAGTAAATTGTGGTGAATATTATAACAGGCAAAAGATATGTGTAGCTTTGCTTTATAAGTTCTAATAAATTTAAAATTGTAAAGGATGGCACTTATGCAAGCAAAAGTGCTGGTCCTGTTGTGCTTGCTGTATGCAGGAAACTCATTTAGAACTCCTTGAAAATTATTCATTTTCAAATATCACTTCTGGTTGTACTCCTTAAAAACTCTGAGTTTCTTCTAACTTTTGAAATTTAAAACTCGCTTCTAAAGGTGGAACATAAAATGTCCTTCACCTCGAACTGATCCAATCAACAACTTTGCAATATCAATTGTTGGATGGAATTTGGAAATGACATAGCTTTTAGAATTCCAACGTTTTTCAGTTTTCTTCAATATTTGAGAATAAAAACTTCTTAATTTTAAACATTCAATATGAATCCTATGTATGCAAGTTATATAGTGAAACTTTCATTCAAAATAGATGCCTATTCAGAAGACTTGTAATTTTAATGAATTTCTCAAAAATCCTGATTTTTTTTGGATTAGTGCCTTATTGACTTTGTATTTTAGCAGCAGCAGCATGTCGTACTTGGCAACACTACTCATTTCCCTGTTAGTAACAGCCTGATGATTGGAGACTATGCCACCCCCGGAAACATCGTGATGCCCCCTGGCCAGATTGATTTAATGAACACTTTTAAGCATTCATAGAACGTTCCAGTCTTTGCCGTATTAATAAACTATCTATAGGGTCTTGAACTGGAGAGATCGGAGGCACTCTCTTTTGGACTTAGTTTTTACCAAAGTGACTAAACTACTAATGGTGTTCTTGTAAAACTGCTAAATTGCTCCCGACAGGGTTTCGACTCATAACTAACCCGGAGCCCTGTTTGTAATCTTACAATTCCGTATAAGTTTATTTTTAACATATTTATTTCATTTTAAGTTGTTTGTGGAAAAATGACTGTGTCTGATTTTTTCCGTTTCATGAATCCATGTGTAGGCTTTTGCAGCTATCAGAAGTCATTGCACCATTCTCTTAAGCAGTTGCCTAGAACTATGTGTGTTAAGGTTAAATGGTGGATTTGTACATATTTCAAGTAAAATATGCAGGTATTACTCATAGGATCATTTGACAGAAATATAACACAAATGCTCATAATTTATGTGAACGTAGTGTCGGCTTGCTGTTCTGAATTAGGGTGACTAACGAATTCCTTTGTAACAAATCCCTAAGAGTATGGTCTGCCATTGGCTGAAGAGTTAGAATTGAAAATATCCAAGAGGTCTGTGTTTTAGGCTATTGGTGTGCAGAATGTATTTGTATTCTTAACTTTGGTTTTCCTGCATATTATGAATTAGCTTATTGCATAAGTTTATTTTCCTTTTTAAATGAGTTAAGAGTTAGTCTAGTTATATTTTAAAGTAGTCATTCCATTGTTAGCTACTAAATTAGTACAAGTAATTCATTCATTCCATTTAAAATTACACAATATTTTGTATTACTTTCACTCAAATTTTTATTTATTGCAGTAGCTTTTGTTCTTATGAGAAGAAGCTTAGTTGTTATCTAGTATACTCAATACCTCAAAAGCCTCGAAAAAGTTTTAAAAACTATCTTCAGTCTTGACATCACCTATTCAACTGGTATTAATTGTCATTTTGATATCAAAAAGGTTTTGCTCAAAATCTTGGGGAAGGTTGTATTGTCAAAAATCAATCAAGAAAACCTATATTCTGCCACTTTTATGTTCAAAGTTAGTAGCAATCCATGACTACCATTAAGTTCCCTAGCTTCCTAGAATATGTACAACATAATTTCTATTAATCTTCCCACTTATTTTCTACTGCTTTTAAATGTTATATGGTTGTTTTAGAAATGAATAAATTCAATTCTATATTTAGATATCATACTCTTATTATACTCCATACTTTGTAACTGTGATTCTTTTAATGTTTTAAAGTTACCTTTTTAACTCAAAGGCTGGCTTTTTATTTTATACCAGGGGTGGCCTACCTTTTTTGGAAGCGTGCCACTATTTAGGAAGCAAAAATTATTCGTGCCACTTTCAATAAACCAAAACAAAAAAAGCTTTTAAATATTATTCGTTTTCTAGACTAATTGTGGGAATTTTTAGGGGGAAAATTTTTTTATGCAAGTATATGCTTAGTGGTGATTTTAAAGTACTATAGAGGGTACTCCCTTGCAAAATTTTAGGAATTCTAACATATAACGACTTATAGCACATTTTGAAACACTGTTTTAAAAATTACTAGAATCAATAACTTCAGAAATTTTTTCTAAAAACCGAGAAAAGTTACGTTCAGGTAATAGGACCTCAATAAAAAGAGAACAATACAAGAGTTTTTAAGCTATCTAATAGAATAATCAAGATGGATGGATCTTTCAGGCTACTGAAAAGAGATTAATTAGGGCCACATGAACTCAGACACTTTATTCAAAATCATTAATGTAACCGCAAAAAAAGGAATCTGGAAGGAAAGGGAGATTCTCAGAAAAGTTATAAGGATATGGACGGGAGCACTGAAGCCTCATTGATGATGTTGCATTATTTCTCCCCCTTCAAATTTTTCAATATCTTCGTGTGCCACTGATTTTACTCAGCTGTGGCATACGTGCCGCGGATTGGCCATCCCTGTTTTATACCATGTTCCTGAGTCTTTGAGGTATCAAGAGTATACTGTACTTCAGTTTTCATTTATGTACTTTATTGCATTGCTCATAAATATTCTGGAAGTTTTTGATTTAAAAGGCTAGAACAGCTTTAGGCTCATTCTTTTTAGTCAGATGGCAGTGATTTTTAATTTGGAAATTTCTGTATTTGTTTTATCATTGATCTCTTGAGTACTTCATTGCATACATCTATCCTCACTTTAATGAAATTGACATTTTGTTTATTGGCTAGTACTTATTTGTTATATCTATTTAATACTGATGAAATTTCATTAAAAGAACGATTTTAAAGCATTTTTTTCTGAATGTAGAAAATTGTACACTTTAACATAGGATTTTGTGTACATTAGCATAAAGATGTAAATTTTTAAAAATTAGTTCTATGCATGCTTCATTACTCATCAGTTTGATTCAGTGGTCGTAATTTAAATGTTATAGTTATTAACATGTTATGATGGGCTAAATTTCATTATTGTAGTTATGCAGAATCTAAAGTTCCCTTACACATTGATTGACCAGTTGTTATTAAATATGCTTGCTTTATCTTCTGTGTGTTACTGACGAGAAAGTGCCAGCAGGAAAGTTAACTTTGCACAAATACGAGTTTATTTTTTCGTAACACAAGGTCCAGCCTTGATTTTATTGTCTCGTTGTAAGAGACGTTTTGTATTGTCCAATATGAATGTGTGTGTGAGGATTGTATCAAATTAGGACCATTTGTCTGGTATATATTCTATCTCAATGACATTGAAAGTAAAGATGCTCAGTCCAGAAATATTGCAAATCGTTCTTCCAGTTTCATCATTTCAGTTCGGTAAGAATAAAAGTAAAGTACGAACGAAATCCATTTTCTTTATTCATTGTCTGAATATTTTTCCTTTACAGCATAAAAAGCTCTGATTAAATAGTTTGTAAATGTTTTTGTATATTTATCTCACTTTTTTAATGCTTTAGTCTCAATTATCCAATACAATAGTGATATGAACACTCCTTTGAGGAGTGTTTTAGGAGCTTTTAGGGAATACTCAACTAGTTCAAGAAGAAATATTTTTAAAAAAGGCAAACCAGAATATTTAAATTTAAAAACCATTTTGTTTGTATCACAACTGTTAGCTTTATTGGTTATACAGTCAAATCCGCTCAAAGTTATCAATCAGATAATGTTATCTAAACTTTGTGAAATCCTCTAAAAGCCTTGTTCTTTTCCATTTATAGGCTAATTTCAATGCATAAACATACAAAATGAGTTATTAATTTGGTAGTCGATACTCTATATTTCTTTAAAAATTTACAAGTTGCAAAATGCATTCTAGAAAATAGTTTTAAATACTTCAATTAGGACTACCCAGTCGTGATTTTAATGCAAACACTCGAGTTGCACTGTTTTCCCACTTTTTAGTACAGAATCGCTTATTATCAATCGGATATTATCATTTTGATCTTGGACAAATGTGATCACATTAAGCACAGTCGACTGTAGTTAGATTTAAATTTTTAATCTTTCTCTTGAAAAGGTCTGAATTATCTAGCTTTTAGGGAATACCAATACTGAAGTAGTTCAAAATGTTCTTATTGAATACTTAGGATCCACTCCCCTTACACTACACTACACTACTAGGTTGCATTTAATAAAGGTATAAATTGCAAAAAGATAGAAAAGAGGATTGGTTGGTTTATTTTGCAGTGCCAGACGAAAATATACTGCAAGTTTTAAAAAAGGTAGAAAAGATGAGTTAAAAAATTTTATTAATTTAGATATCTACAATGAATTAAAGATAAATAATGAGAAATTAACGACCATATGGATGCATGCTTCCAGCAGACTTTATGTTGGTTTTGATGGCACTAGGAACTTTTCCTCCAGAGGCTGAAATAACGAGACAAACAATTAACAATAACACATTTCTATTCCTCAAAAATTCCTATCGTTCAAACAAAATGGAAAAAATTTCATTTTTGAACACATTGTTAAACATGTTTAAAAGATAGTTAGAAGGGAAAGCGGAGCATAAATCATTTAATTTTTCTTTTTAGGCAGATAATTGTCTTAAGCATCGAGAAGAATCAATAAACATAATTTAATATAACTTAATTACGTTTTATCACAAGAAACCACTGAAAAATTAAATTTTAGAAAAGTACATCCCGGAGAAAACAAGTAAGTGAATTATCAAATGCTTGAATACTTGTAAAATTGGCAAAAATGGCTCAGAGACAAAAATATTTGTACATTTCTGTATCTAAATAAAATATATTTGAATTTTCAGCTAAGAAAACTTAAATTTTTAAGAAGGGACTTATTTTCTAAAATAAAATTTAAAGAGATTTTCTAAAGTTCTTACCAGGCCTACTTGGCTGCTGGGGAGTAGGTTGAGGGTTAGTGGGCTGACCCTTGGGTGATCCAGATGTGGGTTTCAAACCCTTACCAATGGTAATTGCACAGATCAAAGCACCAGTATCAGCAAGAGAAGAGGTCTGAGTTGCACTGGCTCTTTGACCTGGAAAGGATTCACAGCATAATGCTTGTTAAAATGAGTTATACATAGGGTACTAAATGAAATTAATAGTATGATTGAAATTTTTTTTACAGACAGTGGGGGTTTGCTAACTTGTACTTAGTCGTGACACCCATACCGACTTAACATTTTTGCATGGTGTCCCCCATAGAAAATTATGTAATGCAAATGCCAAAAATGTTTTTTTAAATATGACCGAGTGGACAGGACACAACTTTTCTAATTACCTCATTCATGTCAAACACTGACAATAAAGTTAGTGTACTATTCTATTAATAATATAAAAGTAAACTTACCAGAGTCATTCTCCCAAGCATCTCTGTTGGCTTTAACAGTATCTATGATGTTATTTACTATCTTGTTTATATTGGTGATTTGTTTCTAGAGAGAAAATCTTGAAGTTATTCATAGACAATCGACACCTTTAAATAAAAAATGAAAGGAGTCAAATTACCTGTGCCATATCCATGGGCATATTGCCACTTTTCAAAATAAGTTGTTGCTCTCTTACTTCAATTTCTGGATCTGGTTTTGTTCTCAAGTAATCGGGAACTATTTCATGATTGAAAGCCTGAATTCTGTTTTCAGTTAATTTCTAAAACAGGAGAGAAAAACATTCGAATAAACATAGATTTGCCATCTCTTGGTCTTTTTAGGCGTATCTCAGGTTTAATAAAAACTTAATATTACTTTGGAATTTGTGAATTGTTAAAAACATAATAAGGATCTAAATAACCAAATAAACTAGCAAAAGAGGCTTGGTGTCTAAATACCTAAATGAAAGTAACTTATGAATATAAATGCCCTAGACAAGTACAGGCTAAGAGAAAACTTAATGTTCTTCTCTCATCCTACACTAATAATTTCAACATAACTAAATACCAATATTAATTTTTAAACTTTCAGTTGATGATGATAATATTTTAAAATTTTTACTAATTTAAAACTAGTAATTGATTTCAATAGATCAGACAGTCATGTTCATGCATTTTGATGTAATGTTTTTAATCTGATGAGGTAGGTAGTTTTAGCCAAGAAACTATCCAAAGAAGATTTTAATTTGAAAAACAAAACAAAAAAATGCATGAATATGATTTTAAAAATTTATACAATAAAAAATGGATCATAAAAATCTTACTACTAGTTCCTCATCACGATCTGGAGATAATACAAGAGGCAAAAGTATCTTGTTCCTAAGATGAGGTGATTTTTCATTCCTCAAAATTTTCAGTATTGTGCTAACTTGTCCAGACAGCAAAGCAAAGTTATCCAAAACATGAGGCCTAAAAAACATAATCAAACGAAGTAAGAATTTTTAGGTGGCTAATTTCTATTCATCTATACGCCTTTTATATCTAGGAAATCGGGGGTCTGCCCTTGTCCGGCAGAGGTGAAGGATAGACTTCGACTAATACTCTTCCTTTAAAATAATGCTCCTATACTCTTTAATTCCCTAGGAGAAGATTACTGTTGCTTATAGATGGAAAACTTTCACCCATGCTGTCCAGGGAAATTTCATACTTCCTTTAGCAATAATTTTAACAAATTCAGTACGAGGAAAAAAGTTCTATTTTACAAAATACCCTTAAAAAGCAAGTTCTCTAATAATCAACAATTGTGAAAGTCATTTGCAGACTTAATTTTCATTTGTAATCTATTTTAAAATTATGTACATTTTATAAGTCAATGTCATTTTCACAAATTTGCAGAATAGTTTTCATAATTATTACTTAATTTTTACAAAAATGGTAATACTTAAAAATTTAAAAAAAAAACAACAGACCCTTGGGAATGTGTTTCAGTTAAAATCAAAAAGTTATCTTACCAACTCAATTGTTCAGTCTCCAACTTCATAATAAAAGAGGCAATAGCGTTCTTTAAATCTTGGCAACGATTTAATAAAGCATCAAGTACCATCTCCAATGCTTTTTCCTCTTTCTGTCATAAGAGAAGACATCAGTAAAAAAATTACTAAATAATTTATCGGGTCGCGACAAGATTTTCAATTTGTCTGGATATATAGTAACTTTAAATTAACTAAGTAACTTTTTTTAAATAGTAAAATGACAAATAACTAGCCTTGTATTAGTAAGTTACTTTTTATTTGCATATAATTTCAACCACAAGATTTGCAATCGGTCAAGTATCTCCACCCTAAGTGGCTCAAGTATCCCCACCAGCACCATTTTCATTTAAGGGTGTTTCACTATATAATGCAGGCACATTTTTTTATGAACTTAGATTTATAATAAACCTGATATTACAACAATTTATTTTATCTATGTTGATCAAGCTTAAAATTAAACTTTGATTTTAAAAAAATGCAAAAAACACACTGTTAAATATTTACTTCAGAAGGGTAAAAATCCACTATTGATCACAGTACTTCTTAAATATTACCGAGATATAAGATTTTCTTATCACATGTGCAAGTCTCGTCAGTAGCGTAGCCAGAAAAAAATTTCGAAGCGGGATATCGGAATTTTGGGAGGGGATATGGGGTAAATTTACTCCTTTTCTATAGTATAAAAGGTAAATATCTGAATTTTGCGGGGGATACATCCCCAAATCCCCCACTCTGACTATGCCCCTGGTTCATGTCACTAATTTTGGAATGAAAAATTATTATACAGTGGAGAAAATAGGGTTGGCTAAAGCAGCGTTTCCCAACCTTTTTACTCCCACGGAACCCTTTTGATAATGCCCAAGTTCCGCGGAACCCTAGCGTCTATGTAACAATATTTTTCTTACTATTTTTAAATTATTAAATAAAACGGAAAATAAGTAACAAAGAAATTGTTTGTTTATTATATTTATTTATTAGAATCATAAGAATACAGCTGCAAGGTTTTGAAAATACAAATTTAAGTATTTAAACAATTTAACAAGTTTTAAAAAAATTAAAACAATTCTTAAATAATGTAGCTTTTAAGGTGATAATTTAGGTCCTAAAAACTTAATTACAGGAAAAGTTGTAATAAAAATACAAGTACCAAAGGGGAGGTCTTGGGGTCCTCCCCCAGAAAATTTTTGGAACTTTACCCCTAAAAACATGATTTTATCTTGTTTTTGGTACAATTAGTCCGAATTTCGGACATATATTTTTTGGTAGGATTTGGATTTTGAAGAACTTATTATAATAAAGTTGTTAATAATAAAATTCCAAGTACAAAAGGGGGGTTTGGGGGCCCTCCCCCTGAATTTTTTTTGAAATTTGACCCTAAAATACAGGGTTTTAACTTGTTTTTGTACGTCCAAATTTCGGGGGGGGGGGCCCCTCGCCCCCCCTTATATACGCAACTGCTAACCCCCCACTGTATCTTAAAACAACATTGCAACGGAACGGACACAGTAGATACATCTGGTTTACCAAGCAAAGGAGTGCCGCGCTTCCTTCTTTTTATTATCTGGAGACCGGTGATCCTCCAAAACTACAAACGACCCCCCTTCTATTGGGGGAGAGATATCATATGAGCTTGGAATTTTGTGAGAAAAGTCCGTTTACGGGAATCGGAAACAGAGGTTTTCGAGGTTCCGCGAGAAATTCGAAGGAAAAATTTTTTTCGATAAAGAAAAATATGTTCCGAAGCGGAACCCTTGAGGAGGCCTCGCGGAACCCCGGTTGAGAAACGCTGGGCTAAAGTATACCCACTCTCCCCTAATTATTTTTAGTAAAGACAAAAAATCAGTGAAAAGAAGTTAATGGTCCAAAAATTTGTTTTCAACATTCCTGACATATAAAATTTGGTATACTTACATATTAACCAGAGTTGACTATTTCGCTAAATTTAAAATCTTTGTCAAAGCTTGTAAACTGAACAGTCAACAGTCTGATTCGTAAATAACAAAAATTTTTATCAGCTATTGATGATTAAAATAGGCTTTAAAAGGAAGTGAATTTTTATGCTTGAAAAAACAGACCATCAGGAAAACCAATGATTAGAAAGGGAGCAGTGGCGGCTCATCCATAGGGGCTGTGGAGCTGCAGCACCCCCAACCAAAATTTCCCCAAATTCTAATTTTTATTAGCTTTAAAATATTTCAAAAAGGATATATTTTTCCCCTTTATTCTTCCTTATTATCCCTTTTCAATTTATAATTATCAGTTATTAGTCATAATGCTGTAGTAATCATTTCTCTTTAAGCACATCAGTCAAAACACACCGTCGTCTCGCCAACAATTTCTTTCTGAGTCGATCAGCACCCGGAAATATACCGAACGAGGTATTAAAACTTTGCTCTATCATATCAAATCAAAATAATCAAGAATTTAGCAAGCGAATCTGTTAAGGAGGAGAGGTGCTGATGTGTCAACAGCCCTGACCCTGGCGCCGAGCAAAATCTTAATGATAGTTTCTTCTTTGCGAGCGTAGTGAAAACGGGTGTAAAAAGAAAAATATCCGATTTCTACTAATAATAAATCATATTGGCTTTTTAGCTTTTCTTACTGAACACTATTTGCCATTTTTTTTATTTACTGCTTTTTTTTTCTTTTCAAACAGTAATAAATAATTCTATTCAGCTAATTTGACATATCAGTATTAGTATATCTTATTTTTTCCTACTTTTTTTATTCACGAATGTTATCTTTTTTTTACTTTAAATTTGATTTTGGATAATGCAATTTTTCAATCATTCTAGTAGCGTGCAAAAGAGGAACTCATCGTATATGGATGGTATAATGTGGTTTTATTAAGTAAAAGGATGTTCTGTTCTTTTAGCGTATCTGTTGTGAATTTTAATTTCAAAATATAGAAAATAGAGTAATTAAAAGAAAGTGCGATTTTGATCTTCTATCTTGTGAATGAAGAATTCAAAAAGAAACGATGATGCTTGGTGATTATATCTGTAAGCGTCTTTTCATATGATTTCTGTTACTTCTATCCATGTTTTCCAGAGTTTTATTTGTAATTTTATCGTTTAAAATCTAGTCTAAAATACGGTGTAACTTGGTGGATCAGCGCCGGAGCAGCACCCCTAATAATTTTAGCTACGAGCCGCCACTGAAAGGGAGTAATGCCAATTTCACTAAATTAGATTTCCATATTCAACATCAAAAACAAATTATCAACACTGAGAGTGGGGGGAAGGTTTTATTTATGATAAAAGATGCTACTAAAGGCATAATGGATAGTTTGCTTTGATTGGTATAAAATATTACAACATAGTAGCCTGTCCGCAAAACATTATCTAAACCTGTTAATTGTGCTAACGATGAATCTAAACTAAATCTGACAGTCAATGGGCTTAATAGTTTTCCGATTAATTTGGCTGCTTTGATTTTTTCATCACATATCAAAAAATTAATAATTTTTGGCATTTAATATTCTTGTACATTAGAGCCAAAATGCTTTTAGAGGCATCAAATTAATAATAATTTTAAAAAAATATAAAGTAAAGTAATAATACTTAAGGTATTTTAAACTGAAGTGCCACACTTTATAGTTTAATAATTAGAAAGATCGGTTGTTTTTAATTCATAATAATCTTTATAAAAGGAGTCATGGTATGTCGGTGATTTTAATGATCAAAGATGAAATGACATTTTAAAAAGTGCACTTACCTCCATGATGTCAAAAAGTACGAAGACGATAAAAGCTCCACAAAATTTGTTCACCAACCAGCAACCAGGTAAATTTTGGCACGATTGAACTTAATTTTGGAATAAAGGGAGAGCAGAGAGTCGACAGGGCAGAACTATTAACTATTTGTTTTTGTTTTGATTGAGGTTGTCACGGTCACGGTTGTCACTTTTGTAATGACAGTGACTGAAAATGAATTTTAATTTTTAGTTTGAATTAATGCTAACAAAAAGTGAACAGTTGAAAGAAAATTTACTTGATTCGATAATATATTTCTTGTATCCATTTGTTTTATTAATCATAATTTTTAGAAATTTTCGGTTTATGTGGCTTAGCAGATAGATGAAACTTGACAACAAAGACTTAAACTTGTTCTTGTTTATTGTTTATTTGATTTGATGTGTCTGCTCAAAAGTTCCCGTTTTCAAAAGTTGAAAATTAGAATTAAATTACACGGGATTACTCAAGATTTTAATTTGTAAAATATTTTACACGTAAGTTTTATATAAATTTATTACCATTAGCTTTTAGCTTTTAAAAGCCCTCCTTCAATTTGCTATAAAAACTTATTGAAGCGTTTGATAAAATATTTTCAGTGATTTTCTTATGAATTGTATTTAATTTCCTGATCACCTGGGTATCTTTAAAAAAATTATGTTTTAAGTTTTGAATCTCTTTGATCTATGAAGTTGTGCATCTATGAAGTTACATCCTAAAAATGTATAAAACTTTAGATTTTTTTCTATTGCACATTCTTTAATTTGCATTTTTAGGAAAAAAAATGTAAGTTTTACAGTTTCAAATCAATTTTTGAAATGAAAAGTTTATAAATATTTACTAGCATTTTACGAATCTCTAACTTTGTTTCAAGACACAAATTTGTTTTAATTTGTTAGTAATATGATAGTATCTTGTTTATTTAATTACTTTAATCAGTGCTTTCTTAAAGTGGTTTATGATTGATGCCTTCTAGAGCAGTGTTTCTCAACCGGGGGTACGCGTACCCCTAGGGGTACGCCGAGAGCTTTTAAGGGGTACGCCACGAATTATTTAGATTTTAACTTTCAATGATTTTTCAAGTTTTTTTTGTAGCGTTTTCTTTTTACTATCATAAATTTCCAGACATTTTGACACAAATCAAAACCGAATCTTGCCCAATCAAATCTCCTCCAATCATTCAATATTTAATGGATATTTTATCATCTTGACAACTTTTTTTGTATTTATTGTTTAATGTGTTTCACGTAAATAAAAAAAAGAATCAAATTTTATAAAAGGTAGAGTTGAATCATTATCCTGCTTCAATTTAAATTTTAGCTACAAATTAAATTCCTTTCATAACAGAACGTTGGTATAAAATTCTATGAAATGTTAGCAAATTAGGGGCAAAAGTTTGTAAGGGAGCGGTGGAAAATGTTCTTCTTGAAAAGATGGCGGTGGTCCCAAAATGTTTGGGAACCTATGATTTAAACGAAGATGATATTTCAACTACTGGCTTCAACTGTATGCGAGGGGTACGTAAGGAAGTATATTTTTCCTATGGGGGTACAATCGTGAAAAAGGTTGAGAACCACTGTTCTAGAGGATGCTGAGGTTATTTGGCAGGTGGTAGGAAGCAAGACCCTCTATATAATGGCCTCACAACTCGGACGGGTGACGTCACACTTTCCGCCACCTTTGACGTCACATGCAAAACGACGCCATGTTTTATATTTTTTGGCGAACAAGGAATATTCGTGTTTTTGTTATTAACATCAATGTATCGATGTAAAAACATACGCCGTGATATTAATTTTTAATGGCTATCGCTATTCAAACCAGAGTATAATAAGTAGAAATCTGAAATAAGCATAAAGTATCAAAAATGTCTTTTAATTTAACAAAATTGATGGAACAACAAACAAAAACGTGATGCCATCTGAGAAAAATGTAAAAATACAAATCAGAAGAATTAACTAGAGCTTAGTGCTACTAGTGCATTTCCCGCAACAATAAATATAATGCTTGATTCTCATCAGTTTTATCTTATAATAAATTAAAGAATTTAGTGTAATTAAATAAATTGTTTACTGTTGGAAGAATTCGAAAATTCAATGATTTGTTTTAATTTTTAATAGATTTTACTTTTTATTTTACTAGTGATTTTTTTTTAATAGAGTGTTTTCAGGTGACGTCACAACCGGTTATCAGTCATTTTCTGTAACTGTTAACCTCTGTAGGGCAAAAAACTGTAACATTTTCTGTCGCTAAGGCCGTTGATAGGTCCGAGTCATGTGATTGAAAATGCTCTATAGAGCATTCGCACATGACGTCACAGGCTTGTGACGTCAGAGGCTTGGATGACAGACAGTATGATGGAAAACTATAGGATGCACATCGTTTATTTGTTTTCTTTTGATGTGAATTTTGAAAAATAAGGATGTTTTATGTTTTTCTCCAAAGTTTACTTTAAAGTAGCCTTTATTTACTCTAAAATGGCATCTCTGCATATTATAAGTCATTCAATAATACTACATTTTATATTTAGCAGTGTTCTAATTGCTGAAACCATTTCTGCCAGTGTTCTAATTGCAAGTACCATTCGCAATGCTACTAACATATTTTAAAATTCTTAATTATTTATTATTTATTCAATATTTAGTTTCAGTAGCATATTATAAGTATTTTACAGATGTATCGGACTCGCATATTGTTCTAACAAATGTAAACAAAAACATGTCACCTCTTAATAAGTCTTTTTCTAAATTTAGCTTATCACTAAAACACAAAAACATATGCACTTACCTTCAATAACTATTATTCTTTCGTTCCGGTCTTTAACCGAGCCTAAAGAATCTTTTTAAATGAACTTTTTTTATAAAAACTAAATGCAGCGCGTATTCTCTATGGAAGCCTAATGTTAAAGAAAAGTTGTCTATCCTCCAAGCCAGCTTGATCACGTGATCGGAGACACGTGATTGAAAATGCTCTATGGACTCTAACCGTCTGACGTCACACGGAACCAACACGTGACCTACTGAGCTTGCAATGGACTCTAACCGTCTGACGTCACACGGAACCAACACGTGACCTACTGAGCTTGCGATTGGTTACCACAGATACTACACTAGTAGATGTACTAGTGTAGTATCTGTGGTAACCAATTGCAAGCTCAGTTGTAGGTCACGTGTTGGTTCCGTGAAGTCTCGAACCAGATAGGCGGTTAGAGTCCATTGGTTACCACAGATACTACACTAGTAGATCTAATAGTGTAGTATCTGTGGTAACCAATGGACTCTAACCGCCTATCTGGTTCGAGACTTCACGGAACCAACACGTGACCTACAACTGAGCTTGCGATTGGTTACCACAGATACTAGACTAGTAGATCTAATAGTGTAGTATCTGTGGTAACCAATTGCAAGCTCAGTTGTAGGTCACGTGTTGGTTCCGTGAAGTCTCAAACCAGATAGGCGGTTAGAGTCCAGTGTTCGGCAACTAGTGGTAATAAAAAGTTAACTACCAACTACTAACTAGTCTGGGAAAACCTAGTTGCAACTAGAAGTTAACTATTTTTTCCTGGGACTAGTTGTAACTAGTTGTTAACCATTTCCCAAGGTAGTTAACTAGTCTATTTAATTTCATAACCTATTTTTTGCCTAAATTTTAATACATCTTTTCTTATCTATAGAGCATTTTCAATCACGTGTCTCCGATCACGTGATCAAGCTGGCTTGGAGGATAGACAACTTTTCTTTAACATTAGGCTCCCATAGAGAATATGCGCTGCATTTAGTTTTTATAAAAAAAGTTCATTTAAAGAGATTCTTTAGGCTCGGTTAAAGACCAGAACGAAAGAATAATAGTTATTGAAGGTAAATGCATAAGTTTTTGTGTTTTAATGGTAAGCTAAATTTAGAAAAAGACTTATTACGAGGTGACATGTTTTTGTTTACATTTGTTAGAACAATATGCGAGTCCGATACATCTGTAAAATACTTATAATATGCTACTGAAACTAAATATTGAATAATTAATAAATAATTAAGAATTTTAAAATATGTTAGTAGCATTGCGAATGGTACTTGCAATTAGAACAATGGCAGAAATGGTTTCAGCAATTAGAACACTGCTAAATATAAAATGTAGTATTATTGAATGACTTATAATATGCAGAGATGCCATTTTAGAGTAAATAAAGGTTACTTTAAAGTAAACTTTGGAGAAAAACATAAAACATCCTTATTTTTCAAAATTCACATCAAAAGTAAACAAATAAACGATGTGCATCCTATAGTTTTCCATCATACTGTCTGTCATCCAAGCCTCTGACGTCACAAGCCCGTGACGTCAAGTGCGAATGCTCTATAGCACAAAAAACATTTATGCTTCGCGCAAAAAGGGCCTTTATTTTTGGTTATGGGTTATGGTATTTAAGTACTCTTATCACAAGGGTCGGCAGTCCACATCCGTACTGCATGAAGTAATTTCTTGGAGCACCAAAATAGTATTTTGAAAACCATTAATATGACTTGTATAAAATGAAAACCCTTCTGCGAACCTAAAATTTTTTCCAAAACATTTTCTGCAAGAATTTACGCATACCATAATCATTTTTATCTGTGCTACCTGACTATCTTGTACCTTTTTCCCAAACTATTTTACTTAAAATTTATGTTTGGAATCAATTTCAGATCTAATATTTTGATTATAGCTTTAAAAAATATTTCTAAATTTCCATCAATATTTTCAGCAGGATATGATAAAGCTGAATTGAAATAAGCTTGAGTTTCTACGATTGAAACGCTAAGAAAGCTTTCAGAGTTAACAAATCAGCGAGAATTGAGGGAGACGCGATGATGAATCACAGGTCCAATCGCGGTAAAGTTGTTTTTTCCGCACTGCGATAGGAACACGAGAAGCAAACTTACGTTAAAGTACGTAAGGTCGTTACGAGTAAGGTCGTTCATTCATCTTTATTGGATGATTAGACACAACAATCCCTCTCAAGTTACCAAACGCCAACTCTTGGCTGAGCAAGGGTGCGATGGTGAGTTACAAGGGAAAGGAGAGGGGAAACACAGGTAGTCAATACACATTGTCTATGGAAATGAAGAAATGATGGACTTATCAATCAATCATGGTGGCGCTTCCTTCTTCCTCGGGGTAGAAGGAAAAGAGCTTAGGCCATTACTCTACCGCCGTTTACTACATTGAAAACCCTTAGTTTACAATGGCATTACCCTTTTTTGTTTAGGTTAAACAGGTGGGATCCCAAACTGCCACTACCTTTTTAGTTTTAGATTAGATCCCAACCCATATTTAGTCGAGTAAGGTCGTTCTTTATTGGATGATTAGACACAACAATCCCTCTCAAGTTACCAAACGCCAACTCTTGGCTGAGCAAGGGTGCGATGGTGAGTTACAAGGGAAAGGAGAGGGGAAACACAGGTAGTCAATACACATTGTCTATGTAAATGATGGACTTACACTTTTGCCATTCTGAACAGCTCATAAAAACCTACTTTATTCTCATTCTTACTACGATTTGGGTAAAAAACCTCCACTTCCGCAACATTCTCCTCCATTGTTCTCTTTTGACAAACTTTATCGGTTTCAAACTCGAACTCAATTTCAAGCACTCTATAGCAGTATTTATTCTACGCATAATTTTACTTACTGAATAAAAAATAATTCAATTTAAAGCCAGTTAAAAATAGTGAGCGAAATTCCTAGAAAATTGCCGTAAATGGATCTCTACTCTTAACCATTATCTTTCGCGGTTACTTCTTACCATTTATATCCGTTTATATATGATTAAGGTCAATTTAATGAAACGAAATATGATTCTTAGTTGTTTGGAAAAAGGCACAACTCTGAATGAAGTACACACGTATTGCGATGCAAGCAGTTAAACTTACTATTACCGCAATATAAGGGAGAAGAAAAGTGACCACGAAAAAATTAGTGTTCTTTTCTTCTATTTTAATTTATGTACTACTGTCAACAGTCGCCTAATTATTACAGATTGCAGTAATTCGAAATGTTAATTGCTTTAATTAGCTACTTAATTTCTCAACTTATTAAAAATACAGTTAAAAACTTTTAAAGTAGAAAATAATTAGTAGTAGCTAATAGTGAGCTAAAGATATAAAAAAAAAAATTTCTTAACCGTAACATTTTTTACTGCTCAAATTTTTTCAAAATAACAGAAAAGTTGTTGAAATTTTTAAATTCTTTCACAATGAATGTTATAGGATGTTAACTTTATCATGAATTTACATATGGATATATTTCTTTATTAATTCTATTTATTGGTCTTGTTGCTTGAAAAGCAGTTTAGAGTCTTGCTACTCCTCCTTATAAAGTCCTAATTTTACCCAACTAAATATTATTGCAGTCTTTTTGTCAGGTTTTTTTTTGCCTGATTTGACTTTCATCAGTCTCGCAAAAACCTTTTTAGGAGGGGTTGAGCAATGAGCACCCCTAGATGACTCAGAATTACATAGGTATGGGGGATCAGAAATGCAGCCCTAAAGGCCTAGCTAGGGGTTTTTATAAGCGGGCATGAGAGATTGTTTAATCCATTTCCGATCCCCATTCCTATTATGTGATTCTGAGTCGTATATAGATAGGTGTACCAATGTACCAAACCATACCCCTCTTAAAGTTCTGAAACACTCTGCATGTACAGAACAATGTTCTGATCCACAGTAACATCCTCCACGTTCTACCAAAAACTGCCACTTTGCCAAATCTCAACCTAAACCCCAACCACGACAAAATCGACTCATGTTGTCCAGTTTTGTGACCTACCCAACCAACTCATACGCATTCCAGAGCGAAAAAAACTCACCCCTATATATTGTCAAAGGTGAACTTGGTCACTTCCATGGCGGTCACACCGTGTCGAAATTAATTACCTGTGGTTATTAAGCTTATTCTTTGTTTACCTGCTCACTTTCCATGGCTCCGAAATACAATGGGGAACCAAGCCAGCAGGTGAAAGGGCTTCAAGGAAACCGCATTCATCACTTGCTGCATGCAGGCTCATTATGGAATTGTTGGACGTCAGAATGGCAATTTCTGTCCTTTTTTTTTTCGCATTCTCCGCTGAATTGTTGTTTTTGGTGAAGCAACGTGACGTGGAATTTCTGGCATAGCTTTCTAGTGACGAACGGGGAAAGATTCCCTTTATGTTTGGAATGAAAATGGAT
Source organism: Tetragnatha montana (assembly GCA_963680715.1). Taxonomy (NCBI): domain Eukaryota; kingdom Metazoa; phylum Arthropoda; class Arachnida; order Araneae; family Tetragnathidae; genus Tetragnatha; species Tetragnatha montana. Next base: position 60,747,904 of record OY796677.1, on the reverse strand, counting down.
TTACATTGTTATTTCATCCTCTGTAATGTGGTAGGCATCGTACAGGATGTATTTGAGGTTACCAACTTAAAGGATAAAACAAACTTTTTGGGAAAAAAAAAGATTAAGGCATTTAGCAGTAGGAAAAATAAGCAAAATATGAAAAATTGTAGTAATATTTCACGTCATCAGGGGTAGTATATCCGTAACAGTCGAGGCAGCTATGTTTTACACTGTGAATTTCCCCAAAACTCAGTAATTATTTTACAAATCAAATTGACTTAAAGTTACTCAATATATTCTCGATTCCCCTCAAAAGTTCCGTGGTGCAACATAAAGGTTTAAGTGCATAAATATAGTTCTATTTGTCACTCAACTTGCTTTTTACAGTAACATTCATTTGCGTTTGGCTAGCGGAATATGTTACTATACTCGTACGCAGTAACTATGCCTATAGCAGACCCTTTCTTCTTCCTACTCTTTACTGTCAGTTCATTTAAACCTAATACGACACAAACTCTTAAACTATTCAGACTTAAACACGTGCGAGTTTTAAAAATTACATGGAAAATTGGTATGATTTCATTTAAATATTCACGGGTTTTCTCATTGCCAAAACATTTAAAAACACCATTCTGAAGTACTGGATTTTATTGAATAGGTGCACTAGTTAATTTTCTCAAAATGCAACAACTTGTATTGCCCAGAACTACCTACTCAAAATGCTCCCTAAATGTAAATAAAAAATACTCTCAATCCTTAATGACTCACAAGTGTCAATGGTATAAAGATCGATCCCTTGGTATCCACACATCTTTCAGTTTCTCCATTTTCGGATTAAAAAACTTAATTAAAAGTCCCTTGGGAAACGCCCAACTCCTTTTGTGAAAGTTTCGAACCCCAAACCAGACCTTTAATTTCAGTCCACTGACCACATTTGCGTAAACGACCCAGAAATACAGGTCCGCCAATCCTATATCTTGATAACCCCCAACGTAGGTGGACACGTGGAACTAGTGGGAAACTCTTCGATGTCACTTGATTTATTCTCTTCATGAGTCATTTGAAAACACCTGTTGGAATCTGGAATTTTCCTTATAAAGAGAGAGACAAGTATGTATGCCTGTGTGCACCAGAGCATTTTTATGGGGGTTTTATTGGGAGTCAGAACTAGTCACATCTTTGGAAGAGGTTTCTGACCTGACTTTGCTCTGAAATACGAGTAATGTCCAAAAATACAGCTTCAGTGGGGAAGAGATAGATTGTTAAATCTAGCTAGAAAGTAATAGGTGTGTTAGAAAATCCTGACTGAAATATTTTAAACTTATTAGTATGTATTTCAGTAATTAATTTCTTAGAACGAGAGAGTAGGTTAGATGGAAAGAAATAGTTTTTTTTTTGACATTTTCTCTCAGTTTAAGAAACTTAATATAGTAGATATTGTTTGGTCAGTCACCTTTTGCGCGGAATCTTAGGGTGGTTTTGCATGCAGCGATTATTCGAGCGATGGAACCGGTTGAAATTTCCTTATATATTCCCTACAAATGATGACGTAACTACTAAGTCATAGCACTAAGAACCAATGGAAGGGCAAGATTCTAAATCGATGATGAAAGCGATAGGAAATTTTCTCCATGACGTCCTGGTTACATCGCTGCATGTAAAACCATCCTTACTTATAATATTTAGATATAGATATATTATGAAGTCGAAGTTACATTAAAAAATTCCAAGTGTTACAAAATGTAATTTTGTCAAAAAGAAATTTTTTTACTACAATTTACACATAAATTCGCGTTAGAAGTAACCAACTCCTGCGAACAAAGACAGTAAAAAATTACCTAACAATATTTAATTTAATCAAACCCGAAGCATTGAGAGTTTTTTTTAACTGAACATTGTTAAATGAACACTTTCCCCCCCCCCAATTAGGATTTTAAAATTATCTGCTGGTTCAAGTATTTTATTTAAAACCAAAGTTAAATAACATGTAAACTGAAGAAAAAATATACTCATACTCATAATCACTATTAGACTAATAAACGTTTTTAAAGTAAATCCGTTCTTAAATCCTTGTCCATCAAAAAGTATTTCGTGCATTGAAGCTTGGCTTCGACAGATGGTTACAGTCGAACCACTTATTGTCACCCGCATTGAAAAGCAACAAACCATTGAATGGAAATCTGTCAATAACTACTTGTCCTGGGCCTTTGGAAACCTATGAAATGATGGCGGCAGCTGGTGTCTGGGTCCATCTGTTGTGGAGTGGGATTTCAACTCTATCTGGATTCAGAAGGTTTAGTTCCACGAAAAACGTTTTCTGGTCGTGTGTCTATTTGAATAAGGATTGCAAATTACTTTTCTCTCTTCTTTTGAGAGGAGGAAAAAATTTTATTCTAGAACTAAATTTTACATTTTGGGCGATGAAAATATTGTTTAAAAGTGAATAACGCTATTGTAATGTATTAGATCATTGAAGTTCCATAGAAAAGTTATAAAGGGAAAAAATTAACTAGAAAACATTTCATTTGATGGAATCTAGCTATTCGTAAGGTTTTATGAATGCAGGTATTGCTATATTCCCTCTATTCGTAAGGTTTTATGAATGCAGGTATTGCTATATTCCCTACTAGTATATTCCCTAACAATGGAATATTTCAAATTATTATCATAGCTCCTTTTGGATATTATTAGACGAAATGTTTCGTTCTTGTCAGCAAATAAATGTGTGAATTAAATTCTTCTTCTTATTTTTATTCTTTTGGTGGAAGATCCTCTAGTTGTTAATTACTTCTTTTTATTGTATTGTAAATTTTATATTATTTGTTACTGTTCAAGTGTTGTAAGCACTAAGCACCTAAGGCAGTTTGCATTTGCTTATAAGTGATCTTTATGTAAGATATCCACGTACTTTCAAAAATATCATGCATTTTGCAAAACCAATACAATTAAAAATAAATAACCTAACACTTTTTTTTATTAAGCTGAGTTAGGTTTTTATGTGAATTAAGGTCTAAGCTTATAAAATTAGATCATAGTAAACGTTTTGTATAAAAAAAAACTGTTGTGGGTTATAAGAGGGAGATTTACATTATTTTTTTGTGAAGACCAGGGGAAGAGAGGGTGAAAATTAACAAAAACAGGCTTATACTAAATTGATAAGTTTAATTTTTAAAGTTTGAAATTTTTCTACAAATGCCTCTGTTACACTTTTTAGTGAATGGCCCTTTTCCTGAGAACAACAAGACCTTACCTTTCAAACCATATGCATCTTCTCTTTTGATGTCAACGACCCTCCTCCCTGTGAAATTTCGAATCGAGACGTGTATAACAAGTGTCTGCGACGCCGTTGTCATTTAAATGGGGTACCGTCATTATCTTTCCTCATTTCCGAATTGACATTAACTCAGATGTCAAGGTCTCCTGTACACTCATTAGCTCCTTCTGATGGCATAGCTGACGAAGCCGTGGACAATGCGCTAACAAGTTGATTGTGTTTCCAGACGTTAATGCTTGTGATGAGTATCCTTCATTTATTTCAAGGTGGGTTGGTTGCATTATTTTTAGAGATGATATCGCCTTTTAAGTGCTTGTTAAGCTGCCTAATTTCGTTACGGGACTTGATATTATGATATTGTAATTTGTTTATATGCGATTTTCGTGCTATTTATTTTGAATCTGTTAGTGAAAATTGCTTTCTTAATCGTGATTTCCTCAACGGAACTAAGCACATAGTATGTACTTAGAATATATATGTTACGGGCAATGTGATAAATCCGGGCATTTTTAATTAATAATGCCCGATGTGGGAGGAGGGCAATGTGATAAATTCAATGGCATTTATGAATGAAATTTATCAATTTGCCCGCCTCCACTTCAGGCATTATTAATAATGCCCGATTAATCAATTTGCCCGTAACATATATATCACAATTTCTCTCCTTATTTGCTGTTCTAGTTTTGTATTACTATGCATGTTTTTAAAATTAGTGTGCTGAGTTCACTCGAAGCTCAGTATACCAACTCGATACTTATTGCCTTTTGATATTCTGTGTTTTTTATCCAGATTTTGATTATTTAATTAATTTTTTTCTTTTTGGGAAAACTTTCGAACCAACCTTAGGAGAGGAAAAAAAACAAGGCTCCTTATGATGACACGATGTAACAATTGGTATATCTATGTGGTGATGAAAGAATTCCTAAACACAAGCACTAATAGTTTGTTATTGGTAAATAAAAATACCCTTGAAATTTTAAATTCCGCCAGTATGCAAAGTAATCTCTAAATTACTAAAATCTAAACTTTGTTTTACTATTATTACTATAAAAATGAATAAACGAAAAGAATTATTTTGGACCGCAATTTTCCTTTTTCCGCATGTGCATCTCCGCATCAAATGCACAGTCGAGGTGAAACGCCGAGAAGTTGCTTTTAGGTGTTTCCCTGCCGCTAATGTACCATCGCAGTGAAACACGTTTTACAGATCAGTGTTCTATTATTGGCTTTTCTGCCATACTTGAGTACCGCAGTGAAACATCATTAACTGAAATTTTTAGGAGACAACAGTAGTTGTTGAAAAATAATTGTTGCGTTGCTTCTCTTGTTTTATGTTTAGGAAACGTACCCATACTACGTGACCTGTTTAGGGGAGGGGGTCTTCAAAATACCAAGCTTGGTCACAGGGGGAGGGGGGGCTTAGGGTTTCGTCACGTAGTCAAAAAATAAAGAAAAAAGACTTGTTTTTGTAAATTACGTTACTGTTACAATAACTTTTACATAAGTTTTTTTCTTCTTGATAATATATTTTCCACTTGTATGCACGCACTCTTGGCGTCACGAGGCAAGCGCTGTAGTAATAAAGACAAATATTAAGCCAAATTACCTATTTTTAACTTTCTGTTTGCCAAAAATGATTGAAAACCGTATTTATGAACTACTACGTGAAAAGTAGAGGGGGAGGGGGGGGGGGGTCCTTGGCATATACTACGTTACGGGTGGTCACCAAGGGGTCAAAAATAGTTAAAAATAGGTCACGTAGTATGGGTACGTTCCCTTAGTTGGTTAAATGAATATTGCTTGAAGATTAATATTTATGAGATAATATTCCTTTTGTTTAATATAGTTTTTTTTTCCCTGTAGAACTAAATTTATGGTGTAAATTTAATATCTTTCCCCTTCAATGGCAATCAAAAGTTGTGATGGAAAATATTCAATGATAAGTGTTTCATTGGATTTTGATCAGGATTTTCTTGGTTTTTAATTTTTAAACTTCAATATTTTATCATGACTCAGCTTTAAAAACAAAACTTTTTTAAACGATTATTTTACTATTGCTAACTGTTCCACTGAAGCTTCGAGTCTCATTCAGGGTTACGTCACAGATATTTTAGTGGTCTGAAAATTTTCTTGTCTGTTCCATAATGGTTTTCTCCAACAGCTGTTCAGTGAACAATAACCGCCTTACGTTTTCTTTCTCTGTTTCTTTTCGCAATGTCCTTGTCTCCATTTTGCCCCACTGAACAGCTCTTTTCCTCACTAAAAATAAAAATAAAAAATCTTGTTTTGGCATTTTCCTGAGGTGCGCTTATGAGCCGAATATCGTGGTGTCCTTGAGCCTTGCCGGCTCAACCGTCGTCCATAAAGTGTTGGTGAATTGTATGTGTGGTATCGGGGAATCAATCAATTTTGCCGACGAGACATTCTTGTTTTGACATTGTGTACCTGGAATGGCTTGGCACGACATGTTGAGGGAAATTGTCAAGGTATGCATCGCTGATCGCTCGATGTCGTTCCTTAAGCTAATATGGTGTAGGAACTGTATTAGCTGAACTTTAAATATTAAATGAACTGTGATTAAAGTACCTAAAAATTAAAGTAAAAAACAGAATGAAACATAGTCATTAAATCAGTTTGATGAATGAGTGAGGATCATTAGGTATGAATCTAGATATAAATTATTATTTCTCTTCGTTACAAATGTAAAAAATAAAAGGACTAAAACATAATATAATAAAGACGAAGGAAAATTAAAATTTAATTAAGTAAAATGAAATTAAACTTACATTAAACTACTAATAGACTTGTAAACAGATTATGTAGTACAACAAAAAGTAAAATCAAACTAAGTAAGTATAATGAATACAAAAATAAAATCATCCACTTGTAAATTAAGATTTAAATTGTCATTTCTTTTTGTTAGAAATGTAAAAATAGAAAGACTAAAATATAAAATAAAGACTACGGCAATTTAAAATAAAAATTTCATTTCTAAAATACATTTGCTACTAAAATACAAATACATAAACATTTTTTTGTGGGGAAAAGCTGTTTTCTGGCGCTTCAATTCTATGGGGGACAGCTATTTTTCTTCTACTACTAACGTGTTGTAATGTATAGTAAAGCTTGAAAATAAACTGATATCCAAAATGTAAGAGAAGTTTCATATTTCCTTGATTTTTCCAAACCTACATTAAAGATTTTGATGCAATTTGATATGCGCACATGTTGATATAACATGGTGAAATAAATGACCATTCAAAAACTATTGTACAAAAGTTTCACACAAGTGGTCACTCGGTATAAATTTCAAATCTTCGCTTTTTTTCTCCAGACAGACCCGTTTGTTTAAAAAGCCCTGTGCTGCAAAAATCCAATTTGCTCAGTCGCCTCCCGTTTGTAATCGTGATCCATGTTATTCAAAGCGAATCTCAATATAGCCGCTAAAAGGCCCTCGTGTGTTTATTATGAAGCGCTTGCGTTCAATATATGACGTCTGCAGCCATCAGATAGCAGTTTCCTTTTGCGTGAGGAAGTCTTCGATAGTTTTTTTATTGCATTTCAATTGGCACGGAAGTGGATAATTCGCATGTTTTAAGTCAACCGTTCACTCTTTTGTATGTTTTTTTACCAAATATTTTTGTCTGAACATTTGTTCATAATGCCACAAGTTTGTCAAATAAAAGTGTGAAGAAAATCATTTGCACACCCATTGCTTGTTTTTTTACAACTTGTATAAGTTCTATAACCGTAGATAATAACATTATTTAAGTTTTTTAATTTTATTCTCTATTCTTTTCGCTATCGTTTAATGCTTTTTTTTTCTAAAATTAGAAAATAATCTCTTATGAACCTATCCATTAAAGGCGATGTCCTATTCTGGTCCATTTTCCTTTAATAATAATCTACAGTTGGAAGTGTGTTTGTATTTTACTTATTTATCTTCACGCTGCCAAATTAGGCATGAGATCGGAATGGGATGAAATGTGGAATTCCCTTCAAATAAATATGAGTTTCCCGGTATAAAAAAGAATGAATCACCAATTGCCACTTTTCATGTACTAGTTTCCTTCAATTTCTTCCCAATGAACTTGCTGAGCAGTAGCCGCAGCCACGTCATGATAAAAACACACTGGGCTCTCCCACGCGGTTACTGTATTTAGGCATCTTTAAATCAACCCCACCGTCTTGGATAAAGCCTCTCGTGACAAGTGATAAGATAACACTCCCATATGCGACTGGAATATGATACGTGCCGTCTATCCATAATTTCTCCTACTTCTCTCTTGTTATAGAATCCTATTGTTTCTTCCTGGGCTTGTTTATTGCTTCTTGAGCTCACGTATCCTCTATTCGAGACTTCGTTTGTGCTGAGCTGGATCCTGAAAGCTGTTAAATTTATTTCTGCGTTAACTTTCCATTTTCAGGGACTGAATGAGAAGTTATGATGGTGTAATGTAAAGGATGGCTTTTGTTTTGTAAGTTCAACTGTTCGGAAAGTATCTTATTTGGAAAATAGAGTCACCACTCAGTGGAGGCTTGTTATTATTAAAAAGGTTCAAACAGTTTGAAAGTTACGAAAATAAAGTTTGCATGTTTTGACTTAAAATTTTAGAAAACGATTCAGATTCGAGAAAAACTTCTGTTTTTTTTTTTAAAATTTTGTAATAAAATGGAGTACTACATCTTCTCGAAGTGGTCCTTTTAAGTTTGTTACGTTTAGTCTTGATTGGCTAAAAAATGTTTTGGATGTTTACAGTTAATTTACCCGGTTTGCAGGACGGTGAAGTGAAGGAAAGCTGAAGAAATTTAAAGCTTGTAATTTGAACTGAGAACAAACGGTATATTTTTGAAGTAAACCTATGTGAATGATGCAAAATTAAAATAAATTTATTTCATTAATTTTTATTTAAATATTTAAAAAGGGACAGCTAATATCACAGTTAGTTTGCCTCCTTAAATCATGGCTTCAACTTACACGCGTTTTTGAAAATTTTCTCTTTAAAACAGTTACCAATTACAAATTACCACGCAAATTTCTTATTTGCGTTATATTTTTTATATTATATTTTCAAATTAAAACCGACCTTTTATGTTTTTGTAACTTACTCAACACTTTTCAGGTGATTGCGGCGAACAATTTAAAGAGCTCCACCTCATCTCTCTCACGGCTCAGTAGCGCTTTTCATTTTTCGCGACTGTCTCTTCCTAGCACCGAGCCTTTGGCAATAACAAACATATGACCGTGGGATTTATTGTTCATCGAAGCCAAATGAATGGAATATGCTAATTAATGGTGGACGGTGGCGAATGCTTTCGGAATTTCCTTTTCGTTTTGTAACTCGATTGCTACCTCGTAGGGATTGAAACTGTTTTTTTCTTCTTCCAAGATCGAAATGGACTTACAATGATCGGTTTCCCTTTGGACTTGCATAATTACTAGTTGAAAAGTTTTCAATAATACTAAAAAGTATAGGACTATCTATTAATTTTTCAGATAGATGCAGCATAGATGCAAAATTGTGAATTAGTTTTTATTGCTTTATTTGTACTTTTTCAGTTTTTATATTTAAAAAAATTGTTTGTGAAGTTTTAAAACAAAATCATACCAAATCCATCCAATGATTGTGTTTACCGCTAACTCCTTTAAAAAGGCATTCTTAAATAAGATTTAAAAGTTCTTTTAAAAAACTCAATACTTATGAGCCCATATCTATTGAGAAACCAAGAAACACGCGTTAAGATCATACATCTCGCGTGTGTGTGCTGCAAGGTCGACTTGCCTTTTCATGCGTAATTCAGCCTCTGTTCGACTCATGTTTTCGTGAACAGAAGGAAAAGTTCCAGTTTAGCCGAATTGAGTGACCAGACGACATAACCTTTTACCCATTGTGTAGCCGGAGCTGGAGTTTTCTTAACGGACACTGGAGTTAGAGGTTACAAGAACAGTCGTAGAACAAGTTTTTTTTTGTCATTTAAGTCACAATAAAGTTGGAATTAGTAATTTTTGGGTTACTGCATATTTTTAAATGAGTTAAAAAGGATTTCGGAAAAGGTTTCGGTTTGTCCTGATCTTCTGACACTTCGTCCCACTCTAGTTTCCCCCAGTCTCATAAATTGTTTCATTTTAGTAAACTTACGTCATTCGTTTGGAATATGAATTTCTTTGCATGTATTTGACATCGGTCACCATTGTTTTACATTTTATTCAGCCATTGTTATTTAGAATACAAAATGCCTTTTTTCCAATCTCATGTGCTATGTAGTGCTTAATTGTACATGCGTTTCCTCTATATAATATAATTTAGGAAAAGTAAATTTAAGAAATGCAAATTTTATTAAAAGGAGCAGAAAAATTAATTTTGGCTGCAATTTATGAATATATTTATTTTATTGAAAGAATTTCTGATTAGTAAGTACTTATTTTTGAAGGTAAAATAATAAAGGTAGTAGAATAAAATGTATGATTGATTACATTATTTCATAAACATAAAGTTTAATGCCAACACCGTTTTTCAAAGTTGCATTAAAGTAATAATTCGATTGATCTGATAAATTCGTCTTTCTTTGGATTTAATTTTTCACTCTTTTATTTCCCGATATATTGTATTTTACCATCAATTAATTAGTTTTGTTCTAAAATGGTATATTTTCGCTGTTTTCAATTGTTAAACTACTACTACATGTATATTTTTTAAGTCTACATGGACCAAAAATTTTTGCATATATTGTATTTTTTGTAAAAAGTATAAAGAAACTTTATCATGATTACATAACATACATCATAAAGTTAATATCAGTGAATTAGTTTTAAATATTATTTACTTTCTTATGATTATTATTCTTAAAATACCCAGAGACAAAATTAAACTTGAAAATTTCCCCTGAAAAATTTTAAAAAAAATCTTCTCATACATACAAAACGATTAAATTTATCAATACCCACTTTAAAAATTCATGGAAAAGTCAACAAAAGCGATCTCTCAAATCTGGTTCTTATCGTTCGCACTTTTCCTTTCAGTTTCGCAGCCAACAGCCGCCGCCAACCCGCCAAAAATGCTCGCCAGCGCTCCGCTCCCCGAACTCTCATCTGTCTCATCCCAGTTTGACTCTTGGATGCACATTGGATAGATTGTGAAACTAGAATTCTCCTTTGGCGAGAGAGGGATTTTTTTATTTTAACGACTCCCGCTGTGTGTGCTTTCTGTGTGGTTGATGAACGAATAACAATAAAAGGTAAGGCGATTCTTCGATCGAATATTTGTTTTATCAGTGTTTGAAAGATGTTTCTTATTCTCTTGAAAATTTTTTTACTCTTTTGTTCAAGATTTAAATACTTTGTGGGGGGGCCTGTTACAGTTTTAGCAAAGGGGTTATTACTCTTTATAAGAGGTTCTACCTCAGAAATTTTATAGCTTTATGAATGAGAATACACAGTTGCTGAAAATATGTTACATATGGAATTTTTTATTAAATGGAATTTTTTTTTGTGATTTAGGTAGAGCTACGATTATTTCTGTTTACATAAAACAATATTTTTTAAATCCTTTCAAATAGTTTTAAGTTTTTTAAATGGGGATCTTATAATGATCTTACAACTTGCTTCGGTAAAAAAAGGGAATATGGTAAAAGAATAAGAACAATCCTTAGTTCTTTAAATTTTTGATTGAGTTAAAATAGTGGACTAAGTTTGGTATGGCAAAAAAAAAAAAAAAAAAAATCCTAGTCTAAACTTGTTTGTTACTCATTTTGAAAAGAAGGACTTTTGGGAGAAATAACCTATTTTTTCAGGTAGCTATTAATTTTTTTAGTAAGTACTTACTAATTTCTAAAAAAATAGGAGATTGGTTACCTAATAAAGGCTTGTCTATTCAAATGATGTGTTGATAAAAAAGATAGGGTATCCATGGACAATGTCATTGTTCTTATTTTTTCCATCATAGATAAAACATTCTTCCTTAAAATCACAAATTCAAGGGAAAGATGTTTTGTGATAACTTATTTATATGCATTTATATAATATCTCATTAGAAAACCCCAACCCTTTCTTTACAATAAAACCTTTACAAATAAAACAGCTTCAATATGAAATATTCATTAAAATTAAATTGGGTATTCTAACACCTCTTTTAAAAACTTCCAAATTATTTGGACTATTTTTTTTACTTTAAAAAAAAACGTGTTTTTTTTTTCAAACTGCCGATCTGACTTATTTTTTACCTTTATTCCTTATTTCATATTTAAAACGTATGTTGTTTAGAGAAAAGTTGCCTCGGAAATTTTAACTGTGCTAAAATAAAATTTGATACGGGAAAAACTTTCTTCTTAAATCTCATTTAATTCATAGTTATTTTTTTATGAATTTCACAGATATTTACTACTTTCATTTATTATTCTGACGAATCGGAAATACAAATGATGTTAAAATAAAAACTTCTTAGTATCATCCTCTGACTAAATAAACCACGGTTGTTAAAAGAGATAGCATCTTAGAAAAGCGTCAACATTAGATTATTATGCAGAATATTATTTTAAAGTATGTAAAAAAGTTTAAAAAGTTTTAAAAAGTTTAAAAAGTTAAAAGTTTAAAAAGTTTAAAGTTTTTTTAAGTAATAAAAAATATTTCTTCTCTGAATGACTTTTTCTGCTTTTTTATAAAATTCTAATAGGGTAGTGGCACCAGTAACTGACAGGGCACCAGTAACTGACACTTTGAGATTTAATTCATAATAATAAGATTTGTATTGTGAACTTGAAATAAATCATGGTCTCTCTTAATATTTTAGACATTTATCTTTAACTTTATGCAGTATTTATTTTATACCAAGGGGTTTTAAGTTTAATAAATTGAGAATTCCCATTTCATGTTAAGAAACTTCTGATTTTCAGAGGTTGGCTTAAGGCTGAAATTAAGGAAACACATTTTTGATTAGGGTCTAATTTAATCAAATTTTTTTTTGAAACCTATTTTAACATGAAATGTATCTGATAATAGTACATATATTCATGCCACATAGTTATTTTTGTAAAAAAATATTTTTTTATTTATTTTAAATGGGGTGTCAGTTACTGGATCTAAAAAATGAATTTCACCAGTAACTGACATGGGTGTCAGTTACTGGTGTTTTAGTGAAATTCAAGGTAATTGATTGAAAATTCTAGGGAATATGGTGAAAGCTATTTAGAATAAAATTGTGCAGTTAAATTTTTAAAATTTAATATTTTTCCAGTAACTGACACCCTGTCAGTTATTGGTTCTGCCCTATGTCAGTTATTGGTATTGGAATTGGAATATAGCAGTGTTTTCATTCTGCTTATATCGTAACAAATCATTAGATGGTAGGAAATAGAATGGATCATTTTCACAAATGATTTGTAATTACATTTTTAAATACTCAGAAACCAACTTTCCTAAAAGTAACATTTAAATTATTTAAGTAAATCAACTATTTTTATGAAAACAGATAGAAAACTTTCCTCTTTGTTTGTACTTATAATTTAGTTTAAATATAATTTGTGTACAATTTTCTATTAATAAATTCTTATTAATGCGAAATTGTTTGACTTAGTATCATTTTTATATAGTAATATGGTATGTCTTATAATATCCCATAAAGGGCCCTTTTTAAATGTAGTATTTTGATTTAAAATACCTTTTTTTGCCTGATATTTTCCTTCATATTTTGTAAAATTACTTAAAAAATAAAATATTTGTTTTATTACATTATGTTTTCTACAAAAATAATGTAGCATATAAAAAACAGCTTATTTATTAAAGGTATTTCAAAGTGTCAGTTACTGGTTCAGGAGGTGTCAGTTATTGGTTCCAAAATTTTCCCAGGGTGTCAGTTACTGGTGCTTCGACCATGCCAACTTAAAAAATATTTTAAAAATAGAAAAAAATTACTTAGACTAACAAATTGTGCTCTAAATAAATATTGAAACTTCATTTAATTTTTCGGAACAAAAGGTTTTTTCCTGGATAATTTTAGTAAGTAGCAATAGCTAATTATTTCAAAAATTGCTCTTAAAGTGCCAGTTACTGGTGCCACTACCCTAAACTTTTTATACTGCCTTTATGATGCGTTGTTAGCTTAATTTTTTTTTTGTTTACTGAGAAAGTATTTATTTATAAATTGGAAGTTGTCACTGCGAGAAACTCATGACTATTCGCAATTAATTTCACCGAAAAAGAATTACGAGAAATAATCATTATTTAAAACATTTTAAAAAGTATGTGCATAAGCGTACACTGTAAGATAATAATTTTTTATTATTATAGTACGTACACGTGCATAAATATTTCTCTGACTTTCCCAACTACAAACGATATTATTCATTCTCTTCAAATAGCTGGTTTTCATATCACTGTATCCACGTAGCCCCATACACTCCGCTTACTCAACCCCCCACCAAAAAAAACCCAAACAAGCTCCCTTTTGAAGGCCCCGACCCATATTGACCAAAGCGCAGAGCAGCGAGTTTCTTGAAGAAGTCGGGTACCTGTTGATGCCGGGCAGAGAGAGAGAGAGAGCAGGTGTACCCATACGGATGTGTTATGGAGTGCGAAACGTGGGACCGGATACGACTTCATTCAGGATGGCAGAGATCGAAGGGAAATGTCAATGATTCCGTCTTTTGTCGTCCGTCCGGCACTTTTATTGGTTTCTTGGGTCGTTAATTTATGTAGCATCTCGTGAAGTTTGTGGTTTGTGTGGGAGTTATTTTGATTGGGTTACTCATCTGGAATCAGTAGGGAAGAAATTTCGGAGGAGTGGGGAAATATATTTCTGGAGTGCGAGTATTAAAATCAGGGACTGTTCAAATATTACGTCAGTATGTTTTTAGTCATTTTTGACCCCCCTCAACTTGTCTAAAAATTCGGCAAATGCAAACCCCTCTTGTAATTACGAAAGCAAAATGCCAACTTTGGGTTGGCATTTTGCTTACCTTCATATGAATTGTTTTGTATTTGAACTAATGGCCTCGTGTTATGCATAGTTAATGTTTTCGTGTTGTCCAAAAGGTTAGTCCTCAGAACATTGGAATTACTTTTCACAAGTTAAATTTTCTTTGGCCAAATTTAATTTTTGTAATTTTTTTTCAAGGTACTACGACAGATTTCCAACAATACATTGTTTTTAATGCCAAACGTATGCATCATTCATATCCTCAACCCCCCCGTCGAAACTAAGCAAATGGCAAACTCTTTCCCTTAGGTGCTTACATAATATTTGAACGGGCCCGGTCCCTAACTTACAGGGTGGTTATAATGCGATTGAAATATTGTTATTGGTTAGTTAGATCGTAACACTGAAATTGCTCAATGCTACTATTATAAGCAATCAATCAAACAATTATCAACCGACATTTTATGAACAAATTTTATAACCAAAATCCAACTGACTATGCTAGACTGCAACGTTACTTGACCCTGGAGAAACAAGTTGAGAGCAAGGAAAGAAAACAAGCGCAGTGTCTGAATTTTGAGTGAAATATAAAGACTGTCAAGTCAATTTAGAAATATGATTAAGAGTTTGTCAAACCCATGTAGTATAGTATACTATATAGTGTCTTTTTATCACGATTTCCGTACCGAAACTCCTCCTAGCAACCCAACAGGCTTTCTGTTTACTCAGTTTTTTTCTTCTGCGTAGTGACGGCATAGGGTCGAGAAACGTTGCAGTCTAGTATAAAGCTGTATAAAACAAGCACACTGGTAGAAAGAAGCGCGCGTGTTTTAATTCAGCTTGGGGAGTGGCTTGATGGGTTCTCGTTAAACGTTGAGTTGGGTTGCGGAGAAATATAAATTTGCCATTGAATTTTATCGGTTCCAGGGTGGAACCGGTTCCAACGGTTCAACGCTGGAATTAGGTTCCATGGAACTGTTCCAGTGGAACCGTAACATCCCTAGTTTAATAAACAAGCTTACAAAACAGGGCTTGTATAATTTTGACTACTTTAGAAAATTGTTAGGATGGGCTTGGGCTACATGGAATTTGAGTTGAGTTAAAGTGGTAATTATTTAGAATATCTATACAAGTCGACGCGACGTTTCAAAAGGAGGACTATTATTTTAAATACACATCAAAACTTTAAATTTCATTTTTACGACTATTTGTGTTAAAAAAATTGTAGCACTGAGATTTTTTTTGCAATTCATAAAAAGTTGATTAGCTAACCTCAATTTTAAAATCGCCAATCTCATTGCTTTCGGTCCTTTGAGCCTTCGTGCATAGGTAAAAAACACTTTGTGTGAAAGAGAAATGGAAAATTAAGTTTTACTTGTATTTGCAAATGTAAAAAGTTGTATGCTAATTTAACCTACTTCTCTTTCATTTTGTAACATCACCCAACTGTTTTACGTATATTAAACGGTAGGGTCCCTTTCGCTAGTTTTTACCTCATTGGTACATTCGTTTCCCATAAACTATGACCTGGTTTAAGGAGAACCAGTTGGAGTTTCTTCGATTCAGTCATTTCTTAAATAAAATACATAATTTAAAAAGAGAAAATAATAAAAATTGAATTGAGCATTACAATACTTAAATTTTTGTGCATTTCTCTGTGTAAACCTTTTGGATTTTTATAAGTAAGTCTAGAGTAGTATAATTAAGATTTTTGAAAATTCCTTATATTCTTTCCACTATGCAATTTAAACGTGAAATCCTTGGAACGAACCATCTTATTTATGAAAAAAAAAACATTATAAATATGGCGGAGACGTTTACCTTTCCAGGTGTGCAATCATTCCAAAGAGTATTTTGAATACTGGTGAATGACAATTCACACGCAAAACTGACTGGTCTCAACCGCTCAATTTTTTCCCGATGAGATTTAGTGAACAACTTTTGAAGAAGGAGTTCTAGAAACAATATAGATATTTAATTAATAACATTTTGGTTTTTAAATCATCATTCTTTTTTTTTACTGTCGATTATTGTTGTTTTGTTGATAACTTGAACTGGATGTTTTCAATTAACATCTGGGATTTTAGTAACCAAAAAATATAAGTATTCGGCACTTTTTTTCTTGGGTTAATGTAGTTCAGGTTCTGCCTGCCGATGGAACATAAGATGAGAATGAAGTTTTCCATCGTTTATTTTAGGTTATCATTTTTTTTAAGTTATATTAATTTGCTGATAGCCTTTGTGTTTTGCTTCAATTTTATACAGTTGATAGCACTTAGGATTTTTATCAAATGCCGATTTTATTTTCATTCTTAGCTGATCTTTGTGACTTGTAGATTGGTGCAAAAAAAACTCTCTGCACTAACAAGATAAATAAAATTTACTCGCCAAATTTGGGCTGGAGTGTAAAAATAAAAGACTGTTGTTCATATTTGCGCATTGTTACCATAAGGCGACGAATTTTAAGACTTGCCTTCACACACCAATTCTAATTTCACAAAATTATAGAATTTTAATACGTTCTGGAAAAATAGCCGATCAAATAGCATGAGTTGCTAAAGCTCAAAGTTGTCAACAAAGTAAATTCATAAAACACTAATCAATTGCCATGTTATGTACTCACCAGTAGAAAAATTTATAATTTTAACTCATCTACCTGTGTTACATTTATTATGCATCAAATCAAAAAATCTAAGTCTGCTCGGGCCTAGTGGCCCATCAGGCGGTGCCCATCTCCGTTAGTCGGGCCTGGGGTGCTAATTACTTAGCTTGTGTCCAGGCCGAGTGGCTAGCCCGACGCTGTTTATTATACATAATAACTGATATATTAATAAGCATGACCTTTATTCTGTAAGGGTTTTGCGGCTACTCTAGTAGAAATTTAAGGTTTGGCTTGAGCTATATGGTCGGTAAGTCCCTTAAACAACTTTTCGTCCAAAAACAAAATAAACCTTGATGGAAAAAAAACTATTTTTTTTATTATTATATATTACAAAAGAAAGTACTATTCAGGAACCATTAAAATTCTTTCCAAAATCCTTATCATCAGCATATCTTAAAATGATCTCCTTGTAGATTTTTACTAGATCAACCCGCCTAAAAACCCAGTATTATTGTTATTCAACTCATATCACCAGGGGATGCAAAAACTATTCTACATAATCCCCTGAACCATCGCAAAGCTCATCGTCTTTTCTTCCTATTGAAATGGAGACAAATCTCAGAAAGTAGACTAGTATATACGTGATTACCATGACAACAAAAAAAAAAAACGAAGAGGAATTCACATTGTTATGCTCAACACCCCGCATTATCGTTTGACCTTGGCAATCTGGCGTTCCCTCACCTCCTCCCTCTTGGGCAGTGGGCTGTGAACTATTCGATTTCGAAGAGGTGTGGAACGAATACGGAGCATTCTCACCAACGCGGATGGAAGGGCGACGATTTTGCGATTCAAATTTGCCTTTGAAAGAAAATTCTGAGTTCATCCTCTTTATGAGTTTACAGTTAACGAGAGAATGGCATAATCTGAAGAATTCCTTATCCAATTACGAGTTTGATGCTTAGATTCCGTAATTTTCTAACTTTGCTCCATTTTCTGTATTTCTCGATACAAAATACTTACAAATCACCTATAATACCTCAAAAACTAATAATTTGAGGAGATAGTTAATTTTTTAACTTATATTTTTCATTCTATACTTTCTTTTGTATCTTGAGAAATCAATATTGTGTTCGTTATGAAAACCTGTAATCGTCAAGCAATATAAAAATTTCATTAGAACTTTTATTGTTTGAACATGAAGTATGTCTTAAATATAAATTACATTCTATTTATTCTTCACTGTTATTCAATTATTTTTACCTTCTCCTAATGTGATGGAAATAAACTTACATTAATCTTTTGGTTTGCAAGGTTCACCAGACCGACAGATATTTTCTTTGGGCAGTTTTTCTTACGTAATTATAAAATGGAGAGTTTGTGATTGCCTTTTGTTTGTTGACAAAGTGGAGAGGGGGGTTCAAAAATGGCCAAAAATACTTATAATATAAAGTTTTTACTGAAAATTCAGGACCCTATTTAGAATACAGAACAATCATCGAAAATACATATATTCATTCATAAGTATATTCAAAAATATTGTACAGTTGAAAAAGGTGTATGGTCAAAACTTGAAAAATCCTAAAAACCCCTTAAAGTAACAATTAAATTATATTTCTTCGTCGTTCACAGCACAAAATTGGAAAATAGAAAGATTTAAGACAAATGAAGTTAAAAAGTATTATGTGGAACTGAGTTTTAACACAGTTTAATGAATATCAATGAAGTCCCATTCATTGTGAAAATAAAAGCTAAAAACACTTTTAAATTATAAGCGAATTTTGTTTTGGCTCAGTTTACAGCACAAAGAATAAGAAAAGAACGACCAATTAGCTTAAATTTCAAATTAAATCAATAAATTGACATCGATAATTCAAGGGGCTGTATCTGCCTATAGGATGTAGTTATTTTTTCTTGGAGATTTTTTGAGTACAGAAAAGTCAGTTTGCCATTTTGTGTACTTATTCCCTTTTCAGTTTCAATGGCTAGAGCTAGACCACATAAATTCCTACACAAAAACACACAACGTATGACGAACGCTCAATCGCGTAGGAAGACGAGTCGAAAGACGGACCAACTCGTTTGACCTACGGGGAGGGGGGGATGTAGGGCAGAAGAGCTCTTGAACTTCTTTTTTCTCTTCTCTGAACCAGTTAATGAACTTCGGGTGTCGTCCTCAAGTTTAATCATATTCGCGCGGCTGGAAGCGAGTTTTATTGCTTTTTCTTTTTTGTTTGTGTGTGTTTGATGATTATTTTTGGCTTGCCGGAGCTTAGTTGTTTTTCGGGCTGTTGTTGGATGTAATGAACGCGGGGATAATTGGGGAACGGCTGGGATGATGGAACGGTTGAGTCATGGAGGGGGGTGTTAGTTTTTCCCAGAGTGATGTGGTGAAATGTTTGGGGCCAATTAGTTTTAATTAAACTTGTGTGTATTGAAAATCTAGTTTGCAGCGGAAGATTTTTATGGGTTTTTTAAAGGAAAAGTGGTTATTATTACTTGCACGTACTTTTGCTTTTATTTTCGTAGAATTGATCTAATCTTATATTTATTTAAAATTTATCCATTTGAATATTTATTTACATTGTATTGTAGTCAAATTCCTCCTGAAAAGGAGAAGAATAATTTTAAGTATTTTCTTTGTTGGTAGTGTTTCTTCAGTATTATAAGGGTTTCTTGCGGTATAATTACGAGTTTAGGTGCAATTGAGGATTTTATAGTAAACAAGTGATGCTTTTAGTCATTGTTAAATTTATGGAGATAATGATAAATTGAAAGGATATAATATTACCCTGGTTTTATTTAAAAGTTTTAAAAATTCAAAAAATTGATTAGTTATGAAAATTTGAGAAACAAAAATACTCCATTTTATTTCCTTGGTTCCTATCCATTGGGGAAAGATGCGAGCCACGGGGAGATACCCATCTGAAGGTCCTAAGACTCAAAAATATATTTCCGGCGTACTTTTTTTTTTTGCTTCAGTCGATATTTATTTATACGCTAATTTAATTGTCTAACTCTTTTAGTGGTGAGTGAGCTCGTCACATCATATTCTACTGAACTGATTTTAAAGGGGTGACAATTACCTTCCGTTGTGTATTGCATGATATAAAAACCTTAAATTTTTTAATCAGCCTATCTTTCCTCCTATCCTATCATCTTATCTTGACTTTGCAGTTTGTAAAGAAACCTTTAAAAAACGCCCAGTCTCCGTGCCTTACATGAAAGGATCTTTTAAATTACTTTGATAACAAATTTTGCCAAGCACAACAAATAAGAGACATAGACGTTTTTTCTACACGTCTTTAGATAAGGTTGGTCAAAGCACATGATCATGCAAAGTAACTATACTACACATACTGCCCATCACATGAGTTTACTAAACCTTATCGTTCCCATCATTGTTTCTATCAAATGGACTTCTCCTCCGTAATTCAGTTTCTCAATCGATTACCGCAATAACAATTTTAATCGGACGGAACATCAGCTCGCATTTCGACCCATTATAATCAGTGATAGCGTTATCGTCTTACATTATTTCAATGAGGCGGCTTGTATATCGTGAATTAAACACTCTACTGGTCTAGCGATATCTCCATTTGTTTAAGTCGGATTCGTGATAAAAGGAGGATGGTACATAATACTGCTCTATTGGAAGTGTGAAATATCTGCAGAGAAGGGAATTGTTTTAATTTGGAGTTATAGGATGTCCTTTTGTAATTTGGCAAGAAGTATCGAGATGTGAACTAAAACCCCTGGATAGTATGCTGGTAACAGTCACCACTAAAAAACTTTTCCAAAGAAAAATATCAACTCTGATGTCGCTTAAATGCTACATCTGAATATTCCATGCCATGGTATTATATTAAACGCACATTACTACTTTAAATTGATGTAGTAGTTTAAAATGAAGGTTTCGGCATTAAGGTGCATTTGGCAGTGGCGGATGACCATTGGAGCATGTGAACCCCCAGTAAAAATGAAATAAGTCGATCAACTATCTATTCCAACTTGCACCCTTCTCAGGATGATCTTCCAGCCTCTCCCACACTTAAAACGTCAAAAAGAAAAGTTTATTTCAAAAATGTTGAGAGCTTTCAATATCTTTACTATGACTTTTTCCGTTTTCAACCGTTCGTGCGATCGAGAAACAGACAGGCAGGTGCTTCGTTTTAGCTTTACTTACCTGTTATTTTTTTCAAGAGTTTTCAATACTTACGGTTATATTTCTTGAAATATCTCTCTTTAGTGTGGTTTTGAATGGTTGTTAATGTAAAATTATTTTATTAACTTAATTTTTTTATACCGTTGGAAAAATACTTTGAGCCAAAATACAATTTGAGCAATGATTCCTCTCAAATTTAATCCAGCTATATAGGGAATCGGTTTCCATCCGGTGGTGATCCGTGAGATCCAGCTCAGAAAAATCCGCGGACCACAGAGTTTAAAATTGGAACCTTCGCGGACCCCCTCTTTATTAAAATTTTAATTATATCTTTGTTATTATATATTTAAATCTTCGGGACCTACAGAAATGTAGCCGAGTTTTTATCAGAGCTCTTAATTTCACTTTAAATATTTATAGTACACAAAAGAATTTTAAATAATTAAGTGGTGACTAATATCCACAAAAACTACTCAGCCGAGAGTCATCGTTGCTGATATAATTCCATCTTTTCTCGTTCAATTCGCTCAAACTTTTATTTTTTTGTGCTTCTCCGGGCCCCTTCACGGACCACTTCCAAGACTCTCACGGACCAGGACCACCGGTTGGGAACCACTGTCCTAGAGAGACAGCCATGGAGTGTGGCCATCATGGAGTATCTATGAAAATAAAAGTGAATTAAACGGCATAAAGGTAAAAATACCCAAGAGCTTCAAAACGCTGAAGAGCAGAGAAAGAGGCTCAAGAACAATGTGATGCTCAGAAACGAAGATCTACTGGAGAGTAGAGAAACAAAATGTAAAGTGATGTTAATGCGCAAAGAAATGCTTTAGAACTGAATGGAAGAGAGACTCAAGAGCGAAGAGATGCTAGAGCAAAGATACCTATGCTGGAGAGCACATAGAAGCTCAAGAGCAAAGTGGTGCTAAGAAGAAAATAGATACAGGCTTGTCCCTGAATGAAGATACTTTAGTTTAAGTAGTCCGCTAGTATCTTTGAGTTGCTGGAAACAACTAATTATAGGGTCTTCTTACCATCTGAACACCTCCGTTACGTCGCCTCATTTCGTAACAACAAAGCAAAGATTGGTATCGGACCACCGCTAACAGCCACTGACGCGTGACTACCATTCACAACTCGCTAATTCGAAAAAAGGCACACTACCCCTTTGGTCACCGTCTTCTTCACGCACCGAGACTACATCAGCCACAATGGATAGTACTATATTCATTCATGAGACTTCTCGCCTCAGCTGATATCGTCGCTCTATAGCTGTGGATGTGTTGAACCCTTCTTACATGGAAGTTCAGTGGCTGCTCGCAGTGGTCCATTATTATTATTATCGTCGGAGAGTCTTTAGATCGGTGGAGTGTTACTTCGGTTGTGTCTGCGAGGATGGGATAGTTTCGAAATGCTGCTGAGTGCGTATTCGACCTCTTTCGTGTTCTTGTGGTGTTGGGACATCGGTTTATTTGGCACTCCAAAAGCTTTTATTCGTTCGGTTTGACATTTTATGGGATTTTTTAGAAGGCTTCTGTCATGTCAGACTCTGAAGATAGTTGCTTTGCTCTTGTGGGAGGGAGATCCCCTGAATTAAATCCCCTTAAATTTTTCAGAAAAACGTATATTTTTCGAATGGATGTTTCCATAGTCACTTAGGTTCCTCCCCAAAAGTATCTCAAGTGCCCCCTTAGATCTTCCACCTAAATCTGATCATTATTTTGCTCCAACAGCTCTTGCTCATAAATTCACCTGAAATCTGAATTCCTCTGTCAGAATAATTAAGACATAAAATGTTGTATAAGTTGTAAGTTTCCATAACGTTTAAGTTTACTGTTTATAATATTTTTTTCAAATTGAATAGGGCATTAAAATAATTATCTCTTTAAAATCTTAACTTACTTTTTTTCAAAGTTTATTGAATTATTTTCCTTTTAATTTTGTAATATTACTTCTACGTTCTTCATAAAAATCAAATGATTGGTCCAAATAATCACCTAAAACAATGAGTATATGATCTAGTTTATGGTTCCTAAAAATGAAATTGTAAATGACAAATATGCGAGTTGGGGCTAAAATTTGAAGACAAATTTTTGACATCTTTTACTAAATCCGTCGAAACATGTCCAAAATATTTTTCTTTCGTAATAGTATAGTTCCCACACACTCTGCTCGTCTCCTCTCATGGGGAAATATTATTAAGTTGAATTAAAAAAATTAATAGATTTGGTCATTAAACAAATCCCCTTGACCAGATTTAGCAAAAGTATTGCCTTACCAGCTTACTCAATCGCTAATAACCTCACACGACGTACCTTTACTTTTCATTTGAATTACTTATTTGAGTAAACAACGGCTTTCCTTTTAAAGTTCATTCTTGGAATTCCACCGGTCAACACGATGAGGAAAACAATAAAGGCTGCATTTAAGTGATGTCTCTACCTTGAACTGCTATGTTTCTGACCTTCAACCGGACGAAAAACATTACTCAAAGGGTTTTGGAATTATACATAGTGTTCGGCACTAGTTAACTAGAACTAGTTGCAACTAGTAGTTAACTACAGATCAACTACTAGTTAACTAGTAGTTTAACTACTTTTAGTTTAAAGTAGTTCAACTATTAGTTTAACTACTTTTTTAATTAACTACTAGTTAAAACTACTTTCAAATTTTCAACTACTTCAAAAAAAATTTCATTTAAAATTTAAAATGATATTTAAAATTTTTTTCAAAGGTAGAGTACTCAAATACCATAACCAGAAAAAAAGACCATTTTTGCGCGAAGTATAAACGTTTTTTGTGACATAGATAAGAAAGATGTATTAGAATTTTGCCAAAAAGTAGGTTATGAAATTAAATAGACTAGTTAACTAGTAGTTAACTACTTTGGTAAATAGTTAACTACTAGTTGCAACTAGTCCCAGGAAAAAATAGTTAACTACTAGTTGCAACTAGATTTTCCCAGACTAGTTAGTAGTTGGTAGTTAACTATTTTTTGACCACTAGTTGCCGAACACTAATTATACACGTACGTGATTTCCCGCGTTATCCCTATACCTATGCTTTTAGGAAATGGTTAGGTTGATTTGGTCATGTTAATTCAGGTGGCTTTCCGCACCTTTTTAGGGGGGTTGGATTGATATGAAGGAGATTTTCATTGTTATACCATGCGATCAGACAGCAATGTCAACAAATTGCATTTCTTTCCTTGTGTCATACACTTTTGACCTCGTTCCTAAGTAGAGATATTTGACGCTCTCAAACTCAAAGATATAGGTTTCGTAGCATGTATGTTTTATAGCAGGCAAGTTTGTACTTTTGTTTCGGGAAGAGGGGTTGGCTCAAAATCATATAGCATTTACAGGTAGGATTCAAATCTTGGTGTAGTACTTGATGTTGAAATTTTGTGGATAACACTATGTTCTAAGCACAAAAGAGGGTCTTGGGATCCGCTACTGTACAGGTTTTTGAAATTCGAACCTTTTAAGTAGTGTTTTTACTTGTTTTGGGACACTTTGGGTCCGACACTTGAAGAGGGCAACTCCTTGCACGCCGCTGAACTTTCAAGAAGGGTCTTTAAAATCTCGACGGGAGGGTTGAATCCTTTAACCCCTTTGGATATATTATTAAGACAAGGCCCCTAATATTTTGATAATGAGCTAGAAGATTTTTATTTTGTTAAAACTGATTAGGTATAAGACAAAGTTCTCATTAGCAATAAATAATTGGCAGTCTTTGTAAAATAAATCCCATGTGTTAAATTGGTATATTTGAATCATGTAGCCAAGTATCAATACCACCTACCAATGTATCGGCCGCTGGTAACAACGGCTTTATGAGATTGCATCATAAATAACGCTGCATTTATAATCTGATCATTTCTTACACCCCATATTGCTGCAATGCCTAATTACTCAAACCCTGCGATTAAATCTGCAGCCTTTGATCACGTGCCCGCTCGGTAAACAGCCGAAGAAACAGTTGGTTGATTGCGGTATCTAAACGCGATAGAAAACACGAATTGCCTCGTATTTACCAGTCTCGGCCATTACTTGCCCATGCCGGAAGAAATCCGAAGTACGTACTATTTATTAAGTGTGCGCTATATATGCACCTGTCCGCCAACGCGTTCATTGACTTCTTCGCTGAGTGACTGGCTTCTTCAAGTATTTGAGGAATCGCATTATTGATCGTTTCTGGGCCATCGAGACGCATGGATGTTTATCAATAACAAGTGAATGATCTGGAGAATGTCTGATTGAGAGTTTCATGTGATTTATTCAGGCGCTGAAGGATAAATTTGATTCATATGCGAAGTGGAATTATTTCATATTAAAAGAATATTTCCTGCCTTTTGAAAGAGCGTATGGAGAGATTTCTGGATATGAACTTGTTCGATTGGATATTTGGTAAGAATTTAACTACCTTTCAAAAAAAATATTGCGTTTTCCTCAACTTTTCCAAACAGCTCACCCAAAGTTAAATCACTCTCTGTTCCTTTTGATTAAGAAATGAGTTAATTTTTAGCTGCGATCGTTTTGGGGCAAATTTACATGGCTCGGTAAAACCACCCTATCGTAGAAAGGGGAGGATTTTTCCCCTTTATGATGACGTAATAGCGCCAGGAACCAATGGAAGGAAGGACCAAGTTCTTCATTCGCTCATCTCGGTGAGGAGAACGATTGAAAATTCTCAACATGTTGCTACGATAGCGTTTCGTTTAAGAAGCCATATATACATTTGCCCTTTTCCACAAATTTTTGTGGATATCAATGGAAACTTTATATTGCAATATTGAGGTATCCCCAAGCAGCACTAACGTTCAAACGTTTGTCCAATTTTTGCCATGTTGGGCCAAATTTCGTTTACTTCTAGTAATAGATACGTAAACTTGTCATATTTGGTCTATGAGCTTTGTTTACAAGGTTTTTCTTTCTTTTAACCCTTACGCGGTAAGCAAGGACTTACCTTAACTATATAAAGTAAAAGAAAATCTTCAGATGGTAACCAAGAACTGAGAAAACAGAATTTGTTCTATTTTTTTATACTTTTACTGGTGAACATGCATTAGCGTTTCCAAACTTTTTATTTTGAGAGTTACAATGCGCGTAACAAAAGAATGGCAGTTCTTAATTTCCTTTTTTTAAAACTAGACTCTTTATTTAATGACTTCCTTCAATCACAAGATTCTTCTTTCTCTTTACTGTTTTGAAAACCACTTGTCTGATAAGTAATAATGTAACAATAAGAGAAGGCATATGAATTGGGGTTAAAACTCTCCAGTGTCGCACGATGTGCTATAGCTATGAATCATTGGAGAATCACTCAAACAATGACTCAACTCGAAGCGCTATTACTGTGTTTTTATCATATTTATCGTGTATTAATGTTGAACGGTGATAAGTTTTTCTGATGAATGTTCGCAGCTTCCTCGTTAAGATTGAAGCCAATTTGCGTTATCGTAACTCTGCAGTTCCACTATTATCGGTTTATAGTGCGAAAGGGTGTTTTCAACGTTTAAAAAAAAGTCGCGTGTCCACTGTCGAATATTCTGATGCAAGTGGTTTTCTTAATTAAGTGAAATATGTCAGCTTTATAATGTCTGGAGGATTTTTCTTTTCTGAAGAAATGAACTCTGTTTATAAATTAATTTTAAACACTACTTCAGAAAAGGGGAGATGACGGTTTATCTTACTCAAGTAAGAGAAGGTACCCATACTACGTGAACCATTTTTTATTATTTTTGACCCCCCCCCTCTAGTTTTCACGTAATAATTCATAAATACGGTTTTCAATCATTTGTTGCAAACATAAAGTTAAAAAAATTAATTTCTTTTTTAATACAGCTCTTGCCGCTTGACGCCAAGAGTGCGTGCATACTAATAGTAACAAGTGGAAAATATATTATCAAGAAGAAGAAAATTAAGTAAAATATATTGAAACAGGAACTTAATTTACAAAAACAAGTATTTTTTTTCTTTTATTCACGTTTATTTTTTGACTACGTGACAAAACCCTATGCCCCCACCCCTCCCCCTGTGACCATACGTGGTATTTTGAAGACTTCCCTCCCCCCTGAACGGGTCCTTAAAAAGTCTACTCTAACCTGATATATTTAACACACACGGTGCTTAAAAAAGATGGCAGGTACATTTTAAATTATAGCTTACTTATTAGTCATTTCTTTTCCACAACTATAAAATTGGGCACGAGTCATTTTAAAATTATTTTAAGAAATAAAATTGTTTTGATAGTTTCTACTGATTTATCTTCTATATCTGTTGAACTGTCATAATTAGGAAAATAAAAGAGAGAGATTGATCAAAAATATTTTCCCTGCCTTATTTGTAATACTTCGCATTTTTACGATAATACGTCTTTTCCTCATTTCCCGTAAGTTTTTATCTCTTTAATCTACAAAATTCTGTTAAAATTGCTGTCCCAGAATTATCCTCCGCATAAAATCATAATAATTAGAAGAAGTATACAAGCAAATTGATTTTAAAAAATACCTGTATCGAATAAATAACTGAATCGTCTCAGTCTTATTTTATCTACTCAGAATTTAAGTAACAACTTTTGCATACTGTTATGGTCCTCTTGTCGTATAATATATTCTTCCTGTGTTCATTTTTGTTTTTTCTTTAAATTCTGTTAATAAAGATCATTATTATTACATTATTTGGATCTGAGTGAGTACTCTTCAAATAAATTATTTGTACTGTATCACCTATAATAGTGCCAATCTTCATATTCATTCATGTTACAGACGGAGTCAAGTCACTGAATCTGGGGTTAACCTGAGTTTAACCACATCCTCGGCCGTCGTAGAATGAGGAAGTAATAAGCATTTGTATAAATCCAGATTCCCCCCATTCATTCAGTCAATACACCTGTCCGAGTCGGACTTTTCTTTTGTTCCCAATAACGATTTATGAATCACGTTCGCTTTTCCTTACTTTCGCCGCCTCTGATGGGTTTTCACATTATGGGTTGCTCCGTCGACTCGTCATATTTGCATAGTCCTTTGGGAAATGAGAGCAAATGCGAATTTACCGAGACAAACGTGGGAGAGTTATGTTGTTGAAAAAGGAATCGGATTTCTCCGGAAAAGATCCGATTTATCTTCGAGTTTGGGAGCTTTCATCCGCCAAAGGTATTTTATAAAAAGTTGTCTCGTTGTTGTATTTTTGAAATTCTTTTCTTTTTATTGCATATTTTTTTTAGTTGCAATATTTCAAGCACACATTCAATGATGTGTTAGTTAGTTTGATACTTCAACTGGGTTGTGTTGTAACTATTAGGAAGACATAACTTTAGGGGTCTACATTAGCGGAGATACCTCATTACGTGATTTAACCATCTCTAAAGCGTAGAGATATGACCTTTTTTTAGTTTTCAGCCACTATACATTGAATCATTTTACAGCTTTAAAAATAGTAATCTAATTCATTAAGATTTTTTCAGGTGTATTTTTATTCAATAAAAATAAAAATAGTAATCCGTTACACGACCACTGGATTTATAATACTTTTATCCTTTCAATGTTAAAGATAAAATTTCTTCTAACGCATTGGTTCGGTAGATTTCCTGTATACGTATAAATTCTGCCAATAAAATTTCATGAGTTCGATAATAACTAAATGAAATGCACTGTCACAGTTGCCCATAATCTCAAGTTTTGTTACCCCTTAACTTTTTATCACCTTTTCATTATACGTTCCCCCAGCAGAGCCTATATCCGAAGGGGTATATATGCTATAGCCCCAAGTACTACTAAAAATAGGTTCTTATACGACCAATAATAACACCAGTCGTTTGTGTATTCCTGTCGTTTTACGATGCTTCTCTAATAACGATGAACCTTGAATGAATGAATATCCTCATCAATCCGACTTGCTCATCGATACATCTTCTTTCATCGAATCGATTGGGTTTAATGCTTGTCGCCGTTCTGTGCTATTAACTTTGATGCTGAACAAGAGCAATTATTTCCATCTGATAAATATTTACGTTGAGGTTGATTTTTTTCTCTCGATGGTGCTTTCGGTGAAAGTTATGTGTTCGCTCCAATTGCATTGTCGTTCAAGTGTCCTGTTTAGGAACGGGGCTATTAGCCTTATTCCGTAACCTTTTTTAATTCTTAATTAGTCAGAATGGCACAGGGTTCGCGTTATCAGAGTGATATTATTTAATAGCTTGTTAAGAAATTAGGATGAGTAGATGTGGGATTGGTGTTGTTTGTGGTAACGTTCAACAAATTAATGCTTAATGCTAATTCAAGATTAGTTTATCCTAAAGAGTTGCGAGGATACTCATAAAATAATGTAAGGTGACCAGACCAAACCTTTTAAGAGTGACAGTGGAAAAGGAGAATGTTTATTAGGAGGTTCAAACCGTCCCCATTCGAAATTTCGATTATTATATATTATGTAACCGTTTTTTTTCCTTGAAAGTTCTGTTGACATTCAAGGAGTAGTCAACCCCATATGTCATTCTAAAGATCCCAAACGTCCAAAAAGAAGGATCCCTTGACGACTAGATTAAAACTGAGTTTGTCATGGTATTATAACCGATAAATACTAAATTAATGTTCCCCACTCCTCTTTATTCAGGCGCGGATCCAGCACGGTACCAAGGGGGGGGGGCATTTTTGCAGACCATCCCCTTTACCTTTTGAGAAAAATTTCAAAATTTTGGGGATTTTCTAAAAAGTATCACTCAAGATTCCCTTTTGGTATCCCTGAGGGGTATGGGGGTCCTCCCCCATAAAAAGTTTTGAAATTTGACCTGTTAAAGTAGGGTTTTAACTCATTTTGAGTACTTTTTGGGACTTTTTTTCGTACTTATGAGTAATTTTTTGGGTCCAAAGGGGGGCACTTTCCAGAGTGCCACCCCCTGGATCCGACACTGTCTTTATTAGAATGTGACGTAAATTTTTGAATGATCCCTTCGTAGTTTTTGTAAAAATGAAGATGAAATTACAATTTCGGATTTAATATTCTCAAAAGAGGGCACTTTTATTCATTACTCTTTTTGTTGGTAGTACATCAACAAAAATTAAATTATTCCTTCGTCTTTTTTAGACTAAAAAGCGCTCTGCTCCACCGAACCCTACGCAATTAAGCATCTATTGCGACTTTAATAATATCCATTTCAACCTTTCCTTCCTCGTGACCATTTTATTACTAGGCGTAAAGTATCCTACGTCTCTCGTACCCAAAACGACATTTGACATTCATTCATTTTCTCGCAAATCGGTGTCAACTCGATCCCATCTGGATACGAACGAAATCCGACTATACTATTTTTACCCATCCAAATCAAACAACGGTCAACTCGCGTATTTCCCCACACTTTATTGTTAATGAATCACGGGCTGCATGCGTTTCTCGTGGTAATTTTATATCGGAGCGGTCAATGCCTGTATTTTCCCGATTGGTGGTAACGGTACCCCTCGTGTACGACGTCGTACGCATTCGCTATAAGTGGGAGCAGTGGTTAACGATGTCGTTATTGATTGAAGTTGATGGTTCTGTGTGGTCGTCAAGGAAACGAACAGCGAACAGTCATCTTCGTTACAATGGTAACTATGTTAATTGACTTTTTGCCCTGCGTAATGTACAAATGATATCTACTTAAAAGGTGTTTAGACTCTGTTTAATCATGGGCTTCTCAGCAAGCCAGAAGGAGAAAAGGCTGGCTCCCAATATATGTGGCCTGCATTGAGGAAGTTGTCATTAGATGCCATGATATGCTAATATGACAAAACCATTTCGAATACAAGCGAGTTAGGGTATTTATGATCATGATCAGTATATGGAATAAATCGGAGACTATATTGCAGCAGTCTATTATTTATACTATTATGCAGATATCTTTTTGGAGTGCTTAACGCCCGGTCTCATAGAACAAATAGAATTTCATTTTTGTTGTGTCCCTATGAATAAGATCAGCTTTTTTTTACCCTCCTTGCCCGTTATGAATTTTTCTCATCGTTGAGAGAAACTAGCATCTGACAGGTTTCCCCTCATGTTTGAGATTTTTAAAGTGTCTGATTGTCAAGTTCCTTGGGTGAACAGAATATACTACTTGGGCTTAAGCATCCAACCCAAAGATACTTTAAACACACAATGTAGAAAGAAAATAAAGAGGCTCTTAAGGACTCTCCCTATTACTCCCCCAAGACAAGTGGAAGAAGCTGATTCTAGCCACATGGCTGATAGGGCTGGTAGGGACAAATTTGGAAACCTCGTTTAAGAATAAGTGCACGAGTCTTCACTGTTTAATAGTCACCGTTATTATTTTAATATTTCACTTTCTGTCATATCAGACTAACCACATGCATCCTGTCATTCGTGTATTCACCTTCTTCTTCTTAGAAGACAATCTGCCTCACTCGATGACAGCTTGTCGTGTTTTTTTTTACTCTTCTTCGCAATGCCTGGAGCAACAATCTTAGCATGTTTTGCACCGTGAATTGCACTTCTATCCCACGTGCAACACGTGTTGTTCCGTCCCTTTCGCTGAGATTTCGAACCCAATTAGAATTCCTTTCGCAGCTTATTCGATCCGCTGGGTACTTTCCCTCCAGCTAGGAAGGTATAGGAACGACTTTTAATACCTCCGTGGTCTACAATTTAATGTGTTAGTAGTAGTTGATGCTTTGACTGAGCGCTTTCACCCATAAATTACCACCATTCCTTGGCGGATTGAGCTTCTGGAATGGATGGATGAATGGAAGTTATCGGCTTTTTTTCCTTCTCTTCATTTCAGTTCGTCCTGCGTGCTGCTATAATCTGTATCCGGTTTTCTGGCTGTTATTGAGAACTCTGCGGTGGCATCGGTTGGTGTGGCAGCCTTGGGAAATTGTATTAAACTCTGTTGGAGATTTTCCTGTTCTTTGGCTTAGATCCAGGGTTAGGAAGTGATGGGGATTTTTTTCCAATGAAATCTTTGCCATTTGGAGGTGTATCTTTCGTATCGAAACGAGTTTAATGGGTTTGATTACTTCAGGGTTAAAGGAATGACGAAAGGATCTAGTTGGAGTTGGGTTTTTTTTTTAAATTGTTACTTGTGATACCGCTTTAGACTTCTTTAGGGGGCCAGTTATTGCTGCGATAACTTTGTTACACGGATCCATACATTCTTGTCATACTTCTCATAACAGTTTCATTTTCTGATGATTTATATGTATTCCCATTTCAATTTCAAAAAGAAAGGCTACTTTTGAAAACTTCCCTAGGGGCTGTTCAAATATTACGCAAGCATGTTTTTGGTCATTTTTGACACCCCCATGTCAGCAAAGATAAGCAAACCGCAACCCCCCTTTCATAATTAAGTAAGATAACTGCCCTCCCCCGAAAAGTCAAAATACTTGAATTTTTTTCCAATTCGATTTTTTTTTGTAAAATGTATTTTTGGTTGAATTTTGAAATTATGCAAGAAACAAGAGATTCGACTTAGTTTATATAACTATATCAATATAATAAATAGGATAATTTTGTGTTGAGTAAGCTTTACCATCTCTATTTTAATTATTTACTATAATACGCATTTAATTTATCCTTTCTTTTTTAATTAAAAAAGTATTCTAAGCTATTTAAGTATCACCATCGTTTTAGAAATGCAATGAATTTACGGTCCCTTATATTAATTACTGTCTAGCTTAGCACTCACAAAACTAAAAAGTCACTTCCTTGTTGTTTATTGCTAAACAAGTCCAATTGTCATGTCCGTGTCCGAAAACCTTGACATATTTCTAGTTTATTTAATTATCGTGGTGATTAAGTTAGTTACGTTTGGGAATTATTAAATTTTTCTTCTATAGTCCGCGGAGCTGCTATAGCTTCCGTTTAAAATGCATACAGTTGAGTTTGCGTTCATGCGTAAAGCGTAATTTTTAAGCGGAAACTGTTCATAAAATTAGAAACTATTTTCATGAGAAGGTTATTACGTAAGTGTGCAGACACAATACGTTTGTAACATCGTGAAATTCACTTTCGCTGATCTCTTACCTAAATTGTGTCAAGGATTTCTGAAAATGTATCTTGACCACCGAGGCGTTCCGTCTTAACGCGATTATCCGTTAAAAAACGTTTATTTCTCGGTAAATTTTACCCATGTTCTTTAGAATCTGCCATAAGCTTAAATACATTATTTAAATGTATTGTTTTGCATTAAAAAATAAGTAATCTGCTTTTTTGGAATTGACTAAGCTGCTAACAAGGAAAAATCTCATATTCAATTAAATCCAATGTATAAATTTTTTTTCTTAACCATTTTGCGTTTTTGCTATTAAAATGGTGTCGGGAAAAAACCGTTCAATGCAAAAATCGTTCTGACGAAAACCGTTCAACAAAACAAAAAACTCATAGCTTTACACATGTAATAAATTTGTTTTTTATTGAACGGTTTTCGTCTGAATTATTTTTGTATTGAACGGTTTTTTCGTATATCCAATAAAATGTCCAATGAATGAAAGAACCGGACTCTTGTTTTCTTTTGAGTGGGTTTTGGATATCTGAATAAAATCGTTTGGTGTTTAGGCGTGTCTCGGGTTTTCCCTCTCCCAGACCAGTCTCCAACCTTCAAGGACAGTGTCCACCCTTTTTAATGGCGATTTCGATGTTCTTTTTTATTTTTTTCTTACCTAAGATAGCTTGAATGCTATTGTAACAGAGTTTGTTAGAGTTTTCTGATTGTTCTTGTTCTACAAACACTAGCTTGGATGCAAAAACCTCTTTAAGAGAGTTAAATCTGTAATCATAGCATTTTTAATTTGGCTTTAATAGTTAAAAATATATATTTTTTACTATTGTAAGTTGAATAATTTTTTACCGATACACATAACTAAACATTGTCACCATTCTGTTGACCCTGTATTATTTATAACGCACAGGCTTAATTATTCTCATCTCAACAAAAATATTTCATTTGAAATGATAAGATCCTCGCCCATACCGAATAATTTGGGATGGAATTTCGCTTTTAATTTTGTACGAAAGATCCATGCTCTCTTCTCTGTTATAAATGAAAACTCTTTTTATTTTCATTTCTTGATAACTAATTAGCATAATA
Source organism: Tetragnatha montana (assembly GCA_963680715.1). Classification (NCBI taxonomy): domain Eukaryota; kingdom Metazoa; phylum Arthropoda; class Arachnida; order Araneae; family Tetragnathidae; genus Tetragnatha; species Tetragnatha montana. The sequence goes on along the minus strand of OY796677.1, from coordinate 60,713,891 downwards.
TCCTAAATAGTCTTTTTTTCTTATAATGAGTTTGGTCGAGTCCTAAAGTCTACCCAACTTGCATAACTTACTCCAGCCTCCGACCTCTCATCATCCCCAGTTGAAAGACTAACAGCCAGATAACCCTTAACGAGACTCACAAAAGATAAAAAAAATGTAAATAAACCCCGAAATTCCTCTCCCTGTGTTTTCTTTAAAAGACCGGCCCCATTCAACTTACGATCCCGAAGAAAGACGATTATATCCACTGTATTAAAATAAAGCCTCCATTCACCTCTACATCAGCAAGTGGTGGTGATACAGGGATGGGCCCACAGGAAGTGCAGATTAAGGGGGCTCTATCAATGGGACTTTGTGTGTGATGGGATCCTTGGCGGTGGGGAAGATGAAGAGATGGCGGTCTGATCCCTGTGAATGGATCGCTTTGGATCTTTCTGGGGGTGCAGGGATGACTTCACTTTTTGTGGGGAAGGTTCGGGTGTCGTAAGTGGTTGAGATAGCTGAGCTGGGTGTTTGAGATGTATTCAGCTGAGTTGGCATGAGGAAGAGTCATTTGAGATGCCTAAAGGGACTGTGACTTAAGTGCAAAATAATTTGAGAAGAGATTTGGGGCTTTTTAATGTGTTCTGTAACTAATGAATATAAAAAACCTGCGGGTTTGTAATCCTTTAATTTTTTTGGTGGTCAAATTTCAATAATGGCCCTGTTAAAGCTCAAAAATGCCTTCCCTACGGATCTTTTAGTTTGTATGGTAAGACTCAAGCTTCATACATTGTCCTGTATAAATGCAGACCCAAAAATGCCTTCTCCTTACACCAACACAAGTGCCGTTTCAATAAACATTGAAAAACTACCCAAAATAAGTTCATAGGTTTTGTCTTATTTCTTTGTTTTAGTTTAGAAAGCTATTGTTTTGTCTTGCTTAGGATTTCTCCATCCAGTGACTGAAAATAATGCTCAAGGTTCTTGGATGTTTAAGGCTATGTAAAATCTAGCAATTTCTCAGGCTGAGATATTCTAATATTTTTCATCGCCTTATTCTTTTTATTCTTGAGATTTCGTTCGAATCTGATTTATTATAATAATGCATATTTCACAACGATATTAGGAAGTTCAAAAGTTTAAATTTTTTCCATTAATTTAAATCGATTTTCATACCGAAACTTCACCACCATTTTTATTTCATTTTCTTCGAGGGCTGCCTGAATATATTTGCAAAGGAATAAACATCTCTGTCGCACAGCATAATTTTACACTTGTCACGATTTTGCAACATAAATGATGACCAACCCGGAAAAAAATGTCATTATGTTCTTCTTTACCCTTTGAATGTGTTGTTGTCATTTCAACTCCTACCTTATAATTAACATAGAGAGATCTAGAATAGAACTCCATGGTAATTACTCGCAACCCGACCCCAGTTGTTTTCCGACGAAATGGAGAAAAATTCCACCTTGCAAATGGGGCGTCTCTGCCCCTTGACTCCGGGCGGGGAAATGGGGAAAAACAACTAATTTCGGTGCAATTTCCTCAAATGGGAAGGTTTCTGGAAGTATTCAACATCGTATTTTTCCCTTTTGCTGTGAATTTTACATACTCAATGTTTTTCTGAGTAATATACAAATTTTAAGTGCAGTGGTGGATAGGTGTTTTTCGATGAATAAAGTTATTTGTTTTATTGACTTATACGTAAATAATTATGAAGTTTTTTGCGTGTATACTACGAAGACTGCTTATACGCCACGGAAAAACTTTGAAAAGAATTACAAAGCTAAATGATAGCCACACAGATTTGGCACGAAACGTTTTTTCAGCGTTTATGAAATATACCATCACCCCCAAAATTCAGTGGAATAATCCTTTTTCCATAACAACCGCCACAATATTGTACGACGTCGAAAGTTTTTGTCGTGGTGGTCTGACTATAGTAGGTAAATAATCCAAATTTTTATGGGCGTTTTTTTTTTTGCTATGGATTTCTATAAAGAGTGGATTATAAAATTTAGCAAATGTAGAAATTTTGAAAAAAAAATCAAATATTTTGGCTTAGCTATTATTAGGGACTACGTCTTCATAGCGCCCTAGGTTTCTTCACTATAACTAGACAGTTTTCCTCAAAGGCAAATCCATCCAAGTTACGAAACACCCTTTACACTCGAGGTTCATCTATTCCGGTCTATAACGCAACGAGATTAGTGAACTTTATAGTTATGGTCATCTTTTTCAAAATGATATTGTGAACACTTTCCTCCAGATGCATGGGTGATTGAACCATGGGGAAGTTTCATTGGGAAACCACCAGACAATGCCTTCCTGATGCCGTTTAGCCTGCCCACCCGTCTGGATCTTCTTCAGGTCTCCAAGTACAGTGATCGTTCGTGCCTCCAATTTGTTTTATGCCAGCGATTTTTGAGAAATTTCGACTGTTTTCCTTCTTCCGTACTCGCTCTACGAAGCGATTGTACTTTTTTTTTTGCGTGTGAAATTCGAATGGATTCTTCTGCTAATGTGTGAACCCATTCTGTTTTTAGATTACTGTATTTGTGAGAGGTTTTTCTTATTCAGTTATTTTTCTTTTAGTTTCCCAAATTTTTGTTTAAAATAACAACGAGTTTGAGATTCTGTTATAAGTAGTTTTATAGGGGAAGAATAAATTTAGGCCAAGTTGCTTGGTTAATATAATTTCCAGTGCCGTTTCTAGGCTTGTGGACGAGGCAGCAAAATTACAGCAAGTCGAAGAAATGTATGTTGCACATTCACAATAAAAATTAGTTGCACAATCTTTATTCAAGAAACTTCTATCGGGTCATTCATGTCAAATAAACTAGGCACTCAACCTGATCCAATCAGATTTTAACGAAACTTTCAGGAATTGTTCTTTCCTATGATATAAATGAGAAAATGTTTTTATTATTCAGTTTTCTAGGTAATTTTTTTACTAAAATGTTTTGAAAATACGGAGAAATCCAATTTTTGGATCGTTAATCTTACATAACTCTAGTTCTATTTATCTGAGAAAAATCTATCACCCCTCGTTTTAAAGGTAATTTTACAAAGTTTAATTTGGTATAAAGTTTAACCATAATTGTTCGTGAAAAAGTTTAAAACTTTTAAACAATTAAATTTTAATAAGATAGTTTACTCACTGATAAATGCTGTTTGCAATATATTTTGGTTAGTAGTAGGTACTCCATATATTATGGCTTTTTTTTAACCTAAAAGGTGTTATTTAAAACTACTTTTTTGCTATAACTCTTGATACCATGGATGTCCCATTCTATAATTTTTAGAATTTATACCTTATAATATTGCAAAAAATATGTATAACTTTCAAAAAAAATTCAAGGACACCCAACATTGTTTTTTAAAAACTTTTTTGGAAAAAAACATGAAGAAATTTTTTTGTGGGACATAGTCAAGCTTTATATCAAATTAAACCTTGTAAAATTCTCTTTAAAACGAAGATTTATTTTTTCTCGGATAAATAGAATTGGAGTTATGTAAGATTACAGAGCTCAAAATTGAATTTTCTCCGTATTTTCAAAAAAGTTAATAAAAACAAATTACATAGAAAATTGCACAATAAAAACATTTTTCTCATTAAATCATAGAAGAGAACAATTACTGAAAGTTTCGTTAAAGTCTGGTAGGATCAGGTTGAGAATTAAGAATTTTTGGTTGATTTGACATGAAATGACCCTATTGCATAATCATGGGGAAGAGATCAGATACTATTATTCCATTTTCTATAAGAAGACAAGAGGGGTTCTTTTTTTTCTCCAAAGATATCTGTCTTTCAATCTGCTTATGGAAGGAGGGTTTTTCCAAAAAAATATGGAAGATACGAAAAATTATAGCCTGGATTCATGTTTATTTTAATAGGGAAAACGTTTCCTATTTGGCCTAAAATCATTGGAATAAATCTTAATTACCGATAAGAATAAAAGCAAAAAGTTGCTTTTTCTAAAAGGAAAGATACTTTGAAGTGAGGGGGTGAAATGTAGCACAGGGTAGCAAAACTCTAAATACAAGCCTGTCATGATCGTTAATGAATATCAAGTCAACTTTTCCATATAAGTATTATCCATCATTAACAGCGGGTATAAAACTATAACCAGCCGTTCTCGTGTTGTAACTCAAAAGTAAATCCTGACATCGGCTTTTATTGTCTCTGTTGTCAGGCTGACTGAGTTCGATCGTTACTTTTATGGCCAAAAACCCTTCTCTCTGTTGCTAAGCGGTCATACGTATTCATTCATTCAATTGGACACGCATGTTAATTCATAATGGGTGGTGGGAATAGGTTAGAATAGATTCTTTATACGGCTGTAATGTAGGGAGTCATATTTTACCTGTTATAATACAAGGTTGCATTTTATATAAATTTCTTTCGAACACAATAACATAAGGCCACAAAACTTTCGACAAGTAGTCAAAAAGTATTTTAACCTATTTCTGTTTGGCACTTAATTGTCTCATATTCATTTCTTTTAACATATTTTTTCTCCTGACATTTCACTTTAACATCTTAATACGGATGGAAGATGCTATCTAGACTAGGAATGACTTTTCAGGTTTGTTTAATACCTAAAGAAAAAGGAAAATATTTAATTATGGTATTTACAGGTTTAAGCAATTAAAATATTTTCAGTGTTTCTAGGGTTCTTCTTTTTGTTGAGGAAGCTGCACGCTGTAGCTCCTCACCTAAAGTCAAACCTGCATCTTTCCCCACTGACCAGTGTTGTTGCATCAGGTCAAAAATCTGTAGAAATAATGTCACAAGGAACCACTCTTGGCTCATTTAATAACCTTAGGTAAATATCTCCCTCAAAATCTTACCACCCAAATTTTATTTAGGCAGCAATTGTTTATTTAAAATACTGCGAACCTTTGAAGGGCCAAGCAGAGGGTTTCAGCCAATAAAGGAGCAGAAATAAACAAATAGTAAAATAAGAACTATTAATATAATTTTAGTTTATTGACAAATTTAGACACTGACCCGGCTGAGACAATATCGCTAGGCAGTGCGTGGGGGGGGGGGGGGAATTTAAAGACATTAGTTCTGCAAAAATGTGGTACTAAACTGCAAACAGTTAGAAAAATTTGATAATAACCCTTAATAATTTGAAAGAAGGATTTTAATCGAATAATTTTTTATTCAGTAATAAGGGGGTTTCATCAGCCTTGTGAATCTCATAGTTTTACGCTGAATATTTTGTAATTTATCAATCCACCGAGCAGTGTGAGGATCCCAAACAGGGAACAGCATTGATGAAAAAAGATAAAAATCGGTCATCAAGACAAAGAATCAGTCGTTTCCCGCCCAACTTCTCGAAATCCAGTCTTTTCTCCTCAGCAATCGTGCTTACCTCAATTTTTGTTCTTGAAGGAATGGATTATTTCTCTCTGAATGGCGGAGCGCACCCGCGCGGAATGGAGTCCGTGTCCATCAACTTTCCCTCGCACGTGGCTCGCACGTTGGTTTCGGCGGAGAAACAAATAACGTGTTTGTCCCAAGGACCCTTTGTTGCTTTCTCCTCCGCAGTCATGCGGAGTCGTTTATTTATTTATTTTTTGTCAAAATTGATGTGACACGTTTACGCTGTGGTGCGTTGTCGTTTTATGATGGATTTTTCGGAAATTGGCTTTGCTGCTATGGAGAGTATTACTACGTAATGAGTATAAATTCGACGTTGTAGAAAGGAGGGATTAAATGGAAGAACTTAACTCGAGGAATTTTCTGGCCGATTCTTTATTTTAATATTCGTCCTTGGAATTTCTTAAATTTGAATACCGGTTGTGGTTTCTCACCACATTTATGCGACATAACCACAATGGACCGCAAACCACTGTCTAGAGACCCTATACAAAAGGTCTCTACACTGTCTTGAGGCGATCTGACAAGACGATTTCCAGTTTATTATGACGTGATGTTTAAATGTTTAATAGTTTGTTTCAATATTGGTAATGATTTCTATTAATGAAGTGGCTTGATCTGGTCAAATCTTTCTGGAATCTCCTTTCAAAAAACGCAGAATTTGCTTTTTACTGACTAGTAATTTTTTATTAACATTATCTCATACTTACAAATTGCGTATCGAATTACCTTACAACTTTTAAGCAAAGAGAAGGACAGTTGGTAACTGGCATTTTATTTGTAAGTTGAGTTTGAATATTTGAGACAAATTGTGAGAGTTTATTGTCAATTGTTTTCATCTATTTACAGAAACTTAAAAATTTGAAAATTTAAATTTTTTTATACCTGTTTACTTGAGGAATAATTTAAATGATTCATGAATAAAGAAGTTTTCCAATAAGTTATTTATGCTGAATCATCATCCATATTATTCAATAAATTTGTTTTGTTTGGGTAATAACTTTATAGTTATTATCAATCATTATTTATGTATTTGTTATTCGTTCAAATGGACTTGGGTAAAAAGCTTCTGTTATTTAAGCGAAGTACAAATAAGTATAATTTTCTGGAATTGAATAATAAGCGATTATAACTTGTCAAATAAAAGGATGCAGCATTTTCCCTCTTTAATTTGAAACCAGATCATATCCTCTTGACATTTCGCTTGAACGATGTCATGTCCTGTTATAGCTTCGACGCGAATTAATTATAATCTTTCTATTTTAGCGAAAGGCTTTATGTATCCTCATTGATGAGAATATGAATGGCAAATCAATCCTAGCTGTCATAATCGTGTCGCTTGAAATAGGATAGTCAGAACATATTGATCAATTAGGGTCTTGATTTACGAGAAAGTTTATTTCACTCATAGATTTCACTGCTGTTTTACCGATTCGGTTCTCCTTATATTTTTAAATACTTACTAAAATATGTTTTACATCAAAAGTTCCCCTAGGCCTGGAGTCGCGATGTGGAAAATATTTTTTCGTGGTAGCACAGATAATGAATATTTGTATTTTAAAATAAATAACGGAAATTTTCATTCTGAATCTAACTTATGAAGGTATCTGAATCTCATATTTGTAGCAAAATATTCTGCTCATTGCACTTATCTTTATTTTCTTTTAGAAAAGTACATCTACGTATTTTATCCCGAAAAAAGTAGAGCATGTTTTGTTCCCATGAAAATAACACTAAATACAATTTTAAATTGTATTTATGGTTTTTATATGAATGGTTGCTATTAGAAGTCAAATAAAGCAAATTTTATCAATCAAATAAGAATGAAATAAAGCTAGAACCTGAACCACTCCCCTAAAAATAACGTAAAGAAGTACTATTATCTTTTTTTATGTGACTAAAAACTTAGCCTTTTACTTTAAAGGAATAAAATAACAGGAACATAAAATTGACGAAAAAGGTGTGCAGGTCAAACACTCCTAAATAAAAAATACAACATACACTCGACAGGCTGCATATTTTTTGTAGGTATGTTATTTTATTTGGCCCCTAAAGTATTGTTTTAGAACGAAACATGAGGAGTTCGAGTTCTTCATGTCTGTAAACATTTGTTTGAGAAGATGGGAGAGAAATAATTTTCTTAAAAAGTCTATTACAATGTTTACAAACAAATATTAGAATCGGCTCGTAAAATGTTCATCCTCTATCTTGTTGTTTAGTCTCTTTTCTCTGGAAGGTCTATCGAGTAATGCCGAAAACATTTCGATTGCCCAATCCTGTCTCAGCCTCTATGGTCTCAGCAGACAACTCTGCAGATGACCCTTTTATTGTATTCTGTTTATGACTTATCTGATTCGTTATCTAAAAACATTTTTCTCCAACTGTATCTTTCAACGGTGTTTAGTGTTTTATCGCGTGATCTTTGTGTCGGTTTCTCTTTAAAAATGAATGAAAGTTATAAAAACAAGAAATTATTTAGTCTATTAATGAACATTTTATTAGGCATGTAGGGTTTTTGTTTTCATTTTTGAAATCGTGTTTTTATGCCAGAAAATTAGCAAATTGCAATATTTTAACGTTTTTTGATAGAACACTTCATATTATACTTCCTAACATTATGTCATATTAAAATCTTACTACAGCAAAACAAACGTGTAAAAAAACAAAAGCTGTAACAATCTTTTTTTTTTAAAAATATAAATATTTTCCCTCAATCTTCTACTAAACTTCTTAATTCATTTCTTAAAAGCTCATTTTGAGTCTTATTTTAAAATTCGAAGTTTGTCCCAAACAAAGGTTCAACAAAATTCAATTCACAGAAATGCTTCATTTTAAGCCATGCCAGTCTACAAAGTTCATAAGAAGTAATAGTGCATGCTCGCATATTCAACCATAAATAGTATCATCCGGTTGTTAAAGATTTCAATTAAGATCAACCATTGTATTGAATAAAGACACTCCTTTCGTTATGTTTATTCGATTAAATATACTACTCTCATATTTCTCGGGAAACCCCATTTAAACAACTACTAATTCGTGTTTGCCATCCCTTCTAAATACGGCGAAGTGCTTCGAGGCGAAATTATTTTTGCTGTATTTACCAGACTTTACTATGCTTAAAATGGCATTAACTATGTGTGTACACCTGTCCCGCATTGAAGTTTCCCAATTGTTGAATTTTCTGTTCAATTGTGTTCGCAGACCGTATCACCGTTTGGTCTCAATAAAATCCAAGCCTGTTTGACAGCGGAAACCAGCTTGTCGAAGTAGTTGCTATGGAAAAGGTTTAAAGGCTTTTAAAGAGAGCGAATGCAGCCTTTTTTAAGAGATTGATGTTAAAACTTATGCGATCTTCGAATAAGAAAAGATTCCTCGCCCCAGTCTTAACTAAAAGGGACATGCTGAAGGAAGATGGGTAAATTACTTTATAGCATCGGGCAACAGATGACTTTAATATGGCCATTATTTTGTTGTAAGAAGTTTCCCACCATTTCCTGGATTTAAAATAACTAAAAATTTTGTACCGATCAATCTGTACCACGTTCTCCTAAATTTGACTTCCGAAGTAACTTTAATGAATGCTTGAGGTTTATTGATGGATTTAATGATGCAATGTGTGATGGATTTTCCTGGTATCTGGTTTGTCGTCTTAATTTATTAATTTGGATACTTACACAGTCAAACTCTTACTTGTGAATATTAGTAGATATGCATACTATCAATGTTCTAAGAAATTGGTTTTAAATGTCATTATGAACCTTAATCAAAATAATAAGTACAACCTCTTAGTTTTAGAGTAAAAGTTCTCGCTAATCCGTTGAATGAAATATGTTCGTATGATGAACAAGTTAGGTCGGGTTAGACCTTTAGACTATGAATCCTGTGTGTGACCTGTGATCCTAAGGACTCAATGGGCATGGGCGGACTGGGGATGAAGACCCTTCGAGGAAAGCTAGACACTTTTGAGATGATTGCTCTGGAAACACTATTTAACATTGAATAATGGAACATTTAAATTTCCTGGGAATATTTCCTGAAATAAGTAGTAAATGTGGCCTTTCGGATAAAACCTTGAAAACTAATATACTACACAAGTGAAATCTTGTTGATGTTGAAGAATAGGTTCCGCCAATAACATTTAAAACGTTTTCTGCCTTTAAACGCATTTGTTCATCCCCACCATCCTCTCGCAGTTTCTTTTTCTCCAAATTGGGTTTATCTCCCCAATTGAGCATTGACACCTCCGAGCGCAACAAGTGGGCCATCTCGGAGAACACAGGAAGGAGCAATTCAAATAATAAATTCCCCCTCATCTGTGCTGCGTCACGGTCGCCCATTATTCCATTAGCCACTCTCCGGACGTCCGTCTTCCTGCTGGAAGGATGGAGATGCCTTATCGTCTTCTTCTTGTGAGTACTGCTGCTGGTCACTTGTTTCCGATGGTTTTTTTTTTCTTTCTGGAGTTTCCCGCTTTTGGATGTTGATAAGGGGTCTGGTTGCATTGAGCCTTTGAATCATGTGGTTTATTAATAAATGTGTGTTGAAATTTCATCTTTCTATGATGTGGGAAAAGCTGATTCTATGTTTTTAAGGTGGTACTGTTGTCCATTTAATGGTGATTGTGATTGCCGTTTCATTTCGCCTATGAAATTTGGCTGGACTGGATTAGAATATGCAACTTCTCTTGAAGACCTTGAGGAGATATAACGGGACAGATTCCGTAACCAACTTTGCGATTTGCCAAATCTGGCGATGCATCGAACTGTGTTAACTACGGCTTCTCTTTGATATCCATGGTTTGCAATTTCTGGAATCGTTTCGAAGCTATCATCAATCGCAAATTCCGGTAAATTTCACCAACCGGAATCTTCCCCGAGATCACAGGAGTGTTACCATGCGTTTAAAAAGGAAGATTCTATTTAGGTGAACGGGATCATGTGCGGGTTTAAAGGGGGAATAGTCTTTTTGAGGATATTCTATTTTGTTAATGTTTAATGACGTTTTTAAACCATTCAGGGACAGCATAGGGCCCCCCAAAGTCTCTCTCCCTCAGGGTCTTCCACTTAAATCCAACCATGAACAAGCTAGCGTCAGTAGCTATTCTTAACATTGAGAACAGGCATCTTCGAAGGTTCGGTCACCAGTTGAGGGATCATCATGAGAATCAGTTAAGAAAAAAAGCACTTGCAAACAGCAGAGTCATTCTAGGGTGGGATGTTTACTATCTGAGTAGTTGCTTTATATTTCTTCTTCTTTTCAGGTCGTTCCCGCGGTGCCATGGCTGACGACTCCCCGGGCAAGGTGCAGGCCCTTCGCGCCATCTTCTCCGAGAAGAACCAGCCGCTGATGGGCATGCTGCCTCAGAACGCCAAGAACAACCGGCCCTGGAGGAGCACCATCGAGCCCCCCAGCGAACAACCCCCCGCCAAAATCCCCGCCAAGAAGACCGCCAACGGGATCCGCCCACGCACCGCCCCCAAGCCCACCCGCCTCTCCCAGCCCACCAGGACGGCGGCAGACCAGGACAAGTCCAAGGCCGTCGCTGAGACCATCGCCTCCTTCATGTTCGCCAACGGCATCGCCGACAAATACTCGCCAACAAACAACTCGCGGATTAATGATTCCAACTCGAGGATTGACTCGTTAACCAACTCGTCAAGCAACTCGCGGGTTGACTCACAGAACAACTCGCAGACTGACTCGTCACACAACTCGAGGACTGACTCGTCAAATAACTCGCGAGTTGACTCGCCGATCAATTCGCGGAGTGACTTGCTACAGAGCGAACTGGCGAACCAGTGCGCGAAGAGCATCAGCCTAGAGCTGGTGAAGCAGTGCAACGCGAAGAACGCGGCGGAGACTCTGCGCATCAGTTCGGACAATTACATTTGCAAAAGCAGCAGCAACTTCAGGCGGAAAGAACTGCCAGAGGTGCTTGGGCCGCCGCCTGCGAAACCCGACAGACCCCCGCATGTGGTGCTGCCTGCCAAGTACAGGCCTTGTCCGCCTGTTCCCGCCAGGAATACTCAACCTCCCGTCACCTCTCCCCCAGCGGTGCCTCTCAGGCCTGGAATACAGAGGCCGTCTCATCGTAAGTTTGTATTATTATGTGAATGTTTGTTACAACCAGAGACTCAAAAATATGGCATGCAGCCCTCTAGCATCTTTCTTGAATAATATTTGCTGCAGTTTGAAATTTAGTACTGACTCAGTGTAATTCAAAATAGTAAAGTTATATTAATTTGGGATCAAAAATTCTTCTGTAGTTCATTACCACTTAAAAAACTGCAGCCATGCAAAAGTTTTGGCCCTTCGGTTTCTACTTTGTAGGAAACTGATATGGCTTTTGGCACATTTGAGAGTATTGACTGCCCGTGGTGATGTTGTGGTTAGCTTTTGTCAGGCTTCACGCAATACCGACCTAGGTTCTTTTGTTTATGTAGCTGGTCATGGGTCAATTCAACCCTTCATTCCTCCAAGGTCGATAAATGCATGAGCACCAAGTTTGCTTGACTGGGGGTCCAACGTCGAGCTAGCCTCTCGGCCTGGACACAAGGAAGCTAAGTAATGAGCTCTCCAGGCCCAAAAGCTATTGAAACGGAGATGGCCACTTGGGCTGAGTATAGCTTGTCTTGACAATACAAGATTCCACAGTTCTCATCAGCCGCCTTCCGAAGAAAGACTAGCTATAGAATTAAGTTTTTGATTTTAGAGTATTGACCTAGTCCTTTTGGCTGAAAAATTAACAGACACCACTTTAACACAGTACTTATTTCACCACGGCGCGTGCATAGCCTAAGTAACTAAACCTGAAATTTGAAGATAGTTGGGATGAAAGTCTTTTTGATTGGCTCCCACACGGAACATAACAATGTTAGTTACTTCAAAAAGATGTTCCATCGAAAATTTTATTATTTAACGTCCCAAACAGCAGCACAAACGTTCAAGATGGGTCGTCCGAATTTCGTTTAGTTGTAGTGGCAGTTACGTGACGTTACTTTGTTGTGTGTTTCAGCGTGCCCCCCTCGTCCGCACACGCCCCCTCCGCTGCCCCCCGTGTCCGTCATCAAGCCCCGCCTTTCCCTGAGGGAGGAGATCGAGGAGCTCTACGAGGACACCCTCCTGGGAGACCGCCCCGTCTCACTCATGTAAGTGCCTCCTGGTAAGCACCAGTAAGTGCGATTTCCTAGAACGCGTTATAAAAAGCAGGAGTTAACGAAATTTTCAGAACTAAAGAGTTAATCTTTATGCATACTTGTGCTTCAGCCCCGAGTTTACAGAGGAAGAGGAATCTGAAGAGCTTTACAACGATGCAGGTCCCGCAGAAGCCCCGCCTCCGTTGCCCTCAGCCACGCCCAAAAAGCCCAAAGAACCGCCTCCGCCATGCCCCTCGGAGTATCTGCAGCCCAATGTGCAAAGTTCCGGATCCTGTGGTAGGCAGATCGTTTTAAAATATGTTTATTCATTGGCTATAATCCTGGCTTTTCTCCAAAATACCAGATGATCAGAACCACTTATAACTCTCTATTTTGGTGTAACAAATCCTCTTTTTTAAACCTTGTTTCGCTTTTTTGTCCTTATCTTACTTATTTCCATTTATATAAAAGAATTATTACATAGTTAACTTTTTCATGTAATTATTTTAATCCGTTTTTCTATCATTTCCAATGTGCTTTTCTTTTTTTTTCAAAATACTATTTAAAGTAGTCAAGTTCTCTTATTAGACCATCATGTCACGTTACCTCTTAATGATTGTTTACTCTCAAAGTGATTTCAATCACACAAATTAATGAAATTTAAGATTAACTCCTTAAAAGGTTTAGCGTTTAGAGACTTGTGGAAAGTGGGCGTACATAGAAATTTATTTCGGGAGGGGCCCCAGAATTATCCCTCAGACCTTCCCATGCATATTTAATAGGTTTAATGTAGCTTTTTAATACATTTTTTTTGTAGAATTTGCGTCTTTAATGAACTTAATATAAGAAAAGTTGTAATTATTAATGTTCCAAATTAATGTACCAAAAATTGGAAATTTGACTATAAAAACAGGGTTTTAACCTGTTTTGATATACCTAGTCCGAATTTCATGGGGGGGGGGGCAATGAATGCCCCCTCAGCCCCCCCCCCCTTATATAAGCCCTTGCTTGTGGATATTAATGAAAGTTTTTAAAACCTTCCATTCTCATGAAGTGTCAAATTCAATATCCCTAAATTTCTAAAACTGTTTTTAATTTTTTTTCCAGAGGAACTCTACCATGATGCTGAGGAAGTGAGTATTATTTTTCTGATACTATCTCATCCTGAGTTTGAAATATCGTATTTAAACTAAGTAACCTGATTTTGTGGATACTCTGAAATAAACTAAAATGAAGTGTCTTTTTCCCCCAGCCTGACCATGAAGAGTTTTATGAAGAAATGCCTTGTGAAACTCTTGCTGAGTATGTTATAGATTTTATAATTATTGAAGAAATATCTAACTTTTTTTTTAATTCTCACTATTGTGAAGATTGTTTTATTTGACGTTTTTCTTCGTTTAATTACTAATTTTTTTACTAACAGTTCAAAAATTTGATAAATTGAAAAAAGTGTAAAAAATTAAAGTAAAAATTTAAAGAAAAGATAGAAAAATATACTATACCACTGAAGTAAAGAAACATACTTGAGGCTAATAAATGAAATGGACTTATTTTTTTATTTGATTATTATAATTATTAAAAATTTCACAGTAACTTAAAAATTGACTATATACATGAAAAATGTTGAATGGTCATTAAGTTTATCATGATTTGATAGTATTTTCTGATCAAAGTACTAACAGTAAACTTTCATATTATAGGGAAAATGAGTCTCCTATGTACAGTAACAACAAAAAAGAAATAGAAAAAATGAAAAGAGAAGAAGAAAAGAAGTTAAGGAAAGAACAAAAGGAAAAAGAAAAGAGGGACAAAGAACTAGAAAAGCTAAGAAAAAAGTTTAATGTAAGTAAAAATTAAAACATCATTACTATAAATACTCATTACCCAGTTATGAAGTTTATAAAGTTTTTTAAACAAGCTTGTTTCATTCAAACCAACCATTTTTGAATCAGTATCAGTTGATCAAAACCAGTCTGAAATGGCTGAACTATTTAATGCTAATAAATATCAATACAGCCCTGGAATATGGCAAAATTTTGTTTTTTGATACTGGACAAGTGCGAAATTTTTCCAATTGAAACTTAATTCAAATTTAGTTAAGCTAATTTTTTAGCAAAAGTAGGGGAAATCAGGCTAATACGACATACTCGGGTAAAATGACTTTTTTGATTTTCTTGAAATTTAGCAGAATGACAGCACGTATCAGGCAATTTTTTTCTTCTTTTATTGCTTCCAAAATTATTCAAACAGACACCATTGTTTGAAAGGCACTTCTTATCTCGTGGTGAACAAAAATAAAAATAGTGAGTGTCAAAATATTTTTTTTGTGTTTTTATAATGAGCTTTCTCTTATACAAATCCTTTCATTTACTTAAACTAAGATTCTTGTGTGAATGTGTGTTCAAGTAAGAGTATATTTCATGTGGTAGGTAGTTCCTTTTACTTTTTGTTTCACGAGAAATTGAAAATAAATAAAAATAAACCTTTAAGGGTAAAATGACATAGTATATCATTCTGAATCCTCAGTTGCTGAAATAGGTCTATCCCTCATGTTCCACAGAACAAGAACTTAATCTTAAGCGACGTTAACTCAGAAAGAATGCATACTCTGTTAACTTTAACGCCTCCTATGAAAGAAAAAACTAAAATTTTGTTTTATAAGCACATTACAGTTGTATTTTTAAATTAGCTAGTTATCTTTCCCCAAAAAATTAATTATAGATTATGCCAAAGTGCTTAACTACTAATATAGATATTATTTGGGATCAAATAAAATTGCTTTTGCCAAAGAAATTACCTTTTTTCCTACTAAATATTTACTATGTCATTTTATCCTTATATCGGGTAAAATGACACATTTTCTACTTTTTTAGAAAAGTAAGTTTTTGAAAAAGAAAAGAGAAAGATTATGATATACCCAATTAGGGGGTGTTAGAGCATTAAATAAACATTTCATTGGCTTTGAAAACTACAGGAAATCTATTTAATTAGTCTTTTACGGTTGCTTTGAAAAAGTGGTATGTCGTATTAGCCTGATCTCCCCTATGCAGTTACTTGCTTGACATTTATTGTATAGCTACTATTGCAACGATAGTTTTAATATCCAAAAGAGTAAGTTATTGGTACAATTTTTTCTTTCCCTTTTAGTTATATTTTTATATTTTGTTGCAACCTTGCAAAAAATTTGAATGAAAATGTTAAGATTCCTTGTGAATCATAAATAACATTTTTTAGCAAAATAAAAATTTTATATGCAAGTTAACTTATTTTGTTACTTAGCTATTTATGTTTAAGTTATATATTTATGATTATATTTGTTAACTCCTGCAGGCTAGGTCTATAGATGGCTTAAAATCTTCTAAATGTAGCTTTTTCCTATCAAGAGTTTGAAGTTTTTCAGAAACTTTTTCAGCAAGTAATGATCAACAAATTAAGCAAAACACGTTTATTTTTTAAAATAAAAACGCCTCCAGTTAGACTTGTTTGATTGAGGTAGTACTAATATATCCTTCTCCTTCAGTTGACAGGTGAGGAAATCCCCATAGACGACGGTCTGGTGAAAGCTGACAGCAGGGGAGGAAAGGGAGACCTTCCTGTGAAGAGAGGAGAAGTAGTTCTCATTTTGAGAATGGAGGGCAACCCCTCTGGAAGATGGCTGGTTAAGAATGAGAAGGGTAAAAGTGAGTGTGCTCATCTTGATTATTTTGGAAACTTGTTTTTGGGTAACTTACAGCCAATTCACCGCCTACTTGACCGGTGGTTAACTGGCAGGAAAAAGAAGACTATTGAAGCAAAATGCCCAACAATAGACTGCCAGTTAACCTCCGGTAAGGTTGGCGGTGAATATGGCTTGTTAGAGGGAAGGACCTACTTGATTTCTTGTATTTTTTAAACCAATGCTCTATTGATGGTCAATTGTATTGAAAATGGGTTTTAGATATTACAGTATGTGCATTATAAAAATTAATTTAAATACAAACTTTATACTGTCAACTTTTTTTATGGTTACAGTTTTGAAATAATAATCAAATTTTACTGTATTCCTATTATAGAATATTTTAAGTATACTTTTCAAAGTGTACTGTTTATGAAATTAGATGTTAATCAATGACAATCTTAAACTTGCATTTATTGGTTACCAAGATTAAAATTTTGACTTGTATTAAACATCATATTGTTACCACCACGCCAAAAACATGAATCTGCTATGTATAAGAATAGCAGATTCCTGTTTTTGGTGTGGTGGTAACTATATGTAAACCCCATACAGATATGTGTGTCTCCATATAATATGTATCTTATTCTACTATCATTGTAGTGAAAATGAATGTATTAAATTATTGTGTTACAAGTGATAATTAATAGATGTTCTCTTTTGCAGTTGGCTATGTGGAGCTGACAAACATAGAGGTAGACCCACTCTCCGTTAAATCTGTAAGCTTCCCACAACTTTGCTTGCTTTCCCAATCTGGAGTGTGCAAGAAAAGTGTGCATGATGTGACTGGGTTTTTTTTAAAACAATTAAAGCACTGTTCATGCATACATATTACCAAAAGCACAGTTATCTAAATTTTGAAAAGGAACCCTAAATGTGTTTTAGAGGTTGTATATATGTTATTTATGCATGAAGAATGCTTTTTTATAGCACTTTGTTTCAAAATATATGGACTAAAACTTTTAATATTTTTGTAAACAACTTGTTTTTGTGTGTTGTGCTCTGGGTTAGTTAGATGAATAGATTAGTTTTTACTAGGCCAGTTTATAAAGCCAGCCACTTTGATCAAAGGTCTATATTTCCAAATAAGAAAATATAACATGACTTCATTGTAGCTTTTTATGGAATATTAGTTTATAATTTATGTTTTTCAATTTGTGTCCTATCATATTCGTGAACTATAATCTAAGAAAGTATTGCTTAAAGCTGATGTGATGATTTATGATCTTTTGCCAATGGTAACTGGCCCCTGCATATTTTCCCTGAACCCTGGTGGGCACAGTTGTTTTGGACATAAAATGTTAAGTTTAGGCTGAGTGATAAAAAAAAATAATGTGTAAAGGATTTCATGTCTTATTCAATGAGCACTTTCTACTTTTGGAAGTTCTAAAAATAATTCAAGGAAATGGACTTAATATTTCATAAAGAGTTACACTTAAGATGGTGGAATATTCATCTCATTCCTTTCAATAACAAAAACCCAAGACATTTTTTAGAGTCAGGGGCGTCATTTCAGTTTTTGGTTGGGGGGGGCAAAGATTTTTTTCATGGGGCTGGACCACGCCGTAACCAGACTTTTGTTTTTTTTGGGGGGTGTTGACTCAATGTTATTTTTAAGGTACCCCTAACGAGTACGTTTATACATTAAGATTTAGATCACTTAAAATTACACACACTAATGTTAAAATTTTACAGCGTGAGCTCCAAGTAAAAATAGGGGGCACCCCCAGAAAAATTTTGAAAATTTGCATCTAAAAGTAGTGTTTCAGCTCATTTTGAGGCCTTCTGGGTTACATCAGAAGAGAATATTTCCTTGGAAACCAAAAAATTTTCAAGGGGCAAATTAAGTTAAAAATGAACATAAAGTTTCAAGGGGGTCTGGGGATCCTCCCCCAGAAAATTATTTGAAAATTCCCCTTTAAACTAGTGTTTTATCTCATTTTCAAACTATTTGGAGAACACCCAAGGGGATCCGCTTCTTGTAGGCTGCATGCAGAATTTTCAAGAGAAAAACACTGTATAACAGACATAGAATTTTAAGAGGGGGGTCTGGGGGTTCTCCCCCAGAAATTTTTTTGAAATTTTGTTTCTTAAAGTAGTGTTTCAGCTCATTTTGAGGCCCTTTGGTTTACATCCGAAGAGAACAGTTCATTCTAAACCACAGATTTCTCAAGATAAAAAAGTTTCGAGGGGGCTAGGTCCCGCCCTCACAAAAAATTTTCAAAATCGCTCCCTTAAACTAGTGTTTTATTGCCTTTTCAAACTCTTTGGGAAACCCCCAAAGTTAACCGCCTCTGGTAAGTGGAAGAAATTTTAAGGGAAAAACACTGTAAAAAGGCTTCAAACTTTTAGAGGGGGTTTGGGGGTTCTCCCCAAGAAATTTTTTTGAAATTTGACCCCCAAAAGTAGTGTTTTAACTGCTTTTGCGACTTTAATTTGGGTTACATCCGATGCTCCTTGAGGAAGTTACAGATTTTTCATTTTTTCAAGGGAATTGCAGCTATTTTTCACATAAAAGTGTAAACCTTAAGGGGGGGGCAATTGCCCCCCCCCTGACCCCCTAAATGACGCCCATGTTTAGAGTGTATGTGTTGTGTGTGAAATAGCATAAAAAAAGGTATAACTAATCACTAACCCACTGTGTTGAAAACTTAGGCTACTTCTGGAAGTAATGAGTGTACAACTCCAGTTGAGAAGAACTTTACATGGTTATCTAAAATCACTGCTTGTGTGAGGCAAGTAAAAACAGTTCAAAACGCTTTTTATATGCAGCAGTCTCCTTGTATGGCATTAGAGACTGAAATCTTGCCTTGGCAGTGACTTGAAATAGGTGTTGACAGCCGACGTACGGGGTACATAATCCATTCTTGGGGTTTGATAGCTGTTTTCTTTCTATACAATTTGTTTTAGCTTTATACTTCTAATTTTTTTAAAAATTAAATGCTGTAAACAATCAGATTCAAAATAATTTTTTGGTCCAAAAATGTTTTCTCCTATCTTCCAGTCCTATATCAATCAAATTTAGTAAAAAATATTTACATACTAACATGCAAAACCAAAAGAGTTCCTTCCATACTCCTACAACAAAACCTGACCAAGAAATATCATCTTAAATTCCTCTCTTCCAGACTTAATATCACAAGAGGCTGTCACCAAATTGAAATTCTATTTATTGAACTAGTACCGTGTTTTATGTAACTTTATATGGTCCATCAACTTTAATAATTAATTCATCTTAAGATTATAGGACTTTTTTATATTCTTTGTCAGTGTTAGAATATTTTTTTTAATAAATGACAGCGCTGAAGGACTGTGCTTATAAAAATTTAAACTTTTTTTTTTTCAAAATAAACTTTCTATTAATGGGAAGCACACATCTATGTAGAACCATTTAGAAATAGCTATCATACCATGCTAAGAGTGGACACCCTGTATATTCTAAGCTCATATTTCTCATAAAATGCTTCAAGTAAAATACATTTATTGCCCAATACTATCACATGGGCAGTTCTATAGGCATGTTTATACATAAAGTTTTTTATCTGTATGTTGATGCATGTGAAGCGAATGGAACACTTTGTGCATGGTCATTTTACTCTGTCTTGTATATCTGTGGCAAATTGCATTATTATGCTTAAAAAGCTTTATATTGCTTTGCAGTTCTCAACATGATTTTGAATTAAGTTGCTATCTTTAAATATTTCAAAGAAAGAACTGCTGCATGCAAGTTTTAAGATTATAGCTTTGACAAATAAGTTGATGTGATGTTTCATTGATCAGAACAAGAAACTGCACATCATTATTTGAATGGAATACTAAAATGTTGCATTTTATTGATGAATAAAATTCATTCTTTAGTTCCAAGAAAATGCTTTCAATATTATCTGTTACATCTATATTTATATCACATTAAAATAATTTCTAAAATTGCTCTTTTAACATTTATAAACCTACTTTATTTTAGGTGATGTCCATTAGAAGATTTTCTGTGATCAGTGCAAGGTAACAAAGCTATTAAAAATCAAGTAGCTTTACTCGTTATTTCAAAAGTTTAGGTTCTTGATGCAACCACTTAGTTGTAATCCTCACTATATGAATGTTGACTTGTTGTCAAGTCTATTAATTTCCTTTCCAATTTAATTTAATTAATTTAATTTAATTTAATTTAATTTTTTTTTAATTTCCTTTTTTTTTTAGAACTCACATTTGCTTGTTATTTAGTTTAAAATATATGCTTCTTCAGGTGTTATAATGATACTAAATGTTTTATTTCAGTGAAGAGCTTTATAATGAAGCAAAGTCATACTCAGACGAAGAAGGTAAAGAAGTTTCTATTGTTCTCAGTTTGACATAATTTTATGTAAATGAAAAAAGTATGCAAAAATAGTCATACGAAATTAAACATTTAGTGTCATTGCACTTTAAGTGCACCTAATAATCTAAGACCATCAAAATATCTTCCTCCCCATTCTGCTTTCAAAAATTAATCCCTTATACTTTCCAATGCAGTGCAGCACATCAGTGTTTTAAATACCCCTACTTAACAAAATCAAATTTTACAGGTATTTATGAAGTAACATACTGACCTTGGTGGAGTAAGGATTGTATAGGAGAAACTCGCCTTATATTTGAGTATAACAAGCCATTGAAGTTTACCTCTTTGGTTTTTAACCAAAGAAAAATTGGGTGATTGATAACCTAATTATACTTTTGAGTCAAATTTGTACCAAACTTTGTAAATAGACACTTTTTTATACTCATAGTTAGCATGTCTAATTATTTGCTTCATAACTTAAAAATTTGGTTCAATTGCACAGCCAGAGGTTTTGGATTGTCGGACAAAAATTTAGTACTTGTTAGGCTGTGTTAAGATGTCTGACAACATTTAACTCTACTTCATAACATGGCCAAGAAGGAACATCTCAAATGCTCCATTTAACTAAACTTGAACGCCTTTTGAAAGTGCTCTTACAAAATTTTTATACAAGTTTAAGAATGATACTTATTAAGTATATATAAAACTATTTATGTACCTAATACTTTATTATACAATGTCATGTATTTTCTATGTGAACTCTCATTTTGTTACATATTTATAATTTAAGAATACCAATTTTGTAATGAATTTGATTCACCCATTTTGTACATACATTCATGCAGTCATTTGACTAAAATACTATACTCAGCATAATTTATATTGAATGTAACTACAGCAAGAACCTTGCAAATGTCTAGTCTAAAATTTTGTATGTATCTATTGATCAAATTTATACAAAATAATAAACTGTATTCTTTGTTCCTTCTATACCTCTTAATTATGTGTTAACAAATGTGTACTTACATACAGTCAAACCCTGCAATTGTGAACTTTGCTTCTGTGATACTCCCATTGTTTTAAGGAAATTGCATAGAAAAAATACTGAACTGATATATTCTGTAACTCTTTTGAATTACATTCTTTCATTTAGTTAAATATAAAAGTTTAGTGATAGCACATATTGGTTCCATTTTATTGTTCACTCTTTACAGGGTTTGGCTGTAGTGTGTAGCTTTTGAAAATCTTAATACCAGACTTGCTTCATAAAGCTATTAAATTCTATAAATATTTTGTTAAGCTAATAACACTAAAAGCCATCTGCATATGTATTTACCAGCAGCTAAAGAAAGAAATTAGCTTTTTGATTAGTGGAATCCTTCTTTGACCAAAGATTTAACACTGATGCTGATGGCAGTAAAAATGATGAAAAGGAATAAATCAAATACAAAAGTTTAATAGTTGTTTAAACATTACAAGATACAGCATTTACACTAGAACAACCCAGTCATAATTTTCATGTTCCAATTTTTGAAAAATAAAAACAGGAGGAAAAATCAGATGCCTTTTTTCCAAAAAGTAACAGACATAGATTTAATGTGTGTGGGAAGGTTTCCTTAATATATGAAAAATTTATTGAGTTCTGTACAAATATGTATAACCTGCCTCATTTCTAGTCTTTTACGACTTTCTAAAAAGTATAATTTAAACATAAGGAAAACAGTAAATATCAGGGTACATACACAAAGGAGAGATAACACTGTAAAAATACTTATGATATGTATACCCCAGGCACAAGTGAGATTCGTAAGTTACTAGTGGTTCAGTAAAATAATTTCTAAGAGGAAAAATTGAATGAATTCATATTGTTGGTGTAAAGGTTGTATAAAATGTTAGTGTATAGGTTATGTTCTTAACATACTTGAACCATTTTCAGAACTCTAAAGCTATGGTCTTCCATACATGTACAAAATTTGAGCTACAAAAATATCTATAGATACAAATGTTAAGGCTATTTAGATGATATTCAGCATTTTACTGACCAAGTGCAAGTTGTTTCCCTTCTTGGCAATTTTCTTATTATGCTAGAAATATCACAATAATAAACTTAGAGAATGCTTTTAGAAAGCACATCAAAGAAACCCCTTATTAACAGCCTGTAACTATGAGTTACAATGTTGTGCTTTTACTTCTGGCAGACTAAAAAAACCATCAAGAAGGGAAATTTGAAATAAGTTGCACTTTGCATTTAGTCAGTTGATCTAGATTCTAGCTAGATAGATCCTTGTTCATTTAATGACATCACAAAATCTATCACAAACATAAATGGAACACAAAAAATAAAAAATCACATTCTATCTCAACCCCATCCTACAGAAAATATTTACAGTATAAAGTTTCATGATTATATCATCTAAAAAGTGATGACTAAAATTTACTACAAAATTTTGTCATTTCACCACAAATAAATATATGCTCAGTTGGTCCATCGTTATATAAATTCTAATAAACAAATAAATAACAATCTAAAATTCACCATGTGTGCATGATACGTATTTCTCAAAATGAGAAACTATCAGCTTTAGTGGATAATGAACAGGGAATGTTGTTAGTAGATCCATTTACCTATAAAAAAATTCAACCTTATATTTTAATGGGAAATGATTTCTAGGGATAGGGTTTCAAAGAAAATTTAATTATACAGATAGAGAGACTTCAAAAAATAATATTCAAGAAAGCTTAAACCAAGGAAGAAAAAAAAGATTGCAAATTCTATCAAGGACGAGACTTACCTTTGGCAAGCAGGAACAATTGGTTTTTGAAGAATTCTAGGGGTAGTCTCCATCACACGTACCAAGAGGTTGTCTAAGTAGTTCTCTAAGTCTACAATCTTATCATGCTGTTTTTCTAACTCTGTTTGTTGCTTGATTGCAAGAAGAATCAAATCCTAAAAGAATAAAAGCCCATTTAAAATAGTTGACATTGAATAGAAGAAAGGAGCAGTAGAAATAATTAAATTAAATATATTCAAGTTATCCAGGTTCCACTGTATTTTACTTTAAAAAAAATAATTTAATGTTATTCAGTTTTACTTACTCTTTAGAGATGTTTTATTTGATACAAAAATACTTAATTAAATAAAACACTAAACTTCAAGCAGTTTTCAAGAATTTCCTATTGGTAAGAATATGTTGACATGTCATGTTAATTAAAGAAGCATCAATTTAACTGAGAAATTTGTTTGGTTTAAAACTATTTTATTAATCACTCTACATTTTTTTTATCAATTTTGGTGGATTATCAGAGCTTAGGTTGCACCTGAACTTCTCTAAAACATATGAAACAAAACAAAAAAAATCAAAGACCAACGAATCCTAAATTCATAGCAATAATCCTGCATCAATAGCATTTATGACATAAAGTAGAGGACTTCAATGTAGAAAAAGTGATCTAAAAAGGACTGTCCATGAGATTTAATAAAAAGGTAATGACCTGGTGATTCATTTTTTCATACTGTTGCATCACTTCAGAAGGTACGCCAACAGGAATGGATTTATTGTTCTTGGGAGATTCTGCTTTCAGGATGTCTATCCTGGTTTTCTTCGGATGCCCAGACAAGGGACTCAATTCAGGAGACTCTGATAACTGTAATGTGTGTCTTCTCAGATCTAAAAATGAAAGGCTCTTCAAATTAAGACCTGCAGATAGATGAAAAAATGCAACAGGTTAGTTGTAAAGATATTTTTTTCTAAACTATCTCAATATGAAGCAACATTAAACTATATTAAACTAAACTTTCAAAAAATTAAATAAACTAACAGTTCAGAAGACTTTAACATTTTTTGTTTTAATTAAATTAAATATAGGGAGGAATATAAGAATAATTCTTTCAAATAGTTTTCTCATTACAATGCAAGCTTATCCTGATAGAAATTATTCTTTGAAAATTCCATTCAAGATGGTTAGTTATTTTCATAAAAAAAACCCTACTTGTTATATTATTATACTTTTAAAATTTAAGCAAGTAAATTGTAAATTTTGTTTCCTTAAACAACAAATTTCATAATTCTCAGTTTAGCCTAAAAGCTATAATAAACAATTGAACATTAACAGAAATTGTTAATTTATTAGGTAAATGATTTTGATAAGGGGTCTTGAAAGAAAAATTCTTTTTAGAGAAGCTTCATTTCACATATCAACAAGAGGACACTTTTATGTTGGAGTTAAATGAAGAAAAAGATTAGTAAGCACTCACTATTTCGTAAAGTTTCAAATTTTCTTCTGGCTGGTGCAATAGGAGATTCCTTTCGTAAAGCTTCAATTATGTTTGTCTCTGATCTTGCAATAGGAGATTCTGAAATCAAAACAATCAGAACCATGTCACCATTTATACTAGTTTTAAGCTAAAATCTTAAAAACACTATTTTCAAGTTGTTTTTATTTAAACACATTTGTGTCATCAATATTTTTCTAACCCAAACATCAAAGAACATGTTTGCATAAGATTGATGTAGTGTAGAGGAAATAAAAAGCTTTTTAAATATATTCAGGCCTTTTCCCCGCTTAAATAATTTTGAACAGTAAACTATGAACAGGGTGTCCAGTTTGTGTTACAGAAATATTTGAAAACTGTACTATGTCAAAAGAAACAATTAGAAAAGAAATATTAACTCTTTGCAAGTCATATTTAGGTTTCTGACAATAGAAAAAATTACTGCTCTGTAACATTAAGCCTTGGAAATATTAAACTTTCGTTCTTTTTGAAACTTTCATTTGAAAGTAGGAAAATAATTGTAAATAAATTGGTTATGATATCCTACCTTTGGAATGTGAGAGCAACCTGTTGGTCCATTCCCCGTGGTTAAGTAACTTAGGTTCTGGTGCAAAAGGGGCTTTCTTCAGAGAAGGCTTACTGATCTGCTAAAAAATACAATTCATGTGGCTTAGTACAAAAGAAAACAATAAAAACATAATATAAAAATCTTTATACCTTGACATATAAAAAAGAAACTATTATGTAGCTACAATGCTTTTGAAATAATAATACACTGTAAATCCATTTTACTATCTCACATTGTCTAAAATTTTAGGTGTGAGTTAGTTAAGTTAGAACAATTGCAATAAATGTTATGTACTAGGATAAACTTAATGATTAATTAGTAAAGAAATATTAAAAAGTAAATTTTAATTTATAACACTTTAAATTTTATTAGAATACTTAGTGTCAAAAAGAGATTATTATACCTATTCCAAATTTATAAAACATTAATTTTCATTTATTGTTCGAATGGGTCATTTTCAAAATTTGCTTACATTTGCTGTCCCGAAGGTAAAACATGAAAATTAAACCATTAATCATTATTAAAATTTCTGTTTGAGCTATGATTTAGGTAAAGTAGACTAAATTAAATATTTCTAGCCTTTAATTAAGCCGTTGATTTGGAAAGCGGTATTACTTCGCTTTTTATATTTCCGCTATATTAAGTTTATTTTGACTGATTTATCGTTTGCTTGTGTTTAAAATTGATAAATGAAAGATAAACAAATGTTCTTCAAAAATGCATCAGATTATAATGGTTTAAGTCAATTATTTTAGTTTTGTGTGATACCAGGGACATGATGTTTTATATTAGAGTGTCATTTTATCCTTAATTTTAGGAAAAAAGTGTATCGTCAATTGCTCTTTTCCATATATTTTTCCCATATTTAAAAACACAGATGTTCATTACATTAAGAAATAATGTAGTTTGATAAAAATATTTTTCAATTTTGAAATGTAAGCGTATGGTGAAAATGACCCTTATACTACTTATTTTTCATGTGAATGAAAATTTAGCTGGTTCAACAATCAGCCAAAATTACGAAGTGTTACATTATGGTACCAACCAGGGCCGTATCCAAGGGGGGGGTTTAGGGGTTCAACCCCCCCCCGAAATTTTGACATCAATTTTTATACAGCTATTTTTCTTAAAAATTATGTCTCACAAGGAGCGATCCTCTTCGGGTATAACCCAAAGGGTCTCAAAATGAGTCAAAACCCTACTTTTAAAGGTAAAATTTCCAAAATTTTTCTGGGGGAGAACCCCCAAACCCCCTCGAAATTTTGAAATCCATTAAGTACGATTTTTACTTCAAACTTGTGTGATTTACGTAGTGGTCCTCTTTGATGTAACGTAAAGTGTCTCAAAATGAGTTAAAATGTCACTTCAAGGGGAAAAATTCAAAAATTTTTCTGGAGTAGGAACCCTAAAACCCCCTCAACATTTTGCCATTTATTACAATATACCTTCTTTTTACCTTGAAAATTCGGCCACTTACAATAAGTGGTGCTCTTTGAGTGTAATCTAAGGGGTCTCAAAATGAGCTAAAACACTCTATTGAGGGGCAAATTTCCAAAAATTTTCTGGGGGTGGCCCCCCAGACCCCCCTTTAACTTGGAATTCATACTGTTTGTACAATTTTGAAATTTAGTGCATCAAAATTTCAATCCAGTGTTGTAATCTAAAACTTAACGTATAAAAGTACCCATAAGGAGGTACCTCAGAGAATATTTGAGTCAAACCCCCCACGAAACAAAAGTCTGGTTACGGCCCTGGTACCAACAAATCTACAAACAGGATTAATTTTAAAAAAAGCATTTGGAGTATCAACTCAAAAACACTATCTGCTAACTAGAAAATTTGACAATTGAAGAAAACAATTACATTGATTCCTTGACTTTCCACTGAGTTGGAGCTGTCTGACATGTTTTCTTGTTCCTCACATGGCAACTCTTCCATGCTGTCTGCCTCTTGGATTGTACTCTTGATCATAGCAGATTGAGGAAGGGATAACGTGCTACTCTATAATTACAGAACAAAATTTTTAATACAATAAAAATAACCTTTATTGCATTGCTATTTTGATCACAAGTTAAATTTACTAAAATAAAAACGTAATTATAAGATGTAAGATAATGTTATTATAAAACATAATTTTGCTTTTAAATTAGTAGATAATTGTTCAGTGTTTTGTCTAAGATTTTTGATACAAATAAAATAAATAAAATGTTTTCAAAAATTTCATATTTTTTTTTTAAATTTAATAAAAAAATTTAAGTCATTAAGATTCACTTTACACAGTAAATTGTAAATAAAAATTTACCCCAAAGCTAGTTATGCAATAATGCACTTTTAAAGATTATGTTATGAACATGTTGAATTTCAATCAACATCAAATTTATTTGTATTTATAAGTTTAACACCAATGATAAGATATTAACATCATTGATATCCCATATTAAATACATTTAAAAAAATGTAACATACTTTAAGGACAAATAAACCTTAGATATTAAATTATTTAATATAATGAATATAATAACTTGTAAATACATTTGTAAATAGGTATAACTATATATATTATATAACTTAGGTGAAAAATAATATTTTCATGTATGTAACCATACATAAAACATTAAGACTAATTTAAACTTTATCAGCATTTTCACTTACATAAAGTGCCCCATGGCGTTTCATAGGAACATGGTCAAATTCTTCCTCACAATCCAACTCATCGATAGTGTCTTCACACGTCCCTGAATCAGCATCAGACATTCGTTTTTCCCTTAGGCGCTCTAGTCTTTTGCGAGGGTCTAAGTTTCTCAGAGAAACAGTGCGGGAAGGCAGCTTTTGAATTTTATGGCCTGAAAAATAAAAATATTTTTGCTCATTTCAGTTGATAAGTATCAGTTTTTAAAAAAGAAAAATATCAAAACAATAATAATAGAATAAAAATTAAAAATAAAATAAAAAAAAATTTAATTGCATAAAGTAAAGAAAATCATATAATTTGAAAATTAATTAATAACAGGATAGATTGTCACAAATACAAAAACCAAATTAAATATTTCTAGTTTAAAACATTTCAAAAAATAGCTAAGATTTAAAATTTAACCACAATTAAAAAAATAAGCTTATATTACAACCTGCTTTGCATTAATATTAATAACTTCTAATAAACTAATTTAGCAAAGGCTAATTTTTTACCCAAGATTTTATAAATTAACAAGTTAAAACCAGATAGTATCACCATAATTATTTTTATCCTACAAACTATACACGATAATTTTATCATAAATAATAAAGACAATCTTTAAAAATCATATTTTTGAATCATAATTAAAGTATTACGATGACTTGAATGATCAACTACTTTTAGCTCTGATATTTCAAGTGGACTTACCAACACTGACTGCCAAATTTTTGATGGAATGTTTCTTTTTCTTGATACTCAAGTCGTTTAAGCTCTGGGTATCATTGCACCTACGTACAATAAAGGCAATACGGACTTCCAAGTCACCCCTATTCTTTTCTTCACTTTTTTCACTTTTCCCTTTAAGTGTGTACCACCTAGGTAAAAGTAAGATAAGAAAACATTAACATCCAAAACTATTAAAAAGATGGCATTCAAGTAGATAGAAGAATATCAAGATTAGGGTGGCCCTTATTATAATGGAGAAAAAAAAATTTCAATATTTTTTTGGGCACCCCCCTCAATTTTTTTACTTTTACCATGAAATGAAAGTGTGCAAAAGGATTTTCCGATATTTTAATATTAACCCGTGCCGCACGGCGGTTGAAGTTTGAATCCCATAGCGCGCCATAGTAACTGTGGCTTAATGTGGGAATAGCTTCTCCGCTCGTTTTCTGAACTTCAGAATGACAATTGATTTTAATAATCTCAGCATTATTAAGGGTAGGGAAGATGAAAATGCTACCTAAAAATATTATTAGTAGATAAAAGCAGTAAATTTAATAAAAAGGTAATTCTTGAAAATAAATTGTAAAAATATCCAATAAAATTAATTCACATAGCATAACACAAAACAATAACTACACTTTTAGATACAATAATTTTAAAAAAATCCGTTTAATGTTTTGTACACATTTTCAATGTAACAAATTCTATATATCTATAACATTTATTAAATTCTATGTAATATCTTAAAAAAGAAATAGTTTATTCACTTTTAGGACCAATTATTCAAATTTACGCTTAAAAGTATAATTTTTGCAATCGGGGTATTGTTTTCCCTTCAACATATTGCAAAAGGTACTGTTTCTGCTTCTCATCTATTGTGAAAAGTCCATTTAAATTTCGAATTAGTTTTACACCCCTTTCAACTGTGTCATTGACAGTAGTCAAATTTTGAAATTTCTCTGGTATTTAGGCATATAAAAAGTCATCATTCCAAAGTTCTGGATTGATGTTAAAGAAACTAATATCAACGTTCAATCTCTTAATAAAATTAAAGTTTTTTTGGGAAATAAAGTCCTCAATTTTTCCCTGAAAAATAAGGAATCAATCCGTAATTAATTAGGTATAGTAAAATTTATTATAGTAAAATAGTAAATAGTAAAATAATATTTATGGCTTATTTTTGATTGATATTTTCATCAAATATTTTTCACCGTCTTCCTTATTGATACCATTCCATCTTTCAATTATTTTTTTCAACTAAGATCACATCTGGACTTATTTTAATTTGGGCAGTTCTTGCTCAAACACACTTCTTAATATCAATTAGTATATGTGATGGTGACATGTGAAATGCGTAAGCTCTCGCTCCGCATAGTGTTCCAAAATATTGACAGTACCATTAATTCATCCAGTGTGGGAACTGGTGGTGTCTGAAGAGCGAATTTTCCTAATTATAAATTATCAAATTTTACCAAGTTTTCATGGATTTTAACAAACATCTTCATTACACATGGTCATTTTGTGACTCTTATTTCATCTTTTCTTCATTCTGATCTAGAGGAAGCGAGCGGACAAGCTATTCCCCTACTATAAGCCATAGTTACTATGGCGCGCTATGGGATTCAAACTTCAACCGCCGTGCGGCACGGGTTAATATTAAAATATCGGAAAATCCTTTTGCACACTTTCATTTCATGGCAAAAGGAAAAAAATTAGGGGGGGTGCCCAAAAAAATTCCGACTTTGAAAAATAAGGGCCACCCTAATCAAGATATACTTCATCCAGTGAATTAACTATAGCTGTTAAACAGCCATTTTAATAATTGCAATAAATAATAAAAGTAATGCCCTTTACTACGTATGATATAAAGAATCACATATATTTGAAATTTAGTTAAAAATTAATTTATTTGGTAGAAAATAATAATAAATTCTTAAATTTTCACAAAAGTACCACTAATTAGGGAACAGTGAAAGCCCCACAATCAAACCATTTAATTTTTAAAAAGATCTTAACATAGTATGGGTCCATAATAAAAATATGTTTTTAATCATAAAAACATTTGATGAGTGAATTTACAGACTCCAAGAACTATTTTAAGATATGAGACAGGCAAAGAAACACATAATACTTAGAACATAAATAATGAATGACTCTAAATAATTGGATCAAAGATCATCTGCAAGTATGGCTCGATTCAATCGTTAACTGCATAATTTTATTTAAAAAAAACCACCCAAGTATAATCTGGAGCCAAAGTCAACTTTAAGTCAAACACACAACTTCAACAAAAGTATCTCTCTATTCTTTACAAATGTATTTTATGCAAGGAAAAACTTAATATGTGACTACTAACTTGGTAAATGGACGGTCAAAGTTTTCTATTCCTCGTAAAGACACAGAAGTTTGTCCAAGGAACTCGTCTAAGCCCAGCATGTTTCGATGGAATACTGTGAGATGAACATCAGAGTCCCTGCCTATGAGTGTTCTAGAGTATATTGGAATATAAAGTTTATAAATTAATTGCATAATACATATCTTAAATACTAAAGACACACACATAGTTAGTATCTTCTTATTATTTTCTCTCAACAGCAAATTTTGTTAAAACTATAAAAAATTATAGTAAAGCTGTTCATAGTTTTGAAAACAATCCTTCAAATGACTTTCTAAGCAAATGTTATGTTAACATTAGCCTAGAAAAAATTTAAATTTTGTATTTTATAAAAAATATTAACTACTAGAGTCTGCAATATAAATACCCACCCATATGGTACAAAATGATACTGTTTTTATGCATTATTTTGGAAGATATAAGTTCCGTTGTTTTGAAAATTCTCAACACTGTTTAGGACAAATATAGCAATTAAAAATGCCATATAATTAAATAAAACTTACAAGTCACATTCTTCATACCACTCGGGGTTAGAAGACTTCTCTTTGATAGTTGTTTGGAATTTCTCTTTTCCCATTTGAATAAGAACGAATGCATCATTGAATCCTTGGAAAGGAAATAATGTAAAAATTATACGGAGAGACACATATATATATTTTTATTTTATCAAGACTATTTTTACAGGATTTTGCAAAATTTTGGCTAATTTCTTTACATGGTTAAAGGTTTCGTAATAACTCTTTATAAATCACCAAATAAATAATAATATAGTATTATAATTTTGATCTTTACTCATATTGGATTTATAATAATTAGAAATTAAAAGGTCACAGTATTAGATTGCTTTGCAAACAGTTATAATAGTCTGAGTTCCTTTTTGATTGAGAAATCTATTTATACTACTGAAAGCATCAGAAAGAAGAGCACCAGTATAATCCTGAAATTAAAATTTGAGAAGATAACATTGTTTATAATAAAACACATTTGAGTTCAAATACTAATTGAAAAAAAAAAACTTAAAAAGAATTTGAGTTTGCTAACTACATTCTGAACAAAGATAAAAAGGTTTTCATTACAATATAATTGAATTTTAGTAAAGCTGCAGTACACCCGAGTCCTCCCTCGTCATTTAAAGTAAATAAACACTTCTCCACAGTAACAATTCACAATGAAAAAAAAAACTTATGATGTAACCTTTATCTTGAGTCGAACAAAAAGACCATGTTCCTCAAATGCCATAACATTGAAAACACTGAAAAGCAAACAGCTGATTCAATGAAAACTCATCAGACAAGGTCATCTACAGAAAGCGTGTAATTCTCTTCATGGAGATTCCTTGAAACGACGTGACATTCCTCAAGATTTTATCAAATTACTTTAACACGACTATTAGGCCAGATTTATAGTCCAAAAGGAAATATTCCTCCTACAGTGAAATTTTCATTATTTATAATGTGACATATCTAAATTGTTTCCCTCTCAGCCTCACTCCAAATAACTATTCAACTATATCTTCATCTCCCTTTTGTTTTCATACCTACATATTTTTTCTATGTATTTCTCTCTCCCATTTTTACGACAAAATTAAATTATTTCCTCCCTTACCCTCTAAAAAAACCTATTTCTCAAAGAGAAAAAACACTTTTTTAACAACCACTCATTTTTCTATACTCGTCTCACTACCTCTCTAACATATCTTCCGTCTCCTAAATTTCCCCATAAAATTCCAATATATACCCATTTCTCTTTCTCTTCTTTTCTCATATCTATATTTCTCCCTTCGCCTCTTTTTCTTCTCACAATCCACAGGTAAACATCAAAGACACATGAAAAAAATATCCTTAAAAGCATTAATTATAATAGAATCAAATAAATAAAAATCTACGACTAACAAGTTTTCACGAAAAAAATTCAGTGATTTAAATACCACCATTACAGAACCAAATGATCGATAGTCTCATGGCAATAGAGGTTTAGCTATAATTACACAATACAGATCTCTTTAAGTAGATACCAAAAGGTAATAAAAATATGCATGAAATCGCTTATCTAAAAGCTTATTTTTCATTGCTTTAATGCATTTTCCCACCATCAACTATAACCTTTCCAGGTGTGTTTTACTCATACGGGCAGGTACGGGCGTATGCTTAACTACAGATTCTAATTATTAACAAGGGTCAACGACCAAAATTTCTTGCTCGCAACAGTTTCTTTTATATTTTTTCTTCTCATCTCTAACATATGCCAATTCACATACGAAGCGGTCTTTCTGGATTCGAGAAGGAAGTTGGAATACAATGCAACGGAGTTTTTAAGAGCGCAGTTCATATTTGAAAACGGGCTCTTTAAAAAACTGCATGAAGCCAACCATGACTGCTTACACTTCATTTAACCATGAGATAGTATATTTCAAACAAATCACCACACAGAAAACGTTGAACTCTACTTTCGTTCAAAGTTTGATTGTATCGAGTCAAGAATTTCATTAAGAGTAAAAAATATTCAAAAAGAAGTAGTTTATTTTAATTTAGGAAGCCATTTTAAAAATTTTGAAAATCGTGATGCTTTATATATAAAATAAACACAAATTTTATTAAAAAATAGCATTACGTTTTTCCGCCGTTACTACGTGAGCTCACAATTTTAGAATAGCTTTAAAATATATATATTAACGTAATTTAAAGTTTAAAGTGCTACTTACTGAGCTACTTTAATATAAAAGTAGAGTTAAATGAAGAAATAACAGTTTGTATCGTAAGAAAGAAATCATAAAGTAATAAGAAAATTCCTTTCCATTCATCTTAACCTTTTAC
Organism: Tetragnatha montana; assembly: GCA_963680715.1. NCBI lineage: Eukaryota > Metazoa > Arthropoda > Arachnida > Araneae > Tetragnathidae > Tetragnatha > Tetragnatha montana. The sequence continues at coordinate 60,679,899 of OY796677.1, read as the reverse complement.
TTTAATTTTCATGAATCAAGAGTGGAAAGTGTATCATAAGTGGAAAATTATGTTAAGACGTTTATGAGAGATTCGGGAAATTATAAGCCATGGCAGCAAAAGTACAAGGGTAGTTTGAAAAGTTCTCGGCCTGACGATGAAAATGACAACTTATGATTTCAAAAATGGTTTATTTTTCAACATTGCCTCCTTTTAAGCTGCCTCACTTCTTAGAACGACAGTCCTGTCTTATTTTACGTTCTTTTGGGGGTTGTTCTAGATTTTCGTAAAAAAACCTATTCATCTCATAGTTACTTCTTAATTCGAAGAAAAACGGTGACCAGAGAGAAAAGTTTTCACTTTGGAGGAGAGATGGAAGTTTGAAGATACCAAATCTGGGTAATAGGATAAGTGCTTTTAAAATTTTTAACCCAAATCCCTCAGTTTTCTCACCGCAAAAACGCATTTGTTATCAGAAGCGCTGTTCTAATGAAAAATGGCATTTTTATCTGCTAAATGGGTCTTTTTTCTTGGGTATTCTCATCAACAGTTTAGATAAGTGTTCTGCTATTATATTCTTACCCTTCTCCTTGAAATCCATGGACAAAATTTCCCTGAAACCCCAGAATTCTTACGCCATGATTTTTCCAGTCAATAGCACGTTTTGGTGCTGAAAAACAGACTTTTATCCATTGTATTGATTATTATTTTACTTAAAAGTTCTAAGTTAAGTCTATTTCTGCATATAGACGTAAAAAAAACGCTTTTATTTTGTGTAAATCACGTCAAAAATCGCAATGAAGTCGTCATTTCAATGCATTTTTGAGCCACAATTTGGATTCGCGGCACCCATCTTGTCCAACTTGGTTTCACGCGCAATTCCTCGTGCAGAAAATAACTTTTGCACTCCTTTGAAATCCCTAGACTATTAGAAATGTCCCCACCTTCTTTCATCATTATTCTAAAATCATAGAGGGCACTTTTCGACGATTTTTGGTATGGTGGCTCTTTTTGAACGTTTTTCACATGGTTCTTTAAAAACACTCTCGCAACCATGTTAAAGCTTCAACTCTGATTTTTTCACGGGGAAAACAAAGGTAAAGAGTCTCCTAACACATTTACGATCGTAGAATTAATTTCATTTGGTGATATCCCTTCTTTTAAAAATAATTTTATAACAGCTCGATACTCGCTTTTCTCCATTATTGAAAATAAGCTCACCTTAACTCATTCAAAAAATGCCTGACAGCAGAATTCTGATCAGAACCACCCAAAAATTTAATTAGGCTCATTTGAAGAGTTGTTCTAACAGGAGAAAAAAAATCGCGCGAATTAGAGCGCGTGCTCTGGGTGAGGCCGAGAACTTTTCAAACTACCCTCGTAGAATAGCATTTTATACGGCACGAGTGTAGTATAAACATTATCTTAAAAACCTTGAAACTACATGAAGTAATAGGAAATCTCAGCTGGAATAAAACTAAAAGGAAAGAACTAATTCCTAACGTGCTATACAAAAAATGAGATAAACCAAAGAATTTTTAGATTTTATATCCATTATTATTCAAACTTTTGAATTAGAAAGCCAGAATTCCACGCTTCCATCAAATATTTCAGGTTGTTTAGGAGGCTTCTTTCACCTAAACAATTTCTTTGAACAAAGCATTTTTACAAGAAATGCTTAACATAAAACCGTATAATTTAATTCAGGTGAATTCCTTTTTGCTCAAAATCCTACAATTCATGGATTATAGATTTTTTCCAGGGGCACTGATTTTTTATGTCCTAGATAAATCTTGAGATTAATTATTATATGCTCGTCTACTTTGAAATTCCTTGTTTCGTTAAGTCATACTAATTCATTTACATTTTTATAATTTTGCGATACCAGACAGGGAAAAGTTAAAACATTCATGAGGAGTTGTCATTAAAATATGACATATTTTAAAATTTTAAATTAGCACTTGCTACTCTACGATAAAATATGCTTTTTATCGAGCCATTAAATACTTTTAAATATAATCACAATAGTCCCAACCAACTCCACAAAGGTTTATTCTTTCAAGGAAAATATTTCCGAAGTAAATTGAAATGAATCATCAAAATAAGTACGCACGACCATGTAAAAATCGTTAGAATGGTATCTGAACCATTTTTAATAAAATATCTTTAAATCATAATCAATTCATAACTTTTAAGATAGGAGTTATTCCTTCAATTTCTTTGTATGTAATTCTGATTTGCGAAACATGACTCCGTAATTTTGATACCTTGTTTAAGAATTTTTAATAACTCCCAGATCCCGAATCACTAATATTTTCCGGAAATCACAGGAAGACCAAAATGTCACCATTACGACAATTCCTTATCACAATGTTTTCAGCTTCTCTACTGTTCAATAAATAAATGCAATATTGTGGTAAAGCAACATTTACGGACAGTTTGTTTTTCCTGCCACAAATGAAACATCGCAGTGAAACACATTTACAGGAGATATAAGCAATGCAGTGAGGACATCACATGGGGTCCTGGTGTGAAACATTTATACTGATTTGTTCGTGTTCTTATATAATTGTTTTCAGGAAGATTAATAAAACGTGATTTTGTGGTTTGCAAAAGGAAACGAAAAAAATCCTTTCAAATTTGGTTTAAAAATTCTTTTGTGTATTTTTATAAAAGGCTCAAGAGTATCTAGTGTTATTGCCTTTTTTTTCGGGGGGGGGATCCTCTGATACATGAAATGTTTCCATCAGTATTGTAAACCATGATAACTTGATTTTAATCAAAAGTGGTAACTATTAAATACTCTACTCATACGTATCCAACAAGTTATCTGAGAAGCTATAAAAAATATGAACTTTTCCCTTTTTTTATTGTAACCGAGGTAATACCAATAGAGCATTCGCACATGACGTCACTTGGAGGACAAAATCAACGTTGCTAAGGCTGTTTTTAGGGGCGGGACATAGAAGTATTCAATAGAAGCATTCGCACATGATGTCACTGGAGGAATAAAACATCGTTGCTAAGGCCGTTGTTAGGCAGAGTCATGTGATTGAAAATGCTCTATTTACACGTTACCAGCTGATTATTAGTGTTCCGCAACTAGTGGGCAAAAAATAGTTAACTACCAACTACTAACTAGTCTGGGAAATTGTAGTTGTAACTAGTTGTTAACTATTTTTTCCTGGGACTAGTTGCAACTAGTAGTTAAATATTTCCCAAAGTAGTTAACTACTAGTTAACTAGTCTATTTAATTTCATAACCTACTTTTTGGCAAAATTCTAATACATCTTTCTAATCTATATCGTAAAAAAAGTTTATACTTCGTGCAAAAATGGTCTTTATTTCTGGTTATGGTATTTGAGTACTCTACCTTTGATAAAAATTTTAAATATCTCTTTAAATTTTAAATAAAATTTTTTTTGAAGTAGTTGAAAATTTGAAAGTAGTTTTAACTAGTAGTTAGTTAAAAAAGTAGTTAAACTAATAGTTGAACTACTTTAAACTAAAAGTAGTTAACTACTAGTTGCAACTAGTTCTAGTTAACTAGTGCCGAACACTACTGATTATAAACCTGGGTATCGTCAGAAACAATGGAGGTCCAGGGGTCTATCCCAAAGTACACTTTTTTGAAACTTTACCCCTTAAAAGTAATGTTTCAACTCATTTTTGGACATTTGGGACCCAATAATCTGTAAATTTTGGGTTCCCCCCACAGAAGTTAAAATTATAAAAAACTACAAGAAAAAAGACAGTTTAAAAATGGACATAATTGTGTTCAGAAGGTGCTAAACGCTAGTGAATGGCAACGTGTAAATTAAGCTTGAGCTTTTTTATTCACTTAAAAAGAACCTAAATTTAATAATTTTCGACCATAATTGGAGGTTCATAACTGGACGTGTAACAACTTCTCATTGTGAAAGGTAGGAATAAAAGCAATGGAACATTTAAACCAACTAATCATCCAACGACTCCAGGATCAACGCACTCCCTTGAAGATTCTGCCTCCTCTTCCTCTGCAATTACAGTTAAAAAATCGATGATAATAATAATTCTTACCATTTCTCCCTTTGATTTTCAGATTTCGGGCCCGCTGAACTGTAAAGAGAGAAAAACAAGAGCATCAGTATAACATCAAGAACAGTCACATCGCAATGCTTTTAAATGTTAAATTGCATCTCATCACACCGAGCGTTCTTTCGTGAAAATGGCGATTTTCGAAAGCGAAAGGAGAAGCCCACAATGGAGAGATGGGCTAATGGAGTGAGACAAAGAGAGTTGTCGCATGCTTCATCAACGATAGCAGCTTCTGCTGTTGCAGCTACTAATCGCTGCTATTGTTCAGCATTCGATTGCGCGCGTGTGACAGTTTCACATTTGAAAAGTGAACACACGATTTAATGGCACATTCCGAACGCGATTTAGTCAGGAGTTTTAAAAGGATAGTAATTAAGAACCCGTGTTTTCCCATTTATTAACACTACAAATAATACTTCTCTATACGCTAGCTACACCCAGCTGTAATCGTCGATGAAGCATACGATCTTGTACCAACTTAATTCAGTTCAGATACAAAGTAGTACTTTACTAAGTTTTCCATACAAAGCACAAATAATAAATTGCAAGTTTAATAATTTAAGCCAATGCTCTTTTTTTGTAATACAACATGTTTAACCAATCTAAAATATCAAAAGCATAACAATACCATGTATCGACCCGACCTGTATCACCGAAACTTAATAATATTTATTAATACATAAATCCACATTTAGATTTTTGGGGTGTCAGTAATTATGCTGTTTGATAGGATACAAAGATAAATTGAATGATATTTGTTAAGTAAGTAAAAGTATTGTGAATTTATAAAATAAATTTCCACTTTTATAAAAGCGTTGGCAAGTCTAAAACTGAATCAAGTAAAAGAGCTTCCATAATTTGTTAATTGAGTATTAAAAATAAGCTAAACTAAACTCATTGGCGCAACAGCCCTAGTGGGCCAAGGCCTCCGATACCCATCTTCGTTCTCTTGACCGTGGGGTTAAAAATAAGCTAAAGATATATTATTTCAAAGAGAGAATGCTCATTAGTGAAACACCCTATTGAATTTCACCCAACTTAGTAATCGAATTGATTGGGAAATAATCGATATTGAAATCTAACTTGTCACACAAAATCTTAAGATATCGAGCATTCAACCTCACGCAATTTTCGATATCGCAAGATCATTTCATAACAGATAGACGGCTTCTCTCTTCATTCATTGATCAATCTCTGCTCCGGGTAAAGAGCATTTGAAAATTTCAAGCTCTTCCACATAAAATGTCAGCGTGAGACAATCTTGAAATACCCAGAAGTGATTGCATCCCATTCAAATTAAAGCTTATAAATATCCAACAGCATAAAGTGGTGATAAAATACTGACCTCATTTTAAAAGTGTTGATAAATGTTTGATGTGTAACATGTTAAATGGTTCCACGTATACAAGATTTAAATGAATATTTAAAGCTGTTTCCCAATGTGATTGAAATAATTTAGAAATATGCTTCAATACCTTTGAATGATTCATTTATAAATTAACACAATAAAACAAAAGGTTTATATAAACAAACGAAGTTATCGGTTGTTCTTAACACTTTTTGTTGGATTTAGCATTACAAAAAAAGACTGTAATACCTGATTGATAACACCTTTTGTTGGTGATTTTGACATTTCTCTATAACATTTAACAGAAAAAATTAGTGGATTGATAGTAGTGTGGGTGCAGTGAAAGGAACATTAGCAAGTAGATCCATTTAGGTGCAAGTTGATAGCTTTTAACATATCCTGACTTATTATCTAGGTACTATTACAACCACTCTAGAGCTAAATGGGCAGAGTAATGTATCACAGAAATGATATATCTCAAAACAGGTCTCCCAAGCAAAAACGAGCATGCTCCGGATGCCCATAACTGTCGTTTAGAGTGCTATGGCCATATTCTCAAAGGGGTTGCGGTACTATATGAAGAATAAATAATTATTGAATTTCTTTTAAAACTTCAGTTTTTCCATGATTGTTCTCTAACACCTTTTCAAGTATTGTTTCAAAAACCTCATACCCAGATTTGCCGACTACTTTTAACATCCACAATATATTTACCCTTTGGACCAAACAAACACAGATTCACTGGTCTATTCCTCATAACATCATTGACATTTCCGATAAACTAATACAACACCGAAACTCCCCACCAAGGACAGCCAGGAAAAACACAACAACCAAAGCAGCCTGATTCCTTCCAACGTCCTTCACACGGTGGCAAAAGCCGCCCTTCATTCAGCGGCTACTACTGGGCTACTACGTCAATGCTCCCGACGAAATATTCCCGATTCCCACCAAAAACGAAAACCCGATTCCGTGCAGAGGCCGGCCCAGAGAGAAGCTGCTGTGATGGCCTTGCGAGCGAATACCTGTGGAAAAAACGGGTGAACGTCACGACGTGAAATACGGACGGTGTATTTCACGTTGTGGAGAATGGTGGAGATATCGTGCAATGTTAGCCTTCGGTTTGACGTGAGGATGAAACACATCGAAATCTCTGAACTATACATCTAAAATAGAGAGTCTAGATTTAAAGCAAAACGCACCGTAACCTTTACCTTTGGAAGTGCGATACTTTATCATTGGAACACAACACATCAAACAGAAAGTTACAAATTCGGCGTCTTTTTGTTTCTAGACACAAAACACTGCCTACAAGAAGTTTTAAGTACGCATTTAATACATAACTATGTTAAATATTTTAAGTTTAAAAGTATTCTCTGTCTAAGTATTATAATTAGCTGCCTAATTAAAAATTGAAGCACAATTAAAGTGCGATTAGATTAGTCGTGGTTATACACTAGCCGCATGATAATGCTTACTTTTGTTCACTCTAAGTCATGAAGTCAACAAAAAGGACATGGGAGAATTTAAAGGGGCTTTGGAAAGACTTCGCCTCTTTAACTTAGGAGGATATTATATTTTTTAATGGTAAAGAACGTTTCTAGAGACATCGGGGACATTGTGCCCCCTCTCCAAACACTACCTAGCTTTTCCCAGTCGATACGAGATATCTATGTCTGCCCGAATTGAAAATGACACCAAACCAAGACTATTTCAACATTTAAGTTTTAAAATTTAAAGACGGTACAAGAAAAGTCCTTCAGGGGAATAAGTTGGAAAACACGTTTCATGGTCGATCGACTCAAAAAGATATAGAAAAAGCTGGCGTTGAAAAAAGGAGTACCGAGTTCAAAGTATACTTTAATGGAGTGGCTTAAGCACCATTACGGGGAGGTTTATTGATTAATCGACACTTTAACGGTTGCATAATAGATGAGAATAGACTGCATCATTAACAACGAACGGCCAGCCCCAAATATAACTTATGCAGTTATGCAAGGTGAAAGCAACTAAGAAGAACGTGAAATGGAAGATCAGAGCGAAAAACAAAACTTAATAGCGATAAAATGCCGCGTTTATCACGTTGTAGCACAGCGTGTGAGACAGGAAGCCATTTTCATAACGACTTTCCCTGGAGAATGTCCTCGCATTAAAGACAAAACGACCAAAAAAAGAAACAAGCAATTCCTTCGCTCCCAAGCATGGCGAATCGAAGTATCGCACGAAATCACATTACAGCCCCACAATGACAAAGAAATCTACTAATCGAACCGTATTCAACTCGCATCGAAACGCGACATTACCACGAGATGGTCCATGGACCCACCAAGTTCGAATGTCATGCTTCAAGAAGAGGGTGACAACAGGAGAAGGTCAAGACATTTCTAAAGAGGAGCATTCACAAAAAAAAGACCCTGTTCTAGCGATAAGAAGCAAACACGTTTTTATTTCGTAAGGAGATGTCACTGTAATTTAGGATCTATTCAACAGGTAGCATTGCATAACCAGAACTTTCTGCGCGCGGACCCTCGGTAGTAAAAGAGGTATACATTAATGTTTTCTTTTTTTTGGGGTTGTTCTTGAAACCCATTTTTTTTTCGCCGAAAATTGTTCGTGTGCATCCAGCCGATAAGGTTCAGAGTAGTGGGCAGGACGGCACCGGAAGTGTGGGACGGGAAGATACAGGAGCAGTGGGACGAAGGCGTAAGTTTGGCTAATTGGCATTCAAAACGATCGGGCTCAGCAATTAGGATGATAGTGCAAGGTTGGACAGACATTCAATGGAAAGGAAGGGTTGAAGAACCATCTTCACGGTTGTCTGATGCAGTCTAGTAGGTTACTAAGCAAGGATTCAAAAATAACTTCTGTTTAAAAATCATGTCACAGGATTATAATTTCGCATAATCAAAAACAACCTTATTGTAGGCTAACTCGGAAAAGGATTAAGAACTTTATTTTTGATCCATGGAATGTCCGTTCCCTCTCTATCGTTCTATAGAGCCCTGCAGAGGCTCGAGTGAAGATCTATGTTGTCCGAAAGGAGGAGAAATACCTTCAATAATTTTAGGAATTGGTGAAAATAATAAACAATGGCTTATGAACGTGCAAATGGTAAAACTTCTCAAGTTGAAGAATCTTGGATAAAAATGTGTAATGTAAGAAGAAAATGTGTAAACTATTTGACAGTAATATTTTCAACTTTTGATATGAGAGAAAAGCCTTTCAGGCTCGTGTATCAAATTAAAAGCTTGGCAGGGAGAGTCGAGAAACCCTTAAAAAATCACTTAAAAAATTGACATTCCATATAATGAGAATGTCGATCCCTCTCTAATAGAATAGGTTAGGGTTCCTCCCCCCCTCTCCGGAACAAAATCGTATATGCGCCGCTGAGTTTGAGGATGTCCTAAATAATATGACACACAGTTTGGTCCACGGAGACCATCAAATGGAATGCAATGCAACAACCGCCAGGGCGCCAGGATACTGAATAACAACTAAAGCGTACACGTGGCAGAAAATTTAAGTAATATCAATAAAGTTAGACGTTGTTTACATGGTTAATTTAGTATAATCACAACTGAAAACGGAAGTAATGTTCGCAATCACAATTTTAATTGCTCCAGAAACCTGTTACGAATACTCAAGGGGAACTATCCTTTTCAATAACTGGTATGAGCACGTTTCCTAAAGTGAAATCTGTCGCATGTGACTTGAAATTAATTACCGAGTTCCGTGGAAATATTCTTCTAACGAAACTGTAACACTTCCTAGTTCATTTAAATATATTCATTATTATGATCATGATAGGTTTACTCAAGTTTTTAACGAGTTTTTACATTATTCAGATTTAAAATTCGTTCATTTAGAAAATGGTGTCAAACTATAAAGATTCTAAAATCAAAACGCATTACAAAAGCTTCACAAAAATGCTGCACCTAATTCAATAATAATGCTACCGGACGGAACTGCTGTTAGTTTACAAATTGGACTGAAAGTTAACAAAACAGTTTCATAATAAAAATTCAAAATGATGCGATGGGATTCCCAGCGTCGAACCAAATTCCCAGCAACCGCGCTTTGTGATGTGACCATTGCGACACGATCCTCTACGGGTAGGTGGGTTCCATACACATGTAAAACGAATTCCATTCGGATTCCGCTTTTGTGGTAAACAAAAACCGGTTAAAAATAGAGGCCCGTGATAGAATTCGATCGGTGAGGACACAAACAAGAATCGATCGAACAGGGTTTTTGTAAACAGACGTTGAATCCTTTAATCAATGCTTCTTTACAAAAAATACAGGAGTGCATTGCGCACCAGTTTAGATTTTAAGATATTTCATTACAATGGGAAATGCGAATAAAACTAAAATTCCACAGATTCTCGTTGCTACTGACATCGCAAGAAAACGATACTTTTAAGTTGAGTGAAATTCAGATCTTGCCTAGAAATATTCTAAAAATTGCATTAAGCCTATGAATGCATGGGTGGAGGTACTTTTCGCCCCCTACCTCGAAATGAGAATATGTCATTGGGGGCCCGCTTCTCAACCTTGTGTACCCGGGGCCCGACTTGGCTTTCGACGGCCCTGGGTAGAGTTACTGCATTATAAAAACCTAAAAGCTGTATTTTAAGTAAATATAATCCTAATTTACAACATAAAAAAGAAGTAAAAAAAGTTAATTATGAAATACAGATCAAACTAATTTAAAACGTTTAAGTGAAGAGATGCCCCTATATTTAAACTTCATAACTCGAGAGTTAAATGACACTGGCCTAAAGAAAATATGACGTCTTGCAGATTCGATTTGAATTGCAGAAAGAGAATGTAAGGTGACCTTGCATCACAAGTTGTCAACTACAGACCTGATTGGCAAGATATCAAAAAATATTTAAAGCAGTTAGACAGGTCAGAATGACGATTTGTGTCGATTTTAAGACTCGTCGACGTGCAAGAATTCGTCTATTTTTATTTCAAAGAAGACAGGGAAAAAACCGGTAGGTATTTAAATACCATCGCTTCTATGCAAAACTAAAGTAGAAGAATAAGAGATGTAAAAGGATAAGAGCAAATTCCATAAAAATTCCTTTCCAGCTGGAAAACAGACTATATAGCTTGTTTTATTCTGATTTGCAGATTCAATGCAAACTATGGAAAGGGCCTCTTAAGAACTATCCACTTTTCTAGCCAGTAGTACAGATATTTTTTATTACTTCATAAATTTAGTAGCCAACACATTGAACAGTCAAGGGATACATCTCAAAACCAATTCTAAAATAAAACATTTTTCAGAACAAAAAAACCCTGGAAACATTTATGAGTACAATATTGAGTGCTCATAAATGAATGAATGAACAATATGAAACAATTATGAGTACAACAACTTAAATTCGTTTAGATTGATTAATCAAGCAGAGTGTCGAAAGGAAAGTCAATATTTTAGTATTACAGACTAATTTGAAGCCCAGAGAAATGGGAAAAAGATGACAACAAACAAGAAAGACTAAATAATGCATCAAACTGCATCAATTGAAGTAAAATTTAAAGAAAAACGGTAATTTTTTTAAGGATGTGATTAAATCTGAAAGTTTGAAATAGGTCGAACAATGTCAAATGATCATGTCCGGATAAATAAAATAAGCTTATTATCATTACTCGGACTTCATACATAACGAGATTTCCTTAATACTTTCATCCTCTTTGATATCCATTGTAAAAGCGTAATGTATTCTAAAATCATTCATAGGATTAAATACTCATGTGTATTTATTTTGATAAGTTCTACAACTTTATGAAATCTAGTTATGTAAAAGCGTATGAAAGCGAGTATAATTGTTAATTTAGAGGTAGTAATTTTTAATTGCTTGAAAAAATTTTAAAAACATTTTTGCTTTTTTTTATTCCTTAGTATAATGGTAAAACATAAAGGGCACATGAATGTAAACCGGTGGTATAAAAGGATGATTCAGAATGCACAAAAATTGGGGTAGAAGTATAAGGTAAAAACATAAATCAAAGGATTTATTTGAAACATGTATTTTTGTATATTTCACTGAAATTTTGAGAAAAAAAAATACAATTGAATCAACATCAGAGTGAATAATCAGGAAATAATCGTCACTTTCCTTATGGTTCATTGCAAAAACTTCGATAAGAAAATTTATTCACTGAGTAATTCTCCAACCAATTTTTCCAACTAAAAATAGACTCCTGACTGACATAATCACTTCTCTGACATGCCGATGGTAACAGATATTAGAGATCCTTGAGACTACCAACAGGTTACCTTCTCGATTGGACCTAAACTGCAAGATTATAATTCACCCATCACTAATCGCAACCCAATCTGTGGGTAAAAAAAGCCGCAAATTAACACCATTGATGTGATTCTTCGCATTCCTCCTCCATAACAAGCCTAATAAACAACATCCAACCGCAAAACAATAACCGAAAAAAAAACATCAGCCGTTAAAACAAGTCACATAAACAACAAAGCACACATCCAATCTACAACAGGACCCGCACAAAAAAATGGGTCGCATCCACACGAAACGTAAAGAAAACAACAATACTCCTCCGTCTAATGACCAAAAAACGCGGCAGGCCCTTCCCATAACTAACACAATGGCAAGAGAGAGGGCTGACCTCCCCATTCCGACGCGTCGGCGATGGGCCACGAGAGGAATGACCCACATTTGCCAGGAACCAAACTTACCTGATGAAACGGAAGTTATCTGTCCATCAGGAAAAACAAGGCTGCTGGCGGGGGTCAGACGAAAAGTCAAAGCGCGGAGGATCGGTTCTTTCCCGATAACTATGAAAGTGACTTTTATCCATTAATAACTCTCGTCGACCAGTTCTAATACTAGTATGGACACAAGACGCGAAAAGTACGACATCGATTATATTATTGACTTTAAATAGAACTGGATAGTTTACTTAGCAGCAAATGTCAATCATAAAAAACTTCAACGTTGAAAGTCAAACAAAATTGCTTTAAAAGGTAAAAATGAACATGGATAAGCAGGACAAAGAGGACCCCGTACCCCAAAAAATGAGGTTTTTGATTCAAAAATTAGAAAAAAAAATCCTAGTCCACCCAAATATTTCTCCAACTACAGCGCAGAGCAGGACACATCTAAACTAAATTCATTGATGGCGCAACAGCCCATGAGGGTCAGATATGTGACAGATGATGCCCGTATTTGTGACAGAGCGCCCAGGGGTGCAAAGCATATCCCGGTTGGTCAGCCTAACATGATGAGCCCCCAGTGCTTAGTTACCATGCATATTTGGTTCTCAGTTTATCGACCCACTGAAGGGAGGGTACATCTAAAGCTAAGCAAATTTATGTTACCAAATTTGAATGACCCCCTGGATCCAACTCAGCAAGGTGTCACATAATAAGACGATAAGGATACGACAAAGACGACCTGTGACATAGGGAAAAAGAGGTCAATATACAAATAAAAACTTATAAGTGTGACCCTTACAACCGGCTCAAACAATAGGTACCTCGACAGAGACAATGTCAGAATGGACAAAGACGTGACCGATTTAAAAGTTTGACCGCACTTTTTAAAAAAATTCGAAACGGCTGGTTTTGGCATGGAATAAAAAAAATGAGGATACCAAATAATACGTTTCAGAATTGAATGGGTATCAACTGAATTAGAATCAAACCTCACAAGACTCCTGATACTCGACTATAGAGAGAGAGAGCCAGCCAAGCGGTGAGTCCCTTAACCGTGAAGGGGGCTGGGCATCACGCCATTGAAACGACTCGTTATGATATGCACACACTGTCTCGCTCGGCTTTTAAATCAACCATCAGCAGGAGGAGGGTTAATGTCCATAAGCAGTCGGCCTTGGCAAGGGGAGAGAGAACCCACGGGAGCGATTCCGTTCTAGGAGCTTGGATTTCGTGGGAGAATACGCGGGTGCGTTAAAAGCTGGGATTATGTCGCGTTTTAAGAATGCTGCTGTGACAAAAGGTGATGAAAGCCTGGCTCGAAATATCAGTCCGCAGGCATGGGGATTTTTTTTTTTTAAATTTTGATGAGTGGTTGAGAAAGCTGTAACGTGTGGGGCTATGGAAGACTTCCTTCGTCTATTGATATGTATGAAATCAGAAAGGGTAGATAAAAATAAGAGTGGTTCTATCGGGTAAATGTTTGAAATAGAACTTTGTGAGGAGGTTAAAGCCTGAAGTACAAGGGAAATAGGAAACTTGGAACCACAAGACATTAATTGAATCAGTTGCTGTATTGATTTTGATGCCCTGATCCAACGTTACAACGAGGTATACGACCTGCAGTGTATAGTACCAAAAGTAGATACCACCAAAAAAGTATTGACTTCACACAATCCTTTTTACAAAATCTCGACAACTTATTTAACGGCTGTATTCGCCCCTAACTTGGCCTAAAGTTAACCTAGAATCAAGCTTTTTCGACAACTTCGATGGGCTTAAAACTTGTTTCCACTTTTCAGCTATACCAATTAGAAGTTTTGATTCCAGGTTAACCTTATGTTAGGTTAGTGGTAATGGTAAATACCGCAAAATTTAAAATGTGCATTTCTCAAACTTATACAGTGAGCTTTATAAACAAACAAGTACTATCTACTTTATGAGACAACCCTTGAGAATCGAGTCTTCATGCTTCATCAGTTGTACAAATGTAATATTCTTCTCAAAAGCACTACTCACTAGAATTCAAGCACTTGCAAAGGTGGATTTAATAGATCATTGCTTTGAATATCTGAATATATCGAGCACAATCAACTTTCCTAACACTTAAGTAACAAACCCTGAATAACTGCAGAATCTATCTGTATGACGTGTGTGCACCTGTAAAAAGGGAAAACAAGGTTTTATCTTTAAACGTAAGCAGGAAAAGGGTAGAAATATTTGGAAATGCACATTCAGTGGTCAGAATATTAGCCCCATTATTTTGAAGCCACTTCCTGAAACGGAAGCTGAAAGGCACGTGGAAATCCGCTTACATTGCGTCAACGTCCACTGATTCACAGAGAAAGTGGCAACGCCCCAGACATGCTGAAAACATGAGTGATGAACTCACTTATCAACCACTTTTCGGAACAATCCTTCCCGAATCCTTAATTTACATTTCTTTGGACCTAAGTTAAATATAAAATTCATCCACTAATACCAAATGGCAAAAAATCTTAGAAACATCACACTGGTCCAGGGATTGTTAACAAAAGCGCGAATGTATGTCATAAACGCTATGATATGCCACTCGCAGTAGTTGAAGCACAAGCTAAAAGCATTTACTGATTAAACACTATTTAGCGAAACACAGAAAAGTTAAGTCGTTTGAGTAAAAGCTCGGTCAAATATAAAATAGCTGAAACTATGACTGGGTCAATAGGGAAGAATGATAGGATTGTGAAAATTTGTAATAGTTGTGATGACTCATGGTTTTATTGCTGATGATGCGCTAAAAACCATGCTAGTATGTGCACCTGGAATATAAAACTTAGATTTGCTGTTAAGAAAATAGACCATTTGAGTTCGTTGCTCTAAAAATTTTCAATTTATTTTGAAAGGAGAAATTGCCCCCACACTGGACTTGTATAAAAATATTCATTAGTTTTGATTTTTAAAGTTAAATAAAAAAATAATAATAATAAAAAAAGTCATCGAGGATAATGTACCCTAATTTAAAAAACAACTCTTGAGTAGGAGTAATTCAATTTAATATCTTTTTTCATAAACTATATACAAAGGTAATTACATTTATGAAAACAATTAAGGGAGTTAGTGGCTGAAAAATTACTCTCACCCGAAGTTATCTAACACTTTCACTCATTTCCAAATAGCTCATTAAGGTTAAAAACAACACAATAGATCACCACCATCAAAAGCAAAGCTCAGAATGGCACGCAACATCAAATCAGTCCGGTTATGACAAACACGAAGCCGATGTCTGACTAAGAAGCTGAACTTTTGTATTGCAAATTCTGTTCATTGAAGTTAATCATGTTCCCTAAAAAGAAAATTAGATACACAAAGTAAGCACAATTGTGTGCATTATGTCACAAATGGCGTAAAGACATAAAAATAAATTCTGACCATACCATTACAACTCAATCGGATTGTTTTTCATAGGGTTCCGTTCAAATATTACATAAGCATACCTAAGGGGGGTTTGCTATTTGCATATTTTTCCTGACGAGGGGGGCAGGACTGTACCTTACTTTAGGTATGACTTTACTTATGCTTACGTGAGATGTTACAAACACCGCATTTTCGAAAATCCCTTGAATTTCAAAATGCAACCAAAAATAAATTTTACAAAAAATTGAACTAGGAAAAAAAATCTCAAGCATCTTGATTTTTCGTGGGTGGGGGGGGTGAGTCTTCTTGCGTAATTATGAGGTGGGGGTTGCGGTTTACTTATCTTTGCTGAATGCTGACAAGGAAGGAGGGGGTCAAAAATGACCAAAAATCTGCTAACGCAATACTTGAACGGCCCCAAGGTTAAAATGAAATTATTTTGAGATTGTTCTCTTCACTATACATTTGGCCATTATCAGAGTTCATGAATGTGTTACCAAGGGAGCTTAGGGATATTTCTTTGCTGACTAGAGTTGCCATGTGAAACATGACAGCGAGATTGCGACAATAGTGGGAAAGAGAAACATCAACAGCCATAATCTCCCACTGAAAGAAAAATATTTGTTATCGATGACATCAACCCATCACATCGACTATTTCCAATATAAACAAAAGATGCAAAGATTGTGCATTTTGCGGTTAAAAAGGGAAGAAAGGATTTGCGAATGGTCTATTCGGTCAGTGGGAAAAAAGAATCCACGATGGACACAATCCCCTTCATGCTCCAGTTAAACCCATCTAAAACAATGAGAAAAGCTTTTCGAGTGAATGAATAGTTTTTAATTAGATAGCTGCTCCCGTTACTCGAAATAGGTAGATCGGGAGCCGTGAATATGGAAACTCAAGCACAATAATGCAGCCTTTCTCATAAGCGGTCAGTTCAGTGGATGGTAGACAGACTCCTTTCTAAAGAATATAAAAGTAACTGGCAATTTTATCACAATTCAAAGGTTGAGAGAGTTCCAAAAATGACGCCCTTTTAATTTATCAACACAGGTCAGGCAAACCAACACAGGTACGGGTATCTGTGCATTCTGCTATCCTATCTGTCTCCCACCCTATTAAATTTTTACACAGAAAATCATCATTTCCATGAAGGGAAATACTGCATGAAGTTGGCAAGAAGATGTTCATCAGGGTTAATCCAAAACCTAAGTTCAAAAGAATTAGGAGACCCCCGATCTAGACTTGAAAAAAGTTCTCAACAATAAAAAAGAAAGATTGAAAAAGTAATTTATTTCCAGAATACCATGGATCTATCCCCTGACTATCTCTTTCTAAAACCCTTTTTTCTGTAGAATTCAATAACTTTGACCTTAGGAGGGTACAGTCATTTCAGGATGTCAAAGTAATTTTTTATATAAAATTTAGTACCTATGTTTAGAGGGGATAACAGCAACTGATATCATATTTGTGCACTAAGAAAGAAATTCTTTTACTTGTAGGTTAATACGTTTTTCTAAAACGTCGATAAAGTCCAAAAGATTTGTAACGTATTTTTGTGGCAAAAATAGAGATAATAAAACGCCTTTTATTTCTCTCTTCGCAGAAATATGGATAAGAGGGGGAGGGAGGTTGCTCTTTGCTTATTTTTCCTGGCAAGGGGAAAGGTGGTCAAAAATCACCAAAAACATGCATAAACGTAACATTTAGAATGGCTACTCAATTTAATAATTTGTTTAAAAAATTTGAGACTATGTTATAGTGAATGGAATGGATGTGAAGTTCCTAAATATTGTAATAGACATGTAATAAATCATCTTTAAAAGAGAAGAATCGATATTCAAACCTCGAGGCATGTTTTCGCTAGACGAGAGGCACCTGCTTTTGAGAGAAAAGAGGATTTTACTTAATCCGTTATCGACTTGACAATAAAGACTGATCGATGATTGCACGCTTTGTGCTGAGTAATTGCCAGGAGATTACGAGTCCTGAAAGCCGTGGGAAGTTAATGACTGTTATTTAATTTGTGATGAAAACATCTCATGCCTTTTATTGAATTAACACATAACAGAGAGAAAGGGGGGAAACAGGAAAAAATTTAAAGAAAAAGAGAGTATACACAACCTTGTTCCAAAAGACCAACCTATGTATAGTAAGCTCTGCTTCTTTTTTTCAACTCCAAGAGTGTTGGAATAATAGACTACAAGCCCGTGTCGAAAAATGATGGGTCATTTGAACCACCAGAAGACCTATATAGAATGATATAAGGGCATAAAATAATAAGATTCAGCACTATGCCGTCACTTGTAAGCTGTCCAACTGAGTGCAGGTGAGAATTCAAAAGCACAGGTAGAGTGAGTAAATTTTGGTCATGTATTTTTGTACGGCATTCTTACCATCAATAGATCCATGAAAAATAATGAGAAAACGCGCAGTGCCGTACAAAAGTAGTGCGCCACAAAGTCGGAAATTTTTGTTGATTTTCCGGCGATTTTTAGGGTAAATTTGGTCATTTGATTGTGTACGGCATCGGGTCCACACAGTTTCAATACCTCTTCTAATCCATAATTCCGCAACGCCGTACAAAAAATCATGCGACAAGGGGGGGAAATCGAGGGTTGCAATCCCCTCCCTTTCAGTGGTCTGGGGGGTGATTTGACACAACATAAAATTAATTTATTTTGAAAGTATTTTATATGCATAGATAACAATTTCTCACATGCCGTACAATTTTGTTGGTCCAAAGGTCAGTAGGAGTATATGACCAAGAGTATATACAAAACTGTTGATACTGACCATTGACAGTTTTCAATTCTTAAATATATTATACACACTGTTTCACTTCAGGTAGACGGCATAATGATTAATGCATATTATCAATTGTTCTCTTCAAGAATATGTGAATGCCGTATAGTATCAGATGACCTTAAAGTACCCCTGAAATGGTAGTGCCCTTTTCATCAGCCTGAAAATATGGTTTGCATTAAAATGTACGGCATCATTTTTTTCTGAATTATTTACCTGAATATGAATACTATTTAAAACCACAATAATATGTAGAAATTGCAAAATTACATTAATCTATGATTATTGAAACTTTAGAAATAATTTGAAAAATTTCACTTTTTGTATTTCTCTATAATTTTTTTAGAACAGTTTCTTTTGAACGGCAATATTATATAACAATTGTATTTAACTATATCACGTTGAAAAAAAAGTTGCCGTACAGGATCAAATGACCTTTCAGCTTTATAAATCAAGTATATGATGAAATTGAGATAATTATTGATATACATTCAAAAATGGACACTCATTTTTTGACGGCATTAATTTTAATAGTACATTTGAGTGCTAGATAATGTTTTGGAACCGATGCCGTACTTTTTCAAATCACCCCCCAGACCACTGAAAGCGAGGGGGTTGCAACCCTCGATTTTTCCCCCTTGTCGCATGATTTTTTGTACGGCGTTGCGGAATTATGGATTAGAAGAGGTATTGAAACTGTATGGACCCGATGCCGTACACAATCAAATGACCAAATTTACCCTAAAAATCGCCGGAAAATCAACAAAAATTTCCGTCTTTGTGGCGCACTACTTTTGTACGTCACTGCACGTTTTCTCATTATTTTTCATGGATCTATTGATGGTAAGAATGCCGTACAAAAGTACATGACCAAAATGTACTCACTCTACCTGTGCTTTTGAATTCTCACCTGCACTCAGTTGGACAGCTTAAAAGTGACGGCATAGTGCTGAATCTTATTTATTTTATGCCCTTATATCATTCTATATAGGTCTTCTGGTGGTTCAAATGACCCATCATTTTTCGACACGGGCCTGTAGTCTATAAGGTTTATTTTGATGAGTCGCATTTCTGTTCACGGAGAAGTACTCCGAAGATGTATGTCTGTTTGTTATTTTCCAAGGGAAGAAGACGACTGCGGGTTGTGTGATGGTAGTATCCCGCAGTCATCCAAGTGTATAAACTTGCTGTTCTTTTTATGTATAGGTACTCAGACACTTTGCTTTATGACTTTGATTATGTTTTTAATAAACTACTTTGATTTTAAGCATCTGTTCCATTAAGGAGAACTCATAAAAAATGCAGCATAATAAATGTGGAGGTTCAGGTTTACAGTCCAAGTCCATGATCTCAAGAAACAATTAAAAAAAAAGACATTTGTTGAAGATACATTTCATCATTATTTTTATACAAAACCGACCACATTTTTAAAACTCGTGCCTATAATAATCACCCTATGGGAAGGTAATTAATTCATCACGAATAAGACCCAGACGAATCACTCAACCACAACGCAACTAAATCATTCCCCATCTATCTAAAATAAAGGTATCTGACCCTTGACAGAATATAAAACAGCGGCGACTTAAAATTCGAAATGGGTCCGAAATAATAGCGAGATATCCTAACAATAACAATAGATCGGGGAAATAATACCTTAGGTTCGAAAATGCCGGAAGGAGGTCGGATGGCAAATGGAGAGTTATGTGTGGCTGGACAAAGGTCCAAGACTGACTTGGCAAACACTCCCGATAAATTGTTTACCGATCCTTAGGTTTGTGTTTGTTCCAGGAAAATATTTCACTGCTGTCTGCACGGCTTACAATGGAAAGTCGTGTTTTATTTCAACTCCGTAGCTTTACCGAAAGCAAACAAGGCGGTTAAAAGCTGAGTGGAAGTCGAAACACCTATAAAATGGTAAAATATCTAATAATCTTATTTAAATTTCAGTCTTAGTTAGTTCAGTCTTTAGTCTTCATGGTTATCCAAATAAAAACTGATAAACGACCAAAGGAAAATAGGAGAGAGAGAGAATTGGGCACTAATTACAGTGTTAAATCATCGTAGGGATAAGGACGACTCGGCTGTCCATTGGTCTCCTAAAGACATGAACGAAACCTTCCCAAATAACAAATGGAATTTGGCATTTTAAATAACAACACATGATCTTAAAAATGCTTGTTGCAAAGTTTTATGGGGAAAAAGTTTACTTTAAATTTTACTTTAAAATACGGAAATTGTTTCATGAAATTCAGATAACTGACATTAACTTCCGATTACATTAATATGTCTTTCTGTGTTAGAACCTCAGATTATTTTATTACCTCGTTCCTTTCCAGATTTTTGTAGCAGTTTCTAAAACTAAAGGACATCTTATTCATATTGTGAATTAAGCAACTAAGCACTTTTCATACAATACAATTTTTATACAATAAACTGTAAAAAATTCCCGTAAAGTTTACGGTTTTAAACTGGCAGCTGAGTTGGTTGTGGAAAACCGTAAAAATTACGAAGTAAATCCGTAAAAACAACGGCTTTTTACCATTTTAATCCATGTTTTCTGTTTTACAAGGTAAAATACCCTTGTTTTTACGGATTTACTTCGTAATTTTAATGGTTTCCCACAACCAACCCAGCTGCCAGTTTAAAACCGTAAATTCTAAGGGATTTTTTTTTTACAGTGTACGAAAAAACCGGTCAATAAAAAACTAATTTATGACATGGGTAAAGTTGTAAATTTTTTTGCTTTATTTACCGGAATTTACTGACCGATTTTTATTATGACCGGTATTTACGCGACATCTTCCAAAAAATGTATTAGAAAGAGAAGCTTTTCCAGTTTGATATTCCAACCCCAGAGAAAGAATTTTTCACATTAGCTAATAAAATAGACAAAAAGCTCGAAATAAGCACAGGCCATTTCGAAACACCCGGAGAATTTCCCTTCATAGAGGGACGCGACATAACGCATGCAAATAAATTCAGACACATAGCCGAATAAAGATGCGGCCAGCCAAGTGTGTAGTACAACACTCGGCTGTTCTCGGAAATTCGGTCCGAATACGCTTTTCGAAAGAAAGGGAAAACCGATTTGTACTTCGATTCCCAAAGCGCGTGCCTAGTCGAACTGATGGGGATTATTAACCCAGAATAAAGCCGAAAAGAAAAGATGTTGCTCAAGCAGTCCTCGATGACTGGAATCGCTCAATCTTGACAGTGAAATCGAGTTTTTAGGAAGCTATCTTGGAAAGCAAACTACTACAACCCTACTTATGTCAATCGAATGGGGAGCAAGTGGAACAAGCACGATTTTATGACGGACTTCCTCATAACCGGCATCGACTCCCACCAACAAAAATGCATGATTTCCCAAAAAGTAACACAAATAATTTTTCCTTATTTCCCCAAGATGGAATTCTTGCCTGATGGAATAAGAATATGAGTGAAGGTCTTCATCATTAAAAAATAGGTTTATGGGGGTTCCTTAATGAGCCATAGAGATGGGATGTCATTAGCTCAACTGAATCAACCATAATTCCAGAATCAAATGATGATTAAGGATCCGAATGATTAGCCTATAGTACAATATAGTATTTACTATATCATCTATATTTTTTATACTGAGATGTATTAAGGACATTTCCCACCGTAATGAAATTACTGAAAGCCTATTTTATCCCTTTCTTCTAAACTTCTTTTTAACCAGGTAGAGTATATCCCTAAGATAAGGAAAAAAAATTATCATTGAAAGGCCCCATCCCCAATTGTAATATTAATCCAATTCCTATTTAATGGCCAGAGCTTAAAACTTATAAAAAATTGCCTATTTTAAAAAAAAATGTTTGATCAGGATGGAAAAGACCCATTCTATGACTTCCCATACATAGTGCCATAACCCAGTGCATACAATCTTAAAGTGTAAGATCTTTTGGTTCAGTGAAATGATGAAAACTTTTACAGTGGTCGTCCCCTTCCCCAAGATATTTAAACCATGTTCTAACAGCAGCAATAAGATAGCTTAAATTGTGATAAATTATTATCATTAAATTTTGAATGCCTTTTATACCTAATTTCTTAATATTTCATAAGAACTTCTAAAACCCCATATTTCTTCCTTGTAAAAAGACTTAAGACTGAAAAAAGGCTTCTTTAACCCGACATGACAACTAAGATCAGTGAAAATGTATACAGCAACATTGGAAAGTTTCTGATTTTCTTGTGAAACATGAAAACTAACATTTTCTTTCTATGCAATGCTATCCTCTGATATTACGGTGGAGTACACTTCAGCTTAAAAAAGATAGGGTCTACGGTTTCTGAAAAACATAATGTTGGTAGGTATGGTAGTGCAGCATGTATACATAGGAATTAAAGAAGCAAAGGTAAAGAAGTTAGAAAAACTTTTCATTGAAAACAAAATGCTAATTTTATTTTTATTCCCTAATTTACCTATGGTTTGACTTTTCCTTCCCTTTTCATCCTGAAGAAAATTCCTAGGATAGATTTCCCTCTTCAGTTCAAATATTTATGCCCATGAGGAGAAAATAAAATAACAATAAAATTATCTAAACTGGCAGTGTTGCTTAATTAACTTTTTCTGTATTGTTATACATATATTTGTAAACTTCTGCACCACAAATAAAGTCTGATTTTAGCAAGATTTGTGCCCGAGACTCCACTGTAACGCTAAAATTTAAGTTAAAACCATTGAATAACAGGTAGGTACTCTAGGATTAGCCGGGCGCAAAGCTCGCCAATTTGACTTTATTGGTAACATTTTACAAATTTCATGTCAAAACATTTAAAAAATTAAAAGCAACACACACTTCTAGTTGATAAATTTAATTTTTTTATTTCTATGTTTGAATATTTTTTGTAATTTTTTTAAAACCTGGAGCTTGCGCCTGGCTAATCCTTAAAGTACCGAACACCATAACTGGTAATAACATTTGTTGACAATTAAACATTGTTCATTAATTTAAATTTTAAAGCGGTTTACATACTAAAGAATAAAAAGAAACATAGTTTGAGGATAAGTTCCAATAAATACATGAGAAATTTAATAATAATATTAGGTTAGCAAAGATACCGAATTTATTCTTTTTAGGATTTTAGGTTAACTTTTAAATTGTTTTAAAATTCAAAAACATAAAACACATCAAACCTGGAGTGTAAAATTAACGCAAATTTAAAAATAACCCTTAAACTTTCAGTAAAAAACTGACTGTAGGATTTTCCAGGCACAAATCTCTCAATCAGACTATAAAATGGCAATATTTTTTAATATTTCTACTTAGCCTACACATAAAAATATTAAAAAAATTAAAAGAAACACTGCTAGTTGAGAAATTTTAATAGCATTTTATTTTGATATTTGACTATTTTTAGCAATTTTGAAACTGGGCGCCTGCGCTTGGTTAATCCTAAAGTACCAAACATTGTAATTTGCGAGAAATAATTAGTCACTAGTTTATCCTCCGGCGGTAAACTTTTATAATGTTTAATAAATATACAAAAATACAGAAAACACTTCAACTTGGAAATAAAATTTTACACTTAAAAATAATCCGTATAATGTGTCTACAAAAGCTTGTAATTTACAAGATAATTAGTATTTCCGATAAAAAACCGCAGAAAAAAATTAATGGAATTCTGCAATGAAAGTTACGGCAATCTGACTTAAACAGACGCCGTTTAATTTACAGAACGTACGATAAAAAATAAAAGTTTTATTACAAAAATCAAAACAAACACATACCTGTCACTTGTACATGAGTAGGACTCCACATTATTCACGAATATGTTCCACAAGACTTAGTCCAACTTTCATAAAGAAATGTGTAATCCACAAGGCACAAATTATCACAAAGACAGTTGAACCCAATAACTTTATCTAGGAAAAAAGAATTCTCATGGAAAATCACGAATTTAAGGCTTTGTTTTGAAATCTCGGCAGAGAACATTCATATGACATCTCTTTAAGAAACTTTCAAGAATAAAATAAACACAGCAGAACAGATTTTAAACATTGCCAGATGCATTGTCCAAAGTTTTAGAACTTTTTTTTCATTGTTGTTTTATTTCTTTTTGCCTGAACCATTTAAAATTTTGAAAACTAAAATATTGTCTTCCGATTAGATTGAGATAATTAGAATAATCTTCCTTATTATTGTGGGGTTTTTAAACTTTGAAGTAAAAATAAACTCCTGTTAATAGTTTAACTGGAATGAACATTCAAACGATGTAACTGTAACCGTGTACTCTTTGGTTTCCATGGTTACGATTTAAGTTTCTTTTCAAGTTCTTGTTTCTGAAGATGTTTTGGAGTTCGATTTTCTATTAGAAAATAAGTTTTCAGGTGAGAAAATTACACACGCTTCAACTTTTTTTCTTTATGCATGTCTATGTTTACTATAGTCGCGTCATCTTAAAAAGCCTTGGGCCTCCAGTTTAATTTTCTAAATGTTTTTTTTTCTAAAAATAAATTTAAGAAATTTTTAATTTTTTAATTATTGACTTAGGCTTTTAAAATAAGAAAATAAAGTTGACAAAAGTAAAATTTAAATTGTTTATATTCTTGAAAATTTAATTATGACGCTGAGGCTATGATATTTTTTAGAAATCCTGCAGTAAAAAACACTATTTTAAATTTTACTACAGCATTTATTAAAAAATCTACTTTCATACAAGCTTTTAAAATAAAATGTTGCTTGGAAAATTTTAAATCACAAACTTAATGTACTATTAAGGATGTTCCAGTTCCATTTTCTAGAGCTGAAAATAAAATTTATTTCGAATTTGGTTTGATGTAGGGGAGTAAAAAATGAGTAAAGTTAAATTAAAATATATCCTTTTAATTCAGTGTAGAAAAGAATTCAGAATTCAGTGTTTAATATATTATCCATCTAGTTATATACATAAAACACCTAGTATTTTCATAGACCGTAATAAGAAAATTACAAATTCTTCCCGAAAAATTCCCTCGGGTTTTCATAAAAAGCATTAAAACATCAATAATTTTAACCGATGTTCTCAAGTTATAACTTTTTTCGAAGATAAAGGTTTGTTTACAGGTGAGAAAAATTAAATTTAACACATTCATTTCGCATCCATGCTTATATGACAAGATACCTATTAAATTTTTAAAATATTTGCAGATTAATATTGGATTTCTTTTAATCACCATCTTTTAACATCAATAACTTGAGCAATTAACTTGAGTACAAATTATTAATTGAATATAAATAAAGAAAGAAAACTTTTCTTAACTTTTAGAATCTATCACAATCCTTTTTCAGGTTGTTTCTTAGTTGCTAAAAAAATTACACTAACGCTCTATTGCTCATTGTACAGATGTCTATCATTTGAACTGACCATTAGATGCTCTTAATCTATGAGAAGAGAGAAAATGCCGATAGCGGAAAAAACAACGGATCCAATGGATGAATATCCAAGGTAACCTAATATTTTTAAACAAAATATTCCATAGAAGCACTATGGATGAGTGAATAATACTCAATAGAATATTATTTATCGCATAACAAACAAGATTCCTTGAAAAGGTTTCAGAAATTTTCTCTTTTGGCTATCCATGTTAACTGCTAGAAGGAAGGTAATAAATCAATGCTACATTCAAAAACTAAAACAATAGTTTTCTATGCACCCTTAAAATTTCATTTGAAATAAGTAGGATGATAATTCAACTCTACATTTTTTAAAAATTTGGTTTAAGAAGTAGTAAGTCTTTACCTAATTCTGGATATCTGACACTGTAACCCTTTGTGTGAGGCCTAGTGAGCCCTCCTTCTTGCTACGTCCCAAAGATATCTGCTATCCCCACCTAAAAATTTCCTGTTTAAAAAATTACTTATTACTATTACTTTAAAATTACTATTCATACCTCAACCCATGTGTAAATGGGGGGCCCTCCGCCCACAGGAAGTTTTTGAATTTTAACATGCTAAATCGATTTTAAGCTACTTTTATGGGGTTTTGAATGTTTTTTCTTCATAAAAATTGACTTTAAGCAATAGTTTAAGGGCGAGCTCGCACGGGCGACTTTTGTCACGGTGACAAAGATAAAATTGTAGCCATGGCTATTGAAACTTTTGTGTCCTTAACTGAGGGTGGGTTCAAGTAAATACTCAGCATGCAATGAACTTGGATATTTATTATACAGATATTCTTAAGTAATAAGACAGGTACAGTACTGAGCTCCAGGGAGATGATAGCTAGCCATACACATGCGAACCAGTCCTATTTATCCGTTCACTGGGTTACAGTTGTAGTTACCGCTGTATTACCATTATACCAAGCACAAGGTAGGTAGGTAGATCGATTCCACCAAGGTAACTGTTCGAGTCCTACTTAAGCCCACGACACCCCTCTCGACTTAATTCGGATAACCAAGTCTGTCTGGAGGTTTCCGGACTCTGGTTGACCTTCGTGGTTCCACTCTAGGATTTGGATCTGGTCTGTGTCCTAGTGGACTGGAGATCACTGATGAACCGGACTCCACTCTGGGATCTGGATCGGGTCTGGGTCCTGGGGAACTGGACTGGTCTTGTGGTGGAGCCGTTTGGATAGGTTGGGACAGCGGAGATGCTGGTTCCGCTGTTGGCTCAGGCTCGGTTGTCTCCGGACGTACCTCGGCTTCGGCTGGTCTCCAGCTTTTCCAGGCTGGAACATCATCAGCGTCCCTTTGGAGATGGTCTCCTGCTGGTCTGATTTGATCCACGTGTCGGCGCTCGAGATTCCCGTTCACTTTCACAGTATAGTGGAGTTCTCCATCTTGATTTAGGATGGTCCCTATCTTCCATCTGGAATTTGCAGAACGGTAATCGCGAATTGCGACTTTTTCACCAACCTCGAACTTCCTGTCCTGAAAATAAACGTCTTTTCTGATCTTATGGTGGATCCTTTCCTTCTGATCAGGCAGTAGAAGATCGAGACGTGTCCGGATCTCTCGTTTGAGAAACAGCATGGCCGGACTTTGGGATGTTGTCATATTCGGTGCTTTCCTGTAATTCATAAGGAAAGTTAATACCTTTTGTTGGATCGTTCCAGGGTATCGTTGCATTGCTCTTAGAGACTGCTTCAGTGTATACACGTAACGTTCCGCCTGCCCGTTGGTTGAGGGTTTAAAAGGCGCACACGTTTTGTGTTTTATTCCGTTTTTATTTAGAAACTTCCGAAACTCTGAAGATGTGAATTGGGACCCATTGTCGCTTACTAAAACAACGGGAAGTCCAAATCTGGAAAAACAGTCCCTTAGACACTCAATCGTTTTAGATGCTGTCGTAACTTTCATAGTATAAACCTCTAACCATTTTGAATAGGCATCTACAATAACTAGAAACATATGCTCGAAAATTGGTCCCGCGAAATCAACATGAATTCTCTCCCAAGGAAAACTAGGATATTCCCAATGATGAACACGAACCTTAGAAGGATCAGCTTTATGCTTAAAACAGTCCTTGCAGTTCCTCACTGTTTCCTCGATATCCTTGTCAATGTTGAACCAATAAACAAAAGAACGAGCTATAGCCTTCATTTTAACAGTTCCCAAATGTCCTTCGTGAAGTTCATCGAGAACCTTCTTCTGCAATACCCTAGGAACCCATACACGCTGACCATACATTATGCACCCATCTTCTATACTATACCTTGCCTCTTTCCCCTTCAAATCTTTACCTTTCAGTAGGTCTTGTAACAGAGGACCTAACTCACTATCTGTCTTTGTAGCTTCCCGTATTTCCCTTGCTGTTACCGGCAATGTCTCTATGTGCGACATCTGGAATATTTTGACATCGTCCATCACCTCGAAATCTTCAGATGCTTTCGGGAATCGGGACAGGAAATCTGCGTTTCCGTGGTCCTTCGTGTTTCTGTACACAATGTCGAACTGAAAAGATTGCAAAGTTAGTGCATAATGTAAAAGTCTAGTTGCTGTTAAAACAGGCAACCCTTTTTTCGACCCAAAAATATGAACTAACGGTCGATGATCTGTAATTAAGGTAAATCTACTACCTTTTAAATACAAGTAAAACTTTTTTACAGCCCAGACGATCGCTAGTGCTTCCTTATCTAACTGTGAATACTTTCTCTCAGTCACAGTTAGTGTTCTTGATGCGAACGCTATAGGCCTTTCCCTTCCACCTGGGAAAACGTGAGAAAGCACACCCCCTACTCCCACTGGCGATGCGTCTGTTGCCAATGATATAGGCAAGTTGGGGTCATAATGTGCTAGAACCCTCTCAGAGCAAATTTCCCTTTTAATTCTCTGAAAAGCTTTTTGACATTTATCTGACCAAAAGAACTTGACATTCTTTTTAGTCAACTCATTTAGTGGATTAGCTATAGTTGATAAGTTTGGGAAAAATTTACCATAAAAGTTCACTAACCCCAGAAAACTTTTTACCTCATGTACATCTTTTGGTACATTTGCGCTCACAATAGCAGAAATCTTCTCATTTGTTTTATGTAACCCCTTAGCGTTTATTTTATGTCCTAGAAAATTAATTTCATCTTGAAAAAACTTACTCTTTTTCAGATTAAGCTTTAATCCATGTTGCTTACACTTCTCGAAAAAAATTTCTAGAACCTTAAGATGCGACTGTTTGTCTTTACCAGTCATTCTTGCATCATCCATAAACACTTTTACACCCTCCATGCCTTGAAACAACCCGTCAACGTAACGTTGCCAAATCGCTGGTGCCCCGTTCAATCCAAACATTAATCGTTTGCATACATACAACCCCTTATGTGTATTAATTGTCAAAAGTTTTTGACTTTCAGGATTAACCTTCATTTGCAAATAGGCATGGCTGAAGTCTACTTTTGAAAATTGATTACCACCATTTAAACTAGAAAATATTTCCTCTAATTTAGGTAATGGGTGTTGAGGCACTACTAGATTTGGATTTAAAGTTACTGAGTAGTCAGCACAGAGTCTTATGTTCCCATCAGGTTTAACAATCGGGACTACTGGAGTCGCCCATTCAGAACTTTCTGCTTTTTCTATGATTCCCTCTTTTTCTAACCTGGCGATTTCCTCTTCTACTCGGGTTTTTAGTGCAAAAGGTACGTTTCTATACCTACAAAATATCGGTTTTACCCCCGGTTTTAACTCCAAATTAACTTCATGATTGTTAATTTCCCCAAGTTTTTCATCGAACAGAACTTCGTACTTTTCCAAAAGATCATTCAATTCCAGAGTTTTGACCGATCTGATTGCATTTAAATTTTGCCAGTTTAACTTCAATTTGTATAACCATTCTCTACCCAAGATTGTTTCTAAATCTTGTTTTACAATATACAAATTTAACTTCAGAACTTGTTCATCATATTGAACTTTAACTGTAACATACCCTAGTGGTACTACTGTATCCTCACTATAGGTTTTAAACACCAACTTTGTAGGCTGAATCTTTTTCTCAGAAATTTTCCTGAATTTCCTTAAGCTCATAACACTAACTGTCCCCCCTGTGTCTACTTCCATAGAACAGGTCTGATCTTCAATTTTTTAATTGATCATGATCGGAGGTCTCTTTGGTTCCTCTTCACTCAAAGTGTTATCCCACGCATTCAACCCATACATTGGAATTTTATCTTGGCTTTCTGTGGAACTTTCCTTTAGGTCCACCCGACTTTGCTTAGCCGCTTTTCGTTTCACTGTAAAACAAGCTTTCGAAATGTGCCCAGTCTTGTGACAAAAATAACACTCACTGTTTTTAAACTTACAATTCCTACTAGTATGATCAGTACCAGTACATCGCGTACAAGATTCATTTTTACCCTGAGGCAAATTACGCTTTTTGTCACTTTTATAACCCCTGTTTTTAGGTTTTTCACTCATGGCATTTATGTTTGCAGAACTACCCAAGACATCACTAGCACCCTTGTAAGCTCTTTCCATAGCTAACGCTATTTGCACCGTCTTATCTAAATCAATATTGTCCTCTTCGAACAATCTGTCCAAGATCATCTTGTTTTGGAGCCCACTTACAAATACATCCCTTAGCATTATATTTAACATTTTGCCATCATAATCACAATTTACCGCTAAGGCACGTAATTCAACTAAGTAAGTGTTGATTGTTTCCCCTTCCTGCTGTTTACGATTTAAAAATCGGTGACGTGAAGGTATAATCAAAGGTTTTGGCGTTAAATGTTTTCGTAGCACTGCTTTTAAGTCCTCCAGACTTTGAGCTGATGGTAGGTTAGGAGCCAACAAATTCTTTAAGAGTTGATACAATTTAGGACTTAAACTTGAAATTAACACTTTAGCTCGCTGCTCGGCAGGAACATTCTGTATGTCCATATAATTTTCGAGACGTTCCAAAAAAGAATCAAACAGTTCTGATTCCTCATTAAACTTTTCGAATTGGACTGCTACCTTTTGATTACTTCCTAATCTATTTGCCAAAGTATTAATCAGCTCTTGATTTTGTTGCAGAATTTGGGCTACTTGCGCTTCCATCGTTTAGCAGAATAAAATTTTTCTTCTTACCAATCTTTCCAGGTAATCGCACCAAAACAAAACTCCAGAAGATGAACTTGCTGTATCCATTAAAACTGTTGATTTGGCATCCCCGTCGCCATCTTTTGTGTCCTTAACTGAGGGTGGGTTCAAGTAAATACTCAGCATGCAATGAACTTGGATATTTATTATACAGATATTCTTAAGTAATAAGACAGGTAGTACTGAGCTCCAGGGAGATGATAGCTAGCCATACACATGCGAACCAGTCCTATTTATCCGTTCACTGGGTTACAGTTGTAGTTACCGCTGTATTACCATTATACCAAGCACAAGGTAGGTAGGTAGATCGATTCCACCAAGGTAACTGTTCGAGTCCTACTTAAGCCCACGACAGAAACAAATTGTAGAGTGCGCGCACTAGGCGACGTGACATTTGGCCGATTGCCAAGAATTTCTTCATAGAGATCCATTGTTTTCTAGTGATATTTTTGATACTAGTAATCCTGGTCGCCGTGACTTTGGTCGCTAGTGCGCGCCCAGCCTAAAGGTTGTCGACGCCCCATTTACTCTACCAACGCCCCCCAATTTTCTATCAACTCATCACCGCCCCCTTGGAAAGCTTCAATATGGTACCGCCCCCTTTGGGAACCACTGAGCTATAACATAGGAATTGTAAAGAATAGTTGTGGAAAAAGGCAAAATACCTTGCAGGACAGAGGGTGCTGCAAATTTAAATCCCGGTCAAGTATGAAAGGATACATACTATGTATGATATTATAGATATCCTATCTGGGGTACAATGAAAAAGTTCAATTTCTTCAGAGTGACGTGACTTAAAATAAGTATACATAAGTGAACTCCTGTAAACATTTATGTCCTAAAGAACGGCAGTAGGTCAAAAGAAGATGCTATTTTTTATAGAAACAAAATAATCCTGTAACAAAAATATCGATCCAATCTGATTGACTATATCGCGTGTTTGAACTTCCGTAAGTATCGTGACAGCACGGATGTCAGTTCCGATTGGATATTATTTTAGGGTTATAAAACGCCCGTTTCTGGTCACAACGCATCCGATA
The DNA here is from genome assembly GCA_963680715.1 of Tetragnatha montana. NCBI lineage: Eukaryota > Metazoa > Arthropoda > Arachnida > Araneae > Tetragnathidae > Tetragnatha > Tetragnatha montana. Next base: position 60,648,037 of record OY796677.1, on the reverse strand, counting down.
TTTTTAAACAGTTCTCAATTAAAAGTTAACAGCATGCAAGTTTTTCTGAAAAGAGGAGGCTATTGTGGTTTTTGAGTTGTTCACTGGTCTCTATTTTACAAAATTACAGGTTCATAGAAACTAATCTGTTGCATTTATCACCCTCCATGGGGTTTTGAATTAGCTTTTACGTATGAGGTCATATAGGGAGAAGCAATGCCATCCAACTTCAAAGTATTCATTCTTTAATAATAACCGGATAAATTTTAAGCAATCGAGGATAGCATGACCTTCTTAAGTAAATAAGTCTATAGCTTCCCCTTTACGTTCTTTTATATTCCCCACAGACAAAATACTCTTTTATTGTTAGATAAAATTTAAAAAAACCTGTGACAAATATACAGCAGAATTTTCAAACCTGGTTAAGGCAGGACTCAAATTTAGAACGCTGTGTGGGTCTGGCAGGGGCTGTGCCTGTGTGTGTGGCGTGGGCAACAGTGCTAGTGCTTCACCTCCGTGGCTTCGTCCACAGGTGCCCACTGGGTAACGCAAAGTAAGTACTGCTTTCGGCATTATATGGGTTAATGGACTTAAAACGGTTCAAAATTACCTGCCATTAACTAAAAAAAAATGTGTGGTTCCGGCTGTCATTACATTCGAACATTATCCTTATAGTATATGTATAACTAGTTTTTTTTATGAATTCTGCATTAAAAGATTTAATTACTGTTAATTTTTTACAGGATAACCAAGGCGTTTTTAAAAAAGATTTGTAAAGATCATAATTTATACGCGACTCCACATTTGAATGATACTTTGTATTTACACTTCAAAGGTAAATATAACTTTGTTGATTCATTCTTTTTAAGATTTTTTATTGCTTTTACCTAATGAAATATTTTTTTTTCACTATAACATCTCAAATAAAAAGAACTTGGTTTTAGGTTTGACCAAAATAGAAAACTTGGAGGATTACAAAGGACTGAAAAGCTTATGGCTAGAAAACAATGGAATAAGAATGATAGAAAACCTGGATAATCAAACTGAGCTGCGATGTTTGTACTTGCAGCAGAATTTATTGTACTCCATAAACAACTTGAGTCACTTGGAGTTACTCGATTCCATAAATCTCACTAAGAACAATATAAGTGTCATTGAAAACCTAAGTAAGTGTTATAGGTTTTAAATTTAACACACCTTTAGTGATTTAGTCCTAATCACCAATTCCTTGGGAATTTAATTCATAAATAATACACTTCAGGGCTGTAACCAGACTTTTGTTTCGGTTAGGGTTTTGACTCAGTTATTTCCAAGGTACCCCCAAACAAGTTCGTTTAGTTTTAGGTCACCTATAAGCAGTGGCGTAACTAGAGTTGACTCATGGGGGGTGTTACTCCGACCAGTCAACCCCTCCAAAATATTACTCCCTTTTAAAAAATGTCTCATAATATAGGTATAATATAAACAACTTTTTTTGGCAAAACTTCCGAAGGGAAAACTTCATCTAAGAGGCTTAATTTTCAAGGGAAAAATACAGTATAGCACTATAACAGACGTAAAAATTTTAGAGGGGGGTCTGGGGGTTCTCCCCCAGAAATTTAAAAAAAATTTGTCTCTCAATGTAGTGTTTAAACTCATTTTGAGGCCCTTTGGGTTAGTTCCTAAAAGAACAGTTCCTTGTGAACCGCCTTCCTTGTAAAAGGAATTTTTTTCCCAGTTTTTCATGTTTTAGAAACCGTCGATGTAATGGGGGGGGTTACAACCCCAATAACCCCCCCTAGTTACGCCAATGCCTATAAGAAGTAATTCAATTATGTTGCCCATAATATCAAAATTTCACAATGTGAGCTCAAGTAAAAATCGGGGTCTGGGGTTGGGTAACATTCGAAGAAGTCGAATTCGAGAAGTCAAAGTTTTGGAGGGGGTCTGGGGGTTCTCCCCCAGAATAATCTTTGAAATTTGACTGTCAAAAGTAGTATTTTAATTTTTAACTCATTTGGAAGGCCCACTTTAAAAGGACAAAATTTTCAAGGGAAAAACAGTATAAAAATTTAGTCAAAATTTCTGGGGGGGGAGTCGGGGAGTGATCCCTCCGATTAGGTGTAGCGAAAAAACTGGTCAAAGAAATTAGAGCTTTAACCATGTAATATTTTTTATTGCCGACGTACTGGCCTAGTGGTTAGAGCATCTGACAGCGAAGCCGTACGTCCGGGGTTCGAATCCCCGATCGGCATGGATGTTAGTTTCTGTCCTTGTGTGTGAGGAATGAATGTGCCCCCCCCCTGTAAAAAGGTGCTGTGCCTGTGTGTGGCTTGGGCGAACAGTACTTCACCTCCGTGGCTTCGGTCCACAGGTGCCCACTGGGTAACGGGAAGAAAGTACTGATATTGGCATGACATGGGTTAATGAACGTTCAAATCATACAGGGTGATTCGAAATTACATGGACAAACTTCGCAGGGGGGTAGAGGGGAACTAGACAAGCATATTTCGTATAGGAATTGGGGGTGCGCACATGCACCGTTAAAGAGCTAGGGCCTAATGTAGTGCGATGGCGTTACAAAAGGGGGTTTTCCCAAGGCCTGTTTCACGAAACAAAACATAATAAAAGGAAAAAATTTATTGCACGAGGTACAGGAGTATCCGTACTACTTGCATCATAAATTTGATAGAAATCGGACCACTTGCTAAACCGCGGGGTGAGTTTTAAAACGTGTAATATTAATCTTTTAGCCAAAGAATGGAGTTCCCTTAATGGTACTTAGAAAAATGATGATAGGGGAAGGAATTTTCAATGATCATACAGTTTCAATGATCAATGTATGATCATTGAAAATTCCTTCCTCGATCATCATTTTTCTAAGTACCATTACACTAATGTAAGGGAACTCCATTCTTTGGCTAAAAGATTAATATTGCACGTTTTAAAAGTACCCCCACAATTTACCAAGTGGTCCAATTTTTATCAAATTTATCAAGTATGTAGTACGGATACTGCTGTACCTCATGCAATAATTTTTTTCATTCTGTTATGTTTTGTTTCGTTAAACGGGCCTTGGGAAAACCGCCTTTTGTAACGCCCTCGCACTACATTAGGTCCTAGCTCTTTAACGGTGCATCTGCGCCCCCTCTAGTTTTTCAAAATATGCTTGTCTAGGTCCCCTCTACCCCCATGCGAAGTTTGTCCACGTAATTTCGAATCACCCTGTATATTAGGGTGTCCCAAAAAAACGCGACTTTTGAAATGTTTAACTCTCACCCCCCAAAAATGTTCTTTATGTGAACATAAGGCACTGTGAATTTTTTTAGAATTTTTGAAAAATATTTAGAGGTCCCCCAAGGTCATTGAATTTTCAAAAAATGGCCAAAAAAAGGGTAAAAATTAACATTTTTTCTAATTTTTTTAAAATAACCATTAATGTTCAAATGGCATATTTTCATTTATTAGAGCTATTTATATTGTTTTAAACCAATTCTGTATTAATTATTTGGGTAAGAAATAATACGCATTATTATTAAAATCAAGAAACATGCGACATTTTTCGATATTTTTACCTTATGTATTACACTATGCGACAAAAAAATGGGTCAAAATGCCACAGAAACTTTGAAAGCAGATTCTTATGTAAAATGACCCCCTGAATCCGAATCCGGCCCCCGTTTTTCTCCATCAGCCTCAGATTTTCGGGGAACAGCCCCTCCCTCGTTTTACGTTTTTCGACGACTTTATAACTTTGAACTCGATTTTCAGGATTAAAAAGCATTGTTTTAGTCTTTAAATTGCCCCCCAGGAGACAAGAAAGGTTCAAATTAATAAAATATGAAAATTTGGAACAAATGGATAGGTTTAAAGGGTAATTAACCCCCTAAAAACTCAAAAAAATAGCTTAAGATAGTAGGATTTGTTATACCGTATTTATTTAACTTATTTTTTAAGAAATTAATTTTGAAACGGTCCTAACCGTTCCCCAAAAACCCAAATTTAGTAATGATATGCAGTAATGATTTTTTGGAAAAGCGGTTGAGGAGTTATCGCCCCCCGAAAGGATTCGGAAGACTCTGAATCGCGCTGGCGCACGCGCGCTCAAAAAATTATATTCATGCTTCGAAAATTTTTAAAATGACATTTTTCGTATATTATAAATCTTTCTTAAGTAGAAATTCTTTGGTTCGTTAGTAACTGTGGCCATTTTTATGGAGGTATTCCATGTTTCAGTTTAGTAGATTAAGAGTCTTCCGAACCCTTCCGCGGGTGCTTCGGGGGGCGATAACTCCTCAACCGCTTTTCCAAAAAATCATTACTGCATATCATTATTAAATTTGGGTTTTTGGGGAACTGTTAGGACCGTTTAAAAATTAATTTCAAAAAAATAAGTTAAATAAATACGGTATAACAAATCCTACTATCTTAAGCTATTTTTTTTTTAGTTTTTAGGGGGTTAATTACCCCTTTAACCTATCCATTTGTTTCAAATTTTCATATTTTATTAATTTGAACCTTTCTTGTCTCCTGGGGGGCAATTTAAAGACTAAAACAATGCTTTTTCATCCTGAAAATCTAGTTCAAAGTTATAAAGTCGTCGAAAAACGTAAAAAGGGGGAGGGGCTGTTCCCCGAAAATCTGAGACTGATGGAGAAAAACGGGGGCCGGATTCGGATTCAGGGGGTCATTTTACATAAGATTCTGCTTTCAAAGTTTCTGTGGCATTTTGACCCATTTTTTTGTCGCATAGTGTAATACATAAGGTAAAAATATCGAAAAATATCGCATGTTTCATGATTTTAATAATAATGCGTATTATTTCTTACCCAAATAATTAATACAGAATTGGTTTAAAACAATATAAATAGCTCTAATAAATGAAAATAATGCCATTTGAACATTAATGGTTATTTTAAAAAAATTAGAAAAAATGTTAATTTTTACCCCTTTTTTTGAAAATTCAATGACCTTGGGGGACCTCTAAATATTTTTCAAAAATTCTAAAAAAATTCACAGTGCCTTATGTTCACATAAAGAACATTTTTGGGGGGTGAGAGTTAAACATTTCAAAAGTCGTGTTTTTTTGGGACACCCTACTGTATTTGTATAGTATATATTGACCGATTATTCCGTCTAACCCCTGAACACTTGCATGTTTAAAATCCTCATTAGAAGAAATGAAATAAAAATAAATTTAGAATGTAACAGAGTATTTATTGTATTTTTTCTAAAAAAGCAAAGTTCCACAGGTTGCTTGCCTCAACTTAAAACCCTCCAAATCGGGTACAATAAGTTGAAATCTGTGTCTGACATCCAACATTTGACCAAGTGCCGTTCTATCACAGTACTTGACCTTGCTCACAATTACCTTGATGATCCAGCAGTTCTTGACGTTTTTGCTGCAATGGTTTCTTTGGTAAGGTATCTTTTATATTTTCAATCGGAAAAACTTTAGAAACGTTCGTAGATATGAGAAATTTTCTGACCATTGTATATAAAACAAAGGGAACCTTAACATGATCACATGTAAAGTTAGATAAATCTTAATCGAAATGACCACAAAAAAAAAAAAAAGGTTGAATTATTCTTAACTTTATATAAAAATAAATTTGACTTAATAGGTTCAAGGGAACAAGACTGGAGAAATTGTTAAATTCTCACAACTTTGAATTAAAGTCGTTCGAGTTATACAAATTGCACTCTAATTAATAACTTTTTATCTTTTGTTGGTTATCTTATGTTAATATTATCTTCTCCCCCTAAATTTTTATTTTAATGAAAGTGGCTTATTTTTTTATACATTCCCTTTAATTACATTTCTTCTTTTATCAGGAAAATAAAATTTTCAGTTCAAATTAAGTAGTATTTAATTTTTATCAGTGAATATTTTAAGATTATTATTGTGAATAAAGTGATTAAGTCTAAATTTTTTAACATTGAATAAAATATTTCAGCGTGTTCTAAACATGATGGGAAACCCAGTACTCAAAGTTATGAAAAATTATAGGAAATTATTCATCACTGGAATTGTAAGTATTTACTTAATAGCTAATTAAAATGCTTTTTGGTATCAAAATAAGTAAAAAAAATTATTACCTCTGACATTTTTGAGCAGATGGAAAAACTTAAAACAAAGGAAAAGTATTACAAGTGAGCCTAAAAATATTTAAATTTCAAAACCTCCCCAGCCAAAATTAATATCTAAAAACAAAGTAATGATTTTATTCTAAAATTAAGGGATATAAGTTTTTCTGCAAACAATGTATTTGAAATGATATTACATTGATTGACATTTTTTTACAAATAAGATTCTAAATACTTATGATTTGAGTAGTATAAAATCACTTTTAATTGCAGAAAGAATTGTGCTACTTAGATGATAGACCTGTAAGTGATAAAGAGCGATCTTGTGTCAATGCTTGGTATAAAACTTAATTATATCTCGATCAAATAAGACTTATTATATCTATCTGATCTTTATATTTTAAGTTATTGAATTCAATTTAGGTTTAAAGGTGGTCTAGAGGCCGAAAGGAAAGAAAGAATTAGGTGGAAAGAAATGGAGCAACAGAAAATACAAAGAAGTGTTGAAGGTAAACCATTTTTAAAATTTTATACTTCACACTTTTTTTTTCATAATTAGAGAAGTTTCTCCACACTGCAATCAAATTTTATTCAATGTTTATTAAAAGATTGTATTTTTCCACAAAAAAAAAAAACGTATTGTAAATAAATAAGCTTTTAGAACTTAAAACCACAACTTGTTTTAACTTGTTAAAAAACAACTGCTTTTTTATTACTTTAAAAGTATAATTTCTACTTTTCTAATTTTCCCTTTTTGTTCTGACAAAGATAGCCATCAAGAAATATGGCACTCGAAAACCAATTCTGTTTTATTAACAGCACTATACATAAGAAGTGATGTTTTTTAATGAAATGTTTCTTTTTCCCAAGCTATATTAGCTCTTAGGAAAGGAAGAACTAATATGGATTTGTTGGCTAAAGAAGAAAAAGAAAATGAAGAGAATTCAAATGCAGAAGAAATAGAAAAAGATGCCCAAAAAGATGAAAGTACACAGGATGAAAAATATATAGATGCAGATTCTAAGAGAAATGCAATTTCATTCCATGATTCATCTTCTCGAACTTTAAATAGTTCAATTCCTTCCCAATCTCAAACAAACATACCAGAACTCGAAGACATTTCTGAACTTATACATGAAGAAAAAAGGAGTTCCACTGATAAAGATTCATCTGCTTACAAAAAAATGAAAATTTCTGATGTTTCAGAGGACAGCTCGACTAATGCATCATCTGATAAAGAACTAAAACAAGATAGATTTGCTTCTAAGACATTACCATTAAGTATTAAAATCACAGATAAAAATGAAGATTCCCTATTACCAACTCTATTTGAAAGCCATAAAATCCTAAATTCCCCTTTTGATGAAAGAGCTTCTGATAAGTTAAAATCGGTGGAAGGGAACACAATAGCAAACATATTAGCAGAGCTGGATAATTCACTTTTACATAAAAAGATTGATGAACCAGTTGATATGGAAATTGCTTCTCCTACATTCCCATTAATTGTTGAAATGACAAATGAGAATGATGATTGTCAGTCACCAACTCCATCTGAGAGCCTTAAAAACCAAAATTCTCCTGTTAATGTAAATGAATTTTACAACGTTTCAGATAACCTAAAATTGGGGGAAGGGAACACAATAGCAAAAATATTAACAGATTTAGACAATTCCCTTTTACATAAAGAGAAGATAGATGAACCAGTTGATATGGGAATTGCTTCTCAGACATCTCCATTAATTATTGAAATCATAGATGAAAATGACGATTCTCAGTTACCAACTTCATCTAAAAGTCATAAAAACCAAAATTTTGATTCTGCTATTGATGTAAAACAAATTTACAGAGTCACTAATAATATAAAATTGGTGGAAAGGAACCCAATAGCAAATATATTAGCAAAGCTAGATGATTCACTACATAAACAGAAGATAGATGAACCAGTTGATATGGTTATTGACACATATCATTCGGATACCGATGATCGTAGAAACCCAGATTGCCAAAGTGAAAATTCTCTGACAGACCAAACTGTTCCTTCTTATGAAGAATGGATTTCTCTGAAAGACAAAATGATCACACCAGTTATGGAACATGATTCAAGACATCGCGAGATGGATAAATACTTGATTGAAGATCCTAATGCAGTAATGTCTAAGGATGGGTCAAATACTGATGCATCAGAAACGATTGAATATGAATCTCCAAATGAAGGCACAAAATCAAAGAACTACTTAGAAGTTCCCAGTGAAAGTCCCTTTTCTTATGCCTTCTCTGAAACAGCTATATCTTTTAAACTGGCATCAGAAGTGAACATTTTAGATAGAACAAGGAAATGCAAATATTTCAAAATGGACATTGTTGATTGTGAAACCCAGGCATCTAATGAAGCCTGTCAAGAGGAAGATCCCAAAATTGAACTTCCAGCCAGTAATGACTCAAATATGCCTCCATCATTTTCAGTGGATTTCAATAAGGAAGAAGCTAGTAATGAAAAGTTTGAAACCAAAGATGATAAAGATGAATTGAACACTTCTTCAATAGGCACATCTGAATTGTCTACTACAGGTAAACTAGCATTCGATGGATTGGAATCTGAAATCAAAGAGGGTATTTCTAAGGCTTTGATTCATGAGGAACAAAATTTAAAAGAGAAAATTGAATATAAATATGAAAATATGTCCAATGCAATCTCTGAAGCTGAGGCAACTTTTACTAAAAATGTAGCAAATAAACAGATTTCCAAACAGGATTCAGTTGTAATCATAGAAACAGGTGCCAATGTTGTACATATTACAACCCGATCACCATTGTCAAACGATGAAAACCAGACATTGATGGACATCAGTGGAATCTTGAAAAATGCTTCCAACTCTGAGTACATTTGTATTAATGCAAATGAAAAAATTTCTTGGGATGAAGTAGAAGTTTTATCTGTTTCAGAAGAAGAAATATCAGAATTGAGTTATGAAGACATGAAAGAAGAATCAGAAGATGTATCTGTTTCTGAAGAAATATCAGAATTGAATAATGACGAAGTTAAAAAAGTAGAAGTTATATCTGTTTATGAAGAAAAAATATCAGAAATGAACAATACAGAACTGAATTTAGATGAAGAAACCAATAAACCTCATCTAGATAAATCAAATCAAGCAGTTCCCAGTTTCCAAACCAGTAGCCAGCAAACAGAAGAATTTTCCTCTACATGCGACACTCAAACATACATAATCAGTTCTAAATCAACTAAAATTTCATACAATGACTTTTTGTCAGATTTAGATAAGAGCACTGACAAGTTTTTTGAAAGAATTGAATTAGATGATAGTTTAAGTGAAGATACAACATCATCAAGTACTTCTTATGCTTTGAGCTCAGAGAGTTCTTATATTGAGTCGGATGAAGAAAATGAAATTTCGAAAAACGGTTTTGAAGATAAAGAAATTGGTACCTCGGCTCATCAAACAGCAAACACATATGAAATGGCTCACAAACTGTTTCACAACATTGAAGAAACTCTAGATTGCATTTCAACCAAATATGATTTCTCAGAACTTGTTCCATCAAATGACACAAAAAATGTTTGTCCAATAGTAACAGAACATAAAGAACTTCAAAACACTTCTCCAAAACATATTTATCCACCTGCAGCAGAAAACCTAACTTCTTTGAGTAAGGATAAGTCTAACTCAAACCTACAAGTATCACAGCAAAATGATGAACTAGGAAGTGAAAGTGAAGCAATTCTAAAAAGGTATCGTGAGAACAAATTAAGCATAGATAAAACACAAGAGTCAACATTAAACAAATATCCAAAATTGGTTAGTTTAGAAAAGAACCCAAACCTGGAAAATATTCTTGAATCCCTTGGATCAACAATTTTATTTACCAATGCAGGGGTTTCAGAACAATGGAATGATATAGAAGCTATCAATGAAATGGAAAATGAAGCAATATTTGAAAATCAGAATATTAATGAAAGCATTCCTAATCCAAATACCAACCTAACAGATGAAGAGAAACAAATAAAATGTGTACAACAATCCCCAACCCTCCCAAGCAATTCTCAGCATGAAGAAACAGAGTTATTGAATGACTTAATTCTCGTGGAAGGGTTAAAGGATTCTTACGATTGGATTGGTGATGGACAACAAAGAAAGACTTCGGAAGTTATTTCAAAAGTAGATACTAGTAACACTACAGCAATTAGAAAAGATCATTATAGTGAAGAGCAGGAAATGCTTAGTAACGGCAATCACTTAAATTGCGATCAATATGAAGTAATAGATCTTTCAAGCAATGAAGAAAACGAAAATGAGATTTCAAGACAGATGTTAGAAAATGTTAAGGACTCAAATCTCAGAACATTTGATGTTTGGTGTAGAGAAGACCATTCAAATTATATTACCAATGAGATTAAAAGTCAAACTTCAAGTTCCCTTTTTGAAAAGAATAACAAAACTGAAATTCCAGCATTAAGTGACATGAAACATTCAGAGAAGTCCTTAGCTAAAAACAATATACTGAAGCTTCAAGAAGTTCCTTTGATTGAAATTCCAGAAGTAGATGATACAGATCATGAATATGAGGTAGTGATGATACCTGATCATTTACTGAACAACTCAAGTTCTAAGAATAGGTAAGTTGTTTTAACACTTAAAAGCCTGAAAATATATAAAGAAATAAAAATGAAAGTTTATAAATTCTAAAAATATTGAAGTAAAATTTTGTTTTTAATATTTTTTTGTATGCAAGTGATTAAAAGTATTAACTTTCCTCTCCTCTCTATAACACAAGTCTTAAGTTAAATATTTTGAGATTTTTTTAAATTTCATTTTGGGCCAAGTTGTTTACTCATCAGTGGCCACCTTTATACATTCCATTTCACCTTTATACATTCCATTTCACGTAATCTCAATAATAGTGACTGAAGATAAATTTATTTTACATTTATAAGAATATTTAATCCCTTTACTTCAATAAAATTATTATAACTAACACTGTAACATTATTAAAATAAAATAATTTGACATTTCAGCATCTTTGGCAAGAAAACTCTCCCCTCAAGCATGTTTGGAATAATACCGAAAATATTTGATTTTGGTAACTAAGTTATTTATACCCCTTTTACTTTTTAACATAAAAAGTTTAAATATTGCAACTAACATGAAACCTTTTTTTCCAGGTTTAAGAGAAAATTCAGAGATCACTTCAGATGTAAGTACTTAAGTTGAAAAGGAGTCACTATATTGCAGAAGTAAACTCAATCTGTTCCATTAAAATACATTAGCAACCTACTTATAAAATTTAACCATACACAGTTAATGCATTTAAATGCAATATTTATAATGGAGCACTATAAAACATTGACTGCAATACATTCAATAGAAAATAAAGCTTAAAATACTTTACTTTTAAATAATGAGTTAATCTATTTTAAATAATATTGTGTTCCAAACCTATAAGCATTCATTTTGAACACTGTTTGCATTTCAGGATCAGATTCCATTAATTAATCTAAGATAACTCTATAAAAATTAAATACTGAAATGACCCAGTAATATGTTCAATATTTTAAATACCGTATAAGAGAATTGTTTATTAATAAATATCCTGCATAGTACTTAAATGCACTAATCATTTTTGGCATATGGAGTTGTATATTTTATGAAGAACTTAAAATTAATGGATGCATCTAATTTAGTATGCAAAATAGAAGTGTTTCCAAAAAAAAAATCAATGTTTCATGCTATTATAGGATTTGAGATCTGACATCACAGATGGAGAAAAGCTATTTGTCAGCAGAACACCTTTGAATACAGCAATGATGCAGGCTGAAGAAATATCAAGTGAGCCTTTGTTTGAAAGACGTCAAAATCATAAAGAATCGTCAGAAAACCAAGATAAAGATGAAAATAATGTCTTTATAGAAGAAATAGATTAAATGTGTCACAAGATGCATTTATGAAATTTAGTAATACAAGAAGTGTAGATGTATCAATAAATACCCCATTTAAGTGTCAGTTGGAGTTGATTTAAAAGAATAATTTCCCTGGCCTAGTACATTCAAATAGTAATCGACATGGTTTCCATCCTAATGTATTAGGTTAGAAAATTGACACTATTCACCAGATTTATTTCATTTTAATGCAACAAAATATAAAAATAATCTCAACATAAGAACTAAAATTAGTGTTTAGTACATGGATCTTTGGATCTATCACCGAGACAACTTTTTATACATGCAAATGAAATTGACAGAGAATGGCTCAATTGTCAAGTTTATTCACATTTACAGGATTAATAGTACAAGAAAAAGGACTTATGCTGAAGGTGAATGAGATGATATAATTACAATGCAGAGTTTCTATTAAGTCCTCTACACATGGCGATGTACTCAAAGAGTACTCCGTGAAACGTAAACATGGACCTATGATATATATTTCTCTGGTTTCATGTTTTACCTTGGAAATTATTTTCCTGAAAGAAAAGTATAAAAAACTAAATTCCTAATACATTACAATTAAACAAAAAAACTGTTTCCCTGAAGTACATACAATACCAACGACCCAAATTAAATACAATCCATTTAAAATTAATTTTTAGTCCCAAAATAAATAGTTAGCACTTAAATGTCCAAAATTAAGAGTATATTTTTCTAATTTAACTTTTAGTTTTAAAAAAAAATACATTATTGAGAAAAAAAATAAAGATGTATTCTTTGATATCCATAACATTTTGTAAGATCTAAGTTTTTAGGTATGGTATTTTTAACTAAAGCTTTTAATGCTTTAAAAATTCCTTACTTTCATCAATATTTACACTCAGCAAAACTTATTTTTAGAATATGAATTAAAAATTTAATTTCAGTCTCATTGTTCAAAACAATTTGTTAATTTCTTTCATCCACATAACTTATATGAATGCGGGAAAAAATTACCTGAGATCCTGAGTCTGGTTTACAAACTAATCCCAGTTTTTTAGCTTCTATTTCATAAATTAATAGTCTCCACATCTTGACAACGAATACTTCGGCTTCTTCATCCAAAACCTATAATAATAATTCTAAAATCAGAAAAAGATAAGGAATCAATTCTGATTTCTCAATTCTGTTGCCACAGATTTAACTAATGATCAAACATGAAAGCACATAACAATTTAGGGTAGAAAAAGATTATAGTTATTTTCTAATTACTTATGTAATTAGATAAGCAGTCATTTATACTAATAATCACTTATACAAATATACACAATGATAAATTTTACCATTGAAACATCATCCAAAATGCTTTGAGCATCACTACCAGCCATAATTTTTGAGCAAATAAATTCTACTAAGGTTGGTTCTTCTTCACCAATATATTCAAAAATCTTTTTATTTATCCATGGTCTAATTCTTTTCTCCATTAGAACCTAAAATAAAATTTTCTACTTTAAAAAATTTTAAAACAGAATAACAAACTAGTGCACACCAAATAAAATACATGGGCATTGTTCCTTGAGATGGAACCTAAGTGTTACACACACAAAAGCAACAAAATTTGATGAATCTCAATTTTTAAGGAGTTTATCTACGAGGGTAGTCTGAAAAGTTCTCAGTCTCACCTAATAGAATGCAGTCCGATTCACACTGTTTTCACCAGTTTTAGAACAACTCTTTGTAAGGTTCAGATTAATATTTTAGGTTGGTCTGATTGGAATTCAGCTCTTGGCAGTCATATAAATGAATTAAAGTAAGCTTATTGCCAATGGGAAAAATCAAGTATCAAGCTGTGATAAAATTATTTTTAAAAGAAGGGATATCACCAACTGAGAGCATTCATACAGAACCACATGAAAACATTCCAAAAAGAGCCACCATACTGGAAATCATCAAAAAGATATTGATAAATTTTGATAACATTAACCATGATCACAATAACCAGAGTTGACTGACCTTAGATAAATAGGCATATAAATTATAACCTTCATTAAATACCAATTTAAAAAACTAAAATGTCAAAATCAAAAACCAGGAAAAAATTAATTATAAAGCATGATAATAAAATAAACCATGGAAATACATTAAGCAAATACTAGCCATAATGCAGTTATTCTATTCAAAACGAGCTTTTGCTCTTATGTCACAAAATTTTTTATTTTCTTTGGTTTCTTCTTTTTGTTAATCAAATTATGAGTTATTTTGTACCTTGTATTTTTTTGTTTTTGCTTTATGTCCTTTCTATGCATGTATTTATGTGTGTTAATGAATTTGAATTGAAAAAGAACCTAACGTAGAAGTTAGCAAATGTTTACCATCATGGCCTAACTCAAGCAAAATATGCTTATATGATCGATAAATCAAGATAAGATCAATAAGCTCAACTCACTTTATCAACAACTGCCCAGTCTAAACTAAAAGCAAACAATTCATTTTTCTCTGTAGGTATCTTTTCAATCAAGTTCCTAACATGTTTTCTCTTTTCTTCAATGGTCATCTGGGAGACAGTGTTGGGGCTTTTAGGACCTTCATCCTGGTTATCATCAATAGGAATAAGCTTGCGCTTCTTCTTGGTTTCAGTCTCTTCATCATTCACATTAAACACGTCGTCCACAGTGACTTTTCTCTTATGGGAAGCGTGGTTGTTGGGAGCCGAAACAGAAGGACTGGTGCTCGGCTGAGTCGGACTACCACCTAAGAGAAATTAAGAATTTTTTTTAAATATAGTACTAACTGCACTTTACAGCTTACGACACCTCATGATACATCTAAATTTTTACACACTTTTGAGAATTAGTCTTCTTCAACATATATTAATACTAAAACTAAGGACATCAACAATCTAAACAAAGACTGACATGCAACATTATTATGTATGTGATAAACACATTTAGTTAATGCCATTGGTTCTTTCCGTTATTAAGTGAAAGCTTTAAACATCAAGTACCAATGGCAGTGTTGAGTCCATGTGGCAAACCTGTATTGACTAGTTATGGTATCCCTGCATTTTAGTAATTTAATTTTAAATAATATTTTGTTAGAAGGAGAAAAAATTATTCAACTTTGTATTTAGATTTTGTTTTCCATTTTTATGCCCTTAATTGACTTAATGATATGTTTAGTAAAAATAAAGCATTTAATTTTATTTACTTTAAAATTTTGTGTTTTGGAATTTATGTTGTCCTCTCAAAATGCTCTAAAATTTAGAAATCAATGTGCTTTAAAAACAAGGATTTATAACTTGCTCATCATACAGAGATTTGTTTACATTTGCACTTCTTACTTATATTCAACACCTATCGAAACTGCAAGTTACCTAATCGCAAGCTTGTAAATCCCATCAACTTAGGCTCTTCGGGTTGAGGGATAACATCGGAAAAGCCAGAAAAGCTGTTTTGGGAAATTTCTTCTTCAATGATGGGTCTTTCTCTTTTTACGGATATCCTTTCCTCTTTCTCTTCTATGGGAGGGGGAGAGCAAATAAGTTTGGATCTTGACTTCAGAGATGGCTGAACTTCAGGTTCTGGTTCAGATTCAGGGGAGTCTGGTTTTGGAGGTTCAACAATACGGCTTTCCTCCAGCAACAGCTGAAACAAAAAAAAAATTATAACAACAATAGTGAGAAACTAATTTTGAATCACATGTTTGTATAATTCAGAAATCACTATGTTACAAAAACAAGGGTTACAAAAACTACACTTATTCCACAAAATAATATTTTTAAGATTCAGGAACATTTAGATACTTTTGAGAAAACTATCTTTCAAACAGTACAAATGCCAATTTAGGGATATAATGCAAATGCACCCAAAATTTAACATTTAGAGCTACACCATTACTGTAGGTTACTTACAGAAAGCATTATCCCTAGATTTTATTAAACTTTTTTCTAAATCTTAAGAAATTTAAAATCCTTCAAGAATTGAAGGGCTGTACAAAGAGGGCTAGCGAGCCATATGCGGACAGCATGTTGTTCAGGCCTGGTATAGGCATTTGAAAATTGGGATAAAGTTTTGAAACTTCAACACCGAGTCAATGGTTATTTTAGCTTAAATTATTATTCAAAATTTCCAGAGAACGAAAATTAGTTTATATAGGAATAAAGCTTAAAATTTAAGCAGTTTTGAACAAAACCCACACAAAAACATGTTAAAAAAAATTACCCTCTCTATTTCTGCCTCAGGGTCAGGATGCCCCTCTTCTACAAGTTTTTTACGAAGTTCATCCAATTCTTCTTTTTCTTTTTGTCTGTCCATCATATCTTCCTCAATTTCTTTTTCTCTCTCCTTCATGCGTCTTACTAGAGCACTTCCCCTAAAACACAATTAAATTTTTGACATCAGACTAAAATGAGTGTGTTCACATTTTCTGAACCTAATTAGTTAATATATAAATTGTGGCCTGACTGTGTCAGAGATTAGTGACAACATAAATTTATTATAAAGAGAGTGACAGGTTTTTTCATTATCATACCCAACTTACTTAAAAACCCTAAGAAGCAAACAATCATCACAAATCGTAAGTTTCAAAACAATTATTAAAAAATGTCTTACTTGAAGTATTTAGGATCATCCTTTTCATCATCATAATCTTCCAAAAACTCTTTTAATCGTCTGGCTTCTTTGGCCTAAAGTTAATAATAAACATAACAAATTACATAGGTAAAAACAAATTCAGAAGAACCTCTTTATAAGGACCGCTAGTTAATGTACCAATTATTTTATCACAGGAATAATGCTATTTTTAAATCGTTCCAGCCACACGAAACACATGAGTATTTTGGGTACTTATGTTTTATCCCATTGAAAATTCAGTGGCACAGCTATAGAACAGTCAATAGGCTTTGATAACGTTTTTGATTTTAGCAGCATAATCAACAGATAATAAATACATAAGAACTGCTTTTTGTTAAAGCGACCACCCATTAATTACTCTCAGAATTTGTAAAAAACGGGTGATTAAGATGCTAGAATAAAAAAAGGATAGGTGGAGAATCTGAAAGTAAAATTACTCCCGAACAAATTGCATTCAGAATGTTTGTACTGGCTGCCTTACATTTTGCACCTGGCGAGAATGTTATTTCCAGGTGCTACTATATCCCTAATTTATCTCTTTGTTGTTGATTGTTTTTCTAAATTCATTACAAAAACCATATGTTGTTGGTCCCATAAGGGGACGCTGTATTGAGGTTTATGCAAATAAAATATTAATTTATACCTCGTCTTTCTTTTGTTCTTCAGCTTTCATTCTTTCCTTTTCATATTCTTTGGCTTTTCTTCGCTCTCTAGTTATCCAATTCCTAAGTCGCTATAAAGACAAAATTAACAAAATATTGAAACACAATTAACTTTTTAAGTGCCATAAGTTAGAATAAAAGCACAAAAGTAATTACATCTTGATAAACAGCTTCCTTTTCTCTAATTTTTCTTTCCTGCTTCTTGCGCTCATATGCATCATCATCGTCATCTTTGTCATATTCCTTTTCTTTGGACCTTCAATAACAATGAACAGAAATTATAAGATATACTTATTTCAATATAAACAATGATATTAATTTTTACTCATATCCATGTCAGGTTGATAGAAATTAATTAGCTTGGTATGCTGAGCTGTTAATTTTTTTTTTTAAAGGGGCATATGCCATTTTTACCTAATAAATGATGCACATAAAATTATATGATCAGGTAGTTTTAAGAAAACAAATGTTTGAATACTTAATGACTAAACACTGACTTTTTTTTAGAAGCATTGATAGAATAATTATACACCATAAGCTAATGTTTGTCCAATTACCTAAAAGATGTATTTTCATCAACATCATTCAATCAACGACTCAACACTTCCTTTCATAGTTATTTTTACATAATATTCCTTAATAATTGATAAATGCCTAAATTTTAAAAGGCAATTCAATTCACAATTCCGTTTTGGTAATTAATAATAAAATTCACACATTTTAGGTTATAACAAGAAGAAAAATCTTAATTACTTAAACTTAATTAACAGCAGCATCCAAAGTAACATCAACAAGCTACACAGCGGTTACGGTCACCACTACCAAATCAAAAGAAACATTGGCTCTGCTACTACTACACAACCCAGTACTGAACTATCAAACAAGAAAATTGAAAAGACACTCACTTTTCCTCTGGCTGCTCCCTATCCCTGCTCCACTCATTGGTGTCTCTGGAACTGCGCTCAGGCTGCCTCTCTCTGGACCTTTCACGGTGGCTCCTGTCCCTGGACACGACCGGAGAATCGCGCGGGGACTCGTGCTTGCGCTCCCGGCTTCGCCTCCTGCCTCTGCTGCGATCCTCCCGGGCCGAAGTTCGCTCTTTGGACCACCGCTTCTCCCGGTCACCGCGGTCCCTGGATCGGGGCTCCGGGGAGTCGTAGTCCCTGGTCCTGCGCTGACGGTGGCTCTTGTCCTTGTCCCGCTCTTCCTCTGCTCGCTGCACAATAGAGGCGAACAAACAATTGAGCCACTAGCATCACTCACACAACAATCACTGGCAAGCATTTAAAGAGAAGCTAGCTTGCTTTGGTTATATGCTCTTAAAAGAGTGAGAGAAAGACATGGCTCCCTCGAGAGCAGTCAATCAATCAGCAAAGAAAATGGTTACCGAGTCGACCGGCAACGTATATTTCCATCCACAAGTCAAGGGGATGTGCTAGTTATTAGCCAGGAGAAGCACTGCGAAATACATTTCATGATCATATAAGAAACACTTCAGTAAAGGATGGGTGAAACTAGGATTCAATTAAGAGAAAATGAGCTTCTTAATTTAAAAAGTACAGAAACGTTTACCGTGGTGGAAACATAAGCCAAATTCTAATCTCTTGCTGGTATGAATGTAAAAATTACAACTTGCGAAAGGACTTGCTACAATAAAATAGGAATGTACACTTATTAGCAACTGGATAAGTCAGCTGGTTTAAAAATAAAAACTGACAAGTCTGTCTGTTAGCCAACTTCATAATAAATTTTAAAGCTTTGCAAAACCGTTTTTTTTTTCCCATTAAAAAAATGTAAACATTTTATAGGACTTGGAAAAATTAAATACCAACTAACAAAATAAACCATTATGGAATACAATTAGGTTTATTTATTTTGTTGACTTAATAAATTACCAATCAATAAAATTTACGCTTGTAGAAAAATAAAAAAATAGGTAATCACAACCTAATAAAATTGTTCCAAGCAATTAACTCATTTAAATTTAATGATATTTTGAACTTAAGGGGATTATATGAACGTTAGGATCAGCCTATGTGCCCATGTTATGAAAACTCATGCCTTATCAACAAGAAATTACACAAATGAAAAAAAAAAATTGCAAAACAATTTTAACAGAGGCACAAAAACGGGAATTTTCCAAACAGATTTTTTAAAACATATACATACTACATAAAAAATGAGAAACCCAATCATAACTAGTTTTTTTTTAACATGGAAACCCTAATTTGAGTTAATTTGTAAAATAACAACAAAATATAACTTGCAAAAGAGATTCTGATAATCCAATAGCAGAGGAGGAGGCTTCTTCATAGGTTAAGCTCCACATCTAGGTGTTAACTAGAAACTCAATGCAATGGTCTCTCAGAATAACATCCAGGGAAATAAGAGGTTTAATCAGGGACTAAGAAAATTTAGAACTTCTGTTTTCATTATAAGTGAAGGTGTATAAAAATGTGATAATAAAATACTTTATTCCATAAACTTAGGTAAATTAATTTGAGGATATAACAAATTCCTTATAAGATTAGTGGAAGGTGACATTAACATTGTTTTGCTCTATAAGAAGCTTTTATTTCACAAATGAACTTATTGAAAGGAATAAAAATATTGAAAGAGAATTGAAAGAATTAATTAATCCTAATTAATTAGGTAACATTTGATAGAATTTGAAGTTGATAATCACCTTAAATTCAGGGCATGAAATTTCAAATTGCCAACTTGCATTTGGCAAGCAAATACTTACGGTTGGCAAATTAATTTTGCATTTTAAAAGTTTGTTAAGCAGTCTGATTAGTGCTTTAATCAAAAGAGTAACAATTTAGACAGGCTAGTATTGAACTACAACTGAAATTTCATGTCCTGACTGAATTACACACAAAAAATATTTAATTTAATACACAATAAACTGAGGTAACAGATATAAACTTTTCACAATACTAAAAATCTACATTACCATACATTTTATGCAGATAGTCAATGTTACTATTTATGTAAATTTTTCAGTTGTACTTAAACACAGGTTAGTGCTAATTAGATATATTTTAATTCTATTTATACTATATAAACAGTATTAAGTATTGTTACTGTAACACGAGTTGAAACTTATTCGTCAAAATATTTTCCACAAAGATTTTAGGTTACCTGATTTTTAATAAAGGTACATAAAAAGGAAAGTATCGAAATAGCCATAAATTTTTAATAGTACTCTACTTTCCACAATGTTTCTTTTATATATCCATAACTAAACAGCACAAAATACTCACATACAGAGATATCAGTATGAGTAAAGTTGGTTCTTAATAAATGTTTTGTATTGATTCTGTTTAATAAAATCTAATGAAAGGTTTTGAAACAAAAGTATCACAATACATACCTGAGGACATCAAAAACCAGAACAAACGAGTCAAAGAAAAGCTTTTCTAGGGCACTGATTTAAAATTAAATATAAAGAAATGCATAAGACAACATCCTAGCTAACATGCTTGGGAGGATACAGGATAGAGTTACAAAGAAAAGTACATTTTAAGAATGTGCGCTGATAAAATAATGCTAGATTGTCAACTATACTTGTGGAAATAGTTCATTTACTTCTGTCAAAAATGGACATAATTGTAAATAAGAAATTACCTATGGAAATAGCTATCAGAATACCTGTTTTGAATAGAAACGTTTAAACAAAAAGGACACTGGGTGAAAATTATCCGAATTTCAAAAAATATTCTCAGAGAACTACTGTTTCTTTATCATTAAAACATATTGTAGTATGAACGAGAAGGCTTTGTAAAGAACTGTATTTGAAATTTCATTGTCACATCCCCTTTTAAGGACTAACTACACAAAGACCCAAAAACGCTTGACTTTTGATGAAATATATTGAGACACTTGTCATTTGAAAATTAAGTAAGGTTGACATAATGATTAACTAAGTCAGCTAGACAAAAGTAAAATTTACTCAGGAGAATAAAACAAAATACTTCTTTCTCCAGGAATATATTAGCACAATAAAAGAAATGAAAAAATTAAGAATAGTGGAGTTGTAACAACATCTCAATAGATTTCTAAAGAAAAGTGAAATTTCAAACCAACATTTAAAAAAATTGAGGAAGAAAAGAAAATTACTCCCTTTATCATATACTTCAGCTTTTAAAATCCAAAGATACTACCATTTGATTTTTCCAAAATGGGAGGGTAAAACACTAATGCTTTAATTCCACAAGCATGTCCACACCTAAACCCCTGGTATCAACTTACCAAATGCTACTAAAAATAAATTGCTTTGCTTTAAAAGGAAGTTAAACAAGTGTCAACAACATATATCGTAATTTACTCACCAACTCCTAGACAAAATTAAACTGCAAAGCCCATTTAGTGGCGTGTAGTAGCTTGTTTAACATCAACAAGGTTTATTCCTAGTGTTTGGGGAATCATAAAACTTAAGCTGAATCCACTAGCACCAATCATTTGCACATTCACACATCAAAACATGCATTATGAACCAAAAAGGATCAAGATTGCCCTGATCATATTACTAATTCTGAAAGAACTTATTATACTAGTTATGGTGCATGCCATTAAGAGGAAATTTAGTTTTAATGTATAATCGATAAGCACTTAAACATTACTATTTACATATCGGGAAGGAGTAAATACAACTTGTTTTTATTATCCACTTTAGTTTTATAATTCCCTGACAGTCTACTACATATACCACTGAACTTTCAAATTATATATGGTATCAGTCAATTTCTAATTAGGTTCAGGTATTAATGTTTGGAAAGCAGTATGCTAACTTCAGAAGTTGAAATAAAACATTGGAAATAAGGTCAAATAGGTTGAAATTATAAGTTCTTCCAAATCTACTTAAATAGTTTTGAGTCCTTAAAAACATTGAAAAATAACAATGGCAATATTTACCTTATAAGTATCACGGAATTTGTCAATTTCTCTATGAATAAGTGACTTTTTATCTTCTTCTAAATCCATCTCATCTAGTTCCTATAATACACACTCTATTAATTTAAAAAATCCTTCCTACTCAGACAATTATAACTATCGTAAGTATTTTATCAACATAAATATCATATGCAAAACTTATGGAATATTTAGTAATTGTTAGTAAAATATTATTGATAAAACATTTATTTTAAAAAATGATTTTAAAATCCAAATTCTTCTTATTTTATAATAAAAATATAGTTGGCACAAATCACTTACATTCTTTTTCATTCTTTCATAATCTATACGAGGTTTTGGACTGTTTTCTGCCATCAGAGGCTTTTCAGCTTGGGAAGATGAAGTTTGTGTTGAATCTGGAAAAATAACAAAAGGTAAATTCACAAAATAATTAACTGCTTTCAAAAAAATGGAATAGTTTTTGATGAATTGCATTCACTAAGTGGACAACACATAAAAAGCAACAGACCTAAAATACACCAGAGTTAAGAGACATCACTTTTAAACTATTTACAGGAGGAGAAATAGGAAGAGGATGCAGGTTTTATCCTAATAGTCTTGCCCCCATAATTTTAAAATATCACTGTTATGCAAGTTGGATCGGGTTGCATAAGGTATCAATATGACTGTTCAGGTCAACCACAGAATACATAACTCTTAAAAAGAAAGTATTGTTGAATAAAAATTATTAGAAAATTTAATAATTGAAGTTTTTTTTTAAATACAAAGTAACCACATTTTACACCAAAATAACAAATCTTACTGCCAAACAGTGACACATATTAGAATTTTCTTAGACTACTTGTAAAAAAAAAAGATGATACTGGGTAAAACTTATACAATACAATTGAGCCGAGGCTGAAAATGGTATGGGACATCATAATCCAAAGCTAATGTTACCTTTGTTCCTGCTTAACCGTTTCCCATCTTTATTGCCTAGGATTATAAAAGAACATTTTAATTCACACTAAAACCATTTAACTAACTTGATCAAATTAATTAGACTATTAAATTTTAAAAACACAAGACAGAAAGCTAGAGGATATTTGTCAGTAAGAAAAGGTTCATGGATGGTTTTAACTCTTAAAGACAAAGGCACACAGAAAACACAGTTATTTATCATAACATAGACAGCTCGTTTCAACATGCAACCTATATAGCCTGGATATAATATTATCCCTATAGTTTAGCAAACAGCAAACCTATCAAAAATGGCACAAACTTATAAATAATTACACCCGGATGGCAAATGATCCCTTTCTAAAGGATTGGTTGTTTTGGGTTTTATGACACAAGGTCCCCATATGGACATAATTTTGTGAATTCAAAATAAGTGTTAAATTGGGTTTATTCAGTCAGTCCTGTTCTGGTGATATTGTGAAGTGTAAAGGGTCCTTACAATATTTTTTAAACAGACCCCTGAAAACAAACAGCTAGAGGTAGATTACCATACAACAAAATAGTCTGTTCATTTGCTGTAATGTTACATCACAGAGGGAATAAATGTGATCAAAACAAAATTATAGACGGATATAGAAAAAAAATCAGTGTAACTCAAAACTCAGGTAATTTATCAGAAATGGAGGGAGCTAAAATGGTCAATATTCAAAATAATCACTTGTTAAGAAGGCTGGGACAAATGAAGAAAAGAAGTGTTTTCTGCTTGCAAGTCGCTCAAAATAAAATGCTATCTTAAAAAAACTTCTTTCAGGACTCCTAAACAGAAACTGAGTGTGACATCTTTATACCACTTTGCAGAAAGAGTGTTACTATGGATTTTTAGATAAAGACAGATTCTAATATTTGCCCAGTTATATTGACTGTGACTCATGTTGAAATATCAAGATTGGAAAGGGCTGCATCTTAATCAGGAATAATAGAAAATCATTAAAAATAAGCCATTTCTCAAAATTTTTGAAACCTTAGGGGCAACAACTCAGTTTTTTGGGGGGAAGTTTGCTTTTTACACTTATACATAGATGTAGCAGATAACATTTGGCCCATGGATTGGGCAACCCTGTGTTTCTAAAGCAGAACCTGAAAAATATCAAACCTATAAATAAAGTATTTCAGACCTTTTTCATCAGAAGGTTTGGAGAGCTCGGCAGCATGTGCATGTACAAGATGCTGAAGGCTGTTGATGACAGAGGTGTCCTTTTGTTTGGTCACTTCATCCAAGGCATCATCGCTAGCTTCTCCCTCTTCCTTGTTACTGTCTTCAGGTTCAGTCTTTTCTTTCTGGGGGTCATCGTCCTGGAGCTTAGCTAACCTCTGCGCTTTGTACTCATCTAGCTTTTCTTTAGTTTTACCATCAACCTTCACCTAAGGGGTAAAAATGTTGAGATTGTTTAAAGAGTATTAAATCTACAATGAAGGCATTGAAGTTAAATAACTAGTAACCAAGAACTACCATTTGAAACATGGGTGAAAAATTAGGTAACTAAGACATTAGTCCCAAATTGATATGTTACGGGCAATGTGATAAATCCGGGCATTATTAACAATGCCCGGGCAATGTGATAAATTCAGTGGAATTTATATATGAAATTTATCACTTTGCCCTCCTCAACTTCGGGCATTATTAATAATGCCCGATTAATCACTTTGCCCATAACATATATATTAACTTTTGTTGCCTCATTAAAACCTAATATTCTAGATACAAAGCAAATATAATAATTTTCTTTTTTTAAATGAAATTTTTAAGTAGAAAGACTTACAACAAGCTTCTTTTCCCCGAGTTCATAGTCATGTAAAAGCCGCATAGCCCTCAGAGCCGATTCTGGATCTCCATATTCACAGAAACCAAAAGCTGAAAACAAAAAAAGTCTTTAAGAAAAAGGTTAACACATAGGAAAGTCTTGAGATTTGGTAGTTGGCAAGTCCATATAGGCCAGTCTACATTTTACAAAAACAATATAGTATCAAATAAAATAAAACCATTCAAACTAAAACCTACCTTGTAGTTTTCCATTAGCTCCCTGAACACGTTTCCAGTTCAATACAATGCCACACCTCTGGGTAAAAAAAAGTTTTTAAGAACCAAAGATATATCAAGGAAGGCCAAGTTTTAAACCATGAAGCATTAAACTCACCTGCAAAATTTGTCGCACTAGGTTGTCTGGTGCTCTATCTGTGATATTCCCTACAAACACTGTTACAGGGGGTCCTTTAGGAAGGTCTTGTGTTTCCACATGATTCTTTAAAAAAGTTATTTAAATTACAATAACAGAACAAAATAATTCCATTAGTATTTAAATTAATATTAAGTAGTTTATTTTAACTCCTTAATGTCAGGTGAATATACATACTTCAGTTTTTCGGTAGCTTGAGTGAGTGTTAAGTTTTTTCATTTTCATTTGGTGATGTTGTGGCATAGGGATAGGAGTTGGCATAGTCATGGCAACAGGGCCCATCATCTAAAAGAATACACAAGAAATTTCATTAAATTTAAATCTAAGTAAATAATTAAGCTATAACTTTTATTTTGTTCCTATTCAAATTTAGAATAATACAAGTTATGCAAATACTTATTAAACGCTATGATGTTGAAAGTTTTATAAAATTATCATATGATTATTATTATTTATTTAAATAAAAGTTCAAAACATTGTTTGTGACCTTGATTTTTTTTTAAAAATTAGCTTATTGGCTTAACCTAAGTGGCTTAGGTAGGCTCTTTGATATTCTTTAATCCCACTTCAGAAATGGACTATCTATCCTGAGCCAAGAAAATATAAAGCAATTATTAGGTATCCATTTGATAAAGTGTGCTTTCAAATTTGCTTACCCATAAATGAACACTACACAGATTATAATATTTTTTACAAATATTTCAAGTTAACGTAACCATATAGATAATGCTAGGGAGAAATTTTAGACAACTAAAGAAATTTAACCCACATTAACCCTTTAAGTCTAAACTGACCAATTTTCTACAAAATTTAATAGTAAACTCGGGCAGTTCAAGATTGAAAGGGTTAACAGTCAATCTTTAAACAGTAAAGGATATATTGTTGGTCAGATTTTAGAAATAATCCATAACACAAATTAGAAAGGGGGGTAGTAAAAATATTATTTATATAAGTACTAGATAGACTTCATGATTCACTAATTTAATACATGAATTTATTTAACGCATAAATACTTACAGGTCCAGGCATCATTCCAACAGTCATAGGTATCATTCCTCCTGGAAAAAAGCAATATAACTAATAGATGTGCAAAAAATAACAGTAATCAATATAAATATTTCAGAATTGATTTTGGGATTTATTAGTTTGGTTACACTTCCTTCAAAATTCTGAAAGTTATAATCTACTTGATTTGAATCAATTTAGGAATACAATGACTGATTAGAGCAGTGGTTCTTACTTAGTTAACACAGCAGTAGTTAGAATAATGATGACATTTGAGTGAACCTACTTACCCATAGGAGGAACTGCATAAGGAGGTGGCATCATGGGTGGCATAGGAGGCATGCCATGAATGGGCAATGGGGGTCCGGGGGGAAACGACATCTTCGGCACAGCTTTTATGAGTTTCAGTGGAAAAAACTAGAAAAAGAAACATGCTATGACAATGAAGTAGATATAAAGGCCTTTCAAATTAGCACATGAGATTAATTTTAAAAGTTAAAATTCAATAAATATCAACAAGTTGAAGATAGAAATAATTCAAAGCACTATATAGATCATGAACCAAATACTGCAACAGGCACACTTATTTTCATAGAAGGTTTTTAATGTGTTAAAATATAAATAAGATGGAAATGAAACTGGAAAAAAGGCATGAAGAAAGATAGAAGTGTCAAGCTATTGGAAGCCTGAGGGAATTATACCAAGTAGTTGGTTGACTGAAAACAAGGTTAGTATACAACATCCAACATGAAAGTAATTATTTTAATTTTCTTATGGCATTCTTTTACAATAATTGAAACATTTTTTACTAGATTGAATCCTTTTTTTAGTTTAATCATAATTCATGCATGGATAATTTTTAAATCACAATTAATTTTTATTGTGATCAGATAAATAAACAATAAACTTAAGGAAAAAATGACCCCTCTGGAACTAAAACATACTACAAATAAATACACGAAGAACAAAAGATAGAAGAATCATAGCTCAGATAGCAAGAATTTCTCTTTAGATGAAGAACCAGAAGAGAAGATTTTGTTTAAAATGAAGTGAAAGTTAGTTGAAAATAAAAAAACTAAAATATAAAAATCAATTGATCAACATACCACTACTACTTAGCCAATGTGCAAACTGACTACAGATAAAATTCTCCCTGTTAATAGAGTACAAGCAATAATGAACAAGAAAACAACCAAATGCAAGCATAAGCTATTTTGAATAGCAAAAAATAACATGCTTTAATCTAAGAAAAGCCAATAACAAAATTTACCACAGTATGGTCTTACTTTACTTCAATTGAATGAGCCAGTTGAACTGTATTCCTCCATCAAAACAATTTTTAAAAAATAGTTAAACAAGTTGCATAAAATCTTACAGTAAAATCACCATCTTATCATATAACTTTTGACAGATATCCTCAAAATACAACAATAAGCATGCAGTCAAGTTTTCAGAATAATATTTAGACCCAAATTCATAACCACCAACATACATAGATCACTTTAAAATATTTACACTACAAACTATAACTTTCCTAAAAACTAATTAAATGGCAAACACTAAATGAAACATGGATTTCAATGTCGTGAAACTTATTGTTGAAGTTTAGAAAAAGGTTGTAAAAACAATAGAGTTTATAAAATAACAAAGCAATAGAATAGCAACTAGAAATCTAAAACCAACCATAAAATTATCTTAAAAGAAAAGTTAGAAAATATAAAATGGTTATTATTCTTGAATGCATACTCAGGACAAAATATACCCAGCTACAGTCGTAACGTATCATTTTGCTTCCTATTTAACAATTTATTCAATCTAATAAGTCAATCAACTATAGAATCAGAAGCAAACCCTGTAGCCCTTCTAAAAAACACTAAATGCTTTTTTTTATTTTTTATATTTACTAAAAGCATCTGACATTCCTTCGGTGCAAATGCAAAACATTTCAGCATCTAAATATCCAACTAAGGTGAATTTTATTGATGCAAGAAGCTGAGAATTCTATTTGCCTTGTGTAATGATTTGAAAAAATAAACTTGAATCCAACTCATTCAAGAGAACTAACTGATAGGTGCTCATTAGAAAGGTGCTTAAAGAAAAGGTGGCTCAGTATGAAACATGCAGTGTGCAGAAAAGTACATTCTAAACCAGGAGTTGCAAACCCACAGTTTGCCTTGAACAGGGGTGCTACTGATTTCAACTAAAAATCCCAGAAAACTAAAAATCCAGAAAGATTAAAATTAAAAAAAATTTCCTTGTTTCAAAAGTATTTTTCCCACAAAACTTATGGTGGGCCTGAATGATAGCAAATGTTTCAACTACAAATTACTGGTGGGACCGGATTCATCACAAAAGATGTTGTTAATGGTGCAGCCCTGTACTTAATTTTTAATTGGACTTAATTTTACACTTTCATGTTAAAGCTCGAAATTTTAAAAAATTTTGATAAAACCTGGGAAAAAAACTGGATTTCTGGGGCTACCTAGAAAAAGAAGCACCCCTGCTTGAACAACTTTATTGCTCGCAATATGCATACTGTTACTTTGTGTAATATTTTTGGCTTTTAGTTTAAAATAATGGACTAATACCTCATTATAGCTGCTAGAAACTACCATTCTTGCACAAGCAGTTAAAAATCAATGGTTACAAAGGAGTATTCCACTAATCAGAATAGGAAACTTAATTTAATAGGAACCCTGTGATGGGATAAAATTGCATTTTCAAAGTGGACCACAAAATTATCTGGGTTGACCATCCTTGTTCTAAATTATTTCTTAAAATTCAACCCATACTGTTTCATACAAACAAAATGCAACCAAAAGTAGACAATTTCACAAACAAAAAAATTTATATTTAACTGCAGTTGAGAGCAGTCTTTGCTTATCATGTTAACTCAACACTTAGTCACTAAATGATAGTACTACACTTAACATTGTTAAGTATTTCATTTAGTGACTACAACCGAGAAAAAAGGGTTCATAGAAACTTCTTGGGCTGAGCAAAGTTGTATCAGCTTTTTATTTTTACACTGGGAGGATAAACTGAAAATCTAGCATGGTTGAGAACTAAACACTGAAGTTATAAATAACTAACACAATGTTAGACAGACAGGCTGGGACTTGTGCTTTACACTGTCCTTGGATACGAAAACAAATATGATCATAACCATGGTCACCTATATTTGAGTAAATGGAATGTAGACAGTTTCAGAGGGATTAAAGTCTTTTACATGTACTTTTATTTTCAAGCTATCTCATAAAATGCTTATAGAATTTAAAAGGGGGGAAAATAAAACAAAAAGCTATGTGAACACCTATAAGAAGTGACTTCGGAAAGAAATGCCCATTTCAGAGACAAACTTCAAAATCAACTTAATGACTAAGTGCATGTAATTTAGTGCAACTTACTTCCAATGTAATATTTAACGGAAGAATAATATAAAATGAATGAATGAAACAAAGATTGTGCCTGTGATAGGGTAATAAAAAGCTGCAATACTGCATAAAAAACCCTAATTGAATTAAGTCAGATCAACTAAAAAAATGTTTCTCTCAATTACCCTTCATCAAAAGTGAGAAAAATAAATAAGCAGTGCAAATAACTCAAATAATATTGAAAGTGGCAAAATAAATCCTTAGAAACAAAACTTAAAACATAACTTTTAATGAGGAAAAAATGTATAAACTTTAAACATTCATAGGAAATAAAAAACATTTTCTAGCAATTACATAAAACTTTTTTAGTCAAATGAAATTAAAACTAGGCAGTAAATTTCATGCAATGCTAAGTATTTTATGCAACAATTTTACAGTAAACATATTCTTTTAAAAAACCAGGAGTTAATCGCAGATTTTGTGAAAATGAAGGGCCTATAGTACAACCACAGCATTTAGAACTTTTGGAACGGGCCTAAAACTGGCAAATTCCATTCCAATATAATATGATAAAAACACTCCTGAAAACAATATTCAAACCATCTTTGATCATTTGTAAAAAGTCTGTTTTTGGGAGTTGGAATTTTGTGAAGGGTCCTAAAACATACCTATTTTTGTTCTAGATGAACACCTGAAACTAAAACTCAATATATGTCAAAGTCTCTGAATCCTTTAGTTTAATTTATAAGAAATCCAAATCCACTGCCTAGTTAACTAAAAAAATTACATGCAACAAAATAAGACATTTCAAAGAAACAAGAAGTATTAGTAAAATTTATTAAGCCACAGGTGTTACGAATAGACTGAACAGAACCACAGTGATTTACAATAGAAGAGTTGTCAGTGGAAAAGAAATGAAGATGATTAAAAACCATAATGACATCAAGCACACAGAATCATTTCACTGCAAAAGCAAGAAAAGTGAAGAGTGCAAACACCACACATACAGAAGCATGCAAAACCATGAAGCATCCGCTGACTGTATATATATTCAATCTAAGAACACAAAGCAAGGCAACAGATCAACCCTTACCAAACTGGATATTTAGTAGGCCAGCTGCGACGATAACTTGTTATTTCTTTATATCCTAGCAAAGTTGGGTGGTTATTAAAGTTGACAGTATTGTACGAAACATTTAAGTCAAATCACCTTTGGTAAACACAGAAACCTAATTCTACACCTCAAAAAATGTATCGCTCATAGTTAGCAGTGAGATACATAATCTATTTGAATACAAAACCCATTCAACTTCCAATCTATATTGTGCCATCGGAGGAAAGTAAATTTTTCATTTTAGGGGATTATAGAATCTGTCATCCAACAAATAGTGGTGGAATGATACTGGAAATCAAGGCAAGGAGATTGCTAGCATGCATAGTAATAAACATAATGCGCTTTTCAGCCCCGGGAACTTATGATTTCAATAATTTTTTTAAATACTTAACATGGCAAACAGAGTAAAGAAGCTTTTATCTATTTTTGAGCTGACTTAAAAATTAATTAAATCTGTCAGAAATAATTTATTATAACAATTGATAGATATTGGTTACTTATTTTACTGAGAAAATGCAAATATTAAGATATTCTTTTAATACAATTAATTTAAACTATTAAAAATACAATTCAAATATCATAAGTAGTACTACTCTTATTTCATTAAATGAAAGATCCAACCTAATATAATAACCGAACCCAAAATAATAATTTTTATATTGAAATATCTACCCAAACAAATTAATGCATCAAAAATTTGTTAGCTTATTTTTTAAAATTAGGCAGAATAAAAATAAATAGCACTGAAAAGATAGAGTAGGCAAATTTCAATATGTACATTCAAAAAGTATTGATGTAAAATTAAAATTATGTAAGGATACAATTAGATATGTTTGATAAAAAATAACAGTTAAAAATGTTCAATTTTATACCAGAACCAATTGTGTAATTCATACACGGCATATAAAACTTAGAAACAAATTTACTTGAAAATAAGTAATTCAATATTAAGCAAAGTTTAGTAAGACTTCATGAAATATCACAAATCATGCCCAATTTCAAAGCTAGCACATTCCAGAGATAGAAGTTGTAGGCTGGTAATAGAGGCAAATGTATGGATATAACTAGTATCAATTTTCTGTATTTAAGTTTAACAAACACAACGTATGGATTATTGAGAAAAGGAACAATGGAACTGGAAATTTATGCAAAGTGTGCTCAAATGCATTACGTATATGAACTTGCATAAATATCAAATGAGTGATAATCATTATACATTTTAATCAAAATAAACATCATAAAAATTGAAATACTCAATAAGAATAACTAACCATGTAACTATCGTAAAGCTCCAGCTCAGAGTTTTTCCATCTAAAAAAACAAAACTATTAGAAGATTTATTTAAAAAATTTTATAAAACAATATAAAAATGCTACCTTGAACACGAAAAGATTGAAGACAACTCAGGCAATTCCTGCAATTTTTGAAAACAGAAAAAAAAAAAAGGTTTTAAAAAGTTAACAATTGTTTTGAATCCTACAACCATTGTTTCGGATGATTTTGGACGTCAGATCTGTTTTTGCGCTTATTTTCAATAACTTGAAGTAAAAATCAGCAATCACTTCCAATTCTAAACCATTATTTAAAACGAATTTTTCCGATTGAATGATGTCCCACATTCTGGATTGAAGGACCATTAGTTTTTTGTGCCCTTTTTAAAGTCAAAATTTGAAATTAAATTAAAAAGTAAAGATCCTAATAAAAAAATCTGTGCGCACATTCCTCTCTTGGATATCTCTATCAAATAAAAAAATGAATTAAATTGCAGGAATTCCTCAATATGCTATCAGTCCCATTAAAAATAAGCTGCCGCAAGTGCAGGGGTCATTCCAGACTTTTTGTGAAGGGTCCGGTTTTTGTAAAAATTGTGAAAATCTACTTATAATTTTGTGAATTTGAAGTTAATGTCTTTTCGTTTTTTCAGCTAGGAGCCTGTTTTTGTGAAAATAGGGTCCAATATTTGAAGTATTACAAAAAAAGGGTCTGTTTAAAGGCAAAAATACTTTGTGAAGGGTCCGTTTTTAAGGTAAAATGTTTTGTGAAGGGTCCGTTTTTAGAATAAAATATATTGTGAAGGGTCTTAAAACAGACCAAAATTTCTTCTAAACAGATCCCTGAGTGCCAAGTAACATAAATAATAATAAAAATACATAATTTATGTTACTTGGCACTTAATTCAGCTTGGTTATTTTTAATGGGACTGATAACATAATGAGGAATTTCTGCAATTAATGTTACTGAAAATTGCAACACAACTTATTAAAATATAGTACTGTTGGGTAATATTCCGTAATCGAGGTTTTTGCCAAATGTGGGAGATAACCAGGGATTTAGATGTAGTGTTAGTATTTGCTTGGCGAGATCCGATCTCGCCAAATTTGGCAAAAACCTCGATTATGGAATCTGTCCCGTACTGTTTAATAATCGATGACAATAGAATTTTAGCGATAATTAAATATATGGCATCAAAACAATTCCATTATTTTTAACAGAACAGATTAATAAACTATACCAAACTGTAATTTATAAGTATGGGCCAACCAGGCCCAACTTACAAATTATTTCCCTCCATGGTTAATGTTCCGTAATCGGGAACCATCGCCAAACTTGGCGTTATTAAAAATATTATTATTAAATATATATTTATTATTAAAAAGAGTTATTAAAAAATATCGCCAAGTTGGTGATGGTTCCCGATTATGGAATCTTAGCCCCCTCCATTATAAAATAAAAAGAGTAAAGTGTATTTTAAGCTATTATTCAGTATTCACATATTCAAGTAGCCATAAATTATTTCTTTTTCTGAATGCCATTAAAACCACCAAAGTCGTCAAAACGGGTTGGCGTGAATAGGGAACATGACATAAATGAACCAATACAGTTTTATACTTCAAGGTTTATGAAGTTTAAACCAACAGCTTGATACGAGACATGGATCAAAACATGACATATGATAGTAAGAGATCGCGCATTAAGATAAAATAAAAACAAAAAGAAAATATTTTAAACTATTACAAAAGACGGACATTAACTATAAGAACATTCAAAATTTCAGTAACTATTCGAACTCATTTAAATTAAGTACCTCAGCATCGGTACAATACTATTCATTACTCTCGAGCATATTTTCGGCCATTTGTAATGCTTACCTGCCGAGTGCAGTAGTAGAAGAATCACAATAACAGTGATTGTCAAGATATTTTACAAACACTTTTCAAATAGATAGTTTCTAACTTGATTTCTAAACTTTAAAATGAGCCTTTTACGTAAATAAACGTAATTATTATAATGAAAAACAGCTTATTTTGGGGACGATGTACGAATAGGAATAACAAGTTAACTAGAAGTAGAAGTAGAAGTCTAACCGTACGCGTACGGTTGAGTTGAAAGGTTGAAATGTTTGCATTGTTCCTGAGCACAGAATAATGTTTGAAGTGGTTGATATCAAGATTATAAATATCACAGAGTACTAGAACAGAGAGTCCACGGCCATAGGCCATAATGGAAATCGAAAATCATGACATCTTGTTACAGGTTGGGAGAATTGTGGCGCTGGGATCGCACTAAACTCACTAGCGTCTGGATTCAGTCTGAATCGTTCGCCGGCTGCCTATGGGAGAACGAAAACACCTTTTTGCGCATGCGCTGAGTTCTAATTTGGCGAGAGATTTAAGCGGCCGGCATACGTTTCAGATTCTAGTGTGGCGCCCTCACATCAGTAACGCATTTAAAAATAGCCTCGTGGACCCTCTGTTAGGATATTTCTCTGTGATAAATATCACAGAGAAATATCCTAACAGAGGGTCCACGAGGCTATTTTCAAATGCGTTACTGATGTGAGGGCGCCACACTAGATTCTGGAACGTATGCCGGCCGCTTAAATCTCTCGCCAAATTAGAACTCAGCGCATGCGCAAAAAGGTGTTTTCGATCTCCCATAGGCAGCCGGCGAACGATTCAGACTGGATCCAGACGCTAGAAAGTTTAGTGCGATCCCAGCGCCACAATTCTCCCAACCTGTAACAAGATGTCATGATTTTCGATTTCCATTATGGCCTATGGCCGTGGACTCTCTGTTCTAGTACTCTGTGATAAATATCCCCAGAATTCAGGATCCACAACTCAAAATTATTTACAGAATGCGCTTTGTGTGTATACAGTAAAAGGGTTTAAATTGCGCACTGTTTATTACTTCTATACCAAAATGCTATTTTTCCGACGATGACTCCCGTGACGTCACTGCATTAATCGTCGCTTCGAAAAAGCATTTTTCTTCATAGAAAACTTTTTAAGTTCTCAATCATTTCAACTTACCTTGATCATTCGTCAAAACGTACCACCGCTCCTGTGAACTAGTGATGAACTTTTGCATCGGGCCCAGTGACGTCAAATCCGTCAAATAGCGTTTTGGGGGTCACGTGATTTTTAGGTCATTTTAAACTTAAATGATTAAATATTTAAAAAATAAAATGAGTGGAATTGATTTTTTCCAACATTTGAGAAGACAATCTATCGATATAGTACAAAATTGAGCTTTTTCCTAACAGGTGCAAGTTGTCCATTATGTATGTCATTTAATTTAGGGAAATGTCAAGTTCTGCATATGGGTTACAGGAATAATGGAGCTTAGTAGTGGCTGCAAGGAGTAAGGGAAAAAGAGGGAGAAACGGTCAAAGATCTTGGGGTGATAATACACAGGGACTTAAAATGGGTCACCAATGTTCAGCCGAGGGTAAAAAGGCAAATAGGTTATTGGGGTACATTAAAAGTTAAAAAGACTGTAACTTCAAGGGATAAGAATATAATTTTGCCATTATATAAGGGATTGGTAAGACCTCATCTTGAATATGCTGTATACAATTCTGGGCTCCATATATGAGAAAGGATATAGAAGTGATTGAAAAGGTTTAGCACAGAGCTACAAAAATAAAAAAAGAGATAGCACATCTAGACTACAAAGAACGTTGTATACACTAGAAAGAAGAAGGAGGAGGGGGGGGGGATTTGATTCAGCTCTTCAAGTTAGTAAAACAAGGGGATACAGAAGGCTTAAACAGGGAGAACAGAACAAGGGGCCATGGGTACAAATTGAATAAGACACATTTTAATTGGGATCTAAGGAAGTACTACTTCTTAAATAGGGTAATTGACATATGGAATGCATTGCCATAAAATATAGTTAATTCGAAGGGTGTGTATGAGTTTAAGCTAAAATTGGACAAGCAGTGGGAATTGGTGAATTAATAAACAAAGGACCTTGTTGGGCTTTGAGCCTGTGGCTGGTCGACAATATTTGTATTTGTAGTTGTAAACCATTGTCTAAAACTGAACAAACTTCTGATTGGCGGAAAACTAGTTTTCCTTCTTTTACTGCCAATCAGAGGTTTCATTCAGGGATCTGTTTAAGCTTAAGCCACAGCATACCTAATCATGAGATGACAAATGCAAACTGTCAAAACAATTGTTAATAATTTAATCATTTGAAAAGCCTATAAAGTCAAATATTTCATAATTTTTTAATTCAATTAGTTTTATATATGGTTTTGTGATATTAAAAAATCACTTTGACTGCGTGTAGGTCAAACACTTGCACAACATGAAAAACAGGAACAAATAGGACATACCTTTTATTATTTTAACACTTTACATGATTGTAAACATCAACATTAGTTTAGATTCGGATTTGAAATGATTTCATACTGCAAGTTGTATTACATCAAATGTAACTTTTTGGAAAACTTTTTGTTTTGAGAAAAAGGAAAATGGAATAAAAAATTGTAATGTAAATATCAACAATTTTTAAAATTAAATATTTTTTGCACAAAATTTTAAATTCGACTAGTAAGATAACTGAATATCTTAAAAGTATGTATTTTAATCAAGGAAATATAAATTAAATTTTAAATAACTCACAAAATCGCTTAATAAATTCATCCAAATCAACTTTTAAGGAGTAAAAATTATTTTGGCCTAAAAAAATATAAAGAAATATGATAATGATATAACATTGAAATGCATGTGTGCACAGAAAATTAAGATCAGGAAAAATATTTACATATTTTTGAGCATTTGGTTCAAAATATGCACTCAGGATTATAACTTGAATTGTTGAAATCAAAAATAAAAATAGAATACAGTATTGATTGGTTGCAATAACTTTTTCACAGTTCAATGATTAAAAAATACTTTGGATATAAAAATTAATACTATTGCTGTGATTTTGATTTCACATTCATGAAAATTTCATGAAACATGGGAAGGGAACAATATAGACCAATGAAATTAAACTTAAACAAGATTTTTATAAATATATTTGCAATTGCAATAAAGGCAATTATTTCAAAGTATAAAATGCATAGTTCAAAAAAGTTTAAAACAATCAAGAAAAATAACATGCAAAATGAGATTCTGTAAAAAGCTACACAGGTTATTGAAAAATAATTATACAATCATGAAATAAAAAGATGTAGAGTAATATTGTGTTCTTTAAACGCACAATACTTGATAAAATACTTATGAAGTAATAGTTAATAAATAGTTAAAATAACAACAACTTTTAAAGATTTTAGTAGCATTTTAAAACATATTTAACAAAACACTCAATCAATATTTAAAGCAAAATCATAAAACATAACAAATATACAAAACAAAGAAACTGATAAAGCCATAGATAGGCTTAGTCAAATATGACTATGTGGGAAAGTCAGAAAAGTGTTACCTAAGTAAACCAAAAAAATGTTTTTTATTAAAAAATATTATGGTGGCTGATCGTGTTTAGCAAAAAAAAAAAAAATAAATAAATAAATCGTATCCCTGTTGCTTTTCTCTGAGTGCAACATGTATGTAACTGATGCAAACAGTTGCACAAAAAGTTCATTTCCACTTGTTACTATACTTTAAATTTCATTCATTTAAAAAGTGTAGGCTACAATACGATTTTTTAAAAACTATTGAAATATCAAATCAACAACTATCTAACCAGCTAGTGGCAAAATATCTATATGCAAAAAACAACTACTGGTTATCAAGAAATTTATATTTCTAATAAAAGCACAAACACTTAGATATTTTGTATAAGGACTCTCTCTTTAGAATTACATTAATTGAATATTTTTAAAAATAATGAAGATCAAAATACCAAAGCTTTAAATTTATTTCTAACTACAGATCTTTTTACTACTATACCTCCTTTTAGTAAAAAAGGCAAAACAACATAACATAAAATGCTATTATTCTGAGAGAATAAAACAATGTTATTACTATTAAAATTGCATAATTTTTAATTGGTTAATAGCTGCCAATAATCCAGCCTCTAGATCTAGATTATGTGGATAAAAATTTCACCTTTTTCTTTTAAAAGATTCCTCCTATGTAAGAATAATCAAGAAAATAATTTTATTGGTTTTAGTACATTATGAAATTATTTTTGATTCTTCAGAAAATGAATTAGTTTAATAGTCCAAGAGCTACATGGGAATTTAACCGGAAAAACGTATTCATGAAAATTTTATATTTTGAAGCACCCTTCTAGGGAAGTAAGATTCTGTCGGTCAGCCGGTGCAAAGCGGTTGCATTATCGAATGGCAGCTAATTGTAAATCAAATTTTCGGCCTATTTTCATAAATTGTGGAATAGCAACCAAACGGTTTGATTTTCGAATAAACACTTATTTATGTGTTTTATTACGGAACAAATTATCTACATTTTAAGACCAAATTTGTTCATGTGGCTCAATTAGTTTCTGAGATATCTAACTTCAAAGTTCTTGAATACTCTGTAGCAGTCTGCATTCGTTCGGTGTCGGGCACGATCCCGAGCCCCACAAACACTCGCAGAGCGGGGGTTAGCTTCCAGAGCCCCCGCTAAATCTATCAACACCTCGCGCTCGCAGCCAATCGAGACCCGAATTTAGGTTTCGGTTCGCTGCGACGCTCTTTTTTCCTCAGTCTAAAAAACCGGACACGCTACGGATTCTCCCTCCGCCAGACGCCATGTCTCATGCACTCTCAATAAATCTTATTAAGTTTGTGATTTAAATTCCTGTTTTTTTCGGCTACAACAATGTTTTTTTGCGGAAATTCATTGTTGGGATTAGAGAAAAAGCAGAAAAATTCAAGAACTTTGAAGTTAGATATTTCAGAAACTAATTGAGCCACATGAACAAATTTGGTCTTAAAATGTAGATAATTTGTTCCGTAATAAAACACATTATTAAGTGTTTAGTCGAAAATCAAACCGTTTGGTTGCTATTCCACAATTTATGAAAATAGGCCGAAAATTCGATTTTCAATTAGCTGCCATTCGATAATGCAACCGCTTTGCACCGGCTGACCGACAGAATCTTACTTCCCTAGAAGGGTACTTCAAAATATAAAATTTTCATGAATACGTTTTTCCGGTTAAATTCCCATCCAGCTCTTGGACTATAACTTCAACAGACGATAAATAAATATTCTGCTACTAACCACCGAATTTAGAGCAAGTGATATTGTTTTCAGTAATTTAACTTTAAAAACAAAATATAAATACAAAAATAGCCAGAAAACTGAGTTTACAACAGTTTTTTTTTTTAATAAAAGCTAAAGCTTGTCAAAACTTTTAAGTCTAAACTAGGTTGATTAAGTCAATATTTTTTTTTATCACAAAGCAATGTTTCTTAATAATAATGAAGATAAAAAAATAATAATGCCCTTTATTAGAGAAATGTTATTTTTTAATGTTTCTTTTAGTTTTGTTGCTTAGAAAAATTAGCTATTTCTTAGCTATTAATTAAGCTATTTG
Source organism: Tetragnatha montana (assembly GCA_963680715.1). Classification (NCBI taxonomy): domain Eukaryota; kingdom Metazoa; phylum Arthropoda; class Arachnida; order Araneae; family Tetragnathidae; genus Tetragnatha; species Tetragnatha montana. The sequence goes on along the minus strand of OY796677.1, from coordinate 60,608,416 downwards.
TTTAATTGTTTGGTTTTGTTTCCAAACATAAAAATTAATGAAACCATCATTACTAGTCCTCACATAGTGAACTGCAATCAATTAATTAGCTCCCAATTACTGGAGATTCACTGATATCATTTAAAATCATGGGCTTACTTTTTAGACAGGATTTAATTTTTATAGTATTTTTGCTAGGCATTCGTATTCAAAACTAGAAAACTTAGCTAAAACTTGTACTTAAAAAGTGTGTCAATGAATATTAATAATTTTTTGAAATGTACTCTGCAAGGTCAGATTAAACTGATAGCTATATATTCTGGTACTCAAGCTAGTGAGGTTCAAAATTTTTTAAAATTATATTATATATAAACTGAGTAGAACAAGAAATAATAATAAAAAAAAATACAACAAATTTAATTTGGTTTAAGGTGAAATATAGTTTTTAAAATCAGCTAACATTTATTATTTGTGGTAATATCTAAGAACCACTTTGAAAACAACCAAGAGGGACTAAATTACCACATAAAACATTTTTCAGTTGAGCAAGATTTTCTGTAGCGCTGAAGTGTAATATTTACACGATTCATATAAGTAGCAAAAATATCATAAAATACCATTAAATGGGATAAAAAAAGGAAAGGCTCAATACATTTATCATGATTGTAACAAGCAAATAAAATAAGTTCATTTCAGTATTATTCTACATACCTAAGCTATGTAACATGTTTAATCTATTCATTGTAAATTGAAAAACAGCTAAACTTTCAGATAAGTATGGGATAAAAACTGGACAATTATACTTTCCAGTTGAAAAATTATGCCATGTAGATAGATCACTGCTGCTTTTCAACTTCTCATATTTATGAGGATTAAAGGATAATAAAAGAGTGAAATTTTCCTATGTGAAATTATAGGAAATTTGAAGCATTAAGGATATTTTTAAGATAGGGTAACAATGATTATTATTTAAGATAATTGTATCAATACTCACTACTATTTCACAAAATATACTAATTTTTTATATTAATATGGAGGGCTTTGATCAAAAAGATTATATTAAGTATTAATTTGAATAGAACTTTGTCTATGGATTTTTAAAATAAAACAATAAGAATTCTAAGAACCATGAATGGTTAAGATATGATACATTAGGGCTGTGCCAATTGAGTGCAAATTTTGTGTGCTCCTTTTTGTTTTTAGGCAAAAAAATTTTAGTCTTAGTATGAGTTAATATATATATATATATATACATGTTTCACAAGCATAGATAAGCATGCTTTCTTAAACTTTAAACCTAAATTCCCAATTTTCATGTGTTATAATAACAAGTCAATTAATGTATGGTGATTAAATCCTAAAAAAAAAATTTAGTTCAGCATAAGAGGGTGGTGCAACCCCTTTGGCTTAACACAATTTAAACTGAAAACCATTTAGAAAAACCCATTCTCTTTTTATCACAGGAATCCTAAAAAAGGTAATGAACATAGATAGAGAAGCACTGATTTTTGTACAGTGGAAGCTCTTATAGGGATTTTAATCCACTTCATGATTTTTGCCACAAGAGAGAAAACTTCCAGTGAAATATTTGTTGAAAAATATCTCTTGCTTGAAAACTAATTAAGTTGTTGAACAAAGCTTTTTTAAACATATTTTCCGATACCTTTCAGGAAGTCGACACAATTTTCCTTATTTATCACAAAAAGGAAACCCAATAAATTTATTCTCAAGTATATATTCATTTAGATTAGTCAACTAAATTAGGTAACAGAATTTGTTGATTGAGTTTAGCACCACCTTTCCCAGAGCACTAGACTTGGAAATTATCACTCATAGGTTAATTCATGCGCGGAGCTCGTAGGATAAAGAAGATGAGGGATTACTTTTTAATTTATGTGTGACGCAAATAAATACATGCAAACAAACCAATTCAGAAAAAAATACTCTATGTTCTGAAACAATTAGAAGATTGCTTGCTATGAATTTTCTGCAGGTTGTATTTGTAGTAAGAGCTTCTACTGTATAAAAACATTATGGTCTACATCTCTAAAGGAATAGCAGTAACATTAGTTGGAAAGACTAAGCTTATCTACATAACTGGACAATCATTTTGGGCATCACACCTTCTGTGGCCTTGGAACATTATGGGGAGCTTCGTTGAAATCTTCCAATTCTTCTCCAGGGTCTGACTCAGAAGCCAACTGAAAGTATTGTTCACTCCGCGTGGGCCATAGAAGATGCGCCATGATTGCATAGGCGAGAAAATCTGCACTAGAGGTAATACCTGCAAAAGAAAGTGTCAAAGGCTTTTATGAAATGTAATAAAAAACTGCATAATTTTTGTTACGCATAAAAGAGGGTTTTGATTGAGAAAATTGCATAACTTTTTAAAATTAAATTTATCTTTTATGCATTCTATTGTGACAGACATAATTAAAAATCACATTGATAGTTCCTTTGAAATGAACTAAAATAAAATACACAGCTAAAAATTTTTTTTATATCATGGTAGTTACCAACAGCAAAATAAACAGTAAAAAGTTACTAAGAAATGCAAGTTTAACAATAAACAATACACAAATTAAAAAATAAAAATAAAAAGTATTTACCTAAAAGAAGTTTTGCCCTCCATAGTGCAGATATTTGGAGTGCAATCAATGCAACTACAGGAAGGTACACAAACCAAACTAAAATTCCAGCACCAAAGTGAACATAGAATCGCAATTTAGCCCGATCATTTTCATCTAACATGGTAGATCTCAGTTCATACAAGAACCAGACCATTATGGCAAGTCGAAATATAAGAAGGATCCACCCAGGGAAGGTTTGGTACTCATCAATATCATCAATAACATTGACTTCAGTCTGAAACACAAATTTACTAACCATTAAAATAACATAGAATACCAGAATGAATACAAAATTCAAAACATAAAAAGTTTTGGAAGAAAGGAGAGGGAATTACAAGTATAAAAGGAGTCCATCAAGTTTTAATTGCATTATAAATGTGTCAGGATGTCCGGCGGTTTTTTAGAAGCAGTGACAACACCAGTCTTGAGACAGATCATTTTATTCAATCCATTCCATATCTGCTACATCTAAGAACTGACTAGATTCCCCTGATTTCCCCTCCTCTCCCACGACCAGGAGCTCTGCAGCGCCACCTAGCCGTGATTGAGGACCCTAAACCTCACATCACTCCCCCCAAAAGCGTGAAACATGCCTTCAAGCGCTTGTTTCATAAGACAATATCTAAGTATACATGAAGACACTGACATACACGACATTTCACATTAAGCAGTTCACACAGCAACACACATACAAATTGTTCCTGAGTAAATATGATTATATTGGTGAAAACCACAAGACTGTTCTCTTGATTCAAGGCTCAATGTCCAACCTAGATATGGCATCAGCACCCTGGTTGTTCTTTCCAGGTGTATGTTGTATTTTTAGGTTGTAATGCTGAAGAGCCAACGCCCATCGTGTTAATTTTGGGCTTCGTGGAGTCGTAGACATCGTTAAATAAGTCAGTGGATTGTGGTCCGTGTATAGATGAATCTCAGATCCAAATATCCAATGTTCGAATTTTCTGAGTCCGAAGAGGACTCCATAAGCTTCCTTTTCAATGGTAGCCCAGTTCTGCTGTGTGCTCGTTAATTTATGACTCGCAAAACCAATGGGAGCGAAATGGCCATCTTCATTTATTTGAGTTAAGCAAGCCGATACAGCCACATTAGAAGCGTCTGTATGTATTTGAAAAGGTAAACAAAAATTAGGTGTTGCTAATGAGGAAGCCGTTATTAACCTTTTCTTTAACTCTTCAAATGCCTCATTTGCCCTTTGATCCCAAGGTACTTGGTTTGCTACTGATTTTTTAGTTAACTCTGTTAATGGACTAGCAATTAACGCATAATCCTTTACATATGACCTATAGAACCCCATTAAACCTAACACTGATCGAACATCTTTCTTTGTCACTGGTCTTTTTAATTTTTCGATAGCTTTTAATTTCTCTGGATCAGGTGCATGCCTGCCAGATCCTACAATGTGACCTAAATATTTTACTTCGTGTTTCGCAAACTCACATTTATCAATTCTAGCTGTGAAATTAAGTTTTATCAATTCTTTGAATACTACATCAATATGATTCATATGATCTTCCCAATTGTCTGAAAAAATTGATATGTCATCGATGTATGCCTGAGCATATTTAGCATGATCTTTCAGTGCTTCGTTCATTGAACTCTGAAATGTAGCGCCCGATGTTTTTAACCCATATGGCATGGTGCGCCATTGCCATACCCCAGAATGAGTGGCAAACGCTGTGAAGTGTTTGGATTCCTCATCCATGGGAATTTGGTGGTAGCCCTTACATAAATCTATTACCGTTACCCAGTTGGCCCTTCCCACACGGAGCATTAGATCCTGTGCATTTTGCATGGGAAAACTGGAGGATTTACTTATACTGTTCAGAGCCCTGAAATCAGTGCATACTCTAATACTCGAGTCTTTTTTAGCTACGCAAACGATCGGGTAGGCTATTTCTGAATCTGTTTTTTCTACTAATCCCAAATTCACTAATTCTGCAATTTGACTATCTACTTCATCCTTGTAGATTTCTGGAATTTTGTATTTATGTGGGTGAGTTCTAATAGTCCCTGGAATTAGTTCGATTTTGTGAGGTCTAACATTAGCCATTCTAATCGGACCCTTAAATAATTCCACATGTTTCACTAAGAGTTTCCGAAGTTCCTGTGTTTGTTTTTCATCCACATTTTCTACATCTATTCCCATTATTTTATCCTCAACTTGGTTCTTATCCCTTTTTGTTGGGTTATGCACTATCTCCCCAAATTCCTCTTCTCCTTCAAATATTACATTTAACGCATTCACAGGCGCGATAAATTTCCTTATTTTATTTTGATGTACCCGACATCGTTTCCCATTTTCTAGTTCTACTACGTATGTGTTCGGTAGAGTGTGTTTTATTATTGTCCCTGGTCCCTGCCATCTAGAGTAGAGTTTATTAGTTGAATCTGGTATTAGCAAAATCACCTTTTCCCCTTCTTTAAACACTCTGACGGTTGACCTCAAATTATACCTACTAGCCATACGAGATTGCTGTACCTCCGCAGTTGTTTTTGCCAACTTTGCAGCTTCCTCTAACCTCAACTTCATCTCATCTAAATACTTATGTACAGGTTTAGTGTCTAACTGTGCATTCTGTACTTTACCTGTCCATGTTGATTTAATTATCGAAAGTGGTCCTTCAGGTGGTCTACCATACATTAGTAAAAATGGTGCAACACCTGTGGTACTGTTTGGAATTTCCCTGTATGCCCACAGTAAGTAAGGAATTTGTTTATGCCACCCCTTTCCATCTGTTCTTATTATATGATGCAACATATTTTTCAGCGTTTGATTAAACCTTTCAACCAATCCATTTGCTTGTGGATAATATGGCGTTGAGAATCTTGGACTAGCTCCCAAAATTTTCTCGAATTCCCTAGTCAACTCCGAAGTAAAGTTCGTCCCATTATCTGAACTTATCACTGATGGAATCCCAGTCCTAGAAAAAATATGAAGCAAAGCTTCACAAGTTGAACGCGCAGTTAGCGATTTCAAGGGAATTGCTTCTGCCCAACGTGTCTTTTGGTCAACTAAGCACAGTACATACTTGTGACCTGCCGAACTAGGAGGATTAATAGGACCAATTAAATCTATGCAAACAACTTGAAATGGTAATTCAGGTCGCGCTACTGGTGTTATTGGTGTGCGATCACTTATTTTTGCTGGACGCCTAAGCTGACATTCTTTACACGCGCTACAGTATTTCTTTACATCTTTGTTTATTCCTTCCCAGAAAAATGAATAACGAATTCTATCTCCTGTTTTCCTTGCACTCATGTGACCCCCAAATGGTGTTTCGTGGGCCCTTTTTAAGATCTCCATCCTTCTTTCCTCTGGTAACACTAACTGGCTGACCTCAATTCCCCCCACCTTCTCTCTGTGAAATAATAAAAAATCCACTATGAAATAGTTTCCCTTTCCTTTTGCAGCTAGGTCCCATTCAGTACGCAATGAGTCACTCATGTTCTGCACAGATCTGAATCCGTCTGCCGGAGACTGCTTCATTTCATCAACACCTGCCTCCACTTGAGTTATGTGTTTATCGTTCTCGCTTTCCCCCACTGGATCTTCCCTTCCAACATTCGTTTCGCTCCTACTTTCGCCTTCTAAAAGCTTAACCACTTGAGGATTGATAATTGCCTCTTCGGAGATTTGAGATGTAACTGCACATAAAATTGATTTATGCGTTACGTTTGTACTATCGCCAATCGGAATAGCTAGATTAATATGCTTTAAACTTGCTACAATGGTCTCCCCAAATGCTGGTTTTAATTGAATATTTCCCCCTTCCTGTGCGTTGAAATTCACCAGATTTTCCCGAATAACTGTGATTTGGCATCCGCTGTCTAACAGTGCATTTATTGGCTTCCCTTCTACACTTATTGTTATGTACTTTAGAGGACTTATATAAGGTGTTGTTTTTTCCCCGTCATCAAATTTAGACTGTATTTTTGCTACACAAACACCTTGATCATCATCTTTCCCCTCTGAAACCTCTATCTTTTTTACTCTCTTTGAATTAGGTTCACAATTAGCATAGTTTGATTTATATCTAGGGCAATCTTTTTTCATGTGAAATTTGGATTTGCATATGTAACAACCCTCTTCCCATCGAGGTTTTGGTTCATCCCATCGAGGTCTAGATTCTTCCCGTCTAGGTTGGGATCGTGGAAAGTTTTTATACCGTCCCTCCCACTTTTGTTCATTTTGATGTCTAGTTTGTATTGGAACTTTTACGGCACTATTATAATTATCGATTTCCGTCGCTAGCTCTGTTGGCTTGAGCCATGTTGTGCTCTCTTTTAGGAATATATGGGTTTTTAGTGCTGGATTTAGACTATCTTTTATTTTATCAGAGATTAATACAGCTTTTAAATCCTCAAATGTTTTTACTTCTCTGGACTTAAGGTATAAGTTCAGAGCAGCTTCTATCCTGATTGAATACTGTGTGTATGTTTCTTTTTCTCCCTTAGCACATCCCTCATAATTTTTCTTATGCTCCAAAGGAGTTATATGGAACTCTTTAAGTACCATTTCCTTGATTTTATCATAATGTTCAAGTTCCTTTTCCCCTAATTGAGAGTTAATACATCTAACGTGACCCCTTAAACAATTTAACACAAGTTTTCCCTGATATTCCTTGGGAACCTCATATAATTCAAATAACTCTTCTGTTTGGTTAAAAAAAAATGGCCACTCCTCAACCCTTTTTGGAGGTTCGGGCAAAACACCTTTCATTACATTCAGAAATCCAATGAATGAAGTAGACATATCCCTACTGGTACTTTTATCTAAGATACTCCCCTGTTCTAACTCCAACTTTTTTATATATATCTCATGCTCTCGAGCTAATTTTTTCTCCTCTTGCTTTTCTCTTTCCTTCCTGTCCGTTTTTATATTTTCTAACAACATTTTAGCCATTACTTCCTCATAGCTTCTACTTTTAGTAATTACATCAATAATTTGGAGAACTGTCTGATTCGGATTAACCTCCTCAGACAGCTCTTTGGCCAAATTGATTAAATCTATTTTTTTAGAAGATACTAAGAAAGCCATTTTTCACCCAACATACGAAAACACTCATATATATATACACTTTCAAATTAATTTGCGAGACACAAATTACTACACAGAACTAACCTGGACGCTTGTCCTTGTCCAGCACTTATCTCCTAGACCTGGAGATACTGTCGAGAACCCTGCTGATCAATACAGCCATTGACGATCACTTTTGAAGAATACGACACCCGGTCCTTTCGACCGATAAAACTTTTCAGAATGGCGACCCGGTCCTTTCGACCGATAAAATTTTGCAGAATGGCGACCCGGTCCTTTCGACCGATATAAAGCGTGCTTTGAAGAATGACGACCCTGTCTCAGACTACTCCATTCTTGACACCAAATATGTCAGGATGTCCGGCGGTTTTTTAGAAGCAGTGACAACACCAGTCTTGAGACAGATCATTTTATTCAATCCATTCCATATCTGCTACATCTAAGAACTGACTAGATTCCCCTGATTTCCCCTCCTCTCCCACGACCAGGAGCTCTGCAGCGCCACCTAGCCGTGATTGAGGACCCTAAACCTCACAAAATGAGTACAAGTAAAAGATTTACTACTTATTTATACTTTTATTTTATATGGGTAAGGGGAGAATCTGGCGATCACCTCCTTGCTTTGCTAAAGGGAGGAACTTCAGGGTTCTTCCCAAAGTAAGGAAATTTTCCTGTTTTCAGCATAAAAATAAGTAAGACTGCACCATACAGGAGGCTTATTTACAAATCCTCATCCGCTTTAGGCCTTGATTCAATGCGCATGCGTGTGGACACAAAAAAGGAATAAGGTCAAAAAAGTTTTAACGTTATTGTAAGCCCCGCTGGAGCAGTGGTAGCGCACTAGCGTAGCATGCGGTAGTTCGTGGGTTCTATCCCCAGTTATTATTTTATTAAAATTTCCAAAAATAAACAGCAAAAATCAAGTTCACGCACATGCGCATTGGGCCAAGGCCTAAATTGGGTGAGGTTATGAAAATACGCATACAGGAGTCCTCCCACTGAATATTTTTTTTTAAATTTCAGGCTACCAAAAAAGTGTTCTTAAGCTTTCTTATAAGGGAGTTCATTTGGTGGTGTCAAGGCCCCCTCCCTGGAATCTCCACTGAACCCCAAACATTAATGATCACAAATCTTCTACTTACCATAATCCACACATATAATAAGACTCCAACACAAGTATATAGGAGCCATACACCAAACAAAACTGGTTTCCAAGTTAATTCTGTTCTTGTTATGGCCCAACCCTTTGCCAGAAGCAGTAATAAAAGCATAAAAAGGCTCTAAAAGTAAAAAACATAACTAAATTAATACATGAAGAATTATTTTGATAGAAGAAGGGAAAATACATTAGTAGCAAAACTCTTTAACATTCATAAAACTTACAAACATAGTTTCCACTCTTTTGTGAGAAAAAAAAAATCAAGTACTTTTCAAGGACTTTTTAAGGCTCATTTAAGTTTTTCATGGACTAACATAGTAAGGCAAAAAAGCCATTTACGAGCAACAAAACCTGTTCCCTTAAGTATTCCTACTCCAAAAAACAACTTTTCTCGAAAACCTTTCTTATAGTAAGACTGTATTATACTATAACCATTCATATATTTAACAATTTCAAACATATTACCATATTTCACTTGTTTTAGGAAAATCAAACAGAAAAATTACCTATTCTACAATTTAAAAAATCCCATCCGTATTTAAGAAGCTAACAGGATATGAACTATTTGAATCAAAAATGAACTTTTTGAATTTTGAACTGAAAAGAATTATTAATTATAATATTTCAAATAAAATTCAAGGACTAAATTCATGTACTCTCCAGGGCCCTTGAAAACAAAAATGAAATTCAAGTACTTTTAAAGGATTTTCAAGGCCCGTGGGAACCCTGACAAAAATTGTATGCCCCCCAAAGAACCAACTCAACATAATTGCATACTGTTATCTTGCTGAACAGGTATACCCCAAAATTAATTAACAAACAAAAAATCACAATTCTCATATTTAAAGGAGAGACACCTGATCCAAAATGCTTGAGAAGTGATCGTCTGCAAGTAATCAACATCACTAAAGTTTTGGTAGCAAGAATGTTAATATAATGTTACATCTTTTCAGAACAGAAACACCGAAGAGAAAAGATTTTAGTTATTCATGATACAGAAATTTATCTTTCTTTTTTTCAGTGGATCAGGAATTAAAGTTAAAACATGAAACTTCTTTTTATTTTTAGTGATCTTTTCCAGCTTTTAATTACCCAGGTTGCAATGTATTTTCCTAAGTTTCTTCTCCAAAATGACAGAATTTCATTAGACTGCTTAGAAACATCTCTACCTGTGCGAGAAGGTGCATAACGTCTCCCACAATGTTGAGGACTTCAATGCCCTCTCCATCGACTGCAAACTTCACCATGTGTATCACACTGCAGAAAACAAAGGAGAGTTGCAGAGCCAAAGATGTGGTGTAGAGTCTGGTAATGTGGTGGTGTTGGTGGACAGCAGCGTAGACTTGGAGAGGAACTAAAATTAAGTAGAGGCACAGAAGTCCTAAATACATTTCAACAGTTCCCTAAAATCAAAAGTGAGGAGTGTTATTGACAGTTTGTCTTCAACTCAGTTCCTTTACAGGGTGACCACAGAAATTTTACTTCAAAATTCCCTGATAATTCCAGGTTTTCCCTGATAATCTGGTATGATTTCCCCCGATATTTCATAAATACAGTAAATTCTAATCTTCTAGAAAACGGGAGAATGACTGTATAAATTGGAAAACTGTGAGAAAGAGAAGGATATTAAATGAGATTATTTCCAGACTTTTATCACAAAGAAACCCTCGGAAGCCTTTTATGAACATTTGCTTTGCAACAACCAACAACATTAATTTATATGCATTCGGGATTTTATTTTGTAGGAAGGAGAACGGAAATGCACATTTAAAAATTTGAAAATCAGAAAAATTGTGAATTTATTTTTGAAACTAGACATATTTTTAAAATTTCCCTGATTATTATCATAATTTCTAAAATTCCCAGACAATTCCAGGTTTTTAAGGTTTTCCAGGTCTGTAACCACCCTGCTTTACCATATATTTATAAAATATAATCCTCTCCTTATACATTTATACTGAAAGTATGAATTTTCTTCCAAAAATTTACCAGAAATTCAAAACCTGTACTTAATAAGTCGATATTAAACTATTTGATCAATTATAATTTATCTTTAAAAGAATTTTCAAGTAAGAGTACTATTTCATTTTAGTATTTTATAATGTGTGCAAACTTCATTGATGTTGGATATTTTTCTAAATTTTCAGGTTCTGAAACTCATTTCTCATAAATATTTTGATTAAATTAATTAATTAGTGTAAAAGTTTTCTTTAAAATTTTATTTTATTTTGTTTTTCTTTTGCAGCACAACCATAATACATTAAATTATGGCACAATTGTATGTTGTAATTACATAAATGACAAAAGTAAAAGATAGTTCACAAACCTGTTGATCAAATGACAGTTGGAATTCAAAAGGATTCCTATGAGGGCCATAAGGATTACCATTTGCAAGCCAGATGTCATAATCAATGTCAATATGCTCTTTGGAAGAATCCTTCCATGTGCAGTTTTCATCACGGTAACAAGCAACTATGCTAATATACCAGAACCTAAAATTATTAAACTATTTTGAAGATATGTAGGCAAGGTTTACCAGAAGGATCAATTGTCAATTTAATTAAACTATATTTGAATAATAATAATAAGAAATGCATCAAAAAACTATAAATTCAATTAAAAAACTTTTGAAGATTCAAAATGTAAAAAGTAATAAAATAAAAAGTTAATTTACAGATTTACCACAGAAATATGGTACATAATTCTGTTTACCAGTCTTATTAAACATTGCCAAAAACATTTTGGAACTTTTTTACAAAAACTAAAGTTACAAATATATATATATATCACGGCACAGCTGGAATAAGAGTCCTCCGTTTGGCGACTCGTGTTGCGGGCGCCAAGTTGGCGGTAAATCACGATTAGATATAGTGTATAGTTGGCGACTGCAACGCGAGTCACCAAATGGAGGACTCTTTTTCCAGCTGTACCATATCACTTTTATATAAATGAAAACTTGGCATTATTTATATATTTAGTGTTCAGAATAGCTTGATTTTTAATTGAGAGATAATAATATTGTGCCAATAAGTATATGAAAATGCTTTTTGCCTTGAATCCAATCGGTTTTTAAAAATTTCACAATTAAGATAATTGATAAGAGTAATCCTAATTACGATTGTAAATGTATTTGAATCATTATTCATCACATACTGGAGAAATTTATTGAATCTTATAAAGGAACATTTTAATTTAAGAATAGACTAAAATTAATAGGCATTACCTAGCCTGAATATTATCAAGGACAGCATATGTGAACTGGTGGCCGGTCACAACTCTCTCTGGAGGAACCTCATCTTCACAGAGCTCTCCAATAGGACAGGGAACAGTTCTCAAAAAATCTTCGGTTCCATTCTCTTTGCAAGATCGGTCAAAAGCGACAGCATCGATTTTTTCGAACATCGCTCCACATGCTTCATCTCCATCTTCCGAATGCTTCAGCCTCCGTCGAAAATAATCCAGAAAGTTGTGTCGGTCCACGACAACGAATGTAGCTTTGTTCCTAACATCAGATGCATAACTAGGAACCGATATGTTGCCGTATATGAATCCTAGGGTATTTAAATGGTCATGAATAACTGTCTTTTGAAATCCAAATTTTGATAAGAATTTAAAGAACTCTGCAGTATTAAATCGTCCTTTTAAATGTAAAGCATAGTTTATATTCAGAATACTACATAAAATTAAACAAATCAGCAATCTTTTGAACATGATTTTTTCCTTAGAGATACATGTGCGTATTTAAGAGGTGTTAGAAAACTAAATAAGGTATTTTGAAAATTACATTTTTAGTTTTTGCCATTTTTATTCGATCTCAAAAGTCGTTTAATTTAGAAAACCTGTAAATATTATAAATAGTAGTTTAAATTGAAATGTACTGTAATATTATTGTTTACATTCTGAAATTCTGATCAGTTAATCACTGGATACAGTTAAGTAATATAAAAAAGGGTTTAAAGATAAAAATTTTCATATTTTTTTAAAGTTAAATAAGTGTTATTTTAAAGCTTTAAAATAATTTTATTTTAAAATTTTACTGATTTTTTCAATGTCTGAATTATTCATTAAAATAAAAAGAACAAAATAGATTGTAAAGTTTAAGAGTCTTGTAAATTCGTAAATGCTCAGTTTTAATTGTTTATTATTAATGAAATAGTCTTCTTTCTCATTAAATTCACATTGAATCTTGTTTAAAAAGCCGTTTTCTTGATAAATTGTTGTTAGGATAGAAGTGCAAGTGTTGTTTCTTTTTTTTCCATTTTTGTCTTCTTGTCCTTGCTTGTTATCTTTCTAGCCAGGAAAGTAAAAGTATCTGGAGGAGAGGTTTTGATCTTGTTCTTGTTTTTGTGTTGTTCAATTTCAGTGTTTCAGCAGTGGGTTGCGTTTTCAAAGGGTGATATCGGTCTTCGTAATCAAATTTGGGAGAAGTTCTTGAGGAATGTTGTGGTTGAAGCATTTTTTTACGTTTTAACAACTCAAAGTTTACAATATGGAGGATCATTCAGCCGTCGATATCAGCATAAGGAACGTAGCTGTTAGGCTTAATGATTCAAATATTGGTACTGATTTGAACGGAGAATGTGTTAACTCAATTTATGATTCGCCATCGGCTGAAGCTGAGACTCAGGTGACTCGATTCAACGAAGAATGTGAAGAAAAGTGCCACCCTAAGAATCCAGACATTTCAGATGAGCTTCAAGAGAAGCTTCATGTTTGCAACGACTCCAGCAGTTGTGGTTATTTAAATGGATGTGATAAATTATTACATGAAGATATGAAGCGTGTTGATTTGTCTGTTAACGGCATCAACAAAGGTTCCAACCTCGAACTGTTAAACGCCCATATAAATAAGTTAAACCATAGGACGTGTGACCAAACACCTAAACTTGATTTAAAAAACGGATCTAATGAAAATCATAATACGAATTCCCAGTCATTATTTGACGAAGGTGGATTCCCATCCTTGTATAATAGTTCTAACAATCCAAGAAAGGTGTTTCCTAAACATTCTGAGAACACTTTAGAATTGGACCATGGTGGAATCACTTATTTAGGATATGAATCCGAACGTCAAATGCCTGATATCATGAGACTAATTCAAAAAGATTTATCTGAACCCTATTCAATATACACATATAGATACTTTATTCATAATTGGCCAAAATTATGTTTTTTGGTAAGTAACCTTGTTACACACTATCAGTCTTTGACAATGTTTTGCTTATGTGCCTATGTATTTAAAAGCTTTAATGTGTTGTAAAATTTTGAATTTTATGTATTTTAAGAATGCAAATGAATTTGTTGTACGTAACAAGCAACTCTTGGAATATATTTTTTTGTAGCATGACAATGTGTTTAGATAGCATGTCACAACACTAGTGAAAACCTTCTTGAGAGTTAACTAAATAAGACCCACCCACTATGTTTACCAAACATTGCCCCTACAGATTATTTTTGACTGATATCACATGTTGTCTGGTTGAGCCGCAGCACCAAAAATGTGAAATGTGGCATTTAAAAGTTGGCCTTACTTTAAAAGGCTTGACGTTTTCTGACAAAAAAAATTTGGTACCTACCTACTTGCCTGTTCAGTTGCACAGTATATAGGATTTGGTGCACTGTTTATTGGATTCAGATGGGCTTGGTCAACAGGCTAATAAATAGTACCAAATTCAAATATTACCTGTAGGTAAGTGAGAAAAAGTAATGGCTAGCCTAGCTATGGGCAGTACTTTTAATGACATTGTTTTTATAGGGTTTTAATAATATATAACATTATTGTTCATCAAAAAATTAAGAGGAACTTATTAAACCTCACTAATAATCCTAGTATACGTCCTCAATATAATCCTCACTAATAATCCTAGTATACGTAACACGCTTGGTGTGACTTTGCCATTTGGAGTAGTGTAATACTACATGGTTTGTACGAGGCTTAAAAACCTTAAAAAGTGCTTAATTTTGTTTCAGTTTATAAGGCCCTTATAAAGTGCTTAAATAGTGCTTAATTTTTATTATGGTTCTTAGAATTTTTTCCTACCTCAGGCGTTTTCAATTTCCGAAATTGGTTATTTTTTTGCTAGTTTCGCTCCACCATACTGTACATAGGAATAGAATATCTTGTTTTGGTACAATTAGCTAATTTTCTATTTGTAGCCTGAAAAATGGTTAAAATATATATTAAGTATTTTAGACATCATACCTCCATTGTGATTTATTTAAATTATTTATTTGATTGGATCTGTTATCAATCATACTTTTATTAGTATTTTTAATCTTAAGGAGAAAGCAAAATAAAATGAATGGAGAACTTAATATTGCAATTCTTGTTTTTTTATTGTTGAACAACCTGTCATGCAGTGCCATTTTCTTCTTATGATGACATTTGAACTAAAATATATACTACTTTGAGAAGTATAAAATCTCATGAACACTTCTGACCCTTGACTAAGTTTAAGAACATTTCATTAAGAGAACATTCATAAACTCATCTCAAAGTATAAGTTTATGAATAATAACCATCTGTATTTTGTCCCATGCATCACCTTCAGGAAGACTTACAATTTCTTCAATAAATTACTGATTTTTCTCAGCGCCAAGTGTATAATTTTTTAATAATATGTATGTTATAATTGTTTGAGTATCCACCCTTTGTACATTGGCTCTTCAATTCTTATTTCAGCATGATTTGTTTTGAATCCTCTTTTTTTGCCTTTTGATTAATTATTGACATCCCTGAAATTTCTTTACTCTTAAATTAAATTAGAAAAAAATTCTAAAATCCATTATCAGATCAGCCATAAACTTCTCTAGGATGCATGAGAGAGAGGTGATCAAAATCAGCTTTCAGTGTCCTTCATATATTTACTGTTTAAGTAGGATAATTTGATTCTTTAATAACATTTAAAAAACTTCCTTTAAGGCTCAAGATGGTAATCGCTGCGTAGGTGCCATAGTTTGTAAACTTGATGCTCATAAAAAGAGAATTCGTCGAGGCTATATTGCCATGCTTGCAGTGGATGAAAAGTATAGAAAACGGAGAATTGGTAAGAATTTTGTAAATCTGTCTTATTTTTATCCCCTTGTAGCTATATGCTCAGAAGTTTTTGAACTTACCTTTTGTAAATGTTATGCTGTAAGGATTGAAAACAAAGGTAACATAGCTAACAAGATAAAATGTTAAAAATGTGTGTGTGTGTGTTGATAATGTAAACAAGATAAAATGAAGAGGTCAAAGATTTGATTACAAAAAAAAATTAGGAAACAAAGTTAATTGCATCAATTAACTTCATAAATGCCTTGATGTCACTCTTTTTCATAAAAGTAAGTCGGAGATTAAAATTGAAATAATGAAAGAATTTTTCATAAATGCTGTAAATTTTAACTGATCTTATTGTGGTTTAAACTTATTGGAGGCTGCACCCTTTCTCAGTTTTCGCCCTTGCACATGTGGTCGATTCTCATAGAGTTAAATTCACAAATTCAAACTGTTTGTTGTTGTCGGGTGATGTGTTCGTATGTGTGGTTGACTGTTAGGAAAACACCAGGCTTTATAAGAAAATCCACTATTGTTTTAATGAATAGTTTTAAAAAAGGTTACATCAAATTACACTCTCGCACATCTCTTTAACACTAGAAAGACGGCACTATGCTGTATACCTAGAAAGATGATTGATACCTTGATTTTTTGCATACGATTTGTCTTATTATTACTTGATAAACATGACATTTTAGAGTTTGAAAAAAAAAAAAACATTTTTTTTTTGTGAATAAAACTTACAGACCCTTTATCATTCATTAACTAGTATTTTACAATCATCTTTCTAAAGTTCTTGTAATGTGTTAGATTTTTTGGGAAGTTTGCAATTAAGCTTTAGAGTTAATTACTTGAAAAAGCCTAAGACTCAAAAAAAAATTAATGTATAATATTCTGATTTACTTAATATTTCTTTCTCTTTATTTAGGTTCCAACCTAGTTTTAAAGGCAATAAATGCCATGGTTCATGATAATGCTGATGAGGTATGTAAAATTATCAATAGTTTTCTAAATAATCACTTACACTTACAATCACAATGATGGACACAAGCATGGTTGAAATAATCAATAGGTAATTTTCATAATTTTAAAACCTTGCCTTTCAATATAATTGGCATAAATACACGGAATGTCACCTGTGGTTTTCTTTGTAGTATGAAAATAACAATTTAGAAAAGCATTTGTGGAATATTTATGCTAATCATGTTACTATGTTGCAGGTTGTACTAGAAACTGAGATTACTAACAAGCCAGCCCTCAGACTGTATGAAAATCTTGGCTTTGTTCGGGACAAGAGACTTTTCAGATACTATTTGAATGGAGTTGATGCCTTGCGCTTGAAACTGTGGCTAAGGTGAAAATGAAAAGCTACTAAATTTTCCACATGAGAACTTTACAATTGTATTATTTTCTCTAAACTGTCCAAAAGGGAATGTTTATACTTTAGAAATAGTTCTGACTGCCACACAAACTCGGTTTCTTACTCCTAAAGGAATTATGACATTAAGATGGGTGCTTGATTGTTACCTGACACTTGGACTTGTTTTTTTGCACTTATTTCAAGTAAAGAAAAACCAAATTATAAGCTTTTAAAGCATATGGTATAAAAATTACTTCTAGTGGTGTTTCTTGCATTATGCAATCTAAATTTTCAACTGCTGTGTATGATTTCTTGTTTCAAGTTCCACTCCTTGTAATTTTCGTAACTCCTACTGATGGTTAATGAAAGTCTTGATTAAATATTTTTCTGAATTTTGTATTTTTTTTTGTACAATGAATATTATGAAAGAAACCTAGTCAAATTTAGTTTAATCAAAGGCATTTTAAAATTTTAATTTATCTATGGTTTTATTGTAAACAAATCAATATCTGAAACTGAAATAAAAAATGAATGTTTTCATTGTGGTTTTGGTTGCTAATTGTTTTTACCAATCTTTTTTAAAAATTTCCCTTTATCTTTCTTGTACAGTGGATTTCACTTAATAGAAACAGACAGAGACTGCAGCATTTTGTGTAGATTAAGCAGATTTCATGATTAAGAAAAGTGTTCATATCAAACAACTTGTAGAAATTTTTGCTTAAGTATATAAAAGTATAAAGAAAGGTTTAAAATAAAGTAGGAAAAAGTACATACAAGTATAATACAGTGTCCAGTCCATAGTTGTTTACAGCCAGCTATCCAAAACTTAAAACTATGCTTAACACAATGAGCAGACTGTTATGTTTGAAGTTCAAATTTAATGAACCCACTCCCGTAGGCAAATGGTGGGAAGGGAAAAAACATGCTTCAGTGTAATATCTTATCAATCATTTAAAAATTAGAATACCTTCTTGAAAATCATAACTTATACAGCATACTCTTCTCATCAGAAATTTCACAAATTTTAAGCAATTTTATTTTCTTCTGGTGCCATATAACTCAACTAGCTTACCAAAAAAAAGCAAAATTTTAATGAAAACATCAATTTATTGCTTATTTTTAACTTTCTGAAAAAATGTTTCCTTTTTGTGCTGATTAAGTGGCTTTTTGTGTCTATTAAACGTATCCACTGTACTAACAATTAGTACTAATTTTTTTTATTTAAGTTTGTGATATTTATTACTAGTCGGGTAAAATATGTTACTAAAGTATATTAACGAAATTATATCTTTCCTTTCAATAAAATCTTATGAATGCTCCTAATATTAGTTTTCTATAAACTTGGTTTCAATTAATTTTTTAAAAAATCCTAAGAATTGGTGTCAACAAAAGATTTAGTTATTATTTTTTTGTTTGTTTTTAATTAAGGTTTTTAAGTAACAGTTAATGCTACCTATCTTAAGGTGAATTAAAATAAGCTAAAAGTAACCACGTTTTATAAGAAAATTTTAATTAATTCCTTATTAGTTTTAAATAATTTGGTTCAATTTGAATAGAAGCAATTTTAAATAATTTGGTTCAACTTGAATAGAACTACATTATTTTAAAACGAGGTATAATACAATTATTATACTGATTATAATTTACTTTTATTAAGCTATAGGATTTTTAACAGCAAATTGAGGATGTTTTTCATGCATTCTAAACAATATTAAAGATGATTTTACTTTTGTATATCTACACATGGATACAAACTCCTTGTTTCCAGTACTCCTGTAATATTTTATATATTGAGATAGTAAATAATTATTTCTTCCACTTTTAATATTGTAACTTTCATATTCAATTCAGAAAATATAATAGGGCTTGTATCTGAACAATCAAGACTAGTGTTAAGCACGCTATAATTGTAAGTTGGTCACTTTTTTTATTGTAACATGTAATTAAATAACAATTAATCTAAGTATTTTATGGTTTTCATAATTGTTGCAATCAAGATTGTAAGCCTAATTCAAGATTGTAAAGGAAAAAAAACCTTCAGAAAAGGGTTTTTTTTTCAAGTAGCAGTACAAAGTTTAATTCTGATAATGATCCAAAAATTTAGGGAACTTAAGATGCATGGATGCTAATAAAGTATCCTTGTTAACTGTTAACCTTCTCTGTATTGTAGGTGACCAAATGTGAAATTTGCCTATCCTAAAATTATAAAAATTACATATTTTAACTTTAATTCATAGAACTTTGTCTGGAATTTTCATTTTACATTACCATAATAATAAAAGAAGTATTCAGTGTTTAAAAGAAATATGTGGGTTTTTTGTTCTAAAGAAAAACATCATTAAAGTTTGTTTGAAATTTTCGAAACAAAAAAGTAATTTTTAATGATTGTACTGAAATTAAGCAGCATTTGATTGCTGTAAAATGTATGTTTTATCTCTAAGTTTACTGTTATTTGAGAAAAAAAATCATTATTATTTGTTAAAAACTTGGAAATATCTTTACCATTTGTTGTGTAATTTCAGTTTTAAAGTTGTTTTAATTTTAACTTGCAACCAAGTGAAACCAACTATAAAATTTAACTTATTGGATAATATTAAAAAAAGATAATTTCAAATTAATCACAACACTAAAGTAATTTCAAGAGTGGAGTAAATTTAACAAATTTTGACTCTTTAAATGTGAATACTATTACATTATCACACACACACAATGCTTACTGAAATTTTTTTTTGCTGGTCTTAAAGTTCTGGATCATAGTGTGGGAAATTGTTCTGTTAAACATAAGCTAACTGTGTGTGAAAGAGTAAAATTACCATCAAAGATGAATATGTTCAACTTGCAGAGGAAGACTAAACATTTTGAATAAATTAGAATTCCAGAAACCAAAGAAAATATTGAAGTAAACACGAGCCCTTAGAAACAAAATACTTTGATCCAATGCACATGTATGAGGACTATTTTTGCTGTTTTTTGGAAATTTTAATAAAGTAATAACTGGGGATGAAACACAGGAACATCCGCATGCTACGCAAGCATCCTACCACTGCTCCTGTGGGGATTCATTAAATTTAAAACTTATTATAAAATCTTTCTTTTGGCGCATGGCGAGACCAAAATATTTTCTTTTTAAGTGCTATAGATATAAGCAGGTTTACTGGTACTGATAGAGCAGAAGTTCCTTTGCAATTTTTCAATTGCAAATTTAAGTGAAGAGCTTTGTATTTATGAATTACAGTCGACTTCACTTAATATGATCAGATCACAGTTAATATCAATCGGATAATGTTATCGAAATTAACTGGACCCGATCACTCCTATTTAAATTAATGCAAAATATATCGTTTTATGTTATAAAAATTAGGTGAAGTACCCAAAAAACCTTTTTCCAGTTTGAAGGCTAATTTTAGCACATAAACGAGTCATTAATTTATCATAAAAAGCAGATCATATAAAGTGTTATGATTCGCTCTTATATTTTTCTTTAAAAATATTTTAAGTTTCAAAATATATACTTGAAAATTGTTTTAAATACTTCAATATTGACTACACTACACATTTGATTTGTGATTTTAATGCAAACACTCATGCTACAGTACAGTGTTTGTCACTTTTTAGTATAAAACCTCTTATTATTATCAACCGGATATTGTTATCATTTTGATCTTGGACAAATGTGATCACATTAAGTGGAGTCGACTGTATAATTATTTTAAAGAACTATACCACCCTCTCAACTCCTTCAAATAGAAAATTGTGAAGGATAAAATTATTTTATTATTATGCTTTTTTAAAGTAATGTTTGGGAAAATTCTTTTTATATTTTTGATTACTCAGAACAAATATTTAGAATTCTGCTTTCACACTAACAAAATTATTGAATGCACCTGTCCTGTACCTTGCGAAACTAGCTGGTGCCAGCCTTCTTATAGGAAATTGCATGGATCCATTACGTGTTGTTAAAATTTGGTTGTTTTTATATTTAGCTGTTATGAATATAAATTTATATGCAGTAGAACCTTAATCAACATAAGTTGGTAGATTGAAAATTCTGGATAAAAGAGCACTTAATAGCTGTCAGGAGACTCCAAAGGTTTTAACTAAAACTGCATGTTAAATGTTAATATGACACAAAATACGTATATAATACAGTAAATGTAAGTTGACTTTACTGTGTAAACTTAAAATAACATGTCAGTTACAAGGATTCGGTTAAAAGCATTTTGTTTAATAAAGGTTCTACTGTATGTTAATATTACTCTTTGTTTTGTATGTAGAGAGCTGGATCACTCTTTTATGTTTTCTTTAATTTTCTATGTCTATATAAATATAACAGGAATCTTTCACCCTTTTAAGAAAATTAAATCCTTTTTTGCAACATTGTCTTGAACTAATCAAACTTAAGTTTTCTTTATCTCTTCACTGAAATATTCAACTCAATTTTCTGTAACAAAAAATACCAACATAATTTTTTTTTTTTAAAAGTACCTAGTCTTCATTTTCTAAGATATTGACTTATCTTAAATTGAATTTAGGATTTATTTTAGTGTTAGTATTAACCTCTTGGTTAAATCCTTAATTAATTACATAAGAAAATTTGAAAGAGCTTTAAGCCTTTCATTTTTATTGCATTTTGTTTTGTTAAATTTTGTTTATGCAAATATTCTATCGCATCTTTCTGTTTGAAAGTAGAATAGATTTTGCTATTTCGTGTTTGAATTCTTAATTTGAAGCAAGTATAGATTTTAAAAAAATCCACATAATTGAGTGAATGAAATCCCTAAAATGATTTTATTTTATTGCTTATTTTAATGTATATTGAGTTAGAGAAAGGAATGATAAAAATGAAGTTTTTGTGTGAGTTGTAAAAGATGTGCTTTATATGTTGAAAGCTTGGACACCCTCAACTGTCAAAATGTTTTGGAAATTTATGGTAAATAAACTTCTTGAAAATGTTTTGGCTTGTTCTATTAAAGAGTGGTTTTGCCTTACATGTTTCCTTTTATCATTATTTATCATTTTCAATACTTATCAATTCAGTTACTACCATACTTATCAATACATTATTCAATACAGTTTGCTTTGACTGGAGAATCAAACAAGTACTTCTCCTGTATTCCATAGCATTACACAATTAGTCAGAAAATTTGTATTGCCTATTCAAAATACATAAATGGAAGCATTTGAGAGATTTCTAGTGTCACCCAGTAGAACTTGTCTAAGAAATATTATGAACAGTATTTTTAATTTTAATGATTTAGAAAGTTGGAAATTTATTTAAAACTGACGCCTCAACTATTTTTGCAAAGAACAAAAAACGAAATTTACCCACGTTTGACAAAAAACCTAAGCTCATTTTATCTTTCACAAGTTCTTTTTTTGTTTTGTATTTAAGGCTTTAAAAGACAAAACTCCTTGTTAACTCCATTATTATACAAAAACCTCAATCCTCTCTTAGTTTTTATGAATTCTTTATTTAAATTTAAATGATAGTGAAAGAAAGAGTCTTGAAATAATATTTTTTTGATTTAGTAGTATTTAATTCAATTGGCGTCGGGCCAAAAGTTAAAGTTGTGGTCAAACATGGTGACCGACAACATATACTAAAGAGGAGCTCAAATGGACAAAAACCATTCTTCCCCATAGGTCTTCATATATCATCCACATTAAGTGTGCCGTTATTATAGTCTAAGTCCAAATTAGTGAGAAATTTTCCTATTTTATTCTTTATCGTATGATCTCATCCACATCTTGAAATTTTAGAAATTATTGATAGTGAAAAAATTTTTTATAAGAATATTTTAAACTTCAATTTTAAATAAAGTTTAAAATTTAATTTCAAAATGATTAAATTTTAATGACATTGTGAATTTCAATATTTTGAAGGTTTTTGTCTAAAACACTACCAAAAGTTTTGACGTTGAAAGTTGAACTACGTGGACAAACTTTGCAGGGTGGTAGAGGCGGTAGAGGGGACCTAGACAAGCATATTTCGAATAAGCAAGGGGGGGGGGGGCGTTTTGTTTCGTGAAACGGGCTTTGGGAAAACTGCCTTTTGTAAAGCCCTCGCACTACATTAGGTCCTAGCTCTTCAACGGTGCATGCCCCCCATTCCTATTCGAAATATGCTTGTCTAGGTCTAGGTCCCCTCTACTCCCCTGCAAAGTTTGTCCACGTACTTTTAGACACCAACTTCCAAAAATGTTTAAAACTTTGAAGTTTCAAAGTAAAATACATAATAATAGTAGCAGTTTTACATACCAACAAACGAAAAAGTAAAAATTCAAAGGGGTAAGATATATGGACAAAATTTTGTCTCTGAAGAAGTTCAGTACTACTGCTAAAAGTGGCGCTACTTTCTATCTGGTTTTATGCAAGGTGTGATAGAACGAATTTTAAAAGAATATTGTGTTTTAAAAATCTACATTTTAAATTAAAACTATTTTAAACTATTGCTAATAGTGTATTAAAAAGAGTTTATTATTTTTTTGCACAATGACGTTGAATGACGTTTAAGGATCATCTGTATGCTAAAAATTGTGGACATTTTGATTTCGATTCGATAACCGGCAACATTGAGCAACGTGTTATTTATGTTGATTTTTGACAACTTATGATTCGTGTTTTTCTGTTTGATGATTATGGTACTAATTACACGATAAAAGATTAGTAATTTCCCAATTTTTTAATTATATTTCTGATCTATAAACACAATCAGAGGCTATTTTTGTTTTAATTTGTATCGTACATTCTTTAAATGATCAATGGATAAAGAACTACTGGAAAATTTATCTACTGCTGTTTCGAATGGTCGCACTGATATAGTTCGTTCTCTTATGAGTTTATGCGAAAAAGGTAAATTTAGATTTCTGTATCCTAGCCTTCTAATGTTGTGTTTCGCTTTTGGAATTCAAAGTGTCACGATTATTCTTGTATGTCTTAAAATCTTAGGCTACCGGTTCATCGTGTCTTGAACTCAATGAAGTCTTACTGAAACTTTTAAATTTTTTAGAATAGGAATTAAAGTTCAAATTTTCTTTCATATGGCCAATTTGCACCTCTTTTCTTAGGTCCACAGTCTGATGGAATCAATGGAACATGCATATCAATCCATGATCTGTTAACCAAGCAATGTTGTTCAGCAGGAACTCTTTTACACCTGGCAACTAAGGTAGAAAAATAATTTTTTTGGCATTTCTTATTGTAGTACATTGTTTTGAATGTTATTAACTAGGCTTAATTCAATAGCAGGTAAAGAAATATTGGTAGTATAGTAGTACGATAGGATTAGTTAGGCACAGTTGCCATGTTTTACATTAAAAATTGCCAAAAATGATCAAATATCAGAGTAAACCCCCCCGTTAAAATATCTCAATTAGAAATTTTGCTTTGAATTTTTGATGTATTTTAATGTGTGTAATTTGTAAAACCTTACCAGGAATGTCCCCCCAAACCTTTTCAGAAAATTCTGTTTTCATGAGGGAAATTCATGTTTCCAAAGCCAATCTGCCCATGAGTACAATCTTAACAGCAAGATTAGAGCCTGGGTAATCCTAAAGAACAAACAGAAGTATTTAATCCCAAGGGTATATATTTAGAAAAAAAATTAGGGTAAAACATTTTATCTTCTTCAAAGAAAATGATCATTTGCTAAATATTTTAGCTCAAAAATAGGGAGAATAGCTCCATGGTCCACATAAATTTGCTTTTGAATAAGTTATGAATCAGTGGCGTATGTAGGAATTTTTTTTCGGGAGGGGCCCAAAATTACTCCCCAGTCCCTCCCCCACATATTTAATAGGTCCAATGTAGCTTCTTTGGTGATAATTTAGGGCCTAAAAAACTTAATATAGGAAAAGTTGTTATTAATAAGAATACAAGTACCAAAGGGGGGTCTGGGGGTCCTCCCCCAGAAA
Organism: Tetragnatha montana; assembly: GCA_963680715.1. Taxonomy (NCBI): domain Eukaryota; kingdom Metazoa; phylum Arthropoda; class Arachnida; order Araneae; family Tetragnathidae; genus Tetragnatha; species Tetragnatha montana. The sequence continues at coordinate 60,583,280 of OY796677.1, read as the reverse complement.
ATTTTTGGAAATTTGACTAAAAAAAACAGGTTTTTAACTAGTTTTGATGTACTAAGTCCGAATTTTGGATGTACATTTTTATGAACTTAACATTTAAAAAGTAATAAAAAGGAGTTCCAAGTACAAAAAAGGATCTGGGGGTCCATCCCCAGAAAATTTTTGGAACTTTAACCCTAAAAACAGGTTTTTATCTTGTTTTTGGTACACTTAGTCCGAATTTTGGACAAATATTTTTTGGTAGGATTTGAATTTTGACAAACTTATAACAATAAAAGTTGTTCACAATAAAATTCCAAGTACAAAAGGGGGTTTGGGGGTCCTCCCCCAGAAAATTTTTTGAATTTTGACCCTAAAATACAGGGTTTTAACTGGTTTTGGTACACCTAGTCCGAATTTCGGGGGGCTAGGGCCCCCTCGGCCCCCCTTATATACGCCACTGTTATGAATTATGTATAATTGTGTTAGTTCTTTTTCCAAACTTAAAACCTATGTTAAATTTAAGGGATCATTATCTTTTTTTTTCAAAATAATTAATGTTCTCTAGTTCCTAATAAAGTACTCCTAACACTATTGTATGAATTGTTCTTTTATATTTATAGCTGGATCATGTTGATATTGTAAGAACTCTGCTTTCATCTGGTGCTCAAGCAAATGTGGAAAACTCTATGGGAGAGTCGGCATTTGATCTCGTTCAATCTCAGAGAATGACAGCTGTGTATGTTGACGAGTTGTTGAAGTGTGCTGCAAAGTCTGAGTATGTTATAATATTTAAATTATTCCATAAACAATTGAGATAGCATTTAAATCTAATGCTCTTGAAAAAGTTAATTAAAATAAACGTTTTTAGTTTTAAATATCTCCAAGCTGTTTTGGTTGCCAATTTATTGATTTTTTTCCCCAAATATCGTACAGTTTTCATGTAGGGAACTGTACGTTTTATTTGGTTGATTTGCAATCTTTTGTAAAGTTCCTGATCTATGGAGACCAAAATGAGTCGATATTTAAGGGGACATTAACAGATTTGAATGAACTGTAAAGCAGTTATTCTAAAGTTTACACTTTACTGTTAAAAAGTTTGTGTTTTTCTTTCTAATCAGGAGTAGTTTGGAAGTTAACTTAGTTACTTCATAAAAAGCATTGGTATATATATTCAACAAAGAAAAATATTAATTGGATTTTCAGTTATAATAAACTTAAATCTATTTATTAATTCACCCTGAACTTTTCAGCTTCATTGCTTGAGCTTTTTATGACTTAAAAAAAAGTAATTTTCAGTTATCTTGTTGCAGAGTTGATAGCATTCAAGAGTTGATTAGCGCAGGTCTAGATGTTAACAGTCAAGATTCTCCTGAAAGCAAGAATACAGCATTGCATTGGGCTGTTTGTTTTGGAAAACCAGAGGCTGTTCAATGTTTACTAGGTATGGTTTTGATTTAAGATTTTAATTATCTTTTGAAAATATAGTATTGGTGTCAAAATAAAATTGTGGGAAATGGTCTCCTTACCTTAATGCCATATACTTAACCTAACAGTACATAAGTACAGAAATTAATTAAAATAGACCCTTTTTTATTTTGAGAAAAAAATCCAATTCTCCAAATTTGTGATTGTCCGAATGGGGTCTGTTCCCAATTGATTCGGATAATTGGAGTTCTACTGTATTTTAAATTTGTTATAGTAACCCCAACACAAGAGTTTTTCATTACATCGACCTTCATTTCAGTCAGAATTCATAAAAATTGGCTGATTAAGAGATTAAGAGATTAGAGCAAATAAAAAGATGTATATGAAACCCTAATTACCCTGAAAGATCACGTTCTAAATGTTTGAGAATATTTGCATTGGTTGTCTTATATTTTGCTCCTGACGAGATTTTTTCATTCCATATTGTTTTATTCTGATTATTTTTTTCCCAAATCAGTTATAATGGCCTTTTTCCTGATTTTATTGTGTTAACTTTTTAATATTTTAAACTTTATCCTACCTAAGTTCATTATTTGTACCAGGGCCGCCGAGAATCAAGCTGGGCCCCGGGGACAAAGTTGAGAAGCGGCCCCCCCATTTCTTTTTTTGAGGGGGGGGGGGCAAAAATTGTCTTTAGTAAATGCATAGGCTATGCAGTATTGAACATTTCTATGCAAGATTTGAATCTTGATAAAGTTAAAAATTTTGTTTTCTTGATTATAGGAAGAGTAACAATTACTAAAGGGGGTCTGGGGGAATCCCCAGGAAATTTAGAATTTTGACCCTTAAAAAAGAAATTTTAAACTCATTTTTGGATACTTTTCACAATTGAAAGACACCCAGGGATGGTCTTTTTCTGAAATGAAGTTAAGCCTAGGATCCTTTGAAATAATGATTTATCTCGAGTATGAAATTTTAGAGAAGTAACTCCATTTCATAAAATTCTTTTAGGGGGTCTGGGGGTACCCCCCATAAAAGTTTTGGAAATACGCCTCTTGGAAACTGAAATTTACTTATTTTCGGCGGCTTTCAGGGTGAAAAATTAAATTACAAAATATTCAAAATTAATATATATTCCTCTAACTTAGAGGAATTATCTTAGGGGGTAATTATCGTAGTTTGGAAACGTTGGAGAATGCATTCCAGGGAGGAGGGGGGCCCGGGGCCCGTTCTCAGGAAGAAGAAGGGTAGTTGGGAGAAAAATCTATGAATGGGTATTCTTGTTTCAGAACTTTTAATAGTGTAACTCAAGATGGAGATTCTTTACAGGCCCTTATAGGGCTGGTAAAATCCCCGGGCCCGAGGGAAAGTGCCCCCTTTGCCCCCCCCCCCCTGTCAGCGGGCCTGATTTGTACTCAGCAGGAGGAGAGATTGTTGATACGAAAAACAAATAGTAGTATATTAAGTGTTGTTTATACAAAAAGCCTATTTCCTTGAAATTTAAGTTTTACTAATACAGCACACTAGGTCGTAACCAGCCCAAACGGGACCATGAATGACTGGTTAAGAAAAACTCTGGTCGAAGCTGGGAATAAAAAGTTTTATTAATGGAAATGCACTTTTTCATTTTTGAAAGAATTATTTACTAAAAGCTTTAATTATTACAAAAGTTTTGTAACAATGAGGAATTTTAAATAAAATATCATGTTGTATTAATTCAAACCATTAAGTCTGTTTTTCTGCTGAGGGCTAAAATTTGAAGACTTTGCCTGTAATTTTTGCATTTTAACTTCTGACAAAAAGCAAAGATTTGGTTAAATGTCTGGTGTTAAAAGAGAGGCTGGTACATCTCTTAATAAATATAAATTTTTTTTTGGTAAATGAATCCAGGAATAGCTTTTAAAGATGCATGATAAAGTCTTGTTTCAACCTGCAGTGAGTTAAAACATTTTTTTTATCAGACCTAGGTGCTTCAGTCAATGTTACTAATGGCCAAGGTGTCACTCCATTGCATGAAGGCGTAAAAAGAAAGAATTCAGAAATTATTAGATTGCTGTTATGTGCTGGAGCCGATCCACTGTTTAAAGGCACATTTGGGTAGATTGACATAATTCTTTTTATTTCTTGATTTTTGTAGCTACTGTTTCATTTTGTAAGTAAGCATTTTTTTTCAGAAAATATCTAGGCAAAACGCCTATTGACATTGCTGAGGGCTGTGAAGATATTGTCAAATTGTGTTTAGAATATGTTCCTAGGGATATAGAATCTGAAAAAAGTAAGTCATTCACGTAGAAAAATTTGTCAATCACAACCTGTGTCCAATTTTTTTTTAACAGTGAATTCTATATTTTTTGTATGTTATGCCTGAGGTATATATCCTTACTGATATATTTTTTTAATGGATATAACCTTTAGATTTGACTTCCTTGTTTCCTGAAAGTTATATTGAGGATGATTTATTATAGACTTACCAATAGTATTTTTAAATTTCTGACATATACCTATATTTTCCCTATCAGGTAATGAAGAATCTTTAGTTGATCAATCTCCAAGAAATAACTTGGAAAACTTGAGTGCATCTCTTCAATCATTATCTACCATATCAGAACCTTCACTGAAAAATCTTTCAACATATGCACCACAATCAGTAAGTTCAGAAGAATTGCCCTTTAAATATTTATGTAAAACAGAAGAACCTATTTTTGTGCAAGCCACTTTTACTAGATAACTATTTTAGCTGGGCTGTAATCGAAGGTAGTTTTTGTAGGGATTGGAAATCTTATAAACCCGCAGCACATAGATTAAAAACCCAACCTACCTTCTTACATGTGACAAATGAACTGTTAACTGCTTTTGACATCCCTTTTACTGCCAGGCAGCCCCTACTTGAAGCTGGTACTTTTCTCAGAAATCTGAATACAGCCTCACACAATTTGGACCTGGTTCTGCCTGTTCATAAAAAATCCTGCTCTGACACAGAACTAAAAATGTCCACCCTGGCCACTATTAATGAAAGATTTCCTGTCACACACTGGTTGCACGTTTACACTGATGGCTCTGCTACCGGGGCTAATCAAAATGCTGGTGCTGGGGTCTACTCCAAACACTTTAGTCTTAGTAGGGCCGTTGGTGCTAACAGTACTAGCTTTGATGGTGAGGTGGCTGCTGTGCACTTGGCATTGACCGAAGTAGAGAAAAGAGAGGACCAGAGCATTGTGATTCTCATTGACTTACAGGCCACTATTAAGGCAATTTCCTCAACCACTCTTTCGGGGAACAGTTCTGTTCTTGATTGCCAATTGGTGATCAACTCTCTGATTGAAAGTGGTCGCAATGTCACATTGCAGTGGATACCAAGTCACTGTGGAATCGTGGGTAACGAGTTGGCAGACACTCTGGCCAAGGCTGGATCAGACCTTCCCCAGCCTGATCTTCCTGTCTGCTTCCACAGTGCTAAGAGAATCATTAATGCAAGGTTTAAGACCCACCATCGTGAAACTATTAGAAATGCTACGAAGGGGAAGATTTGGGGTATCTTAATGGAAAATCCCATCCCTCGCGACCTCCCTAGGCCAGTCGGGGTTGCCAACTTTAGAGTTAAGACTGGTCATGACTACCTTAGGAAGCATCTCCACAGATTTGGTCTGGCGGACTCTCCAACTTGCCCACTTTGCATGACTGCTGACATGAGTGGGGACCACTTGCACTCCTGTATTAGACTTCTAGACGTAGCAGATGTTAATGCTGCTAATGACCACCATTGTAACTTTGTGTGTGTCTCTGAACTGTATTGGGCTGCCCGTGATAGACTAATGGCGGAAAAGCCAAGGTCTGGCGTAGGTTAAAAAAAAAGTTTTTGTAGCGAGGGCCTGGGACAGATAGAACTTAAATGTTGAAAAATGTGTATCAAATAGCTTAGCTTCTAATTATTAGTGACTGATTTAAAAAGTATGAAATTTGACAAATCAGAAATGGACAATAATAGGAAGATATGGATAAAAAATAAAAAGTAAAATGTTTGTTATTGAAAAACTAAATAGTTCATTTTTGTTTTTCCCTTGTACATTTGAAATGTTTTCTCTACACAAATTAGTCACTGTGTGAAAAATTGAGCATTTTAATTATTTTTCCAGACTACACTTGTTCCTCCATTTCTCTTGACTCCCTTGCCTTTGATAACAGACAGTAAGCTTCACCTGTTGTGGCCTCAGCCGCAAAGAATAGTTCAAACAGATGAAGAATATTTCAAAATTACTCCAAAAAACTCAGTCCAAATTGTACATACTGAACCTGAAGGTAAGTAGTTAATATTGGCTTTGAGAAATGTATGTGGAAGTTAAAAGGGTTCATGAGTGATAATTGTTTTTATTCAGTTTCAGTACTGTCCGTCATTGATGTGTGGAACACTCATGGAGAAAAGTTGAAGTCAGCTGGTGTAGAGTGTTGTATAGATAACATTGTTCAAACCACATCCAATTATACTGGCTCAATCGTTTGCCATTTAAATTCATTTCTTTTTTCGAGGAAAGAAAGTTACAAGTTGATAGTATCCAAAGATCAAGTAAGCTGCATTTTAAAGATGGGTAGTTCTTTATAATGACCACCTCAATGTTTTTGAGTAGTGTATTTAAAAATGTGTTAATTTCAATTAATTTTCATTTGGATGATGAGGGCTGATAGAAAATAATGTAATGATTTGATTACTTTTAAAATGGCTATTAATTTGTATTGTATACAAAGCCAGTACATACATATTTTACCAAACACTGTATGCTATTTTATGAATCTTAAGTCCCATGTATAAAACATGATCTTGAATCTTTTTCAATACAGTATGAAAAAAAAAATAGTTCTTTCACTGTATAATTCTTTAAATGATATTACAACCTTTTAAATTTGCTAGGCTTTTAAATTCAGGTTGTTTTTATTTTTATTTCAAGATTCGTATTTTGACCTCTGATATCATCGGCCTACATTATGCCTTGTGTACTCTAGAACAACTTTTTTGTCTTTACCTTGAAGATGGTACTCTGCCTTCAATTTTTGTAGGTATTTATATTTCATGTTTTTAATCCTTAGAAAAATGATAGCTCAAAGATATTTATAACTCAGGAATGTTTTATTTTTTAGATCTATGATTGGCCTCAGCTAGAGCATAGAGCAGTCCTCCTTGACTTCTCTAATGGTTCTAGAAAGCCAACTATTGTAAGTTTCCTGCTTAAGAATTTCTATTTAATGCTTTAAAAATTTTAATTAGTTTTCACCCTGGTCATTTCAGAAACATTATTGATGTGATGCAATTGGTTGCTAGAGATGGAACATGTGTAAATGTGACGTGTATTTCTATTTAAAGAATTCTTATTGATTTATTTGTTCTTTGACATATGAAGACCACCATGGGGGAAGACATGTCCACATAAAAGCTGATTCTGTAAAAAAAGAAATTTAGAGGCTGATATCTTTTGTTTTTATCCTGTATGACCCGTTTTCAAAGTGTAACGGACCTTGGGACTTTAATGATTACCCAATGCTAAAGATGCAGCAGATGGCTATCTAGTTACAATTTTTTGATTCAATTGGACAAAAACTGTTCTTCCCCCTGGGTCTTCAAATATCTTCTTTGAACATCATTTTGTCTTAGTTTTTTATCTCAAGGGTTTAAATTTAATTTAGATTAATGTTAATGTTTCCTATGTTTTGCATCACATCAAGATTCCTTAACTTATTGATTAATCGGAACATTTAAATCTCGATCAAACAGAAAATACCTCTTAAGTCTTATTAAGTATAAGTGAACCTCCCAACTCCGTCTTCCCCTTTCTAAAAATTGTTGGGATATATTCTGAAGTATACAGTATGTTGGATGTACTAGTAGTTTAATAAACTTTCTTTTAGGAATCATTAAAAGAATACATCAAAACTATGTCATCATTTAAGATAAATCAGGTATTTACCATGGTTTTTCATTAGTTTCATAATTTCATTGATTTACTACAGTATTAATTAGTGTTTACATTTCAGCTGCACTGTTATTTCAGGTATGATCCAAGCAATGGAAACACTCTTCCATACTCTAACAAGTAAGTTATATTAGGATTGGATTAGTTTTCTATTGTGATTATGTAAAAATATTTAAGATACGATGGAATTAAATTTAAACATAAAGTTTTGTGCTTAGCTATCTGTTTTTTAAAGTACATTGTTAATATTGAGTACATTGTGTGTGTGCTTGCTTTAAGATATATTATGTAGGAGAAATAGGTATTGAGGGATATTTGATTAAAAATATGATAAGAATTACATTCAAGCTATCATTCTGTGTTGTGAGGATTTTTTGACTTCAAATTTTAAAATGGAAAAGAGTTGAAAATAAAATGTAATTTAAATTTTATGCAGGTTTAGAGTATTGGATCTTTTGCTTCATAATGTAATCGTTGTCTTTATTTTAAATTTTTATTGATGTGAATTGTGTTGGTATAGGATATTATTTAACTGATTTATTTAGCCATTTCATATAAAATAATTAACATGCTGAGAAACCAATCTTGTATAAAATTGAAAAATAATTTTTTCATAGTTTGTATGTCTTGTTGTATCATTTCCAGCAGAGGAAACTTATTTATAGATCTTCTTTATCATTAGGGAGTTGTTAGAACTGGCACAATTCAGCTCCAAGTACTTCATTAATCTCATCCCAGCTCTGGATGTGAATGCATCTGAAAGGCATATAAATGTAAAGGATAGAATAACTGAACCTGCTCATCAGCTAATGTCACTATTTTCTGCCAAGTAAGTTTAAATATTATATTATTTGTTGTTAACTATTGTTTTTCAAATTGCAATGCTCTTTAATTTCATTCTATTAATTTGAAAGGTACTTTAATACACATAGTTATAAAAAGCCCTTTAGATATAAATGTTTTTTTTCACAAAACTACGAATTAAACTTAATATCTTAATTTCTTACTTGTATTTATTTCTAAATTATCTTTGTCATGCCTATAATTTATCCTTTGTTAATTATCCTTGATTTTTTATTTTAGGAGCTTGCAAATTGGACCAAATCTATCCAAGGTTATACTACAAGAAATTCTAGCTTCAAAGAATTCCAAAATTATATGGGACATGCTTTTATTGCCCACTTCTACAACTGTTTACCTCTGCTACAGCAGCAACATTCAGCAGAGCTCTGAGTGGTTACAGTTATTGCCATTAAATTGTGTGTTACTAGATTATGGTTACCAGGTAAATAATCTTATTGATGTTAAGTACACTTTAAAATTATCTCATTACAGTAGAACCCCGATTATCTGCGGAATTGGGTGGCAAGGGTACCGTGGATAGCGAAAATCGCGGATAAACCGAAAAAAGGCTAAAAATGAGGTGAAAACACCAAAAAAAATATTTCAGCATAAAAACTATGTTTTATTGTACAAAAGACATGATTTGTAAAACTTTTAAAATACGTGCAGTACACAGCAGAAACCTTTGCTCTACATCTAAATCACTAAAATAAAGAACAGTAAACAGTGTACTGTACTACTGTTAACAAAAAGTGTTCGGTTACGCCTTTTTAAAAAAATCAGTCACTCGCTTTTGCTTCTTGCTATGGAAACACCTTTTCTTAATTAAAAATTAGGTTCGTAATTTAAAAAAATCTTTTCGTAGCACTCGCGGATAATCGGGGCTCTACTGTATTTTGCTGTGTGAAAACTGTTTAATGTTTGTAATAAGTTTTGTAAGAGTTTGTGTCATTAACGTTTTAATTTCCTCTTATTTTATTCAAAATAAGCTTTTAGTGTCTCGAAATAAGTGTGAGTAGATACCATTGATGGTACCTAACCCATGTTACCTAATTTTGTATGAAATTAGAGGAAATTAACACATGACTACTTCCCCATTAAATATTATTTTAAGATGAGATAGGATTGAAAGTTAACCTGCAAAACTGATGTTTTTTAAGTAGTTTTTATGCCTATGTTGATGTGTTGTGCAGTTAAGATATTATGCACCATACAAGCAGCGGGCAGACATAAACAGAGGTGCTGAGGAACATAACACAGAGCATGTGGAATGTACGCGATGAACCTCTTACATTTACTTGCTGCCTTAGATAGCTTTTAGGTTTGAATGTTGTAAAATATTTCAAATGATTGGGTTTTTCAGGTTGAACACGACTATGATCGTAATGCCAAAGTCATTACTCATTCAGGGTGAGTAAAAGGTTTTAATTTGTTACTTGCTGTTACTTTATAAAGTAGAATTATACTACGTTCACACATGAAATTTAAACTAGTTTAAGAGCTAATCTAGCTTAAGGGGATACAGTACCCTAAAAATCATAAAAATATCAAAAATATTTTTATTGGCTTAATCCATACCATGGATCCTTCTAAATGTGTCTTCAAAATTTCAAAGCTCTATCTTATTAATTTATAGAGTTATATCCTTTTTTATGATGCGAGTCCGGGGTGTAAACAGAAGGAACACAAACTTTAAGTTGAATTTTCTCCATGTTGTATTTTTGTGCATTTACAATACTTTGAATCCCTAAGGCTTTTTGTATAAATGAGATATAAGTCTGAAAATTTGTATATATGTTCTGAAATATAATAATAATAATAATAATAATAATAATTTATTTCATTTTTGTACAAAGCGATACAATCGAAAATAGGGGGAAGGCATATTAGTCAGACTGGGGCACATGCCCATTTAGCTGACCAAAAAAAATTATTACAAGCAAATTTAGTACAGATGAGGAAATAAAACCGAAAAAAAAAGTGTCTTAAAATATAACTAATACACAATACATATGTACATAAAAAAAATAATAACACAATTTAAATGACAAATACAAAGAGATAAATGGCAAAACAGCATAGGCATTAAAATTACATGTTGCTTCTATAACTTAAAAAAAACATCTAAATCATCAATGACCAATAAGAAATCAAATAACAAATTCTTAAATTTTTTATTACTTGAGATGTTTTGTAGGTCTAAAGTTAATCCATTAAATAATTTAGGTGCTAAATAACAAAAATGTTTGCGGAAGATTTCTTTATTGAAGCGCGGTATTTGGTATATTTCATTAGGTCTCCGTTCTGAAATTTGATTTTTATATTCACATATTGTTTTATTACGATATAAAAAATAAATCATACGAAAGAAAGCAATGTAGCGTATAGGTAGAAGTTTTGTAGATTTTAAATGGTTGGGTGTCGAAGGTTTGTAGTTTAAAATTTTGAAGCATTTATTTTGAAGGGAGATTAATGGAGATAAGTTAGTTTTGTAGTGTCCTCCCCAGACAATAATACCGTAGTTTAATAGAGAATAAAACCAAGAATAATATAATGTATTTAAGAACAACTTATTCACTTTATTCTTCAAGTGATGAAATCTAATTAAAATAAAGTGTAGTTTTTTGCATAGATCACCTATATGAGTTTTCCACTTCAAGTTAAAATCTATTTGAATACCCAAATATTTAATGGTATTAACGCGTTGCAAGGAATAACAGTTACAATTTTGGATAGCATTGCAGGTGTTACTGTGAAATTTGAAATTTAAGTCAATAGAGCATTCCTGCAATGTGAAATATATATATTTAGTTTTATTTAAGTTAAGAGTTAAATCATTTGACAAAAACCATTTTCTAATTAAAATAAGATCAGATTCAATTTGTCTTTTTAGTTCATTTAAATGTACATATATATATGTACATATATATGTATATGTACAGTTGGGGAAATAAAAAACGACTCAGTTGAGATTTCTGACGAACCACTTGGGTTAGGAAGACAAACAAGGTGTCATTTTTCATGTCATGAAGTATTCTTTAAAAGAAAAAAAATTTCGAGTCCTTAGGGGGTCGTCCTCATATTAAACGAAACACTAACTTTTTTTTTCCTATGGGGACCCCCAATTATTATGCGTTTTTCTGAAAGAGCATCCTCATAAACCCCCAAATACCAAGTTTCATCCATGTAAGTATCCAAATAGAAGCATAATAAATTTTTGAAATGTCAACCATTCAATGTGAAATTTGTCAAAAAGTTTTCGGCGTAAAAACATGAAACTTGGAATTTAGATCAAATTTGTGTCCCCAAACAAAATAATTATGCTTTTATAGCGATATTTAATGGTTAATAGATAGATAATTAACATCTAATTTTGACCCAAAAATAAAATTTTAAAATCTTTTAATATTTTTATGGTAATCGATTCTGGTAGTAATTTTATGTGGAAAACCAAAATTTCAGTCGATTTCATTCAATAGTTTTGGAAAAAACCGAATTAAACAAAATTCCCCCTCTTTAAGGGACCGTATACCTCTGCCAAATGTATACCGGCGAATGCTTTTTCTGGAAACAGTCGCCTTATATTAATCACCATAACTTAAATTAAAACTTAAATTTGATATAAAATTTCAATAAATCTCTTATAAACTTTTCAATAAACATTAAAGTGGTGAGTTAAAGTCTTACTATCTCACCGTTTTTAAGAAATAGTGTTTACAGAAAATTAACCCTTCTCACTCTGGAGACGACCCCCAAAACGTAAAAGCTTTATTTACCGCACGATTTGAATGAAACTTGGTATTTGGGGGTTTATGAAGATGCTCTTTCAGAAAATCGCATAATAATTGGGGGTCCCCATAGGAAAAACAAAAGTTAGTGTTCCGTTTAATATGAAGACGACCCCCTAAGGACTCGAAATTTTTTCCATTTAAAGAATACTTCATGATATGAAAAATGACACCTTATTTGTCTTCCTAACCCAAGTGGTTCGTCAGAAATCTCAATTGAGTCGTTTTTTATTTCCCCAACTGTACATATTTTGGGTTCCAATTTCTTCACCCCTTTCGGAAATACATTTGAATTTACAAAGGGTATCATATATATGTACATGTATATATGTACAATCATATATATGTACATGTACATATATATGTACATATTATAGAACTGTGCATGGGTTTAGCTCCAACAAGGTTAGATTTTTTTAAAAATAATATTAAAGTCAAAAATGTTGAATTTTTCAGGTTTTTTTTGGTTTTTAGTACATAAAAACTTCTACAAAATAAAGTAATAATACTAAAAATAAATCCATGCACAGTTTTACGTAGTATGATATAACGAATCTAAAAATGAAAAAAAATTATAAAAATATGCACAATTAAAAAAGCCTTAGGGATTTAAAAAATGGTCAAAAATTAATAAAAAATTGATTTTTTAAAATTCTGGATTTCAAAATCCAACTTTTTTTTAGGGGAAAGGTCCTACTTTATAAGCCCACCAAATATGCAATTAAAGTCAAAACAATAATATTAAAAATAAAAAAAAATATTCTCAGGGTACTGTATCCCCTTAAGTCAAGCATATGTGAACGAACTGTTTTATATTTAAACTAGTTTAGCAAAGTGAAACTCTTAACTTTAAAGAAGTTTCCCTAACTCTCTTAAATCTTAAGAGTGTTTAAGTTATCAAGGCACCATCTATTAAGAGGAAAAAATGAAAATACTACCAAACTTTTTTATTTGATATTACATCAGTAGAGGCGAATGGCCGAGGAGGAGAGAAGCCAGGCGGGATGGTCCAGCTGGTCCCAGGCAAGGGCTGCTGCGGCAGACCGGAGGGGGTGGCGGGTTAGGCTGAAGGCCTTATGTGCCACTTAGGCACAAGAAGATATATGTATATGTATTACATCAGCACAGCCCTTTGTAAATTCAAATGTATTTCCGAAAGGGGTGAAGAAATTGGAACCCAAGAAGAAAAATAGGTATTCTGCAAGTATAGGTGACAGGTAAAAAAGTTTAAAGTGTTGAAGCTAGTTTAGGTTTAGAGATGAGCTCTTGAATGGCAGCCATTTTTCTACTCCTAGCACCATCTGGGTTTGGGAATAGTTGTAGTATGAACTGGTAAAAATAAGATAGCCTAAGGTTAAATTATCTTAAGTTCGCTTTTAAGTTAAACTAGCTTAACTTTTCATGCGTGAAGGTAGTATTAGTGTTACATAGATTCTCAATATTTTTTTCTTGATTTCTTAGCTCATAAGATTTTTACAATGCAAGAGCTTGTAGCAATAAAGAGCTGACTCCCATGAAAAGCTGCTGGAGTTAGCTCTTTGTTTCTTCAAACTCCTAATAATTTCTTTCCCAAAAATTGTACTTTTGTGAACCAATTTGTGTTTCACCTTTGATTATTTGAATTGTTTTTGAAAACAATGTTTTGTTATAGCTTGAATGTTTGTATTGGTACTGGAACTGCTGCCTGGGGAAGGTAAGTCCCCTTTGACTCATTTGTGCCAAGTTAATACTATTTGAACCAATTCAAATTGAATAATTTATGCTTGCATTATCTACTATTCCACCAAAAAAGTCCTTTCCTAGGTATTTAATTTTATTGATTTGATAGAAAATCATGTAATTAACTGTGTTAATGTAATTAATTAAATATTTAGCATTCCTTTTAGTATTTATATTTTATTTTTCTCTCTGCCTTTCAGTAACTATCATAAATATCCATTTCACCTGTTCTTTTATGCCATCATTTATTAATGGAGATATTAGCTTGCCTGTTGTTAAAAACAATCTTATCTGAACTTTGTATAGCATTGCTGGCTCTCCAGAGACTGCCATTTCCTGTATTCACAAGGCTTCTATAGCTGCCTCGATGTATAGCTCTTTTGGCATGATTGTGGCAGACTGGCAAACAGTGCCCCACCATCCTGCTTTTTGCTTCAGCTGGCCAGGGATTCTTCTGAGTCTGGGCATGTCATGGAACTGTTCTGTTCATGAAGTAAGTGATAGTACAGTTCAGGGTTTCTCTAAGTGGTCAATATCGAACTCCCAGGTGTTGTTGTGGGTCTTCAAAGAGGGTGGTTGAGGCTCAAGGGGTTTATGAGTATTCTATCATCATCACTCTGCTTCGTGCCGCATGGCACATAAGGCCATCAGTTTGCGTCGCCATTCCCTTCGGTCCTGGGCAACGGATCTTGCTTCTGCCCACCCCGCCTGCCTCCACCAATCTCCTCCATGTCAATTTAGGTCTTCTGCGAGAACTTCTACCTTCTGGTGCCCAAGTAAGGGCAACCGCTGGTAATCTGTTAGGTGGCATTCTAAGTACATGGCCGACCCACTTCCATCGTCTACTTCGTATGGTATTCTGAAGGGGCATTTGTCTTGTTTGGCTGTACAGTTATTGAGTATTCTATAAACAGTTAAAAAAAACCTAAGGGTTAACAAACATTTTGTGAAAAATTTTGCAGTTTTAAATGCCAAAGGGTGATTTTTCTTGAATCATTTCAAAATATTTTCAAAGATAAAAAAAGATAAATTATTTCTTGTTTGTATTGTAAAAGGGTCTACCCGACCTTCAAGATAAACCAAATGGATAAGTAGAAAATTTGTGTCCCTTTAATATTATTTTCTTAATGAATTGGTTGTAAGAGTAGTCTTAGAGGTAAATGGTGGAGGAAAAATCATTTAGGGGTTAATTCTGAGAAAAGTTTAGGAAACCCTGATTTAGTCAAACCTGGTTCAAGCTGAAGATCTTTACACCCAACAAAAAGTTCACAAAAAAGGGAACTATGCTCACAAATTTTAAAAACAATAAACTCATTACATTAAAAAAAATATTGATAATTAATAATACAAATATTTTTATTAATTACTCTAATTTATGATTTATCATCTATAAAAATAAACAACCCAATGTAGAATTAATTCTAGTAAAAAAAAAACAATGAAGCAATTTTATGGTCTTTGGTACTTTTGAATCAGTTTGATCTTTTCTTGGAAGTCAGTTACTTGAAATTAAAATAGAGCTAAATTACACTTAACTATTTAAACTTTTCTCTTTCAAGACCAGTATGCATTTAAATTGATTTTATCAATAACCACACTAGTAACTTTCAATTAATTATTTCTATAGTCTCTCTTAAACTGACCAGGTTTACCAGATTTACTAATACGATTTTTTATTTAGGACTATCTACATTCCCGCCTGCCAGAGCTGCTCAATCTCTATGTGTACCAAGACACAGCCCAGGTCACTGGCTACCTGAACATAGAGCTTGGACGACTGGAAGCTTTCATGCACCAGTCCATTTACCAGAGCCACTCGGCTCTGAACCTCCCTCCTTGCAAAAGCTCAGTCCTGCACCAGCTGCTCGTAGATGCCGATGAAGTCTTGTTGGATAATTTCACTTTTGACTTGTTGCAGGTAAGCTTTTAATCTAATTGCGTTGCATTGATTTTGACTCTGTAAATTTCTTCTGATTTTTTTCAGCTGTGTTCTGTATTTATGCTTGATTTATCTCTCTGTTGTTAAATAAATAAACCTGTTATACTAGACTGCAACGTTATTGACCCTGGAGAAACAAATCAAGGAAAGTAGTTCCTAGCACGGTGTCTGAATTTTGAGTAGAATGAAGAACTTCAATTTAGAAATATGATTAGTTTGTTAAATCCATGTATATATAGCGTCTTTTTATCCAGTTTCGTGTACCAAAACTCCACCTAGCAACCCAGCAGGCTTTCTGTTTTCGCTGTTTTTCCTTCTGCGTAGTGATGTCACAGTCCACAGAGTCAAGAAGCATTGCAGTCTAGTTTAGTAAAATAATATTAAACATTATAGCATAAGGGGCAGGTTTAGATGCAGCGACAGCATGTCAAGGGGAAAACGGTCAAAAATTTCCTACAACTTTCCTTATTGATTTCGAATTTAGTCCTTCCATTGGTTCTTGGCCTTATAACATAGTGGCTATGTCAGGATTTATAGGAAAGTTTCGACTGTTATCCCCTCTACATCACTAAAGTCTCTGCATGTAAACCCGCCTTCTGTTCTTGTTCTAAATATGTGGTTTGCATATTCTGAAGCTCTCTTCGAGAAGTCAAGACGTTCCTTTTATGATTCTGGTAATGATTTTGTAACAATAGGTGGCAAAAAATCATGATTTCAAAATTCTGTGAGGAAAACTTCAAATTATCCATGTTTTTTTAACATTGATTAAATAAGATAGTTCAAGGGACCAAGAGAAAACTTTGAATTATCCACAATTTCAAATTAAAGACATTTGAGTTTAGCAAGTTACAATGTTTAACCCTTCTTGTATTCTTAATTTTAATTTTAAAAATTTTGTTTCTAATTTTCGCTTCTGCTTAAGTTTTTGTATATTGCTATCATAAATTCTAAGCTTTTCTTCATTAAACCATTAGTTTCCCTTTTATTGCAGCAAGTTATCCGTAATGTGAAGAAGTTTGAACTGGAACTTCAAAAGGCTAAGCCTTCTTGTTTTCAACATGGAGAAATAATATTAGAACTTAGATTAGCCATGGATCTTCTTTTATTTTCTTGCAGGTAGATTTCTTTTATTTGTTTTCTTTTTGATTAGAAAGTTTTTATATCTATTCTCAACTTATTAATATTTTTAAAAATAAACTTGCTTTTGAGGACTTGCTTTTTTTCATAATGAACCTTTGTATTAATTCTTTAAGTTTGTAGTGTACGATATTCCTCATTACTCATTTAAAGTTTTGAATAAAACTCTAGTTTATTGAAATTAATATTTATAAAAATCCTCAATGTACTAAAATATTTTAAAATTGGTTAAGACTTTTGTATTTCATAACAATGATTTTGGACTAACAAGCAATTTATATTTTTTAATAGATTAAGTAAGATTATGGTGACTACTGGTCAGAATCCTTCTGGGAATTCCTGTGGGTTAGCTGTGATAAATGTTGGAATCAGTAACTTACCTCCAATTGCTAGAACAGATCTTGCCAATAAGTAAGTTTATTTAGTTTTTAAAAACCTTTGGTACTCTTATAGAGAAAAACAAAGTTCAGGAAATCATCAATGCCATTTAAAAATGTATACCTTAAATCAAGCAGCTTTTATTAAGAATCTAACTTGGTGACCACCATTGACTGCTGTCAAATTGGCATTGTTTTACAGCTTATTAATACAACTGGATTGGACATCAAACAGCACCTCTTTGATGGTAGCAGAAATGTTTGCCAAAGTGGATTTTTAATGAAGCATTTAATTTTTATTTAATTTGTTGTTAATTCAAAGTCTTTAATTGTTTGATTTAAATTTAAGATTGGCAAAATCCTCCTGTTTTATTCTTTGGTGTTTTGTACATTATTTAATGCATTTCATTTTCATGTCCCTTTATACTCAGTGTTTGATAGGGTATCATAAGTTTTATTCCTTGGTAGAAACATACATACCTATTAAGAAAAATGAAAAATATCCACAACATACACAATACATAAATATACACACAGTGTATTACTCAAATATTAATTCTAAAGTTATTGTATACTGTAATAAAAGCCTTATTAAACATGGGATTTTAGGTTAGGCAATTTTTTACCTACAGAAGGATGTTATTTATCTCCAAATTTTAATTTCCATTTACTTTTTTAAGTTGCCATTATCTATTAAACTGTTGTAAAGATTCTATTAGTTTTAAAATGTTTTTCAAGCATCAGTGAAAACATTCAAAATGTATAGTTTTATTAATGCTTTGGTGAATTACATTTGTGACTTTACTCTTTCATAAATAGGTTCTTGAACCCAACAACAGAATAAATATACAGTAAACTCTCGATAGTACGCCCCCGCTTAGTGCGACGTCCCGCATATTACGACGTTTTTCTCCGGTCCCTGGTACCAATAGGCCTTTTATCATTAAAAACTATCCGCTTATAATGACTTCCTGCATATTTCGACGCTTTTCTCCGGTCCCACGAAGATAAATCCCGGTTATTGCGTCGTCGAGTTCCTTTCAAATAATGAATGAGCTACAGTAACCGTTGAAAACGCGAGTAGAACAATATGGTAGAACTGGTTTTCCCCACCCGCTCCCCTTTTTCTCCGAATGGCCCCCCGTTGCGCCCTCAAAAGCAAGAATGGCCAGTGTCTTGCAGGGCACGTGGGTTGTTCTGTGACAAATCGGAACCCTCCCTGAATTTCTTGGAAATTCTCTCCCTCTCCTCCAATTCGACTTCCGCATTCCATAGCTCAGTGTTCAGTCCACTGTTTTGTCATGATTTTCAAGTGTTATATTTAAATAGTATACCAATAAAAGATGTAAAGGTAAGAATGTTTCTTTCGTTTCTATTTTAGTGATTAAATCCCTCTTAAAAAGGTTTCTAGGTAAGATAAGGTATTATGGGTATTAGGTATATCGCCGAAACGGTGATTTATGGAATTCCGCATATAGCGTCGTACCGCTTATTACGACGTTTTCACAAATCCCCTTGAACGGCGTACTAACGGGAGTTTACTGTAGTTCTCTATTCCATAAAGCAGTTTAATAGAAACAGTGACTTAAGTTGAGTAACTAACCAATTGACTTTCAGGTTGCTTGCTCTAACCGAGCAGTTCAGAGCAGTGTGGCTAAGCCGGAACCTGCACTGTGGTCTGAACACATCCATGATAATGTTCACTACTCTACTTGCCAAACTGATCCCAGAAACTGAGAACTCTCTCTATTCGGCCGACAAGAGTTCGCCCCTATTACAAGAACTGTATGCGTCAAGAGGAGTACCTCAAATGACCAATGAGTGAAGGACGTGTGTGGGCTGGTTTTTTTTATCGATGTTTTGGGATCAAACTGTTTGTACAAAAAGAGATATTTATTTTCTTTATAGTGTTTATTACTTTATTCAAATATTAAAGTATGTGCTTTGAAAAAGAATTATATCTGAGTGTGTGGAAATGATCGTTAAATTGTTAATTTTTCATATATATAGTTTTATTTATGAATTGAATTTCTAAATTTAAAAAGAGAAGTGTCATATATTCAAATCAAATTCTGCAGAGGCCTACTGCCCTATCAAGTGGTACCCATCTCTGATAGCTGGCCATTTGGCCTGGACACAAGCAAAGCAATTGGCACCTCAGGCTTGAAGGCTAATGTGTCATATTTTAACTAGGGATAATCACACTTCATTTTAGCAACCTTGCATTTAGGTTTGTATTGAAGGATAACTTCAATGCTCTTGAATTTATTTTTTATTAAAAGTTTGTAATTTTTTCCAAGTCCTTAATCAAAATGTTGCTTTTGTTTTTATTTGAATTGATTAGTAATTTTATAGGCACTTTTGTCTTACAAACAGTGGAAATAAATTTTAGAAAGGCATATGCAAGGAAAGATGATCAAAATTTTAATGCTTAAGATTTCCCAGAGCTGATGTCAAGCATGTTTGCTACTTATATTAGCTTTTGTAATTGGATTTCAATTGTGTATTTTATATAAATTTCCAACATTTAAAAGCTGTATTAAAATTTACAATTTTTCAATCAAAAGGGATTATGTGTTATCTGTGGCAACTAAGGTATGACTGTCATAATTTGAATGATCTTTTGAATGCTTATTGAGTGAACAGGAACTATTTTGCTTTCATTACCAAATGAAGGTTTAAAAACTGTTTTCTAAGAATTTTGTTTTAAAAATCATATTTGTTATAAAACTACTTGTTCCCAGATTATATAATTTTGCTCTTGTGCAGTATAAAAGGTGCTTGAATTTAAAATATTTTTATAAAAACTTTTGAATCTTCATTGTTAAGAATACCTTATTACTATGTTAGTTTTAGTACTGTTTAAAGATGACTACACAGTTCATTGTTCTAAAATTGATACTTTGGAAAATTAAATTATTGTTCTTACTACATAACATATTTAATGTTTAACTGTTGAGTACAGTAATTTGTTTTGTTTTCAAACTTTTTAAAATGACTTCTTGCCTTGTTAATAAAATATTAATCTTGTCTCTAATTTACCTAGGTGTTGTTAATTCATTTGTTCTATAGATGGCTGTAATATAGTTTAGAAGTTTTTCTGAAATATTTTTTTTTTAATTTTGAAAGACATACTGGGAGATTCAACAATAACTAAGAGTTAAGCTATGAAAATAAGTTTGAGCACTTAGTTGCTAAAACTAATCAAGTACAAAAGTTGTAATATTTTTTTTTGCAAAGAAGGTAAATGTGAAAAATGTTGTCCATAAAAATATCCAGATAAAATAAACTGAAAGAGAAATATTAATAAAAATACATTTTTTTTTCAATTAAAGTGTTCATAAACATAAACTCATAAAGGGGATACCTAGTTTTTAATAGGCTTTCACCTTCTTATGTCAATCGGGTGTAGTAAATGTAACAAGGAAAATCAACCACTGAACTCTGTTGAGCTCTATAATTCAATGGTCTATACATTGAGGTACTAAGTTTGCCATAACTCCTTTAGATTTCTTTTAGTCAAATATGAGCCAGTACTTTATTTTTAAGATGTTACCCCTAGAGTTAGAGTTACCCCTCTAAAAATGTATAACATTCATTAAAAATTATAGAGGTTATTTTACCCTATTTTTTTCTCTTTTATAGTAAACAGTATCGGAAAGCTTGAAAAATTTCTAATGCAATCAATATATTTATGTATATTTTTATTGTCGTTTATATTTAAAAGTGTTAAGGAAATAAAATAAAGTTGTTTATATTTGTTTATGGTTTTTTATAATCATTCCTGGGGGAAAACAATAGATGAGATGTGAACAAAGATAGAAAGAACAATAGATAGATGTGAACAAAGTATAGAGGTATTTTAAGTTTAAAATCAAAATATTCAGGTATTTGAGTTTTTAATAGGTACTCTTTTTTTTTCTCCCAAAGTAACAGATTCAGCAAACTAATCTGTAGATATAATATACCAAAGCTTACAATATTGAAAGTTCCTGATTAGGGGAAATTTAATTGAATCGTCCTCTAACTTTAAAAAAAAATACCGTTTTTTTTTTTTTTAAATGAATATTAAAATTACCCTATTCTAGTGTTTCCATTTCTGGAGAAAATCCTTGTAATACGACGAGTGATGATGCTTCCCTCTGAATCCAATATGACCCCCGTTTTTCTTCATCAGCATCAGATTTTCGGGGAACAGCCCCCCCCCCCCCTCTTTTACGTTTTTCGATGGATTAATGACTTTGAATTCGATTATCAGGGTCAAAAAGCATTACTTTAGTCTTAAAATTACTCCCAAAGGGACAAGAAAGGTTGACACTTCTAAAATATGAAATTTTGTAGCAAATGGATAGGTTTAAGGTGTTGTTACCCCTCTAAAAATGTATAAGATTCATTAAAAATTATAGAGGTTATTTTACCCTATTTTTTTCTCTTTTATTTAAATCAATCATCTTTAAAGGGTCCTAACCTTTTCCCAAGAACCAAACTTTAATGAAAATATGCAACAAGGATTTTTACTAAAAGCGGTTGAGGTGTTAGCCCCTCCGAAGCACCCGCGGAAGAGTTCAGGAGATCTCGCACTGGCACTCGCTCGCTCAGGAATTAATATTCATGCTTTGAAAAGTTTAAAAATGACATTGTCTCTATGTTTTAAATTTTTTCTTAGTTAATTCTTCGGATCGTTAGCAACTGACCTATTTTATGGGGGGTATTCCATGTTTCGAGCTGTTAATAGATATACAATATACACCACGACTGAGGAGAACTACGATCGGGGAATTTCATTTCAACCTACACAAAACAGCCCAAAACTATATTGTCTCTCGCAGTTGTTTACATCAAGCACCCCAAGATGCAGGGATGGGTAGACATTAAAGCCGCTGACATGGAATGGGTGGTGAAAGACAAAAGGGACACCGCGTGCGTAATCCCAACCGCCTGGTTGACTAATTAGTGGTCAAGGGTTAAAAAGGTTCAATATAACAACTAATTTATATGTCATTATGTCTATTTAAACTTTTCAGAGCATGAATATCCTGAGCGAAGAGAATCTTTCGATTTCTTTCGTGGGTCCTTCGGGGGCGCTAACACCTCAACCTCTTTTTGTAAAAATCATTGCTTGATATTTTCATTGAATTTGGGTCCATGGGGAAGGGTTAGTGCCATTTAAAGATGAATTGTGTAAAAAATAAGGGGAAAAAATAGCGTCTTATACAAACGGGCCTTTTTTGGAAGTTTTTATTTAAACTATTAGTTAAATAAACGAATTTTTATATTCAGAAAAGTAACTGAGAATATTTTTGCAGAGTTCGTACGCTCCTTGTATCAATATTTTATGTGGAATTTTTTCCGATGTGTGTTCATGGCTTGTGCCTTGAAAACACATAGTTTTGATACCATTTGTGATCTCTAAGTCGGCTTTTCGTCTTTCAATTGAGATGCGGTTACATTTGGGCTGGTTAGAACAAATTGATCTAAGTCCACCAAACGTAGTTTTGAGCAATTGAATTGATCCATTGGTGAAGGCATTTTTAGGCGTATGCCAGTTATTAAGCTTATGACTTTATGATCTAAAAAGAAATCCAAATCCATATATTTCTCACATTTTGTAATTTTGGAGTAAATTTACCCGTATGATGCAAGTCCTAGAAATGGCGCCCATGGACACCCATATAAATTCAGGGGGGGGGGGGTCAAGAAATGTTTTTTTCAAGTTAGCTAGTCAAGCCTGTAACTAGAAATTTTTCTAGAGGGGCGGCTGGTTTAATTTTTTTTCTAAAATGCCCCAGACGTTTTACTTTACAGGTTGAGTGTGGTGTTTTTAACACTTACGGATAACCTCCTATTTAAATCTTTAAGAAAGAGAAATTTTCACAGCCGGTGATATCCATTTATTAAAAATTCTTTCGAGCTTCAAACCATTCTTGACCACAGCTTGAAGCTCGAAAGAATTTTTAATAAATATTCAAATCTTTGTACACTTTAAAAAAGGAATGTTGAATCTTGAATCTATAGTAAACTCAAAACATTTTCGAAGCCAAAAGGGGGGGGGGTTGTGGGTCCTCCCCCAGAAAAATTTTGGAAATTTTACTCTTAAAAGAACTCAAATGGAACCAACTCAGAAAGAAATGGTTTTAACTCATTTGGAACCATTTATGGTGACATCCGAAAATGATCAAAGATAAGTGATTGTTTGAAAAAGGCCATTCACCAGTTATTAAATAACGTGGCTCAGATCCGCTCATTATGAAGAAACTATCTGTAAATCTTATTCTAATTGGTTGATAGTAGATGCCTTTTGATAATCTAATTGCAGATGCATAGTGTCAGAGATACGGTTAATTCTAATATGTTTAATACAACATAACGCCAGAGTTTATAAACAGCGTTTTAATAGGTCCAAAGGAAGTTTTAAAAATTTTGGTAATCTAATTTTATAATATAGTTTTATTTTTTTGTTATTTGGTTTTTGACTGGTGATTTTCAAAGTTTTTCCAATCACAAAGTACACGTTTAGAAAAAAACGACGGTATATTTTCATATTTAGGGCAATTTACTACAGCAGCTTAAGGTTTTTATTTGGTTCACAGTCTGAAATGAATAAGAATGCAATGGGGTATTAATCTCCTCAGTCCCCTTGTATCACATGTAATGCAAAAGTTTCAGATTTTGTTTTAAAAATTGTGTATTGCTAAAAATGTTTGGAAATCGCTTTTATCACACATGTAATATGAAGTAAAAAACATTATTTCTTTTTAGACAGTAAATATTAATACTTCTGCAATATTAAGATTTTTAGAAGCCTTTTTAGAATAAAATCACAATGTCGACACATAGTCTAAATAAGTCAATTTCTTCTTAGATATTGACTTAGAAGATATTGTATAGTAATCTTCTTACTTAGAAGATTCTTCTTAATATCTTAGATATCTTAGATATTGTAGTGTAAAAGTAACTTAAATCTAAAAGTGCCTGTCTGGCCCCAAAATTCTGAAAATATCTGTATTTTTCAAAGCTCGTTTAATTTTTAAAAATTTGTAATTGAGCTTAAAATGAGTAAAAAGGGATTTTTAACAAAAAGAACGACTTTAAACGATGAGCCTCATAGTGAAAAAAGAATTTCTCCCAAAAACAAAAATACTTTTTAACATAATTTTTGAAGTAGAAACACTTGCAAAATAAATTAATATTATTCCTCGCCTACATGAGAAATGAACATTTTGGCGTGTTCGACATCAGAAGTTAATAGAATCCTTTTTCTTCTGCTCCACTGATGGCATCATTGAAGTCCTTACTTTTCTTGGATCTAATTTAAAATCAAGGCGAATTCGAAGATATCTCGTGGTTCCTTGAAATAAACCAATTTTACTGTTTTAATGTAAAAATTTTTTGTGGTCCTCTCAGTTTTGAATTATTCAAGTTGGACTGTCGTAATTTACTAGAAAGTATTTATTTAAAAAACTTCAAAGTAAATAATATTTATAGATGTCTTAAATTTTAAAATATCATTTTTACTATTTGTATTGTTGTTCAATTTGTCTAAACTGCCTGAACAAAATTGCCAAGATTAGAGACTTGCTCTTTCTAATAAAGAAAGGAAACGGCAAATAAATGTCTTTTGCAAATAAATGATTACTTTTTGCCATTTTAAAACGTTTTTTCTTCGTTATTGAAAAATTTAAGAAAGTCATTAAAACAACTTATCAGAGCAGTCTTAAATGACTTTTACAAAGGTGTTCGAAATTTTCTAAAAACTCAAAGTCTGCAATCTATGCGAACGATATTTGATCTCTTAAATAAAGAATAAATTAGAAAAAGTAATAATAATTAGTTAACATTAATGTCAACAATAAATTCTTACACTTTAAAATTAAAAGTTTTAATGTGTTAAGCTGTTATACTAAATTGACTAAATATGAAAATTTACAGTACCTATAAAAGAGCCTCATAAGTCAAGAACATCAACTTGAATTTAAGAAAATTAAATTCTCAGTCAAAAATTTCAGTTCATACAAATACAAAAACTGACGACCAGCTACAGGCTCAAAGCCCAATAAGGCCCCCAATTCCCACAGCCTATCCAATTGCCTCTTAAACTCATACACTCCCTTTGAATAAAATAAGCTGATTTTTTTTAAAGTAAAAAGTCTGAAATTTTCTTGATAATTTCAAAAAAGTCTGAAAATCCTCCAAAAGTCTGAAAAATCTAATCCCTGTTGTTTTGTCAATGAAAAAGTTCTAAAAATAAATAAATGCAAATCAAAAATCAGCTCCAATAACAGATAAAATTCTTTATTCATACATTCTATGATACTTAACTCTTACATTTAAAAGGCTTGTAAAAGCAAGAACAAATGTTATAATTTCAAGAGAAGTGTGTGAAACCACTTTCAATAACAGAAGTTAAATCATTTTGACAATTCTGACATATATACACATTATATTAATTAATATATGATAGCGTGCAAACTCTACATTTATCTAACATCGTGACTAAAGTAAAGACTATGCATATTTATGTAAGATATGTCCTCCAGGAATGTGCGAACATCGAAATAATTCATATTAATGTATACATCACGTTTTTAATATTACTGATGATATTACTGTTCATTTCGTGAAAAATAATTTGAAATCATATTGCACATTATGCAAGAAAAAGTTTGATGGAATTTTTTTTAAAGTTTTGTAATTGGTTCTTATGGATTGAAAACGTGTACAAAATAGTTAGGCTTGTATTTTTCGGTATACATGAAAAATATGACTTATTTACATAAATTTAAAGTTACTTAAAAAATAAGTTTTGTCAATATGTTATAACTAACAGCTATTTTCAAGCGTGAAAAGCAGCATTTTATAAATGAGAAGGCATTTTATTTTTGATATGAAATGTTTTTTTTTAGCTATTACAGTTATCCCATCAGTTAATTCTTATTCAGTCTCCAATGAATCATAAATATCCGAAGATAATCACAACCAACTCTTTTACAAAATATCTAAAATATTTATAAAAACAATTTGTTGAATTTGGCCACAAATAAGGATATTGCTTCTATTTAAAAAAAAATATAGATCCAATCAATTGAGATAAAGGTGTGATTCCACAATATTGATTAAACTATTAGCCAAAATATTTATCAAGCTGGATTACTTTAGTGCGTGAAAATGCATAAAAGAGTTTAATAGTGAAGAGAGACGGAGAAATGAGAAATAAAGTAACTGCTTAGTATTTCTATTCCAAATACATACAATATTCAAAATGGAACCTCAGCGCATCTTCGTTTACTTACAACACAGAAATGTAAAATGGGACTAGTCTAAATTTTGGATGGAATAAAAGGGATTCATATATATATTTATATATAGTTCAGTTATATATGAATTTATTACAGCTCCTGCACTCTATGAAAAGAATGAAGATAGTTAGCATCTACCAGCAAATCATGGGACATAAGGTTTTCTAATTATATGCACTAAATTACATCTAAATCTTACAAAAATACGTTTGTAATATGGCAAGGAGTTGACAATGGTGTTTGCTTTTACTTGAAAGCATCTATTTTAATAAATTCATGGATTTTTTTTTTCTCTAGGAATGGTTTTATTGTCAGCTATGATGGTTTCAATAAGTATCATCGGCCTATTTTCAAAATGGCGAAAAAAAAATCGGTATTGTAAACGTCTATTCTTGATGTCAACAATTAAATCAGAAATAGGATCTAACAAATGGTGAGCCCCGTTGATTTTTGTTATTTTGTGCCGTTTGACAAACTTAGGATACTTAAGAAAGGAGTTGGGAAAAATCAGTAAGTCTGCGCTCCATTATAAGTTTCCAAATAACATACAAGCACCATGAATTCTTCAAAATGTCAGAATAATGTCCGACATTTCAGTCCACAAAATGCTCTAAAGGCAAGATATAAGCACGGTCATTTAAAGGTGGGAACCCGGAATTGAATGGTCCCAAGACGTTCTGATATAAAGTCACCAATAAAAGGTATACGATTCTGTTGAAACCATGAAACCCATCGTGATGCGATATGAATTTGAAACAATTTGAATTTATCTGTCACCTTTCGTGTTCTTACTGCATTTAATCAGTGAAACCACATGTTCCATAAAGAAATCTAACACACATCACTCTCTTGTACTCACGCATTTGATACATATAAGTATATTTTTTTTTACATAGTAGAGCTCTTTTCCACAATATACCTGTATACACACGGACTAAGTAAAGGCTGGTTTTTAGCAAGAACAGGTTAGCTCCCGTAAAAACAGTATTTACTTCAAGTGTTCCAGAGTTTTGTGCGTAAGCAGTCTTATAAAAAGTGTATAAAATGCAACAATTAGCGATATGTTTACCGAGGCCATCAATTTAAATAGGGTATTCGATGTTATTCGTGGTTATTTATCCTGAAAACTGTTTTTACAAAAGGGATGCGTCATGTAATCGTGGAAGGGTAAAAAACGTTTGATTTTAGAAAATGAGAAGTAAAAAATCCAATTTTAAAAGATCTTTTTTTTTCAGTATCAGATTAGGGAGTTTTTTCTTTTTAAAAAATTCCGGATTGTATTACAAAGGATTAAGTAGTTACAAATAAGTATTGGAAAAGTAATTCTTGCTCATTTATCTGTAAGTAACAATTGCTTTTCATTATATATTTTTTTTGAATTCATTTACAAAGTTTTTTTTTGTTCCTTGAAAATTACTTTGGTTTCATAATAAGTACACGAATGTTTTGTGATGGTGGACAAGTATTTTACCTTCAAATATCCTTTAAATAGGTAATTTGTTGCAACGCATTCTATGAGAAATCAAAACACGGTGTTAAGACCACCCAAAGCAATCTTCTTGAACTCCTTACAGCACTGATAGCAGTTACACTTCCTCAAAACTGAACTTTGACAGCCTCTGTAATATAATCCGCTTATTGCTGAAATATATTTATATGATATGTTGCATTCCTGTGCTTGATAAAGCAGGGAGAAAAAGAAAACCGATATGCTTTTTTTTAAAAAATATATTCAATTGTTACTTTTAAAACGATATGTTATCTTTACAAACTCTATTCTTTCGAATATTCGCACATACCTATGAGTGTATAGAATCGACTCTGAAAAGATTCAACTAACAGTATTATATTTCTAATATAATGGAAAAGGATTCACGCAACTTGAACTCGCATCTTTTCTTTGTGGTATTATGTATGGGATATTATTATATCTTTTGTAAATGAATGTGCCTGAACCTTTTTTGACTGGAAAGGTTATTTACTTTTATACATCCGTTAATGTGTATGTATGTAAAGAATGAAAACATAGATACACACACGCACGTTTATTATTGTCTTATCTTATGAGGCATTTTATAGAATCGAAACTGCTAAAAATTTAAAAGATTTCCGCAAACTGCCAATTAAAATTAAAATGTTCGTTGACCGAACGCGCAAATCGTTTGAAATTTTCTTTCTCGTTTATGATCTCGGATGATAAATTTTGTTATCAAAACATTCAGAATATTCTGATTGGATGGAAATAAATAAACGAACATCGTTTGCATTTTTATTTTCTCGTTTATGATCTCAGATGATTAATTTTGTTATCAAAACATTCAGAATATTCTGATTGGATGAAAAAAAAATCGTTTGCTCCGATCCGAAAATGCCCCACAACATCAGCAGGCAATAATAAAGGCATTCGTACACAAAAGAAGGAAGGATATATCTCGTTCGATGCAACTGTTCTTATTTTTCAGTTTCCCTCGCTCGCTCTCGGTTTAATCCATGAAGCCGGTGCTGACCAGCTTGTCTAGGAAAAACTTGACGTCCGCCAGCTCGGAGTCTCGGATCCCGAGTCCCTTCATCATCGTCATGTCTCCGGTCTCGACGGCCATGAAGACGTTTCGCAGGTGCTCCAGGTCGCTGCGCATCAGGTGGAGGGCCTTGCCGAAGTCATCGAGGGTCTCGCTCTCTGAAAAAACGTCACAAGAGTTTGAATTTGGGGAACCTGGTTTTATGCTTGAATTTTGTGTAATAAAAAACAGCGTTGAGCGTTGGAAACCAAGATCCTCTATAATATACTGTCTGTCTATCACAAGATGAGCACTGGACTAGTTGCCTGGTTGTGGCGGTTGCTATAGAGCATTTCAATCACATGACTCGGAACTAACAACGGACTTAGCAACAGAAAGTTACAGCTTTTTGCCCTGCAGAAGGTTAACACTTACAGAAAATAATTGGTCGTGCAATGGACTCTAACCGTCTGACGTCACACGGAACCAACACGTGACCTACTGAGCTTGCGATTGGTTACCACAGATACTACACTAGTAGATCTACTAGTGTAGTATCTGTGGTAACCAATCGCAAGTTCAGTAGGTCACGTGTTGGTTCCGTGTGACGTCAGACGGTTAGAGTCCATTGCAAGCTCAGTTGTAGGTCACGTGTTGGTTCCGTGAAGTCTCGAACCAGATAGGCGGTTAGAGTCCATTCTTCTATGGACTCTAACCGCCTATCTGGTTCGAGACTTCACGGAACCAACACGTGACCTACAACTGAGCTTGCAATTGGTTACCACAGATACTACACTAGTAGATCTACTAGTGTAGTATCTGTGGTAACCAATCGCAAGCTCAGTAGGTCACGTGTTGGTTCCGTGTGACGTCAGACGGTTAGAGTCCATTGGGGCATTTGCAATCATGTGACCCCATACCTAACAACCGCCTTAGCAACAGATACCGCCTCACTTAACAACGGCCTTATCAACATTTAAAAGCCCAACAGAATGTTAACAGTTAAAGAAAATAACCGGTTGTGACGTCACCTGAGAATTCTCTATTAGAAACAATACTAAACGAATGGATATAAGAGATGTAAACGAGAGCTCATCTTGTGATAGACAGATAGTATATGGCCTCTCAACTCAGACGTGTGACGTCAAACACAAGGCGAAATCAGTGAATTTGCAATGTTAAGTCTATGGTAATTGAAAGATTTTTGGTGTCTAGCATTAAAGAGATACATAACGCGAGAAGGAAAAAAGTAAGTTTTAAGCTCCATAGAATTAACATTGGCGTCACATGTCCGAGTTGTGAGGCCATCTATATAGAGGGTCTTGTGGAAACACAAACTGGAAATTATGAAATAAATACTTCTGATATTTCGTGCCCCCTTTAAACATTATTTTTTCATACACATGTTCCTAAGAAGCCCCGCCCAATAAAAATCAGTCGTTATCGAACAAATGCGCAATAGGGATATAAAAAGTTCTTCAACCATGAAAAGTTACAAATACCCTAGTAAAAAAACCCGCTTGATTTAAATGTATTTATATAAGTAGTTATATTTATTTAAAAATTGCACAATTTATTTAAAATAATATTGATAAATAATTGAATCCATCTAAGTTTTTACTTTTAAAAATTACTTAAAAGGAGAAGCTCGTTGGACTTGAACCGAGTAACTACTGAACATGATTTTGACGCTTTCACTCACCAAACCAACCGTTACTGTGCATTCGAAAAACTTAGAGAAATTCTTGAACATGGTAGGGTTTAAATTAAATAAAGGATTCATCCCTATCGTACAAGACGGAAATGCCGAGGATAATGGAGCAACAGTTCCCTCCAACTACTAGTAGTAAGTATACTTCACTCACCTTTTATACAGGTGGTGTAATTATCAGATCATGAATAACTTGTTTGGCAATTACTGAACTACAATAATTCGAAAATGACAAATACGTAATTTTTTCAAATTAAAAAAGTGGTGAATAACTAAAAAGAATTCTAGTTATGTTTTGCTTTCCCTGTCGTAATAATCGGTTAATTCTCCAACAAGAAAATCCAAATTTTAAAATTATTTGATACGTCTATAAACCCTTAGGATGTAGGCGTTCAAATAATTTCAAAAGTCCAAAACTATCTAACTTTTATTCAGGTACACATTTATCCTAATCCCTTTTCATTAGATCTGTCTATTTTAGAATTAAATAGTTAAGAGGAGTCTTTAGAGCATAGGTTTTCGGGGACGAGTCCGCCCCAACCGTATTCGACAAACATCGAGCAGGGTTAATCCAGAGAATGCGTTTGACGTTACACTAGTGCGACGTTGATTCGAGTAGAGCTTAACTGTGTTTCTGGGTATTAGCGTGCTAGTTGCGTATTCTGATTAAATTTCGACCTGGCTGGAACTAGCCTTTTAGTGAAATTGGTGAGTAGAATTTTTGATTGTTAGTTTCTAAATTGGAAATTGTGTTAAATTTCCAGAAGTCACAATTAAGTTAAATGCATTTATGAAAAATCGTTTGGTGTTATAAAAATCTGCTGAATGGGTAAATTTAGCTTCTGTGGAATATATTTATGCTAACTGGATAGTTGAATTTGATGCTGTTGAAACTGTCTTGTTTTCGTCCCAAAATAAATTGTGAAACGATCTAAATATAATGCAGGAATCTCCATACAGTAAGGGTCAAAACAACTCTATAAGTGTGGCCGGCGGTATCTCTCAGGATTTGCCTGCTGTTTATTTTCATAAACACACGGTCAGCCCCCAACAAAATATCAGGGGTATAAAATAAAACAGCCATTGCAAAAGAAAAAAAATTAAATTTTTGAATTTCTCCCTTAGCAAAGAGGTTTTACAACTATTCAAAACATGCTACTACAATAGTGACATGAGGGATTGAATGAGTACGTTCGAAAATGTTTGAAATCAAGCAACCAAATGTGACGCGGATGAATCAGTTGGGAGAGCATTCCAATTAGCCTTCATACCATCAAATCTCATCAGTGGATTTGAAGTATCTTAAAAGAAGGCTTATATCCATTAAATAAGTAATAAACTAAGATTGTTTGACAAAGTTCTAAGGTGAACAACCAGTGGTGCACCTTGGACCTATTTACATTTTTTTAAACTTCCAGTAATTATGCACTGAGGTACTCCAATTGAAATTCCGAAAAAAAAAATGTTGTATATGATAGGCTAAAGTATCGAGGGAAAATATTTTCATTAGTTTATTTTCATTAAATCAAAAGTTACAGGGTAAAAAGTAAAAATAGGTCAGAGGTAATACATGACCTTCCCCTATTATATGTAGAATCTTTAGATAGGTTTGAATGCAATATTGAAATTTAACTACTTAAGAACCAAAAAGGTCACACTTCTATCGGCAGATTCACTTTTCCGCTCTAAGTCACTAATGAATCGAATAGATTAAATTAAACACTGAGCTCAACGCACCTATCATAAGCCGTTAATTCGAAAATCGAAAATCATCAGCTTCCCCATCCGGGACACTGAGCTACCGATCCAGTATCAAACTTTTCTGGAGAACAAAGGGCTTCGAGGCAGGCGATGCCACTCTGGGGGAGAGAAATTTTCTTGAGTCTCTTCTAATTCGATTTGCACAATTACAAATTCGATTGCCGGAAGGGTTGCGCTGCCAAATGATAAGAGAATTCTTTCGAAAAGCGACTTTAGTTAATGTTGTCGATTCGATTTGACTTGTTTTCTCTGCTAGTTTTATTTGTTTAAGACCAAGTGGAGAGTTCTCTTACTGAGAGTTTTTTCCTAAGTTGTGAAGGGCGGTTTTTTCGTGACAATG
The DNA here is from genome assembly GCA_963680715.1 of Tetragnatha montana. Classification (NCBI taxonomy): domain Eukaryota; kingdom Metazoa; phylum Arthropoda; class Arachnida; order Araneae; family Tetragnathidae; genus Tetragnatha; species Tetragnatha montana. Next base: position 60,550,507 of record OY796677.1, on the reverse strand, counting down.
TACAACTGTACGACTTAGGGATGTCTTGCTCAGTGTTATTAGGTTATATGGGGAGAAAGGCAATGAAATCCATCCGCTGACTCAATTACGGGGGCAGGATTGGTTAAATTTTCAAAAGGTAAGTATAATATTGAAATTGAATTAGTTATGATGAACTAGAATGTTTTAGAAAGCTTGCTGGAGAAATTTCATTACCAAGCTTTTGGAGAGTCTGAAGAAATAAAATTTCCTAAAAACAATGTGAAATGTATAAGTTGGATGTGTGAAAGCAAGCTTATGGTGCAGCCAGATGCGACTTACTTACAAGAATTAAGCATTACAGTATAACCTCGCTATATCGAACTTTGATACCTCCAAAGCCTTTATATCTCAAAAAAATGTTTTAGAACGTTCACAGCAAGTTCAACTTTAGAGTTATTCGTTCAATCATGGTGTTACGTGTTTTTAGGACGTATTATTCGACGTTCCAACGTGGTTTGAATTAGAATGATTTTCCACCCGTGCTAACAGAACGTGTTTTACCACGTAAAGTATCCGTATTTCTAAAACGTGCTACAAATCGTGTCAATAGAATGTTCTTTACAGGGATATTTTTAACTCCTCTGAGGGAGTATTTCACTCCTTGAAAATCGGAAATACTCTTTAAAAAACTAGCCAGGAGTATTTTCACTCTTTGAATTTTTCACAAAGGTTTAACTTAAAAATTGCACCGCGTGCCCCACCAAAATCAACAAATAATATTTTTCTACTCAAAACACCAACTGATCTCAGCGGAGACATTTTCGCCTTTCTGGCCAAAGCCACGGCACCCTAATTATCATATTTTTTAATTGTGTTTTTATACAGCCATAGTATTTTTTTTCATTTATTGTTCTGATGCTTTGGGAGTTTGATTGCGGTTTTTGTATTTCTGTATATATGTGTTCATGCTATTTCCGTATTTCACTCCTCCAAAAAAAAGTCAAGGAGTATTTTTACTCCTCCAAAAAAATCCTAGGAATAACACTGGTTCTTTACAACGTATGTCAGAAACGACTTACTCACCACTAAAAGAGTCGAAATTATTCAAATAAGGTATAAGCTTAAATCGATTTTAGCACTTCAAGTAATAATTCTTCAATCCGGCGTACTGTAGAACGTTTTATACACGTTTTACAGAAGATAAATGTGGGTATAGTTATATGCGTATAGTGGACACTGTCCCAATAGTGGCCACATAGTTGATTGATTTTAAATAATACGAGTTAGAGGCACCAAATTAGCGGTAAAATTCATAGGCATAGTATATTATGCTATCAGGTAATCAGTTAAATATCCACCGATACCACAGATGAGCATGGGAAGGATATTTAAGTCTTTGAAAATTACACCATCGACCGAGTGACTGAAATTTGATTTTGCTTATTGAATCGTGTTAGGAAACGGTTAAGTCGGAACTGATTTTTTGTATGTATTACGGTTTAATTGACTTTTAAATTCATTTTAAGATAAAGTAGAGTGTATACAATTATACTGAAGAAAATTTATTTGAAAATTTTAACTTTACGAGGATTTAGGGGGGGGGGTCACATTTATACCTACAAGTGCAGTTTTAGAGTAACAGTGAGTGGTGTTAACGATATGTAAATATCTATTCATTGCATCAAAAAGCGCCGCATACAGGTTATAACAAGTGGAGATAGAATTCTTATCTTTGAAACTATTAGAGACATAGTCTATTAAGGCACATCATGATTAAAATGACCAGATTTTTCCTCCTCTTTCCAGTCCAAAAGTAAGTCTAGTATAAAAAAGTCCAGTAAGAAAAATCCACTACAAAAGTAATAAAATACTTATAGAAAAAAAAAGTTCATTTATAAAGTAATAAAAAGTACAAATTCCTAGAGGGGAGGATTGAACACCCTATAAACCCCTCGGTGGGTAAAACACACACCCTTCAGCAATACAATAGTTCATGAAATCATTAAACTTGTCTAAAATTTTGAAATAACTACTAATAAATGAGTAACAATTCAGAGTACCGATAAGAACTTTAGAAAAATAAATCTTAATCCACAAAAAATGGTAAAAAATCTAGTTTTTTTTATATTTTCTCATTTAGAAGAATTTAACCAGAAAAACGGGACATTAAGGTTGAAATTGTGTTCTGCTACGTAGTAGAGCTAAGAATCAATGAAAGGACCAGATTCTACATCCATTATAGGATATTATCTACTCTTTTCGACGTTAATATCGTTTTGAGCCGTTCTAGTCGCTGCATGTAAATATGAGGAGCCTAGAAGCCAAGGGGTACAAGTGCAGTTTTTTTTTAGTATTGGAGTTAAGTGCACTTGTTGTGGTAAAGGGATACAAGTGAATCACTGTATGGGGCTGGTATAAGTACAACCTCCAATGTCAGCTACTTCCCTGAGACTTTAATCTTATTTTTCTCATTATCAATGTGTAGTCACTTGTACCCCTTGGCTTCCTCATATAAGGTACCGAATAAAAACAAATGTCGCTTACCCGACAGCGCGACTGCAACCTTGGTGACCCCTCCCAGAGGCGCCAGTGCGTCCCGAGCCTTGGTACCAAAGAGCTTCTCGAGATAGTTGGGCCCGTGGTTCGCCAGCAGGGCCTGCAAGAAGTTCGCTGTTTCCTCGACTGGGGGGCGCTTGGCTGAAACACACAACACATACAATGAAAGGAATAAGTACAGCGATTACAAATTATGATCATTGTGATGATTAAAAGGGCATTTTTGCTGCGATCGGGAAATATCAGATTTTGATAAGTGGCAAACACAAATTCTGAGAATATTTCGAGTTTTTTTCGTCTCCATAATTACCAATTTCAAAGCCAGCTTTCTATATCTTTCATTTTAAAATAATTCGATCGATTTCCAAATACCCTTTATAAATAGCCTCTCAAAATCCTGAGATCAGCCTTACTACCAACTGTTTCTCGTCTACACTCTGGTGTCATTACCATGTTCTCCGATCCCTTAAATCAACATTAAGTTTTCCAGACGCGCCGCTAAGCGGCGAATTCCCACTGCATTAGCATTATTAGGCGTTAAATATATGCCAGAGAGAGAGAGCTACCTGAATAATCCGACATTACCGTCATTGCTGGTAATTACTAACACAGGGCAACCTAATGTGAGGGTTCGGTTCGAAATGAGAGTGCGGGGTTTATAAAGTGAAAGCAAGGATTAGATTGATGTTATGCACTTTGGAATGTGTTTCGTGGTTTTGAATTGTTGTCAGGATCATCATTCTGTGGGGTTAGTCCTGCTTAACCCGTATTGATGCTAATGGTTTATTAAAACAATGTCATAAATTTAATGGGATGAGGTCATTGGTTTAGAGTCATTCTCTTGTTAAAATGAAAAATAATCTTTGTAAGGTCATTCCACGTCGAGTTAACTAAATTTTCGTCTCAATTTATTTTTACCTTGGGTAAGTGTGAAAAGTAAGCAGAAGTAAAAAAAAAAAGGTATGACCTCTCCTATATTTTTATTTTAAGGTTTAAAAATTTTGATTTAAAAATCCGATGAAATTTTGTCTAAAATAAAAAAGAAACACATTGGTACAATTTTGGGAAAAAAAAAGGAACATAATAAACTATTATTAAAATTGAAAGGAACTAAATTATTTTTTAAAATAAATAAATTTTCATTCCAAAAATGCCAGATTGATTTAATATATCGACGGTGCAATAATTTTTCCTATTTTTTATTAATCTATGAAAAATTTCAGGATGAGTTTTCTATTTATGGGATCATATTTAAGAAAACTCGGTAACGCTGAGTGGATATTTCTTATGGCAACTCAGTGGTCAAGGAATATAAATCCAGCCCATTGGCAAAAAATATTTACGCAAACTAAAATGTGAAAAATTTTCAATAATTTGAAGTTTTACCGCGTATATAGATAAAATAAGTTTTTGAAAAAAAAACCCCCTATCATTTAGGAATTGATGTGCTTGCAGAAACAAGGAGCTACTCCAATGAAAAGCTGTTGGAGTTTGGTCATTTTTGTTGCAAGCACCTCAATTGTCTTTTCCCCATCTCCATTTATATGACTGTCTGTGAAGTTGGCTTCCTGTGCAAAGAACTCATACTGCAAAGAAACAAGTTCTACAGTGAAGAGAGAGCATTGCAAAGAAGCAAGTTCTACAGTGAAGAGCAGGCACTGCAAAGAAACAAGTTCTACAGTGAAGAGAGAGCATTGCAAGGAAGCAAGTTCTACAGTGAAGAGCAGGCACTGCAAAGAAACAAGTTCTACAGTGAAGAGCTAGCACTGCAGAAAAGCCTCCTCAAGGGGTAGGGTAGGTGTAAATTTTTAAAACTTCCGCAAAATTAATGAAATTCCAAACCACATTTCAATTAAACAAAAACGGGAATTCAAAAAACCGATTACAAATTAAGTATACAGGGTGTTTCATAATTCGGCAGACAAACTCATGTGGGTGATAGTAGGCGTCATGAAGATGAGGAATTACCACATACCAGGGGCCACCAACCACGTTTAGGGAGTGAGAACACATAAAATATTGATTTCAAGTGACTGAAATAGAAGCACTTGCATATAAAGTATTTTTTTTAATGTAAGATGTTAAGCAATGGAGGATAGTAGTTGAAAAATACCAACAATAAGATAAGAAAAAAAATCAGATCACATAAGCATTTCAATCCACAACTTCGAGTAACGTCTTTGAAAATGAACTTTTGTTTAATTTCTAGTTGAAATGCGTTGAAACTATGCTTACGTCAAATGAATTTTATAAAAATAGTTATGTTAGGAAAGAGACCAAGAAAAGGAAAATTCATTGGACAAAAATTCATTATGAAACACCTTATGCAATGATTAATAATCTAGGTAGCTAGCGAAATATATATGGAATTTTAAAGTTTCTCCTTCTTGACTTGAATAATTTATAACCATTTCTTATATTTTTAATGATTATATTTATCTCAAATATAATCATTAACAACGTTTTTTAGAAGAAATCAAGACCTACCTAAAGGAAAGGAACACAAAAATAACATGACATTAAACTATATTTGATAAGTGTACATAAAGATGTTTAAAAAAAAATCTCGCCCCACACTGTCTTCATTACGCGTAAAATACATTCCTCGAGCTAATTAGTAATTGCTAGAAGAGAATTAATAAAAACCACAGTGAATCCGATAGTGTTAACACAAATTAAACCCAAAATATATAAACAATATTTAAAATTTTTTAAACTGGTGGCTAGTACAAATATACAACGTTATAGGCCAGGGGTGGACAATCTTTTGATATTTTGCGCCAATATTAAGCTATGATGGTGCCTTACAATCTGATGTTCATGGAACACGTAAGGGGTATTTATTCTCAATTTAACCTCATAAAAATAACATGTTTTTTTTTATCCATACACTTCCTTTGCATTTGTCACATTTAATGAACCTTTTGAAAACCTTGTTCTTTTATCTTTTTATTTGGTGCTAAATTTGTTAACAAGAGCGGTTAAGAATTAGTATTAAAATTAATCAGTTGATCACGAATTTGTTTTGCTTTTAATGAATCTCATTAATGGAAAGGGTTGTTCATATTGATAAATCGTTCCAAAGAAACTCGTATAAACTGTTATAAAATATTTTCTTAACTCTTAAAAAGCTCATGGAATATTATTTTAAATCTATTAGTTCTATCTTTACGTAGGTACAATTAGCATCAGCATGATATTTTGTCCACTGGGTGAAAATAGATTTTAAATATATATGATAAAATTTTAAGTGTCAATACTGACTCAAATCCCTTTTCTAACAGAAAATAATAACTTTTTTTAATTAAACAGATGTTAATTACTAAATAAATTGCCACTAGTAATCATGCAAGGCACCATATTTGGAGCATATGCCACGTTTCGGACACCCCTGCTCTAGGCTATTTTTTTTAAAATAATCAGTTATCATCATAATCATTTTCATGGGTTTTTAACAAAAACTTGATGATCAAATTAAAGCCCCGATGAATAGTTTAGATGAATATACAGGGTGTTTTAGAACTATTTGTAATTTATGATAATGACCTAGTGACTAGCTAAGACGTAATGCAGTACGAGGGAGTTACAAAAAGCAATTTTTTCAAGGGCCGTTTAAATAAACAAAATATAATTGAGTGAAAACATTCATTGCATAAGGTACAACAACAGTATGCTCTCTATTTTCCCCACAAATTTGATCAAAATTGAAAAATTTTCAAGCCATTCATTTTAGGATGGGTTTGCAATATTAAGAGTTCAGCCAAAGAATGAGTTCCATTGGTTTCAATGATAAGACAGGAATTTCTTAGGGTGCAAGAACAGCCAGATGGTGTTAGGAGAAAGATGGAGACTAAAATGTGGATGATCAAACAGATCACAGAGAATCCAGATGATCTACAAAATATTTTTCTCTGGAACTCCATTCTTTGATTTTAATATTTCACTTTTAATATCTCACCCCATGGTTTGACAAGTGTATCAGTTTTGATCAATTTTATGGCGAAAGTAGATGGGATACTGTTGCGTACCTTATGCAATGATTTTTTTCACTCAATATTGTTTTGTTTATTAAACCGCCATTGGGAAAATCGCTTTTTGAAAAGCCCTCGTACTACATTAAGTCCTAGCATTTTAACGGTGCATCTCCCCCCGTTCCTATTCAAACTATTTTTGTCTAGGCCCCCTCTATCAACTATCCTATTGCTTATATAGATTTCTGAAACACCCTGGTATAGATTCATAAATCAAATGATAATAAGTCCTCCCTTCAATATATAACTTTACCTCCGACACTGTATTATTGCTTATCCTACATACCTTTAACGTGATTGAGTCACGGAACTATTTCGACACGCGGTCGAAAACCGATGTACAGAAACTCAAAAGTCCCACCCTAACTGGAAAATACATCACTCCGAAGTTAAAAAAAAAAAAAAAAAGAATTCTCTAACATTATGCAAATGGCGGAAATCCGCCATACTTTTAACGACTTCTTCGCGGGAGCTGAGGGCTTTTCGCTTAATCATACCTCTCTCAAGATGAATGGAATAGAGATTATCGCACACGAATGAGCTGGGCCTAATTCGGGGAAAAAGAATTGCCTAAATGAGGGTGGCCTGTGTGTGCGGGGCTTAAATTAGATCGGTGTTGGTGGAGCAATTAGTTGAAATAGCGGAGAAGCTGTTGTGCGTGGGAGATATTGTGTAGTGGTTTGTGTAAACAGAAGAGTTAAACTGAGAATGTGTGGCTAAATATAAAATAGCGGAGTTTCTAAACAACCACTTTCGCGAGTTGGATTTGCCTGTAAGGCTACTAACTATTTCAATGAATTATGATGAGGTTAATACGTCTTTTGTTTTATTAAAGCGACGTTTAATTTGAGAAATTTTTAAATAGAAAATTTGAAATTTGAAGATAGTATATTTTTCTGCTTGAAGAAAGGTTTTAAGTTGAGAAAGCATCGTTGTATACGTAATTCCTTGCAGAATTGAAAATAATACAATTAAAGAGTTTCTGTTATGCCTCCTATAAAACGGCATAATTTTTGATACCTTTTTCTATTAACAGGAACAGAAAACTATCCAAACTGTTATAATGAACAATTTCTCAACTTTAGTCATTAACTGAGAGAAATAAAATGTAGTTTTTAAAATAGTATGTTCCACTAAAAGCATGTTTATAGAAGTATAGAGTAGCTGTAATAGGTTACTAAACAGCTATTTTTTAAAAATTTTTGAATAATGTAGATTTTTTAAAAACTTACATCTAAATATATTGAAAATGTAAAACTATTGTAAATGTAATTAAATTTACAATGTAGGTCAAAACAAAAAATAAGGTTTCTGTAAGTCGATTTTTAAATTAAATAAAGATTAAAACAATTAAAGTTTACCATAAAACATTTCCATTAAAAGATAAAAAAAGGAAAACTACTTATAAATGTTTTATGTGTAAAATAATTATCTGTGAGTAATCCCTGTAAGGACCAACAAAAATTAAACTCTGTGCACAATTAATGTAACTGTTTAAAAACTCACGTATCACGAATGACATCCACTAACAAAGTCAAACTCTCGTTAATAGCAAGAAGAAACAAGAAAAACTAACACTGTTGCCAAAACCGTCTTCCTAAAGATGAAAATCCTCCCCATTAGAGAGGGACTAGATAACGATCTGTGTGCTACTCATTAGAACGGGAGAAGTCAAGCGCTATTCTCTAATCAGACGAATTCTGCCTGATGGGGAGTCAACAGCCAAGAGCACACTTTGGCATTGACATAGAAGACACAGGAAATGTTCGGTAGAGATGTTTTAGTAATGTTGAAGAATATATCCGTATAGTATCTTTTTTTTATGAAATTGTTTTCCAAATTGTTTTTCTAATTATCTTTTTCTACGTTTGCTCTACCTTAGGATATTAATGTAATTACTTCTATTGAGGTAGCTATCAAGTAAACTTCGGTTGTATTTTTTAAAAAATGGTCCATAGCACAATAAACCCTGAAAATATACCTATGATTTATTCAGATTCTTGTTAAGGTTTTCAATGATTGTATAAATTCATTGTAAATTTTAAAAATTCATCTAAATTCATAGTACAGTTTATTTTCTAATTTCTATTCACTAAAAAAATATTTCTATTCACTATAAAAATTACTCACTTTCCAGAGTCATAATTGCTTGAAAGTTACGTAAAACTATGTTTTTCCTATTCCAAATAATAAAATTTTGATCAGTTAACATAATTTATTTGACTCCAAGTTATGCATATATCTATTAAAAAATATTTTTAACATCTAAAATGGGAATTTTGTGCATTGTAATAACTTTTATAGCTTAGATTTAAAATATCGTTTTGATGTTTCAATGGATTTTTTCAGATAAAAAAATACCTTCCGTGTGGCTTAGCATAAAAATAACATCATTCAATGGTTTATTGAGTAAAAAAATTATCGCAAATCTAAGTTTTTGGAAAAAAGTCAGGTAATTTTAGGTAACACTTTAAATAAAAAACCCATTCATCTGCTATTTGCACATTATTTTATTCATCGATCAAAACTACATCAAACTCTAAAAACCAATTTTAACCTCTTCAGCTAATGGCCCAGGAACGGAATGAAATAAAAGTAGGAGGTATTAAGCTGGATTCAAAATCCAAAAAGATCTCATCTCATGCATGCATAATGCAATAAAAAGCCCTATTTTCGATTTCGCATTATTACCACGAAGAAAAAAAAACCCCACTCGGTAATCTTCTCTACAGTAGAAAACAAAAGAAACCAGAATATTCGCACAGCAGAACTCGAAACGCGTTAGCTGAATGGGATATGAAAATTTGAATAATTTTTATACGGGCCCGTGAAGATTCTTTCGGAAGAAGATGAAAATGAATAATGCATCGCCCCTTTTTCCTTTCTCGTGAAAATTCACCAGATTCTGTAAAAGTCACGACCCTTCCTAATTTAAAGTTAGTGTTCATTTGAACGTGACCCATACTGATGGAAGAGAGGAGGCCGTTAAGGGTTCAGTTAATCTTCATTGAATTCGTATGTTTGTTTTGGAGTTTTAATTCTTCTTCTTCCGTTTAAGCGACAACACGCCAGAAGTATAGTTTTCATTTCATGCAGCTAAGCCTAACTTCACCTTCGTTGAGAATTCGGTTTAAGTTGATAGCTTTAATTTGTCTGTTAAAAATAATTTAAGATAATATAAGTGGCCCAATGGGAAAAAATTTGAAACTTAAAGAAAGTAACCTTTTATTTAAAAACTGGAAAATAACTTTTATTTTTCATCCTTTCCTCTTCTCCAATTAATCAATGAATGTATTCCTTATTATTACTATAGCGGTAAGTCTTTGCATTTAATTATTAATGTAATACAAAATTTCGAGTTTATAATCAACAGAATCAAAAATTTAATTTCTTTCCTTTTTTCAAATTTTGATATTGTATGAATTTTCTACTGAGTGAGTTGTTAGTTTAGTGAGTTTAAAACCGGTAAACCACTATAGTACACAAATCCAGTAAATTTTTTTTTTCAACCAGGGCTCAGAATTGAAAGACCAAAATATGGGCATAAGCGCGTATGAGAGTAAGTAATTTAGTGCTGGAATTTGTAGTATTGTAGTATTGTAATTTTGTAGTATTGAAACAAAAGAGTGTCAAAAAAGCACACATTATGTATGAAAACTCTTCTTAAAAATGATGAGTATATCAGCTGATCAAAACATTTCTCAACAGCGAAAAGTACCTCTCATTTAGATTTATAGATTTAGATTTAGATTATTGCAAATTATAATGTCTAAAACTGCAGTATGGCGAAACTGCAATATTTGATCCCCTTCTTCTATTATTTAAATGAGTAGTATAACTTCTCACAATCTCATGGAAAAGCAGTACTCATAGTAAATTTAATCAATCTTAGGTCCTCAAGATCGGCTAAAACCGATAACTAATTTCTGGGTAAGTTAAATTGGCCCAATTTGAACTACATTCTGGTAAAAGTTTCGCAGGCCTGACAAGATGAAATAGAGGAATCCCAAAAAGTGACGTAGGCTTTGTGTGCAACCGAAGGCTAGAGTGTTTACCTGCAGTGCAAAGTCTGAGGTCCTCATCGTATCCGTCTGGGCAGTCGGGGGCTCCGTCACAAAGGTACTGGATGGAAATGCAGATGGTTTTATCCCCCGGACACCGGAAGGGCTGGGTGGGGTGACAGCGCTCCAGGTCCACTGAAATGGAATTCAGCAATTAAATCGATGCAATAGAGATGGTGACCTTAACCACGGCATACTAGAATAGATACTTATACAGGCTAGCCGAGTACGGAAATCATTGCAAATCCAGATGGCCATACTGGACCAACTGGCAAAGCATATTCACAGTGTTGAAGGCGGTGGGTGATATAGGTAGGTCTTGTAGCGCTCCAAGCGGGAAAGGTTGTCAAATGGTTTTCATTGTTTAAAACTCGGCTAGCCTGTATAAGTATCTAGTAAGCCGTGCCTTAACTATGGCTATCACCAGTCAAACAGTAAATTTTAAACAAATGACAAAGGAAGTAGTGTTCATTTTCTTAATACTCTAATGCCCACAACAACAAATAAAGGAGAAAAAGGATTTTTTTTATCATATTCATGTATTTTTGGGCCAAATAAATTAAAAATATAAAAAATAAAAATTTTATTTTTTTCCCTTAAAATTTTTGTAAAAGAAAAAGAGAAAAAAGTTGTGAGATGTCATGGTGTAATGAATGTTAATTCTTTTTATGACATCCACTCTGACCTACTTCCAGATATGGAGAGAAAACACTCTGGAAATGTGATTTAAGGAAATTCAGAAAACTGGAATTTCTTAAATTATTTGTTTATTTTGGAACGCCGTCGATAAAATTATGAATTCTTGAACATTCAGTTTTTTTAAGCAGAAATAGGATGTTTGTACGGACCAAACCCACTAAGTCATACCTTTATTTATAGAATAGATGTTATTTATTAGGTTCATGAGTTGAAAAAAAATCTGCTTTTTCTGATAAAAAAAGCTTTTAAAATCTATAATTTCGCCCTTATTATTTTAATTGTATAAGATCATAACATTTACAACCGATATTCGGTTCAATGCATTTGTTCTAAACTACTCTTCCAATTAGTTTTCGATAGCCCTAATCAACACATTATCACCATTTTCGAAATCATTATCATTAAAACTTCTCCCCTTATTACGGGAATATTTAGTCCCAAAAATATGCGCTTCTCACGCAACTAGGGTAATGAAACCATTTGGTTTTGAATGGGGGCGTGTTTCAGCACTAAGTCTTCCTCAGTTCCGTATATGTCACCAAGTGCATTCCGAATGAGTAAATATGATAGTGATTAAAAAGATATCGGGCGATTCCATTTTATGATGGTTATTGGAATAACCAGAGGCCTATGCGGGTCTTAAGGCCCCCTGACGAAATTCACACTAAGTGGACAAAAAACTAGTTAAAACACCTTGTTTTTAAAGATAGAATATACCAAAAAATATGATGTATAACCCCAGACTCCCTTTTTGCACGGAGCTAATGATAATTAACAAAAACTTTACACACTACATAACACTTTAAACTTTATGGGTACTTAAAATAGAACTATAATCTTATACCTCAAATCCCCTAAGTAGACAAATCCTAAGAAACACTTGAAAGATATACAGAGACATATCCAAGGAAGAATTTTTTTTTTAATTTCTATTTTTTAAAATAATTTGTGACGTATTAGAAGTAAAAAATATAAAAATACACACAATTATTTCTCTATTATTAGGATTACAATTTAGCGGATTGGTATTAACGTACGACAATTTTGTTTGTCTTATCACCATGTTACCTGCATGTAAGTTTGGCAAGGACCTTTTCAGACACTTTGTATAGAGTGTTTTCAGGTGACGTCACAACCGGTTATTTTCTTTTAACTGTGTACCTTCTGTAAGGCTTTTAACTGTTGCTAAGGCCGTTGTTTATCTGTTGCTAAGGCGGTTTTTAGGTATGGGATCACGTGATTGCAAATGCACCAATAGAAGAATTCCACGGCTAGTCATTTTCTTTAACTGTTAACCTCTGTAGGGCAAAAAACTGTAACATCTTCTGTTGCTAAGGCCGTTGTTAGGTCCGAGTCATGTGATTGAAAATGCTCTATAGAGCTTATGAAGGAATAATAATTTTAGAATTAATCATAAAAATACTTGTCCATCTCAAGTATCCTTTATGTATCTATCTTTATTCAAGTAACCTTTAAGTATTTGTTCTTTATTGAAGTAACCTTTAAGTATTTGTTCTTTATTGAAGTAACCTTTAAGTATTTGTTCTTTATTGAAGTAACCTTTAAGTATTTGTTCTTTATTGAAGTAACCTTTAAGTATTTGTTCTTTATTGAAGTAACCTTTAAGTATCTGTTCTTTATTCAAGTAAGCGATAAAATGAATACATCATAAAATATGTAGTACACACATTACAGCACACGCATTACACAGTCGACTCCGCTTAATAACTTTAACCGTGATCAAAATAAGTGGAGTCGACTGTAGTTGCAGAACATTTTTTTCTATAATTTTTGTGCGTTGATTAACATTTTCTTTTCACGTTTTGACAACTAAGATGTCCATACACACCAAGAACAGTTACCTACACCCAATTCCCACTACCCATCATAGGTCAACTGCAACCCTATCCCCATCATACAAAAAGAAACCACCCTCACATGACGGACACAAGCAGTCTCCTCTTACACAGCTAAAAGCTATTTGTTTTGATTCAGGAACTCATGTTCCCTGCGTCAACACGGACTCGTTACAAGAAGACCGCAACTGTTTGTCCACGACCAATAGGCTGGGACGGTCAATTAGATGGTGCGGTCAGTCCTAGTTTGGCCCAAAAATTCGCTCTGCTCCCTGAGGGATGCAGCGGATGAATTATCGTTTGGGCGATGACAAGGGGAAGGGGGGGGGAGATGAATCTCGTGTGTTTGGATTAGAGGGGAAATGGATGAGTGGTTATTTATGAATGAGTCTAATTACGGTAATTCATTGAGAGAGTGCGTAGTTGTACGCCAGGGCTGTTTTTTGTAAGTCTCTTGGTTTTGGTGAGGGAGTTTTGCCAAAAATATATCAGAGAGAATTCAGGAGGAATAAGAATTCTTAAGAGTTTTGTTTTAACGAAAAAATAAGTATTTTTTCTGTGCTTTCATATTTGAAGATGAAGGGTCTCATTGATGCTGGATTAAAAAAAAGAGAGGATTTCGAATAGTTCACTCACTTTTAGAATAACAATTTTACTACTAATTACAGATGTCAGATTGACAATAAATTATTATTTGATAACATTCAGAATGCTGAGAGTCTTCACAGTAGGGAGTGAAGGATAATAGAGTAATAAATAGAAGATACAATTATGAAGATACTTCATTTCAATCAAGAAAAACAATCACTCATGTATCTGAAGTTCAGATTAGGAAAAAAAAGCATGAATTTAATAAAAGGAATTTATTTGTTGGAAGAGTAGATTTTTTCTTATACGGTTCATATCCATAAAAGCTTATTTTGAGAATAACAAATAAATTTTTTTTCGATCTTGAGTGTTAATAAGTTAAAATAGTGTTGTAAAATATGTTTAGAACTGAATGTGTTATTAAATTCAGATCGAAACACTATAATTTAAATAAAACAGAAAGGCTTTTACGGCCGCTATGTAAGATATTTCGGGCTTGGTTGCCGTGGTCTCGAAGTTAAAAATTCGGATGGTTCGCCCAAAACTGTGTCGGGCATCATCAGCAGCTGTTCTTCTCACGTAATCGTAGATTCGTAGACTTATATTTCAACCACTAAATTTCAAAACTGTTTAGTTTTCTGTCTCTGTAATTGTTAGCAATACTTTTACAACGCTATATTTTCCTCACAAACACAATACAATTGCTATAATTGCTTTTAGTTAGAAGTGTTCATTACTGTGTTTACTAAGCGTTGTATGTTTCATATGTCGTGCGTTTCGTAGGAAAGAAAACTTCCTCAAAAGTGGCAGACGGAAACTAGCCCCAATCTCTCTAATGACGCCAAATTCCTCGCCATCATCCGGGGCATTCCCCCACTCCTGCATAAATCAAATTAACGACTCCATTTCCCTCGGAACAAACAAAAGGGCAACTGTGACCGCACCCGATCTTTGCATAATTGCGCATAATACATCTGGCTCAGACGTCGGTAATCCCCTTCCCCCCCGAGAGAGGGACGTATCCCTTAATACCACCCTCCTACTAGAAAAAAAAAAGACACAAAGCCCGCGTGAAGATCAAGTTGTCAAAGCTACTCGGTGATAAAATGAGAAATAAATACGGCTTTTTGAGGGTAGGACTCGCGTTGTGGCTTAATACTCGCCAAATGGTAATATTGGGACATGGTTTTATTGAACACATCCATCACCAAGGATAGGACAGCTATAATCTGGCGAGGTATCGGTGAGGGGTTTTATAGCGATTTTTTTATATATTTTATCGGTTGTTGAATGTAAGCTTGATGAAGGTGATGTTATTAAGCTTTTTCAGAGTTGTGTGATGTTGCGTTTGTATTGGTAAGGCTTGAGATTATGTTTTTGTGTGCTATTGGGAGAGATAGGGTTGGATTCGAAGATAAAAAAACCCAGAGGGATTTGTTTCATTGTCTTAAAGCTTGGATAAAGTCTGACGCTTGCTGAGTCAGTATTGGTGATATGTTTTCAAAGAAAAACGGTAGATCTTAATGTTACTGTGGGGTTTAAATTCGTGTTTTCTCCATGTTTTTTTATAGTTTGCGTTCAGGTTTATATTGAAATATCTGATAAACGGGAAAATATTTATTTTAAAAAACCTATAGCACACCTTTTGTTAATAGCCACAAATTATAACTAAAAAAAAAAAAAAAGTGGTGCATTTATAAGATACCCTATATAAATGTTTCTAAAAAGAACTTGATAATATAATAATATCTCATGTTAAGTAAAACCAATAATGATTATGTAAAGACGTAGAAAATGTATTGATGTAGAGCAGCCGAACACAACTTATAGCCCGTGGTTTTTATATGATTCGCAAACCTTGTTTGTAGCTCGAGAAGTCTTGATTAACTTTAAAATTGAAAAGATTGACAAAATTCATTAAGATCCTCCGTTTCTTACCCCCCCCCAAATATCAATTTCCCAAATCAGTGGAGCAAAATCAGTTTTGGAAAAAAACCCCTAGCTACCTTTGCTAATTATCGTTTAGTTAGCGAGCCAAGGCCCGGGCCCCTCCCGAAATTCGAACCAAGAGGGATCTCCAGACCCCCCTTTTGTACTTGAAACTCTCTATTACCTACACTTTTTATATATTGATTTTATAAAAGATGCAAATCCTACCTACAGTTTCTAAAAAGCTACATTTTTTAAGGGCTTTGGAATATAATTTCATCTCTTCCGGAACCAAAATCTAGGCATGGGTCTTCGATATAAATTATTAAATCCACACTGGGCCCCTCACGACAAATTCTTTATACGCCAATGGTGTGAGTGTATTGAAAAAGTTACAGTATTCAGATCTGGATCAATGGTGGGTTCAGGGGTGCCAAGAAATAGCTTAGAATTGTTCTTATCACACTAAAACTTAACAAAATTTTCGACGGATGACCCCCCAGACCCCACATCGGGTAGCAGTTCCTAATCTGTTTTCTTCAGGTATTGTAGCTTTAGTGTAAAAAATATTATTATTGCTTTGTGTACATTGTTACTGTATAAAAGGGGCGCGCGATGAAAATTACTATTGAAAATTGGGTCGCCAATAAATGAAAATTTCAGAAGCACTGATATAAGGTTGGGGATCCAACCAGTCAAAAATTTTATGTAATCAAGAACAGTGAAAAAAAAAATTCCCAGGTATGCAGATTTTTTTATTTAATGTCTTGCATGGTTCCCACTCTTTGAAAATATTGAAAATCAAGGACTTTTAAGGACTTTTCAAGGCCCTCAACAAAAGTTTTCAAGGACCTTTTTTCGCAGACATTTAAAAATTATAACCTTCGAGATAACAGTTCTGTGCATTTATCACTCAACCAGAAACTGGTTCTACCTTGTTGGTTCATTTGTGGAACCGATGTAGAGGGTGTTACTATCGTAATTTCATGATAGGGGCGTTTCAAAAATCACCGGTAACTGCGGGAAGGAAATTTAGATGAATTAGCGAAAGGCGGCTGGAGTGGATTCAAAATTCAAGTACATAGGCTGTTTTTCAAGGACTTTCAAGGACCTAATTTTAGCATAAAAAATCAAGGACTTTTAAGGAATTTCAAGGACCGTGGGAACCCTGTCTTGGGAGTTCTTTTTGGAAGAGAAAGTATGAGTAACATGAACAATTAAAGTGAATAGATGTATAGCTCACCAGTTTAAAAGTAAAATCTTAAACATTAAGGTAACCGCACCCATATCAAATACTGTGGAATTTATGTGCTCAGTATATTTAATCACGATCTTATTTAGATTGTGTAAACTATATGATGGCTGTAGTAATTATCACTAACTAGACCTAATTTTAACCGGGAATCAAGTTTTTTTTCCCTCAAACTCTGGCTTAAAACTTGTTTCCCTTCTTCAACTATACTTGACAGCAACGTTTCTTGAACCCAGTACGTCACAATTGCGGAAGGAGAAATCGGTAAACACAAAGCCTGTTGGGTTGCTAGGAGGAGTTTCGGTACGCAAATCGTGATTGAAAAGCACTATGTGTACATGTGTTTAACAAAATAATCATATTTTTAACTTGACGTTCTTCACTTCACTCAAAATTCAGACACCGCGATGGGAGCTACTTTGTTTGTTAGTGACGTCATAGGGTCAACTTAAGTTGCTGTCTAGTATACCAATTACGGCCTTATTCACTACCACTTGACTTAAGGTTAACCAGCTGCTAAAGACAGAAAATAAGCTTTTCGCTGACTCAGATCCTTAGAATCCTTTTTTTAACCGTTTAGCAGTGAATAAGGACATTAGAGGTTTTGATTCTAGGTTAACCTTAGGATAGGTTAGGTTAGTAGTGTAAGTGTTAGTGGCCGCAAATCATAGGAACCAGAGTTTAAATTTAATAAATAATCTTAGTGGGGATCGCCTGGAAGACCTGGTTAAATGATTAAAATTTTATTGATATGATAAAATCGGGTGCTGGTTTGAGGTAGAAACCAACATCCGATCTTGAGTTTTATTGGTTTTGATTAAAATTCATGATTACTTTGGAGCAATATGGTTTACTCAGTTAATGATAATTATAATTTACGATGAAAATATTTTTTTCAAAAAATAAAAATTTCTCGAGGATAAGCTTACGTATTCTTCAGTAGTTTTTAGAATAATCGAGATATCTCTCTATTGGCAAATTAGCGATCGTTCCCAAAAATGATTTTTATTTTTTGATTAAAAATTATCATTCAGAAAATAATCATCACAAAGGATTATTAAAAATATTGGATCACGGTGTGAATTAACAAAAATTTTCTTTTTTGATCGGCAATCGATAATTCTTTCTTGATTAGAAACGCCACCTGATTTTTAAAAGTGACCAATTAAAATTTTAGTCCGATTTTGATTTTTTTCTTCGTTTCCATAATTACTCATGTAAACCCCGATAGAAACTTATGTGGTTAAGTTAAAAAAAAAACAAGAAAAAAAAGAGAATACATTTCATTTTGATATAATCTGATCACAAATATTAATGGACTCAGCTACTTTAAAGAATATAGTATTCATATTTGACACCATTTAAACTTATAAAATCTGCATTGCTAAGTTTATAATTTTTTAAACCTATGCAATAAAACTCGTTTAAAACGAGCTCGTATATAAAGAGAATCCGGTTTTAGCGAATTTCTCGTTTCCCCAATGGTTGAGGCACAGACATTTAACAAGGATAACATAATTTATGGATTAAAATGGGGCATATTTGTTTAAGATAAGAAAAGAACTTTTGAAGTTTTGATGAAGTACTGAATTAAATAACGTTATTAGAAATTTTCACATACCTTGTGAAATTTTGGAACCGTAATGACTTCTGGTGTCTATTTTTGATGAAAAGTTTAACGTTTGATCAGAATATTCAATAATGAATAGAAACGTCCGGTTCTCGTTGTTGAAAAATAATTCAAAATCGAAAGAACATTCTTTTATTTTCGAATACTAAACAATTAAAGGTTTTTAAATACTATTTATAATAGAAAACTCTCTTTGAATTCATATCATTGCGGTAATAGGATCCATATGATGATTACGTAAATACCCTCCTCAAGAAGAGTTAATCAAGATTAATGCGTAGCCACCTTTGTTCTTTACCTAACAGTCTTAATATGCATGAGGTATTTCCCTTTCGTGTGGTTAGTCGCACCTCATAAATGATATTCCTATTTTAAGACAGCTCATTAAGAGAGCTTAATGCAATAAAGGGATTATAAAATGCAGAGCTTTATTTGATGTCTTTTAGAATTAGTATACACTGGGAGACTTAGAGAGAGTCTGGATCTAAATAGATGGAATAGCTCCAGAAAGATGTTTTATCATCTCCAACTTTCATCACTTATACAGAGTATAGATATTCAAAAATAAAAATGCAATGCGCAAATAAAAATTAGGTATTAAGGATTATGCGATTATATTTTCATTAATAACACATTTCGGCAAAAAGGTTTTTTGACTCGATGATTTTTACATTTCTTATTATAAATCAAATATTTTTACTGCGTATAAAAAGCAAAATAGATGGTTTATTCAGAGGAGTAATTTTATTACTAGCACGGGCATATTTCACCAATCATATTTATTAATTGAAAAGAGTGTTTGGGTGCTTCTCTAAATGAAGGAATGTTTTTCATAACATATACTAGTAGGAGAAGTTATACATATATCTTGAGAAATGTAATGTAAAATGAATGGTTGATAGGAAAAAGCATGATAGCTAACAATGGTTATTACCTTTTTCAGAATTATACATACTTCAATCCAAGAAAAATCGCCTAAAACATAATTAAGAACCTTGTCTCCTGGATGTAGCTGAATTAATGCGCATTTCTTAACTTAATAACCAATATGATCAAACCTTAAGTAGTAAGATCCCAAAATACCCTATATATTAGAAGAAAAGCTCATAATATAACGATTTTTGTCGATTCTGTTTGTTTTGAATGTCATAAGCCTATTGTTCCTTAATAAAAAACCGAAACGGGTGACGTTTTAGCTTTTAGTCTTGAGACTTTAGACCAGGGTTGGCTTGATTGGACCCAATTGGGTTGGACCCAATGGGTTTTTTCAAAAAAACCCATCTGAAAAAACCCTCATTTTGGACCCATTTTTGGGTTTTTTCAAGAAAAATCAAGATTTTGGCAGTTTTAATACTGAAGAGAAACATTTAACGAATAGCATACCCAGAGCTACAGTTGAGTGGGTTTTTCCAAAATTTAAACCATGTTTCAAAAATTATGGGTATTTTTTTTTCATTATTGAATGGGTTTTTTCAAAATTTAGGACGTTTAAAGTTTAAACTTGTAGTTAATTATAAAAAATTAAGTAGGCCTTTTTTTAAATTTCACAGTGTTTTTTTTTAAGTTAAATAGATTTCTTTTAATATTGAATGGGTTTTTTCAAAGCTTAGGATATTTTTAAAATTTAAGTGGGGTTTTTCAAAGCTGAGGATATTTTTAAAATTTAAGTGGGTTTTTTCAAAGCTTAGGAAGTTTTTAAAATTTCAGTGGGTTTTTTCAAGGTTAGATAAATTGCTTTCAATATTGAATGGTTTTTTTTTTCAAAGTTTAGGATATTTTTAAAATTTAAGTGGGTTTTTTCAAAGTAAATAGATTCTTTTATAATTCAGTGGGTTTTTTCATTATTGAATGTTTTTCCCCCAAAAAATAAGGTGGATTTTAAAAATATGAGTGGTTTTTTTCAAAGTTAAATAGGTTCTTTCATGATTGAATATTTTTTTCTTGGTTTAGAACGTTTTCTTTTAATTAAGTGTGTTTAAAAATTAAACGGATTTTTCCCAAAATGAAGGAACGGTTTTATAGAATGAAATCCAAATTGTTTAATTATAAAGTACATTTTGTTGAGGTTTCCCTGGGAACATCAATGACACTGCGAGTAGTAATCCTTTTACTCTCATGTTATCAAAATAAAAATTATTTTCATTACTGAAAGAAAATATTCTGTTACAACCACACCTGCTGCATTGGCTGTGAGCTAAGGGTATAGAGCGGTAGAGCGAGTGGAGCACTTCTCAAGTTTCTCTCGATGTTGATAGCATTAGAGTAAAATAATAAGAAAATACATATAGGTCTTCTTGTGAGTAGTCTTCGGAACACCTGCTTTTTTTCTCTAACAAGCTTATTAAAATGCAATGTTAATGGTCGTCTTGTACTGTATATTCCTCAAATCAAAGATAGGTTATTGGATGCCAGCGAACTGCATAAATGACAATATTTTAGAACGGAAATGCCTTAATTAACCAACAAATTTCAGTTTGGGCCATCTGGATTGACAGCTGGAATGTTTCCATAACCTTTACCGAACATTTCTATGTTCAACGGTTAGAGATGATGGAAATTTTGATTTTTATGCAGATGATTTTAGTAATGTTAGACAAGACATGTGTGATTTTTTTTACTGTCAATTTCTTTTTTTCTTCTTTGTGACTGTAAATTAAATATTCAGCTCATTGAACTACCGATCAACCTTGATCTATTCTACTACTTCATTTTAAGGGAAAAAATACAAGCAGTTGTTAATCCATGAAACCTTTCTTTCAGTCTTGGTAAAAATATTAACAGCTTTTGGCGCCGTTCTTTCCCATTTGAGATGCGAACTGTGAAGACTTTCCATTCTTTTTTTACTCACAATGATATAGATGGTGTTTGATTTTATCAAATAAATACCCATTAATTAATTTTTATCGTTATGTAATGATTAATGTTCTGAATGAAATTGAATTATTTTCTAACGTACCGTCAGAACACGAAAGGAAAATAAAAACTGTAAAATAGAGTCATTAAATCAAGGGTTACCGATATAAGGTTTATGAACCTCCATTTACAAAAAAAAAACTCCTTGCAGCTAAAAATTAACATAGCTAAATTAAAAAGAATTTTTGTCTGTTCTGTTTGGAGAAAAGCTTAAATATAAATTACTATAATTAGTAATTTATATTTTCAGAATTATTTTGAAAAGGAGTGGATGGTATAAAAAGGTAGTGGATGGTATAAAAATTGCGCGATCCAGAAAATCCAATGTTTTGTTTTTCCAAGACTTTTTTAAAGATATCTCCCGAACTAATCGTCGCATTGCTTAATGCAAACTATATCCGTAAACTACTCGTACTTATGTATTAGAAAACATGATTTTTCTGAACCGGAAAATAATTTATTTTGGGCGGGAAAAATAAATTTCAAACGCCCCCTCCAAAATTAATGTCTTTTTGTAACGCACCTATAGGAGGCAACCATACTGAAAAATCACGAAAGTGATATCAAAACTTTGATAGAAATAAAAGAAATTCCCTTTCTTCTTTGTCTGCCCAACTTAGCCAAAAAGCAGAGTTATTCTCAACAAGAACCAGTAGGCTTCTTTTGTGTTTATAAATTCCTGGAAGACATAAGAATCATCATGGCTACCAGAATTTCAGGAAAAAGCTTACCCTATTGGTTAAATACAATATAAAAAATTTAGAAAAAAATTACCTGAATAATTAATATCAGTTAACATGCTTTTATTAGACTTGTGTTTTTGACTCGATATCCGAACTTTTTTCAACAACTCGAATAACCCACTTAATATGCATGAAATGGCACGGAAATTATTATGGATGTATATTTTTAAGTCCTCTTTAAGAATATGTCCCCGAAAAAATTATTTAATTTAGGTAAAGGGGTCTAAAATGAAAAATACGGACATATTACGCACGGCTATAGACCCCTTAATTATTCTTCAACCATCTTCAAATTCCATATTCTATAATATGAAAAGACATACTTTAAGGAAAAGGTCGTTGACCCGGTGAAAATCGTTTAAAGCTAACCATTATGCTCCCTTTATGCTTAAAGCACCCAATGCGCAATCCCCCCCCCCTAATACACAAGCGAGGTCAATAAAAGCCCTGCAGATCCCATACGGCATTCGAGACTAAAATTTTTATAGGGTTCTGGTTCTGGTGACACTAGTTTCCTGTTAGAATGCAACGTCGAAATAATTTAAAAAATTGGCCTTAAATTTAACATTAGCACTAAAAATTTAGCCAGTTCAAATCGATTACTCAGATAAAGTTAAGTTTTCAGGAAATATTTTTACTGTGGGGCTGTTCAAATATTACGTAAGCAAGTTTTTGGTTATTTTTTACCCCCTCCCCCTTGTCAGCAAAAATAAGTTAACCGCGAACCCCCCCTCTCATAATTACATAAGAACCTGCCCGACCCTCCCCCTTTGTTCTTTTTTTGTACGAAATCTTTAGTATACTTAGATTTCTGTAATTCATTGCTCTCCATGAACACTTAACCTATCGTTAAAACTTTCCTTGTGAAAAAAGGTTTAATTTTTTTTCCTAGTTCAGTTGCTCTTTGTGAAATTTATTTTTGGTTGAATTTTGAAATTATTTATCCAAGAAACATGAGATTTTCAAAAATGCAGTGTTTGTAGATAGATACAAATACAAAAACTGACGACCAGCTACAGGCTGGTCTCTACCAGAAAAAAAAAAGAGTTTTGAGATTTGGCTTTGCTATTATTGAAATAAAAGCGGGAAGACATCTGCTGTTTCTTCTTTTTTTTTCTTTCCAATCTGTTAAAAGTTTGTGATTGGTCGGAGTCATAGAGGGTGTGGTGACCATGTGACCAGACTCTTAGAAGTAGGGAAAGGACATGGAAAGGAAGGAAAGATATCAGATGCCTCAAGGGCAGGGCAGATGAGGTTCGCTCTGTTTTTAAAATTTTGATATGATTTTCAATCATTCATGTTCATAGTAGTCAAAGTAACAAAATATAAATGCGATATGTGTCTTCAACTACGAGGACCCAGATATGATCAGGTAGGGTGATATTTATAATTTATATTACAATTATCATCCAGTTGAATTGAATAGTACGTAATTAAATTTAAAAATTATAAATCTAGATTCTGTAGATAACTTTTAGATTCTGTGATAAGTGCGAAAGAAGTAAAATAAAGTAATCATTCCACTCAAAGGGGCTTGAATATTAATTTTACTATTTATACTCTTTTTTATTATACTCCTAAGCTTATTGTTACATTTGATATCATAGCATTGGTAAATGAACACTTTAAGATAAAAATAAAACATTATTTTTTAGAAAACTGACGAATTTTGAAAAACCCACTTAACTAAGTAAAAACTGACACTATTTTGATAGAACACATTTAACATAGAAAGAACTCACTAAAATTTGAAAAAACCCACTAACTAATTAGAAGAAAACCACTTAATTTTGAAAAAACCCACACTTTTTCTGAAAAAACCCAGTTTTATATGGGTTTTTTCAGGGTTTTATTGAAAAAACCCGAAAAAACCCAACCCACTTGGGTTTTTTCAAAAAAACCCGGGTTTTTGCCAACCCTGCTTTAGACAGAGTGGCGCCTTTATTTCAGGATATATTTCCTACTCGTGTTTTTTGTTTTGGTAATTTTCTACATTCCCCCCCCCCCCCTCTAAGCACGTGGGGCTGAAACACAAATGAAAAATCGTGGTTACTTCAACTCGAACTGGATCTTTGTTTAACTCTTTCAGTCCTAGCCACACAAAATTTAGAATTGGATTCAATGAGAATTTATTTCAGGATTTTCAAGTTCTAGGACAGAAAGAGTTAAATTGTATTATTCAATGGAAATAAACAAGATTTGTTTCATTTCGCTTATTTTAACTCCCTCGACTCACCATCTAAATTCCTTCACTCACCAACTCGCTCTTCTTTCATTCTTCATGCACATTCACATTAAATCCAAAAAAAATCCTCGTGAGTACTTCATTCTCGAACCAGAAAACACAGTCCGAAACCCGCGTCTCTAGATTAAACACAAAAAGAACCTTTCATTTTTGAGAAACTACGGCTACTCTCGCTAAGCCTACTTCTCGGTAATGATTCTAATCCTTCGAGATATTGAAACGAAAAGCCTCTGGGATTTCCCGGGGTCCGGGGCATAAAATCCGGCGAATCATTGGATTGTAGGGAGACGGCGGCGGCGACTCGTTAAATGGGGAATCCTGCGCCCGGGGATTCCCCGTGGGAAATTTGCCCCGTTCGCCGGGCATAAACATAACTGCGAGTGGGGAAGGTTTGAGCGGAGTGTCTCGGCCAAGTGGGGATCATCGCAGAGTGAAATAAAAAGAATGAGTGGATGGGGTGGAACTGATACGTTTATGTCTTTGTATCTGGAATAATGCAAAAAACTTAGAGGAATGGTATGATTCATCATAAAGGGGAAACGAAAATTGCAATGAATCGTATGGGTTTTCCTAAGCGTCTGCAAACGAACGAAGTTAAACGAGATAGTAGTAACACTCCAGGAACTCTATTGTCACATGGAATCCATCACTTATGAGACACCAGTGAGACGTCAGAAGAAATGGAAATGTGATCGCTACAGCAGAAATTCAGGAAACTCCCAGAATCTTATTGTGGATTTACAACACCGCGACAAAAGCAGCTGAAGCGACTAAAGCGGCGAACAGCGATTCAAGAGAGCCAATAGGAAGCCTCGAAAACGACCGCTTTAGCCGCGTTTGACGTGGTGGTGTAAATCCTCCTTTACAGCGTCCAGTCGTTCCTCTATGTTTCCTCTATGGTTGTACTTTAAGCAACAGTGTCCTAAACCGTCACTTTAGTTGTTGTTTGGTGGTTTTGGAGTTGTGTTTAGGATACGTTGGTCTTCGCTTTTATCAGCGTTTCTTTTTTGTCTTCTTTAAATTATTTATAATTTTATTTAAAAACAATTTTATGCTTTGAAATATTTCATTAGTTTATGATCTTGCTTTTTTCCCCTGCATCCTTAATTGTCGCATAGCAGCTTGAAGTATCACGAGATGTTTTGCATTTGTTCTGTACGATAAATGATTTCTTTTTTGTTTTCTTGGAGTGTTTATTTTCTCCTCAAAATTTGGGGATTTTAAGGCGCATTTTCTCAACTTTCTCGGTGCATATAAAATGTAAAATTTAACACATCCACTTTTACTTTCTATGTCTAACCGGACAGTTAAAAATTTAGAGATTTGTAGAGTCATGAACGAGGGAGTGTAAATATTTACGGATGATCCCCTATTTATCAAAGTATTAATCTAAGTAATTTATTTGTGAAAAATAGACATAAATATTCCAAGACACACTCCATTTAAATATTCAGTTTTATCATAATACACTTTTTGTTAAGAGCTTCTATTTATTCAGGCGCGTTTAGAGCAAGAGAGCAAAATGAACAGCATTAGAAATCTACTACCGTCTAATCAATTTCAGTAGCAAGAACATTTCTTTTTATTGATTAGATGTAGGCAAAGCTGTCTTAATGAATTTCTCTGCGTACGGCCATTTGGAAAAGCGAAAAATCGATGAAATAAAACATACCCTTCTCATTTATTCCCTGCTTTTGAATGTTCTATTTACTTGTTACGTCTGTGATGTTTTCCCTGGTAATAGTTTTCAGTTTTTTTTTCAAAGTAGGGAATAAATAGTCGAGACAGCTTCACACCGTGCATGTTAATGATGAAGAATTCATTAAATATGAGACGGAGAGATATTGTAGTGTATGGTATGTCGTGTGTACGATTATATTAGTTGGATAAAAGGTTGTTTATTTTGTTTACAACTAGTCATATGTTTTTATTGAAGTTGAGCATCGAAACATCAATTGTATTATTTGTTCCAGATATGCATATTTGTTTACTAGGGGCTATGCATTTAAATTATTCCTTACTTTTGTTAAATATTTACAAGTACGATGGTTTTTGTGAAAGATACATCATTTCACCCTTTTAAAATGCATTACAATCAATAGGTTTTTACTAGTCATTGCGGAGGGGAAACACTATTTATAGTACATTATTTTAGATTTAAATAAGAATAAACTAAACTGGGTATTGTATTTGTATTGCAAAAAGTAGTAATGTAAAATACCCCAGTTTTTTATTCCTCTTAAGAAAAATGTGATTATTAAAGAATGTATTTTTTCATGTATTTTCTAGCTCCAATATTATGAAGAACATAATTGCTTTGTAGTAAACTGTTATAACAATTTTATAATTAGAAACTGTTCTGTAAAAGTCTGAAATGAACAAAATATTATGAACTGTTTTGAATTTATGAGATAATTCTTAGCCGCCCCCTTCGAAGAAATAATTTACAAGAATCTGCTAAGTCCTTAATTAAAGTACTTTAAGCTTGTTCTGTTGTTTACAGAACGTTTAAAATAGCTAAATTTAATTTGCGCTCTATTAATGATTGAGTTTTTTATTTTTCATGAATATTTCATCAACTAAATTTTAGATGCCCAGTTTATTCTTTCAAGACAATAAATTTTAACTCTAATTATGTGTCTTGCATTTTCAAGACGAATTCCTTTTGTAAATTTGAAATTAAATTATTTAATAGGGCTTAGGATTTAGAAAACTAATCTTCTAAGTAAAACACTTTTCTATTCAGGCTCTTTTCAATCTCTTTATTTCATTAAAATTTCATTCAATTTAAATTACATACGTAAGTTCGTTTATATACGTTCAGACTAATGACAAACAGCGTTAAATTGGTTGAAACGGGAATTACTTTGTGAATAATTTAATCGTAGCAGAAGTTTGCTTTAGCTTAATAAACATCTTCCAGTCACATTGTTTCGAACGATTTCGATTAAAAAAGAAAACATCCATGGGAATGGATAACTTCAATTTATTTCAATTTGATTTTCTTTGTTTAATGATATGAATAAATTCCTAGACATTTCAAGAAAGTAAGTTTAATCTAAAGTGCAAAGTATGACTTAGAAATAGTTAAAATACACCTTTTAAATAAAAATTGAAGATTCGATAAATATTTCGAATTCCTTTAGGCTGCGCAAGGTATTTTTATTTTAACAAATAATAATCGAAATCGTCTGTTTCTTTTCGGTATTTACATTATTAAGTTTAGTGCAGCAGAATTTCCATTTATTGGAATATTTTAAAAATAAATTCAAGTAAGAAATATTGAAGTTAATGTGGAATTACAATGTTTTAGAGAACAAAGAACTCGATATAAAGCATAATGCATATTAAGGATGGTTAATTTTCATGAATAGGCCCCGACGTTAAATATGGAAATTGATAAAAGGTTTGTTTTCCATTTTAAAAATTGAACTTTCTTTTACTGATCTTTAATGAATATAACTGTTGTTTATTTGAACTGAAAGTCTATCACTATTTATGGTTTAGGAGAGCTTTCAGATATCTCTATACTGCGAATAATTCAGATTCCAATGAGAAAAAAAAGTATTTTTAATTTATGTTTTTTATATTATCTTTACAGAACCTTTTTTTTATAAACCTATTAAATAAATAACCGTAAAATTGTTTTAAAATACTGTAGTCAAACGCTTTAGCGAAGTTAAACTTTCATTTCCCATCCCACCACACTT
Source organism: Tetragnatha montana (assembly GCA_963680715.1). Classification (NCBI taxonomy): domain Eukaryota; kingdom Metazoa; phylum Arthropoda; class Arachnida; order Araneae; family Tetragnathidae; genus Tetragnatha; species Tetragnatha montana. The sequence goes on along the minus strand of OY796677.1, from coordinate 60,522,333 downwards.
CACACATCTTATAACATTAAAAGGAGTATGAAAGTATGAGATTAGATAAGGTAGTAGTACCTACTATTAGAATAAATTTCTTCTGAAAATAGTTTGTTATAGTTTTTATACTATAAGAAATTAACTTTAAGTAGTAATTACGCTAACAATAATAGTTATTTAAACGGAATCAGTGAAATAAAAAGCTTAAAAATCATTAAAATTAGCCAGGCACAAGTCTCTCTAATGGGACTTTATTGGTGACATTTTTCCAAATAACGCATTTAAATAAAAAAAATAATCAAAAGCAACCCATCTAGTTAAGATATATTGATTGTTTTCTTTTAATTTTGATATTTCATTATTATTGGAGATGATTTACTATGAAACTTGGAGCTTGCGCCTTGGAAGTAACCATAACCATTTTAGTGAAGCCCATAACCATTATAGTGAAGTTCGCTTGCATTTTTAAATTTATTTAGGTTCTTGTCTGGAGAAGCAAATATTCGTCTCTAAATAAAAGATGCTTTAATTATTTATTCGAAATTTCTTTATTCGGAACTCAGTTATCCCCAACCAAAGAACAACTAATAAACATCGATAACCTCACAAGTTATTTCCCCTTAATATCTAGTAAACATCGCACAACGACGTGATTGATTCGTACCAATTACGACTCAACTCCACTAAAACTCTCGACCAATCATAAAAAAACCCTCGAAGGCAATCAAAACAGGCTCCAAAATAAGCCTTTCGGAAAATCGAAGCGTGTAAACTCGTCACGCAGCAGTTCACCAGAGGAAAAGAGGGAATTATTCTCCTAGGACTCGTCGTTAAATGTCCGGCTTGACCTTTCCGTTTTAATGCCGCTCTGTCTTTTTAACGGACCTGTGATTGCTGAGGGGGCGGGGAAGCTAGGAAATTAACAGATGTTAGGCTTTATTTTGTAGGGAGTGAAAGGTCTCTGGGAAGTGGCTCTGCGTGAATAGAGACGAGGAGTTGGAATTTTCCTTTATTTTTTCGGGGAGTAGGCGTTGGCAATAAACGGTGGCTCTCGTGTTCAGGTTTATTTGAAGGATGGTTTGAAGAGGTGGGTGGGTTATTGGTCTTTGGAAATACTTTGAGAGGGCTGGTTACAGGAAATCTTCTTTCTAAATTGAATTGTCGGTTTTAAGAAGGACGTTGTAATTAAAAACACTTATGAGCACACTCAAACTCACTTACATACACTTTCCAAGCTTTAATACTTATGTAAAACTAACTATCCCTGTAAGCAGATATAGCCCTTAAAGTTAAAAAAAATGTTTCTTTAACCTCATTAGAACAAAATTTTCACAAAATTTATGCAATGGAAGCGGAAATTAAAACTTAACTCCTTTAAATTAATTTAATTTTTAACACTTGTGTTATAAATTTGTTATATAGTTTACACCTTTTTAAACTTTAAGAAACATCATTGCTTCTTTTTTTAAGCTAGATATTTATGCATTGAAGTAAATAAGTATAAATGTTTAGACTAGGTAATATCTATAAATTGATGTAGTTTAAAATTGGATGTATGTAGTATTAGTACGATGAAGTTTCTTGAACTGCAAATTTGCAATAATTTAATATTTTTACTTTAATTTACCTCAATGAATTTTGTACAAAAAGTATATCTGCTCTTATTTTTTTATGTTTGAGAAAAAATATTTTAATTAGATAAGTTTCATATAATTATTAAAAACTCATAAAAAATAAAAATGATAATGAAATAAAAATACCCTAAAATATTTAAAATATGAATAACAAGAAAACATGTTTTGAAGTGCTGTACCAAAAAATCTTTAACTGAGTTATTGAATATTGTGACTCGATTTTTTGCGACGGTTATTCAATATCTTTGATTGAAGAGTTTCTAAAAAATATTAAAAGATAAAAATTTTGAATACAATGTCTAAAAAATCAGAGTAATTAAAGAAGTTGACAAAAAATATATTAAAAGTGGGAAAAACTTTTGCTACATGAAAAAGAAACTATAAAGAAACGAAAAGAAAGAAGAAAATAAACTTTTTGAAGTGTATAATACCTTGAGTGTAGTTCAATTTCCCAATTTTAAACAATAAATTGAACTAAATAGGAGGGGGACATTGATTAAAAGATGGCACTTGAAGTAAAAAAAAGTATATTCAAATTTTTCTAATAGTTTTCATAAAACACAATTTTATTAATACAAAATTCTTAGAGCAGAAAAAAAATGCATTAACTTGATGAAAAACAAATTACCTTTGTCATTTTTCTTTACGGCACTAACACATTTTCTCATTTAATTAATATTCAATTATTTAAGAAAAATATTCCGATATGTAAAAGAAGGTTTTTCCAACATCTTGTAATCAAAAGAAGTTAGAACAAGCTTAAAATTAATTCCATTATTTCTAGCTCCTCAAACTTCAGCCGCTTTCATCGGCTACGCCTGCCAGAATTTTTTGAATAAAGTAAAAAAAGTAGTGCATTAAATGTCTTTCCTTTCAAATTTTAATTTTCCTTTTTTTTAACCTTTTCTGTTCACTGCTTCCTTAACACACAACTTGAGAATACTTGACAGTATTCTATGCATTTGCATAAAAGATGTTTTCTTTTACATAAATTTAATTGTTATTCAACCATTAAACTCTACTTTTCGTTCTGAATTATTTTCTTTGGACGATAATTATCATTCGAAGCTGAAAAACACATAAAAAGAGATTTTGAATAAAAATACCCACTCTATTAAATATAATTTTATCTCTTATAAGGCAAATATTAAAACATTTATCATTAATTAATAGATTAATTATTAGGTTTTTATTTACCGTTTACGCTGAATGTTTGTAAAACGACTCTGTTTCGTTAAAAAAATAACAAAAGGATTCAATAAACTGTCATAGGTTTTTCTAAAACGACATATTAGTATCAGCACGTAGTTTTTAAGCTTCATTTTTGAGATTAGTCGAAAAAGTGTCCATTTTAAGTTGTTTTGTAATTTATATTATAAAATATAAAAACTATCACAGAGAAAAAATATTTAATTTGCTGGTTGAGTTTTTAAATAACATTAAACGCAAGAAGCGGAAAAAAGAGCATCAAGAAGTTGTCTTCCGAAAAAAAAAGCATCGTCTGTAACAATATTTAATTATGCAAGAAATGCTTCTAGTCAAGAAATAATAAATGATGAAAGGGGGAAAACGCCACGGAAAAGAATAAAACGGAAAGACAAGGATGAAATGTTCCAATTTTTTCGAAGATTTTTGAAAATAGATTCTCACAGCAAGATAAATAAACGATTCACATGAAGACTTCTCCAAACTTTAAGATATGATTAGTTTTTCTACAGAACGATGAAAAACTCTAATGGTTTATCAATTTCCTAAAGGAAAGTGCTTGTGAAATTCCTTTGGAACCATTAAAAACCTCGCCCCCAGGTTAAAAGCAAAATTAACATCCGTAAAGGGAAGTTTTATGGAACTATTTTATGCCTGTGCTACTTGAGTCGATTTAGAGAAAAAAAAAGAACCCTCGGATGAAAAGAATCACAAAGATGGCTCCAAAGTTTGCCGGAATGGTTGTGTTGGAGAGTAGTTGAGAGTATGATTAATAAGTTGAGGGCGGAAATATTTCTTCCTTCTTTTGATTTCTTGATTTAATCTGTGATGAAATCGGTGCAGAATGTTAAAAAATTGAGTTGAATAGGGTTTGTTCAGAGTTTCGCTTAAATAATAATATTTCGTCGCTCGTAAATTTTTAAATATGCTTAAATGGCTTGGTTTTTATATTCTTTAACGTTTGAAGGGGATGAAAATTGTGCTTTAAACACGGATAGCGTGCAGTTTAGATGTTTAAGAAGAATTTTCTTAAATATTTGAATTATGAGATTGCTTTCGTAACTGAGAGTTTATTCAGGCGCATGAGTGTAAATTTTAATTTTCTTTGAAAATATGATAATATGTTGACTAATTTTTTGTGTTTTAATTTTCTTTGAAAATATGAGAATATGATGACTAATTTTTTGTGTTTTAATTTTCTTTGAAAACATGAGAATATGATGACTAATTTTTTGTGTTTTAAAAGAGAAAAATCCCGTTATTTTATAAGTGTAAAAAAAGTTGTTTCAGTTTGATTTTTTCCATGAATTAAAATAACTACTATTTATTTTATATTTGAGGATAAAATTATAGATACTTTCATATTGTGTGCCAGAATATTATAATTAATGTAAAACACACTAGAACACTGTGATAAATGACGATTTCAAATCTAAATACATCGATAGTTTCAATTTGATATAAACTTTTTATTTGAAATATGAAGACACGATTCTTTCAATTTTGAACTACCAGAAATACACAGTTTGAACAATTCAATAATCACTACTTAAATTGTATGTATTTTTGTTTTATTATGAAGTTTGAAGTTCATGTACTTTATCCTTGAGATCTTAATGTTGAGCTCTTTTAAAACATGACTGCCCGCCTCACCCAGTTGCGGCATCACACGCGAATTACAATACGTTTCGTCATTTCCTAAGGATGTTACATGATGGGCTAGTCACATTCTGATGAAATAATGTACCATATAGAGGGGGCTAATTTTGACATTGGTCTATATTGTCAGAAGAATGCCAATGCTTGCCCAAAAATGAGGACATGATGTACCATTTTTGAGTACCTGCATATTTCCAGAAATGAGTTTATACATGCTTCAAACTTGAGTAAATTTGATTCGGAGCCAGATTGATTTTATGAAATACTCCGATTTAAGTATTTTTTTACTCAATTTTGAAAATGACCTTTTAAGTATTTTTTTTACTCAATTTTGAAAATGACGTTTTAAGAGTGACACATATTGTCATTGGTATTTGACATTGCCTTTTATCTATGTTATTTATTTAGTCTTCAAGTGGATATTATTGATGTAGCATAAAAGGGTGATACTAGTTTATGCATTTTATAAGTCATGTATGTTGTACATAATTTTTATGGTGAAGTTAGAAATGCCATTACAATATTTGAGAATGTAATCTATCACTTTAAATGTATAGAAACATTAAGATTGTAACTATCTCTGATATAACCTGTTTGCTCGTGATAAATACAGCGTACTAGCTTGGTAAATATAAACATATAGCAAATATCGAATGGCAACCTATTGCACGGAATAATTTTCATTAAGCTAAATTAAAGCGGAGTAAACCGCAATCAAACATTGATGGAGTGAGTTTAATCAGGAAAGCCGGGTGAATCGCGTTTTCTAGCCCCCTCCAAATAAGGAAATACGATTCTTTAACAAGCTTTGTTTAAACATTCCTCGGTCCGTAATTACTTGGAGAAAACAAGCTTCGAATATTTATTCCCGACGCCCTCAAATCATCCGCAACTCGACGAAAATCCTTTTAATTCCGTGGCTAAACCCAGCAATTTTACGACCCTCGAAGTCTCGAATATGCTCGCCCCCCTCTTCTGAAATTTGCCCCCCCCATGCAAATGAGGGACCGGTAACGGAAGCCTTGTTCTGCGGGGTTGTGTCTGCGAGAGGGATGAATGGGAAAATTCGTGCGCCCACATTTATTCATTGCGTTGCCATGGAAACGGCGTAAACCCTCGCCCGGAGGTATCACTTCAGTCCACTTCAGCTCTCGGGTTGATGTATTCTAGATGATCCGAGAGGAAATTCAGAAATTCGGAGGATTTTCACAATGGCGGGGGTCATCAGGAGTTGTCGATTTTCAGAGGCAATTTCGGAAGCATTGCGTGTTGAGAGGAGGGTGCTCGGATGAGTTGGAAAGTTCGTTCTTTCGGCCTTAAGGGGACTTGGTACCAAAAAAATATTTTTCTTTAATAACTGGATTTTATTATCTTTTAAGGTGTTAAATTATGTATTTACTTCATACTAATTCATATTTAGCCCAAAAAGCGAGTTCAAAAATTTATTTTTTTGAAAAATTACAAAAAACTTCAAAAAAATGCCCGAAATGACCCTATATTTAAATTGTATCTCCTCCCTTAATATATGTTATTTTGACTTGATTTTTTTTCTTAACATAAATCAAACATATATAGTCACTTGTAGGCATGGAAATTTTATTATCTATAAAAGTTTCTGAAAAATAAAAAAAACTGTGAAATTTGGCATTTTTTTCGAAACAATACCCTAAGTTTCCACTTTAATGCTCCGTAAAAAAAATTGTAATAAATATATTATAAAATCCATGCCTGAAGATGTTAAACAGGTGTTACTGATAATGACTACAAAGTTTGAAGTGGTTTGGATGATTGGAAAAAAAGCCTTTAGATTTTAAACATTAAAAACCTTGTTTTGAGAAAAAGCCGTTTAAAGATAGAAAACTAGGCTTCTTAAGCCTATCTACGCCTCAGAAACCTGAAAATTTTTAAGCTTAGAATCCCCATATCATTATGAAACTTGGTAGGAATGATTCTGAGTGATCTTCACTTTTATTGCAAAATCTCAAATTTGATATTTTGACCAAATTTTGGTACCAAGTCCCCTTAATTAGAATACTGGGGTGTATTTTGTTTTGCGAGAATTCTGTATGGCTTCGTTTGGGAATTCGAAGATTGCGACGCTTTGTGAGCTAGGGAAGGAATGAAGGTAAATGTCTGTTTAGTCGTGATGTTATGCAAATGCGTGCGTTTAGCTTCATCCCGATATAAATATTCCATTCACCAATTACGTCGCACGTTAGGGGGAAGGGGGTATGACACAATGTGACATGGGGGAAGGAACAGTTCAAAAATTGTCACCCATCATAACTAAAAAGAGATTTTCCCTCTACTGTTTTATTTAATTTAGAAGTAAAAGGGTATCTCATTCTCAAAAAATGAATATTTATTATAAGGAAATAAAATTGCTAAATTATCGGGAGAGTCTCTGAAATGTGACAACGTGACATGGGGGAGAAAAAAACATAAAATCCCTGAAGGTTATGAGACGTAATTTGTGTATGGTCCCTAAAAGTAATTCAAGCGATTTTTGACAAGATTTACTTCAATTGGCTTCTCAGCATATAATCAATCCTAAAGGAAAAGATAGTTTTACAGGAAATGCTCGCAATGCACAAAAAACAACTTACAATCAAATTTTTGCTACTTGTATCCACAATTTGTCACTCTTATTATTTTCAATAAGTCTGAGTTTAAACAAAAGTATGAATGATATAACTCTATAGGTATACTAATGAGTTACTAGGCGGTACAATATTGAATTTAAAAGATTCATTGAGTATGTTTTTTCCCCCTTGAATGTTGATAAACAATAGTTATTATAATAGGCGTGTTGGATATTTTGTAAGGAAAACATTTTGATTAAATTTTTGATAAGTTAGAGTTAATAAATATTCAAACTTTTAAGAATCTTATTCATGTAGATGACGTATGTTTGAAAAGTTGGTTGACGTTTCTTCTGCTAATGTTTTTGTTAATATGTTTTATAAAGTGAGTTAATTCAGTAAGCTGGATTTTGTAATTAAATAATCCAAAAGGTCCTGCGCAAGCAGTTTACGGGGTTTGGTGAGCGATAGCGAGCAGGGGGAGGTAGGTCCCTAGTATTTATAAAAAAATAATAAACGCGATATTGGTGGCTTAGACATTTCAAATTGGCCTTTTGTTTCGGCCTTCAGATCCTTGAATGTTGAATGACGTAATAATTTAATAATAATAAAATACCTATAAAAGTTTAAATTTAGTGATGAATTTAATAAATAAGTTGTGCAATTAGTTAAAAATGTTAATTTTAGTTTATTCTCGGCCATTCGGACAGAATTAACACTCTTTGTATTTCAGTTTTTGTTGGTTTTAGGGACTTCTCATTCTTTGAGTGGAATTAAACAGAATTTATACTGAAAAACCAGAGCAAACAAATTCTTAAAGGTAGTATATTTTAGTTAGTATTTTTTTTTCGTTGAAATATGCATTGATTTTCGAGATAATTCATTTTTAAGCCTGAAACAGTTCCACTGAAATAAACTGATATTTTTGCAATTAACTATAACTATTCTAAAAACCATTCATTTTCACATGCACGGAAAATTTAAATATTGACGTTCTTTTAACAAACTGATAAGAAATCTCACGCTTTGACTAAAAAAAAAATGGTGTGGTCCCATGCGTACAATCTACAAAAATAATCATATAGCGATTCATCGTCTAGACTTCCTTTCCATAAATCAAACTTTAATGCTTTATTTGACAGAAAGCTTTGAGAAAATAAAGATTAAGTTTATGTTAATGTTGTAAAAATGAGAAATAAATGGTATTTTAATAATGCTTTCTCGGAGAGAATTTACTTTGTACTCCTTTAACAGCTTCTTATGGTTTAGTATTTTTACATTATGAAGAAATGCAAGGGCTACGTACTGTGTACATAACGAGTTTAGTAAATATTATATTTGAACTGGAATATAATGCAGTTTTAACCATTTATAATCCCTCAGTTTTTATGGATTTTCAGTTGAAACACACGAAATGATTTATTTGATTCATTTTAAACCCAATTAAAATTTACCAATGATTTTTTAATTTAAACTAATCCAGCAACTGATAATTTAAACTAATCCAGCAACATTTTTATACAAAAAAAAATTAACTTATATACAAGGAAACGTTCTCAGGCTAAACTCGCAAAAACGGACGAAAATTTTACAGGCATAAGACAAGATGACTCAAAACATTTACTGTGAAAAAATTAGCTGCGGAATTTCATTCGGAGAGGAGTAAATTAATATTGAAAATTGGGTTCCGAGTTTCCGAATCCATTCAATTAGCACCACTTGGCGTGCTTTTACAGCTTTTCTATTGTAATTCCGCAGCTAATGTTTTTCATAGTATGTGTTTTCAGTCATCTACGCCTGAGAACGTTTCCTTGTTTTCAAAAATTGTTTTTTCTTATAAATTTTCAAATGAATGTAAAGAATATAAATACCAAGACAAACAATCCCTTTTAAGATTGAAGCATTTGAGATAACTTGGAAATAAAAGAAGCGAAACCGTTTTCCCGATATCCCCGGAAAAGTCTTATTCATTGATATCGAAAAACTGTTAACTTTATCGAACGGTCTTTGTTATCAAACCAAAGGCTTTTTAGTTCCAGCAATGGGGGAAAAAGCGCACAATTAAAAAAGTTAGAATCAGTTAATCTTTTGAATGGGATTCGATTCAAATCCTAATCTCCCTTTCTTTTGAGAGTAGATTCTTTAACATGCAAGTGGTCTTGCTTGCTTTATATATTTTTTGACTCTTAGGTCTGACAATGAAAAGAATTAAAAAAAGTAAGCTTTTGTAACTCATTTTTATTCATTCAAGGGAGGATAGGATAAACTGTTTGAAGTGAACGTAAGCACCTAATGGAGTAAAGGGGTTTTCGGTTTGCTTACTTTTACTGACAAAGAGGGAGGGGATATGAGTGATGCCTACGTAAGACATTGAAAACATTGAAGTTAAATTGTTGCGTAAATCTCAAAAATAATTCAATTTAAAAATTAATTAATTAAGGATTAATCAAGAAATGGAGCATACATTTTCTATTCCTAGCCAAGTTGGTTTTTCATTGAAATAAAGGTACACATTTTTAAATTTAGATCATTACTAAAAGTTTTGTACGAAAAAGGTGGAGGTAGTTCCTTATTTAACTATAAGATTGTGAATCAACGTTTTGCTTTTGCTGACTAGGAGGATCATAAATTGGACGGCACAAACGGCAGTTTGCGCATGCGCCGTAGGTCTCGCGGTTACGTAGCAGTCCCGGCGCTCCAATCAGAACCGTTGCCGTGTAAATAAGAGTAGAGTTTAATTGTATATTTACCGTCCAAATATACAGTGACATTACAGAAACATGCTTACGTGATATTTGATCCCAATAAGATAGGAGGGAAACTAAAAAGAGACTACTTGTAACATAGGCGGAGGGAGGGTAAAAATTGTAATTTGTAAATGGCCCCTAAGGTAGACATACCTACCACCGTCGTTCGCGGTAACTTTGCAAACAGAAAACTACCCATTTCATCACTCCTTCCACCAAACCATTTATCAGAGAAACTCCCAACATCACTCGTCATGCACATTTATTCATCCGATCAATATGCAAAAAAAAAAGGGAGCACACCTCCGACAGAAAAAGCACCTTTTACCGTAGAAAAAACCCCCATCGCCTCCATTCTTGATAAGAGATGAGATGCGATGATTACTTGTCAAAGACGGTATCAAAGATGGAACCCATCCCCCATGCATTCTCCGATTAGATCTTTTTTGTCATGCTCAAGGAGGCTCTGCTGCTGCCTTTATTCCGTGACCCTATTCAGTGGAGCGTCTGCGAATGCGATTTTCTGTTTTGGGGAAGAGAAGTGAAGAGAGAGAATTTCCCAGCAGACGCGAGCACGTTTTGCATTTCGTGATCTCTCTTCTTCGTTTCTGTGTTTGGGTTGTTAAAGAACGGGAAGGGAGCTCCTTTGTTGGATAAACTGCTATTTTTGATCGGTGAGGAGATGGATTTGGGTGGGTAGTGCAGTGGGGGGGGGATTGAAATGATTTGTCGGATGTTTAAAGTTAATCAACCAGTTCTAGAGAAAAACGGGGGATGTGAGGTAGGGCAAGAAAAATACCTCATTGTTCTGGGACTGCGTAGAAAAATGTTACTGATTCCCTTAAGAAGAAAATTGAGGAACAAATTAATATAATTTGAATTGTGACCCCTAATTCATTTTAAACTGATACTTACAGTGCTCTGGTTTTGACGGAACACTGTTCCTCGTAAAATCATTTCTGGTTTTCTCGTTTACCCAAATTTTTCTCTTCTATTCTCTTTATCAATAGTATCTCTGTAGTTTAGTTTTAATTTATTTCATACACTTGTGAAGTTGCCGACGAATAACCAAAATTTAGATGAAGATTTCTGTACAGGTAAATGTCGTGAGTTCTAGAAATAGCAAGTACAGTAACAGGATCAGTTCCAGAGTTTAGGGATTTACCTGCTGATAAAACACAGAGACAGTAATCAAACCTCAATTACAGAATTTAAATCTTTAGATTGTGTGTATAAAATAGAACTCGCGAAATGTTTTGTAACATTTAGACACGTCAGATATTGTTATTTTCTATAAATAACTACGCGAGGCTTGCACGGTATGTTTAAATAGAGTTCAATTAAAAAGACCTAGTGAGAAATAAATCCAATTAATAATGCAATACAAAACGAACGAGATCCCATTTACACAGTTTTATTTTCATATGTAATTAAGAATCTAATAATTTGTTTCGTCGTCTAAATACGAACTTTGTTTTTTATAGTTAATCTACCTTATTTTCATTACTTAGTCCACGCATCCTTACTATTTAGTATTTATTCATCCACCCATCTTTTCTTTACTTCACACTGTACCGTTTTCAATCCCTTTTTGTTTATATAATATCTCCTTTCCCGTTTGATTTGTTTCCCAAATGAAATTCCCCCATCTTCCGCCTTTGTAAGGCAATCACGAAATGGTAATGAAGCAATCAATCAAAAGCAACCTGTTCCTCCGTTTTGTTTGCTCTTTCTTCGAGGCTCTTTGTTTCCTCGTGTATCTTTCCTGTCGTGTCACGCCAAACAGAAGGGCGCCTTAATTAAATATTCCCCCCTTTTTATCAAGGGAAAGAATTCTGTCAGTTTTTAAAGGGCCTGCTGTCCGTTCCTTTTTCAAGTTCCCCATTTCTATCACGTATTACCTTGATAGCGTTGAGAGTTTTAAAGGAAAGAGCTAATTTAACGGACTTCAGTTTCATTGCTCTTTAGTTCCGTTCTTTTGATGCCATGAAGCAATTTTATAGAGTTCTTTATCGGATTGTAAGGATATTGAAAAAAAATCATGTAATCATGTGATGTAAAGTAATACCTTATAATCTATTTTAACTGGGTGACGTCACAAATACCTTGAAAATTTTCGTCGACTGAATTCAGCGCAGTGTTACGGAGTACACCAGAAGTATTCCAGAAACTTCCGGGCAAAGTAAAAAGCTTGTTCCGGTTGAATTTGTCCATACAACACATGTGTATGGACAAATTAATGTAATTAAGTGTAATTTGAACTTAACTGATATTTAATCTCTTATAGATCAAAATTCCTGGTGGCAATATGTTGAAATCATCGACCTTCAATAATAATTCATTTTTGTTTTCCTTAGCTAATTTTTTGTACTTAATAACTTGTAGCCAGAGATATTTTTAACTCCTCTGAGAGAGTATTTCACTCCTTGAAAATCGGAAATACTCTTTAAAAAACTAGCCAGGAGTATTATCACTCTTTGAATTTTTCACAAAGGTTTAGCTTAAAAAATGCACCGGGTGCCCCACCGAAATCAACAAATAATATTTTCCTACTCAAAACACCAACTGATCTCTGCGGAAACATTTTTGTCCGACTTCTGGACAAAGCCAATTGCCAAAAGCCACAGCACCACAGCATTATCATACTTTTTAATTGTGTTTTCATACAGCTATAGTAATTTTTTTTTCCATTTATTGTTCTGATGCTTTGGGAGTTTGATTGCGTTTTTTTCGTATATCTGTATATGTGGTTCATGCTATTTCCGTATTTCACTCCTCATAATTCAATTTCACTCCTCCTAAAAAAGTCAAGGAGTATTTTTACTCCTCCAAAAAAATCCTAGGAATAACACTGCTTGTAGCACAAAGTTGCAACCTACCACAGTTTTAAAAACGATACATTTAATAGGAATAAGGAAATTAAAAGGATTTTAGCATGATGCATTTTATTCCACATCATTTGGGTTTGATCTAAACAATTTTAAAATTGAACTGAAACTTAACTACTGTGGAACCTCTATTTTCACCATTTTTTACCTTCATTTTAACCAGAGAGAAAATTTTAAGTAGTAGACCATGCTTCTCTTTCCAAAAAATGTTTTTTTTTTATGATCGAATACTTTTTGTAACTAACAAAAGTTAAAAAGCAAAGCAAAATAATTAAATAAGTAATACATGGAAACAAAATGAATAAAATGCTACATCTGCTCTTCGTTCGTTATCTAGTCTGGTAAAAAAGAGAATCTAGAATTTTCCTTTTATACAAAAACACACTTTTGGATTCGCCATTTTTAAAAAAGACTGCTCAAATTTTCTTAGAGAAGAGGTTAGATCAATGAAATAAAACAGATTCCTAAAAAGAGCAGAGTAATGTTTTTCTAGTAGTAGATTGATCTAGTTATGTTCTGGAAATTTGGTTGGGCGGGTACAGTTAATGCAATTAAAGGTAAATAAAATGATTTCTTGGACTATCTCTAGACTCTGAAAAAGCATTGTGGAAACACGGAAGCAATACTTCCTGCTTTTATCTTCTTTGATATGTTCCACAAATTGGTTTTGAAGTCTCTTCGGGTAGATTTTTTTGGCGGAACTAAGATTTAATAAATGTTATGGAGAGGTTATGAATTAGATTTTATGGCCTCGTGTCACTTTAATTACGTGATACCGTTTCACCTTTTTATCTATCAAAAATTGTTGAGTTGAATTGTGTTGAATGACTGCTGATAAATTCGAAGAAAGCAGAAATTCAATTTAATTAAAAATGTATTACAGAATATTTGTTGTTTTAAAAGATATTTATCTATCATTGTTTTTATTTATAATTTATTAATCTCCGTCAAATATGAAAATAATAATTGAAAGTACTATTTAAATAAAATAAAACTACAATCATGCTTTTTTACGCGGTTTTCATATTATTTCTTACTCACGTCAGATACATTCTATTTCTTCAATGTTTTAGGTAAAAGCTTAAAAATAAAACTTCTACGAAACCTTTAACACTAATATGTTCGTGAGTCTCATAAAATTTGTTTAGTTTAAAAACAATTTCTGAACCGACAAATATAAAGACTACGCACATTCTGAAGATGTTAAAAAATATTCATTGCGCATGCATGCACCCAAAGTGAAATGAAGTAATAAAGTTTTTTTTATCGGATATGACGCCACATTTTTTGAAAAATAAAAGTTGCCCTAGAATTACAGCTCTTAGTTCATTTTTATATACTCCACGCAAGGAATATGGCTGTGTAGTTTGGACGGACTTGTTTAAACACTCTATTTAAATTAAAAATCAAAACAAACTATCCAAATTCAAAATTGTGCATCAGTAAAGTTTGAATTGATATTGTATATTTCACTCTACCGACATCCCACGCTTAAAACCACCGTTTCAAACAAATCCACGCATAACTCTAAGCAAATGCGCTTTGAGGCTTCTCAGTAGTATCCTGAAACCACCGAGTATAGTATCCCTTCCGGAGACAAACGACACATTGGAAACCATTCATAACATGGAAATTCCCCTTAAAAGGACACGAGATGGGTCCACGCGCGGGCATCTTGTCATAACGGCCGTCCCCCGTGGGATAGATGCGAAAAACGTGTTTCTATATCAGGGGGTGATAAAGTATGAGGGTGCTTGGGGAATTTTCGCCAGATATTAATGGTGGAACTTTGTAAAGAAAGGAGTTTTCGTGTCAGGGTATGAATGTGGGAGTGTTTTTGCTAGGTAGAGAGGGGATGTTGGTAGATTTGGGGAAAAATTCAGATGGTTTTAGGAAGTGTTGTTGGTCAGTTTGAGAATTTTCGGTGGTTGGGTTGGTATTGAATTAGAAAAGTTTTATTAGTTTTATTTATTTAACTAGAGTTCATTCGAAGCGTTGGTAGTAGAATTGTGATCACGTTTCAAGAGGAAATATTAATAGAGCCACTGCTAATACTACAAATAAATTTGTAGTATTAGCAGTGGCGGCTCGTTGGTAGTTAAAATGGGGGTCCACAATTAAATTTTAAAAATACAATTGAGTAAAAATATCTAAATTAGAACAGAAGAAGGGGTGGAAGCTCATCCTGAATAAGCTGAAAGTTCGAATAAATTTTGATTAGCATTTCATTCATGTTATTATTGAATTAATTATTACAAAACACTGTTTTGTTGCATGTTCTGTTTGCACATGAAGTTTTACTTCTTAGTAATTATTATTATTTCTATTTATTTCATATTTATTGGGGGTTCACGTGCTCATGTACTCCTATGGATGAGCCGCCACTGAGTATTAGCATCTTGGATGTATTCAAATATTAAGTATTGACTGATTCGGTAATTTAAGACCAAATGTTACTAAAGAAATATAAAATTTTAAAAAGGCAGTTAATATACAGGGTGTTTAACTAGTCCGACCAAATAACTGCACTTAAAGATTCTTTGCGTGAAGTATATAAAAAATAACTCGGAGAACTACACCTCTCTACGACCCATAGTTTTCGTAGAAAATTGCGACAAAAAATGTATGACGTCACATCTGGTTAAAAATATCCACTCTGCATGCCTGTGCGTGTCGTGGAACAAAATAAAAATGAGTATGACGTCACATTAAAAAAAAATAGTCGTAGAGGTAAGTTTTTTGGGACTTTTATGTTGATAAGCGAGGAGTCTTTCTTTGTAGAGTTTGGGCGGACTTGCTGAACGTACTCTTATTTTTAGGAACATATAAAAACAATCATAAATTAGTATTTAAAACTTTATAGAATTTTGTCTTCTGAAAATATTTTTAGAATAATTAGAATTTAGAACCCTTAGAATCATTTATCTTTAGGAAATATCTTTTAAGAAAATGAAAAATGCTTTTACATGGGCAATTAAATCTATATAAAGCTTTTCAAAATAGAAAGAATAGTTATTTCAATGTAAGGATTCTAATTTTAGAATTGTAATCTTAATACTTTTGTAAGAGACTATCAATTTAATTAGCTGTTTTTGTGATATTGAAATCTACCTATATTTTGAGTCAATTTTTTCTGCTTATAAAACAAAACCAAATGTCTGAAAATTTTATCTTCACAACTAGTTTTTTACAATTTCATTCTAAATAATTAATGAATATTCATGAACGTAAACAGCTTTTCGCAGACACATTTTTGTATATACCTCTTTTCTAATTTATATAACTTGTGTCAAGAGTTGTAACAATTTTGCCCTGAAAACATGGGAAGAGGTAAAAATTTTTACCAAACAAAAATTATTACGAAACACTGTTTTGCATAACACATGAAGTTTTCCTTCTTAGTAATTATTATTGTTTGCTCTTAAATATTCTTGATTTTTATTATATTTCGAAATTATCTAGGATTTATTTTTTATGCATTTTTTTACCCTGAAGACATTATAATAATTAGTACCGAGGAAAATAAACTTTTTTCGAAGATTGTAATGGATATGTTAATTCTTGTCATTCGCTAAAAATAGAGGCCTTTAAATTTACTATGCATGCATCGAGCTTTTCTTATAAAGAAAAAGTCTAAATAACTCCCAAAGTATAAATTTGAATAAAAATTTATTACTTTTTCAATCTATTTTAATGATCTAAATTTGAAGTATTTTAAATTAAATAAAAAATGCGTCTCTATTTGGAAGTTAACTTTCTCAGTCTTCCTTTTATAATACACAAAAGACTTAATGCCCAATGCCCATCTTCATTTTAGATTATCACTTCTATTTTCAACTTCAACTATACACAAAAGCTACCCTTAATACGGAAATTGACGGCCCATTTTTTCAGACCACCTCGTCCCATCTGGTCATCAAAAACTAATTTGCATAAAGGAACGCGAGTTATGTTTTTGGGTCGTAAACACTCAGACTGCTTAAAAGATAACCGTTAATTACGCACGATACTAATTCTTTTAATTAGGTGTTAAGCAAAGCGTTAATTATGCTTATTATAATAACTGGTAAAATTGCTCGTGGGCCTGAAGGTGAGATGGAGTAAATGTTAGAGGGGTTGTTGACAGAACTACGATAAAAAGAGCTTCAATTTTGGAAGCTACGCCTTCTAATTGTATGTTTTTATGATTGGGATTAATTAATTTTAATTACTCGTGGGAAAATTTTTTGGATATAGTTATAAAGTAAATATTCTTCTTGGTAAACATCAGTAGTGAAGTTTTATTAAGCCCATTTTCTTATTTTCTAATAGTAAACCTTTATAAAATATGCTAATGGTATGGTTAAAAGGTACTTTAATGCTCGGT
Source organism: Tetragnatha montana (assembly GCA_963680715.1). Lineage (NCBI taxonomy): Eukaryota > Metazoa > Arthropoda > Arachnida > Araneae > Tetragnathidae > Tetragnatha > Tetragnatha montana. The sequence goes on along the minus strand of OY796677.1, from coordinate 60,505,269 downwards.
TCATGCACTGTGCACCGTTGAGTTTCTGAAGAAGCAGAACAATATCTTTTCCCAATGCTCTTTAACTACAATTATTTCGTATTGTGTTGATTCTGTTAAATTATAATTACTCGCACATTATGGTATTTTTAAGTTAGCTATAATTTTCTTTTTTTACAAAAAACGTTTACTATGCTTTAAACTACAAGTTTTAAAAATCTTTTGAATGACCATCCTCTTTACAAAACTTTTACGCCCTAAATTTAAGTAACCGAATTAGACGATAACGATTATTCATGTTAGATAGCATCGATTAGGTACTTAATCGCAGCATAATCAAACTGATTTTGAAAGTATTTCGTTTAAATTTACTTTTTAACAACCTATAAATAGGTAAATTTAACGTCTTGGTTGGTTAATTGTTTTTATAATGCCAGGCGGCTAGCCAGAGCATATCGCCAGACAAAACTTTAACTTTATAAACTTTCAATCCTTAAAATTTTTAAAGTAACATTCCGTATTACTGATATGAACGACACTATGCTTTTGTTAATATAAATTTGAAGATAATTAATGAATTGCAAATTTAATATTAAATACTGTGTAATTAATTACAAATTGAATTGAATATTAAATAGTGTCTTAAGTATGAATTGGTAATTTTTAAAGCCTATTTCCACTCTTAATAACGACAGTTCTTCAAAGTATTAAGAGAAATGATTCAAAATTTCAAAAGTTAGAAAAGGAAATGTGATTTGTTTTACAGAGTAAACATTAATGGTCAATATCACTGAACCCTCAAGGTTTTGAACAAATTCAAGCAAGAAAAATAGAGAACTGTAAAACAAATGACTATTAGTTTTTATGCCTAATCACAATCCCTCTCATGAAACCCAGAATTACATTAAACAGTGCTCATTTTATTCTAATGATGTTCTTTTTAAATGTAATCGTAAAAAGCCATTTACTTGTTTTATCCACATAATTTAAAAGCGTCGTTCCAACTTCTTACACGTATTTTACATAAGAATAAAACATCGGAGGAGTAAAATGCAAAATTAAATCCAGATTATTTGCCGTAAAACCCTGTTATTAATGGTTCTTTTAAGAAAGAGTGCCTTAAGCACTTTTGAAGAATTTCTACGTCATAATCTTTGTTTTATGACCCTTTTTCCTGTTCATGGGGTTTATTGCTATTTTATTATCTTCTTTATCCATTCGATTTTCCAATGTTTGAGCTTTGGTTAAACAGTCTAATACTGTCATCATAATTTTTAAAGGTAGAAACAACTTCCTAGTTTACGATATTTTTATTTTGTTCAGTAGCATTAAGGTTATTGAGCCCCATAAAATACTGATGATTACTAGCTATTTTCAGTGCTTCCTTTCTTTCTCGTAAAAAGTGGTATGAAATAAAACTAAAAAATGTCAGTTCATTTTTTAATCCACTTCATTTATCACTAATTTCTGTCTAACATATTATACTGAATACAACTCAATATAAAGCAGTCAACTAATTAGATGCGACCTTTTAAAATCCTAATAAAATCATCATTTAAAGAACAGATACGGAAAAGAATGACCCTTTTTTCCACCAAGTTTTTATAGCACATGCATTTATTTCGAGTATTATGAGGTTGAAAAATTATTTGATTAGAAATACTATTAGTTATATTGCTATCAGTTTAAGAAACTTTAAAGAGATAGGACTTAAAATAAAAACTAAACTAAGAAGTTATTTATTCATTGAATTTAAATAAACTAAGCAATATGCTATGCGTGCGAACACATAATACCTAGTTGAATGAATTACAGCATTCTTAACTGTATTTCTTAAAACAATCACTAAAATATCAAGTGCAAGTATGCTATATAAATTACTACCTATATTTTAACCCTTTTCTTAAGAAATCTATAGGTTCAGAATTTTCATTTAGTCATAGTAAGAACTCACCCATACTACAAAATACGAATGAAAAATTTAAGAATCCATTCATGGAACAACAAACTAAAACCTTCGAGCAAACAAAGTAAAAAGAAGCGATCTTTTCACTATATTTCATCCTTCAGAAATATATTTCGCGTTTAAAAAAACCTTAAACTAGCAAACTCCCGAAGTTTCTTATTAGTAAAACAAACACACGAAGCAGCCAAAGCTCCTTTATTTCTGTAAGACTGGAAATATTGTGTAGGCAGACTGAAGGAGAAAGCGAAAACTTTGAACTGCTCTTCAGAAAATAGCACTCAACACTAAATAATCGAAATCAATTTCGACAATAGCCGTAACTCCTCTAAAAAATTGATTTCAGGAAGATTCTCGGGAGCGGACCTATAAAAACATCTTTTAGTTTTCCATGCCGTAGCACTCAATTATTTCTTTTTGTTTGTCGTATTATTCATAGGTGAAAGGAAAACGGTTTTTCTATTATTTTCCACTGTAGGTAATGTTTTTTTTTTGAGTAAATCGATGAATGAGATTAGGAAATGGTTTTTAGTAATGACTATTAAAGGTCTGGTTCACATTAGTTTCCGTTTGATAAATGTGTAAATAGTGGCGATGATAAATGATTTGCAATGAAAGTTAAAAATAACAGTATGTGAAAAAATCTATATACAGTTAAACAGAAATTTTAAATTATCCTACAAAAGTTCTTTGATTTACTTCATCACTTTTCAGCTGTGTTGTCTACGTAAAATCCTTTAATTTCCCAGGTCAAAATTTATGCTAGAATTTCTTTGCTAGACAAGCATAATATGCTATGTTTAAGCTAGGAAAAATAGCTTAAACTAGCATAATTGTTTGCTAGTTCCAGCATAATCACCTAGCATGGTTATGTGTGTATTGGCCCACTTTTTATGCTAACTAGCATAAAAAATCTAGCTTGTATTGCTAGAAAATGATCACTATTCTAGCATGCGTTGCTAGAAAATATTTGGTATTCCAGCATGTGTTGCTGGAAAATGATCACTATTCTAGCATGGGTTTGCTAGAAAAGTCAAAATTTATGCTAGAATTTCTTTGCTAGACAAGCATAGTATGCTATGTTAAGCTAGGAAAATAGCTTAAACTAGCATAATTGTTTGCTAGTTCCAGCATAATCACCTAGCATGGTTATCTGTGTATTGGCCCACTTTTTATGCTAATTAGCATAAAAAATCCAGCTTGTATTGCTAGAAAATTATCACTATTCTAGCATGTGTTGCTGGAAAATGACCACTGTTTTAGCATGTGTTGCTGGAAATGACCGCTATTCTAGCATGTGTAGCTAGAAAAGAACAGCTATTCTAGCATATTTTGCTAGAAAATTACCACCATTCTAGTGTGTGATGCTGGAAAATTATTGCTAATCTAGCATGTATTGCTGGAAGATGACCACTATTCTAGCATGTATGGCTGGAAAAAGTTTGCCGTCCTAGCAAGTGTTGCTAGAAAAAGATTGCTAATCTAGCATATAAATGTAGCTTGTGTTGCTAGAAAATGCATGCCATGCTAGCATGCAAAATCTAGCTTGTGTTGCTAGAAAACGCATGCTATGCTAGCATGCAAAATCTAGCTTATGTTGCTGGAAAATATTTGCTATTCTAGTATTATTTTTCTAGCATCAGATGCTGTTTATTTGTATATTATTCTAGCATTATTTTTCTAGCATCAGTTGCTGTTATTTTTATATTATTTTAGCATTACTTTTTTGCCATGAGTTGCCTTTATTTTTTACATAGCCTATTATAGTGCTGGCTATAGCAATACTTTTCTAAATCTTGTTTTAATTTCAGTTTTTTCTAAAAGAGCATGTATATTACCATTATTAGCTGCAGTTGTTCTAATTTTTTATTATTCTATTAACTTTTTTTCAACCATTTAAATAAATTTATTTTTTTTAAATAAAAAAAGAATAAAGTTTAACATTTAAAAATATTTATTTTTAGAGCTTCAACATTTCAAAACATCTTGCATCTTGTTTTTTTTTTTTCATCTCAGGCAGGTCCTTTTCATATTTCATCAATTTTCTTCTCATTTGATCTTAAATAGAAATAGAACAATAAATAACAAAATATGACTATAAATGATTAATGAAAATGCACTTAATTAAATTGAATTCTAATTTAATTTCAAACACCAGTACTTCATTTCTATTTCAAAATCCCAGATTTTTTTAGTTACCAACACATTTCTGTCTTAAGCTTAAAATCCTTCAAAAAGTTCATTTGTATTTAATAAAAGAACATTTTCTGTAGTTGTTGGCAGAAGTTTAAATTTTGGCCTTATTTTTATTCAAATTTCTAAATATTAAAAAAAAAATTTAATAAACACACTTTGCAGGATTTTCAGTTTTAGAATATTAGCTCTCAGAAAAAAACAATTATTTATTTAGTTCATATTTTTAAAAAATGCTTCCTAACCCAGTCGGTTACCTTAGGAGTGAAATTTCCAAAAAAAAATTCCTGGGGAAACACAGAAACGCTCTTTTTAACACGGTTGGGGGGGGAATGGTTTTTTTTGTTCATTTGGTCTAAACTGGTTTTTTTTACAAAAATTTTTCCTTAACACATAAATAGAAATATTTCTGGTTGTTTTCATTTATGAATGCATTAAATATAAATAGTTAATCAATTCAGCTCTTAACTAAGTGACTTAATTTATTAATTAAAATTAATTTTATTTAGTTAAAAAAGTTCAAATTATATATAAACCATAAAAAAAACCAAGGGAGTCTTTTTAGAGCATTAAAAAACCAACTGGTTTTTATATAAATGCATATTGTAATTATTATATTTAAAAATCCGGTGCTTAATTGATTAAAAAAATTGGTTTTTATTATGCATTCAAATATCCAGTTCTTAACGAATTAAAAAACCAAATAGGTTTTTTATAAAAAAAACCAAGGGAGTCTTTTTAGAGCATTCCAAGTGGTTCTTATAATGGAAATTTAAAAATCTGGTACTTAGTTGATTAAAATAACAATTGGTTTTTATTATGCATTCAAATATCTAGTTCTTAATGAATTAAAAAAAACAAAAGGGTTTTTTATAAAAAAAAACCCAAGGGAGTCAGTCTTTTTAGCGCGTTAAAAAACCAACTTTTTTTATAATTCATATTTAAAAACCCAATGCTTAATTGATTAAAAAAGCCAGTTGGTTTTTATTATGCATTCAAATATCTGCTCTTAATGAATTAAAAAACCAAATGGGTTTTTAATAAAAAAACAAGTCTTTTTAGAGCATTAAAAAACAACTAGTTCTTATAATGCATATTTAAAAATTTGGTGCTTAATTGATTAAAAAAAATTGGTTTTTATTATGCATTCAAATATCTAGTTCTTAATAAATTAAAAAACCAAATAGGTTTTTTATTAAAAAAAAACCAGGAGTCTTTCTAAGAAAATTTCAATTGCCTTGTTTCAAAAAATTGCATAGCTTTACAGCATTAATGTCAGAAGCATTTAATATATTTTGTTCAAAAGATAATCAATAAATGACTTTAAACCCAAAAGTTTAACTAAAAAAAAAAATTCTGTGTTTTCATAAAAAACCAAATTGGTTAAACCGTGCCAACCTTGATTTTTAAAATAAAGCTAATTATAATTTACAAACACTTGTGACAAAAGTTACCTACTTTACTTTATCCAATGTCCATCCGTGGCTTTTTGAGCAAATGAACTGGACGACAGGCAGGGGGGGGCACATCAGAAGCCGCAGTGGAGGTGGGCCTGCAACAAAAGTTAATTAAATGGTTACAAACCTTATTATTTAGACACTGTGCTGAAAAGTAAAAAATTTATAAATAAATCAGGGTTATGTTAATCCTTCCAGGGAGGAATCAAATTCCTGGGGACCCATCCCAATGAATATTTAAATGTGTTCCCCTGAAATATTTAATTTCTGGTAAAAAAAAGGTGTATTTATTCAAAAAACAACATTAGTTGAGGCTTAAAAATTAGAATATTTAAGTCAAATTTCAAAAACAATCCTGGGGAAACACAGAAACCCAGTTTTAATGTAAAGCTAATTATAATTTACAAACACTAATGACAAAAGTTACTTACTTTACTTTATCCAATGTCCATCCGTGGCTTTTCGAGCAAATGAACTGGACGACAGGCAGGGGGGCACATCAGAAGCCATCCCAATGCAGTGGAGGTGGGCCTGCGACAAAAGTTAATTAAATGGTTACAAACCTTATTATTTAGACGGTGTGCAGAAATGTAAAAAATTTATAAATAAATCAGGGTTTTGTTAATTCTTCCAGGAAGGAATCATAAATTCCTGGGCCCATCCCAAGGAATATTTAAATGTGTTCCCCTGAAATATTTAATTTCTGGTAAAAAAAAGGTGTATTTATTCAAAAAACAACATTAGTTGAGGCTTAAAAATTAGAATATTTAAGTCAAATTTCAAAAACAATCCTGGGGAAACACAGAAACCCAGTTTTAATGTAAAGCTAATTATAATTTACAAACACTAATGACAAAAGTTACTTACTTTACTTTATCCAATGTCCATCCGTGGCTTTTCGAGCAAATGAACTGGACGACAGGCAGGGGGGCACATCAGAAGCCCTCCCAATGCAGTGGAGGTGGGCCTGCGACAAAAGTTAATTAAATGGTTACAAACCTTATTATTTAGACGGTGTGCAGAAATGTAAAAAATTTATAAATAAATCAGGGTTTTGTTAATTCTTCCAGGAAGGAATCATAAATTCCTGGGCCCATCCCAAGGAATATTTAAATGTGTTCCCCTGAAATATTTAATTTCTGGTAAAAAAAAAAAGGTGTATTTATTCAAAAAACAACATTAGTTGAGGCTTAAAAATTAGAATATTTAAGTCAAATTTCAAAAACAATCCTGGGGAAACACAGAAACCCAGTTTTAATGTAAAGCTAATTATAATTTACAAACACTAATGACAAAAGTTACTTACTTTACTTTATCCAATGTCCATCCGTGGCTTTTCGAGCAAATGAACTGGACGACAGGCAGGGGGGCACATCAGAAGCCATCCCAATGCAGTGGAGGTGGGCCTGCGACAAAAGTTAATTAAATGGTTACAAACCTTATTATTTAGACGGTGTGCAGAAATGTAAAAAATTTATAAATAAATCAGGGTTTTGTTAATTCTTCCAGGAAGGAATCATAAATTCCTGGGCCCATCCCAAGGAATATTTAAATGTGTTCCCCTGAAATATTTAATTTCTGGTAAAAAAAGTGTATTTATTCAAAAAACATTAGTTGAGGCTTAAAAATTAGAATATTTAAGAGTCAAATTTCAAAAAAAATCCTGGGGAAACACAAAAACCCACTTTTAATGTAAAGCTAATTTTTTTTTATTTAAATGAATTAACAGTTCTGTATATTCTGAAAGTGGTCAAAAATGTATTGATATTATAATTTCTGTGTGATATAATAATTTTTTAATATAATTAATTAACTAATCAAGGGAAGAAGTTCACTGCCATCTCATCGGTGAGATGCCCATTCTGAAAGGGTGAATGAATAATTGTACTATTAGTTATTAAAATTTTTATCCTTCTTTCACTTACTATACTTACCAAATTTTGATATCAATAATTATTTTTTGCAATCATAAATATGGTTACATTTGATACATTACTAAATAAATCAAGACAATGATTATAATTTGATACATTACTGAAAAAATCATGATATTTTTTGTGTAAAAATTGAAATCAATCTTTGAGTTTATTGATTAGTTAAATCACTCTTACCCATTAAAGTAATGTTTATTTCTTTAAAACAATAAATAATAAGTGATAAAAAATAAATCATTGATATTTTTGTAGAATAAGAAAAAAATTGGATTGGAAAACAAAACTAAAAATATAAAAACAAGCTTTTGGTAAAAATCATCTAAACATTTTAAAAAGTTGATAACAGGTAAAAAAAAGTATAGGATTTTAATTCTTGATTAGTTTATGAAATTATTGATTCCAAACCCTTGCTATTTACAGCATTTTCATAATCAAGGGTCAATATGGTAGTAATACTTGTTTTTGAAATTGCAGGCAATTGTATAGATGCTAAATGTATACTAAGTATAAAAATAAAGTTTAAAAATTTTAATGCAAATAATTTTACAAGCCATTTTTAAAACATACAACTAATTAATTTCTTTAAATTGTGGTAGTTAACATTTTTCATTTTGAGGGTCAAATTTTGAAACAAATTTCCTGGGGGAAACCAGAAACAACCTTTTTAATAAAAAAACCCCTAATTATAAAAACTCTGAGACAAGTTACTTACTTTAATCAACGCCTATCCAGGGCTTTTCATTTTCCTGTTGGGACATCGTGAGCAGCCAGATTCAATAGTTATGAATATTACAATTTTGAAGGGGGGCTGAATTGTAAAAAAAAACTTTGTTTTTAATAAATTAGGGTTTTGTAAATCTTTCGGGCAGGTATTCCTGGACCATCTCATTCATAATCTCATACAGTTATCGTGTTGTGTTGTGAAACGGTTTTAACCATTAAAAAGTTTGTTTAAATTTAATTAAGAAGGTAGTGGTAGCATACTCAAATTACATGAATATGAAAATAAATAAGGTTGATAAGGTAAATTTTTAAACAAATTTCACCCAGAACCCCAATTTCTAATAAAATAACTAATTATAAAAACACTCAAGACAAGTTACTTACTTTAATCAACGCCTATCCAGGGCATTAGTGCTGGCCTAGTGTCCAGTTTAGGAAATATTGAAGAGTCATCGTGAGCAGACAGATTCATACAGGGGAGGTGGGCCTGAAGGTAGAAGACAAAAGTTAATTCAATAGTTATGAATATTACCATTTTGATGGGGGGGCTGAATTGTAAAAAAACTTTGTTGGTAGTAAATTAGGGTTTTGTAAATCTTTCGGGCAGGAATTCCTGGGCCATCTCATTCATAATCATATACAGTTATCGCGTTGTGTTGTGAAACGGTTTTAACCGTTAAAAAGTTTGTTTAAATTTAATTAAGAAGGTAGTGGTAGCATACTCAAATTACATGAATATGAAAATAAATAAGGTTGATAAGGTAAATTTTTAAAACAAATTTCACCCAGAACCCCAATTTCTAATAAAATAACTAATTATAAAAACACTCAAGACGAGTTACTTACTTTTATCAACGCCTATCCAGGGCATTAGTGCTGGCCTAGTGTCCAGTTGTAGGAAATATTGAAGAGTCATCGTGAGCAGCCAGATTCATACAGGGGAGGTGGGCCTGAAGGTAGAAGACAAAAGTTGATTCAATAGTTATGAATATATTACCATTTTGATGGGGGGGGGGGGGCTGAATTGTAAAAAAAAGCTTTGTTGGTAGTGTGGTGGATTCAAACACAATACCCTTATTCTAGCCTGGCCACGAGAGGAGCTTGGAACTTTCATGTTTCGGAGTTGGCAGCGAGAACAGTATAAAAAGGAGTTGCTTCAATGTTTATTTTTTACTTGCCTTTTGCAATTTTAGCTCCTACCTTTTATTTTTAATGTTGAATAAATTGTTTGTTATTAACATTGAAGCAACTCCTTTTTATACTGTTCTCGCTGCCAACTCCGAAACATGAAAGTTCCAAGCTCCTCTCGTGGCCAGGCTAGAATAAGGGTATTGTGTTTGAATCCACCACAGTAGTAAATTAGGGTTTTAAAAGTTTGTTTAAATTTAATGAAGCTAGTGGTATCAAGTATCATACTCAAATTCAGATATAAAAATGAATATTAACTGAAAATAAGAATTAAGAGAAAAATCTTACAATTAAATCCCAATTATAATTATTTATATTAATGGCTTAAAATAAAATTATAGGTGATCAATTATAGGTACTGACTTTTCACTTATTCAACAAAGTAGCCTTTTAATTCACAAACAAAAAAAAACAGGAAGACTTATTTAGATACTCTAGTTCATATATCTTTTTGTATTTTGATAAAAAAAAAATACACACATATACAGCTTTTAATTACTAGCCTTTTTCTCAGTTACATAATCTATAATAGAAAGTAAAATATTCGAAACGCACGAAAAACCCTAAAAAATTTGATTATGATGTTTCTAATACTTTAGGACTAGTCAGGAAGAAGGTGGACTAGTCAGGTGGAAGGTGGTCAGTTTTAAACTAAATTGCTAAAAACAATTAAGATCAAAATAAAACACCATTAAAATATCTCAATTAAAAGTTTGTACAGTTTGAAATATATTTTTTAATTTTCATATATCAACTCAGTTCATTTTCACTGAGGGTTCCTCCTATGGAAGAGCCGCTACTGGCATCAGTCAAAATATAGAAAGATTAAAAGTTACTATGTACTCTTTTAAATACTTATTTTGTTCATTGTAAGATGATAAAGTAGTAAAAAGTGAAAAACACTCTTCAAAGGATACTATGAACAAAGGAAAGTAAATTATACTTTTCTAGAGATAAGCCCATGTAAACTGACTTTTCCATTCAAATCAGTTTGATAGTTTTGGTTAAATTTAAATAGAAGTCAATTTTGATTATTTTACAGATAAACATTAGAATGAGAATATACTTAGTCTCAGATTGAGTAAATAAAATTAAAGTATTGTAAAATAAGTATAAAATTATTTTTAAAGGAACAATACAACACAACAAGGATTTATGGGAGCAGCTATCCCTATAGTAGGACATCGTCTTAACAGCCCGCCGGCTAATCCACCAAATCTTATTAGACAACATATATGTATCTACGCATTTAAATGGTGGAAAAATAAACTAAATAAATAACTTATCTAAATAAAATATATCAAGCATTTAACTTACTGGAAATAAGGACGCCACGCGATGCGGCGCCATTCCGCCATTTCTTCTTCTTCATGATGGTGACGTAATGGTAAACAAACTAGGCATTGCCATTTCAGAAAGTAGTAAAATCCAATAAATTCCAAAACTACGTGTGGCTCATTTTATAAAATAAAAATTATGCTCGATTGGAAAAATCATCAAGCTTTCAAAAGGAATCTTGATGAAAATGTAAATTTTCATAGTTTTAGATAGCTGTGAAGGTATAACGAATGACAAGAATAAACTTTATCGCCCATCCATTCTGTTGGTTAATGCGTGGGGTATCTCCGCTCAGTGGGGATCTCTCGCTCGTAATTTTAGGTTCTCATTTACCCTCGCTCTGCTTTATTCTTATTTAACTTCATTAATAGTCCACATTATGACATTATTTTCGCTTTAATTTATACACTAATGCATGCATGTATCTTATTTTATTGTGGGGAAAATATATTATTTACAGGCATTTCACTGTCGAAATAATGCATTTTTCTCGTTTTTAACCCAATAAATACTTTTCATATATTTTTCTTTGATATAATCTTAAAGAGTACTTCAAAATATACATCTTTTCAAATTTTCAAGCGATTTGTTACATATTTAGGGTTTTTTAAAGTCAAAAAAGAAAACGGTATTTTGAGTTAAAAAACACAAGTCCGAAAAAGCCCAATAATTGGTATTTAATAATAAGTTTGAATTTTTTTCAATTTTTATTTTTGTAGTTAAGTAATGTGGTAAGCTTTTTCCAGAAATTCGGGTTGCTATGGTGATTCTGACGTCATCCAGGAATTTTCAAACACAAAAGTGGTTTACTTGTCTTTGTAAGAATCCATTGCATTTTTTGGAGGTATATGAAAAAGGGGGAAAGGGGAAAAATATGAATGAACCCCCAAGTGTTTTACATTACGGTATTCCCTTTGATTAGTAGATTAAGAATATGTAAAGTATGAGGGGGTGGGTCCCATATTTCGGGAGTCTTTTCGGTTTTATTGAAAAACTGAATATGGGCGTCACGCCCGGAGTTTTAAAGCTAAAGGTCTAAAATTTTAGTATTTTTACTTCCTCAAAATTCCCTTTTGAACCATCGAACACACTAAGGGGTAGTACCAATATTTAGAGGTTTCGGGTCCATGTGCTCGTTCTAATTTTCTAATCCTAGCACCCCTGATTCTTTTTCCCGGTCTTTCTTCTAACACAGTTCTTAAAGGTCTTTAAGAGTTCTTCAAGAATCTGGTTACTGCTAAGCTTTCTGACAATTATTTGTAAAGAAATATGCGAAAAACCGTCTTGGAAAACGAAACAATGAATTGAATTGTCTCTGGATCACGCAATTTTTACACTGTTTGTTAGTGATTCATACTGTTCGAATTTCCACTTTAAATGCTTTCATAAAATATAAATCACTAAGCTGTGATCATAATAGATCCGCAGCTATTCAGCGTTAAAATTAGCATGTGTTAGGCTTAACGCACCACGAGGGGTCCTTTCTCGCCAAACACTACGGTTTTCATCACTTAGCTCTAAAACACCGATCGAGTATACATTTACACAGTTTATTGCAATACATTAAGCCAGATTAGATTGTCTGAAACACATCGGTATGTTTTTACATTGGTATCAATATTTCCAAAATTTTAATCTAACACCCCTGGTTCTTTTTTCCGGTCTTTCTAACATGGTTCTTAAAGGATTTTAAGAGTTCTTCAAGAATCTGGTTACTGCTAAGCTTTTCGACAGTTATTTCTAAAGAAATCTGTGAAAAACCGTCTTGGAAAACCAAACAATGAATTTAATTGTCTGGATCACGCAATTTTTACACCACTTCTTAGTATGTCATACTGTTCGAAGCCCACTTTAAATGCTTTCATTAAATATAAATCACTAAGCTGTGGTCATAATAGATCCGTAGCTATTCAGCGTTAAAATTAGCATATGTGTTAGGCTTAACGCACCACGAGGGGTTTGTTCCCGCCAAACACTACGGTTTTCGCCTCTTATGTTAGCTCTAAAAATACCGATCGAGTATATACATTTGCACAGTTTATTGCAATATATTATAAGGCAGATTATATTGTCCGAAACAAATTTGTGTAAGTTTTTACATAGGTATGCATCAATATTTCCAAAAATTTTCATACAGGTATATCGAATTATCCAGTATGTTTTGGAATTGATATCAAAATTTCTTTATTTTTAGAGAAAATGTTTTTAAACAAATTAATATAATTTTATTTAACTCATTGAAATACACTAATCAATTATAATTAACCCCTGAAATAAATGTCACATTTACAACTCAATTATACTGCTACTACTATTATCACTGCTAAAATGACTTATTCTGAAAAAATTTAAAAAAAAAACCCTTAGTTTAAACTACGTTTAAACAAAAAAATAGGTTTACTAAAAAAGTTTTTTTTTAAATATTCTCTTTTAAAAATAATTAAATAAATCCATACAAATAACTCTTAATTTTCCCGCTAGATGGCTGTATCAAAAATCGGCTGGAAAAGCTTCTCTACAACAGGCTCGAAAGTCACGTGACTGCCTCTCCCATCCGATATTCCTTCGACCTAGCTCTCCATGCTATGAAAGTAGCTTTTACAGCTTAAAAGCATTGGATGCTTGTTACCAAGCATGCCATGCTATTGTTGGGGGTAAGCTAGGTACATAGCATCCCATGGTGGAAAGCATAAAAAAGCATAACATAGCACATCAAGGTACCTAGCTCTCCGTGCTATGAAGATAGCTTGGTTTGCTAAAAAGCATTGCATACTTGTTACCTAGCATGCCATGCTATTTTTTCGTAAGCTAGCTACATAGCATCACATGCTGGCAAGCATAAAAAAGCATAAAATAGCTGATCAAGCTACCTAGCTCTCCATGCTATGAAGATAGCTTGGTTTGCTAAAAAGCATTGCATACTTGTTACCTAGCATGTCATGCTATTTTTTCGTAAGCTAGCTACATAGCATCACATGCTGGAAAGCATAAAAAAGCATAAAATAGCTGATCAAGCTACCTAGCTCTCCATGCTATGAAGATAGCTTGGTTTGCTAAAAAGCATTGCATACTTGTTACCTAGCATGTCATGCTATTTTTTCGTAAGCTAGCTACATAGCATCACATGCTGGCAAGCATAAAAAAGCATAAAATAGCTGATCAAGCTACCTAGCTCTCCATGCTATGAAGATAGCTTGGTTTGCTAAAAAGCATTGCATACTTGTTACCTAGCATGTCATGCTATTATTTCGTAAGCTAGCTACATAGCATCACATGCTGGAAAGCATAAAAAAGCATAAAATAGCAGATCAAGCTACCTAGCTCTCCATAGCATCCCATGCTGGCAAGCATAGAAAAGCATAACCTAGCATAAATATCTAGCATACATAGCAAAAACTAGCAAAATCTAGCATATTTGTTTGCTAGTTCCAGCATAAAATTTTGACCTGGGTTAGGCCTTGTTCCGCCATAAAACATCAAACATATTACCATTATCAGATATTGAATCAACTATTAATTAAAAAGATTTGAAAATAAGTCTTTAAATGAACGATAATTATTAAATAACCTTCATACTAAAAAACCACTTTTTTGTTTTCTATCATAAAAAGATGACCCTTCTATGGCTCCCCCATATAAAGCATCAAATACCCTCAAAGCAAAGGAGTTTAAAAAGTAAATTATTCGAAGGCCATTAATTAATAAATACTTATGCTTACTTAATAAATACTTAATTATTCATGATATCATCATTTTAAGAATTTAATTTTAATAGGAATTGTATACCTCTGAATATATGTAAGACGTCTCTTTAGAGTTAAAGTGGTTTGAAATGTACCAGACTTGAAAATAAATATGAGGCATAAATATTTAAAGGAAATAAAGAGGAACAATAGCCAGACATTATTCATACTTATTAGTTTACCTGAAAATGTGGAAAATTTTGGTTATCCAACAAAATTCTATTAACTTTGTGTGATTTCACATGCCCAACAGTGTCACTTTAAATCATTTCGTGTGAGAGATCCTTTATAAATTCGAGATTGTCTCAAACCAATTTTAGACCTCGTTGAGATAAAAGGATGAAAGAAAAACTTTAAAAAGACCGAAAGAACATTAATTTTCGTTCCTTTTCACTGTCGCACGAGAGCAAACGGCGTTATCTTCGCTTCGTTTGGCTGTGGAGGGGGTATTTCCCCGAATGGAGCAAAAATGTAACGAAGGAATTGCTTCATTCTGAAGGCAATTCTTTTCCCTATTAAAAAAAAGGAAGGAAAAAAATCTGAAAAGGCTTCCATTGGAACAAGAAGTTTCGCAGAAAAAAAATGTGTGCGAATCCTCCGAAGATGTGATTATGCAAGACGTTGGATTAAAAAGAGAGTAAAAACCTTCGAATTGTGGTTTTTAAGGACGCAAAAAACGATGCGACACCACTAGTTTGAGCCTGAGCCCTAAATTAGTTTGATTACTTCGCAGTTTTATCTACTTTAGAGGGCTCGAGGGATTGCTTCTGCCAGTTTTTGAGCTTATTTGTGGCTTTAATTTAGATTAATTTAAATGAAACTCATTTATTTAGATTATATATATATCTCGGTGTCTTCTGTTTCATGGGTTTTGTAGAGGCTTTGTTGTGGAAAAACGAACATTAGGTATTAGACTTAATTACTTAAGATATCTCTTTAAGAGAGAATCTGAGGAAATGGGAGGAAAGTTTTTGGATTTAATACCCTCGGGATACGTAATTCTTAAATCTTGAATTTTCACGAATGAAAAAAAAAGATCAAAATACCAGTAAAAACTAAGAATTATCTTTAAGAAAATAAATAAAGTACTGCTATTCTAATTTGAAGTCAAAAATTTAAAAACTAACTAATTAATTATTTTTTCTTCCGTAAAATATCATACATGTATTTTTCAAATTTATCGAAAAAAAAGGACATTTAGTTATAATCAAATGGAAGTTAAAATCCAAATAGTTCCTTTAAAAATGGTAGGACAAACACAGTAATATTATTTCTTCCTTTAAAAATATTATTATTACTTGTACAGAAATTATACCATTTTCATAATCTAATATTCAAAATAAGTTATTTTATAAGTAGAATAAAACCATTACCAAGCAACATTGATTTAAAATCATACAACTTGATTGATTTCATTTAATAAAAACAACCAAAAATAAAAGCGCCAAGTATCCATAATTCCAGTTTACCTAAATCTCTTTGATAAACATCCTGAAATAAATGTTTTTAGAATTCATCATTTCCTTTTTTTGCTGCCACCAGTATCCAATCTTTCAAATATAAAACGTCTTTTAAAAAAAATATCTGAAAATACTAATATGTTCGGAATATATGGCGAGATTGTCTGGTTCTAACTTTCCATTATTTTCCCCTCTTGTGAACTACACCCTCCATTCGTTCTTTCTCTGCGGCATTAATGGTTTTAAATGAAATATGATATGAATTAGAAGTTTTTATTTATATTTCCACACGATCCTCCCAAGGGTCATTTATTTCATAAATTCCTTCCCTTGAACATTTGAGGGGATTTTTAAAAATAATTCTTCTTTTCTTCAAAGTTAAATTTAATTGATGACTTTTACAACAAATGTGTTGAAGAATCTTCTAAAAATTGTTCAGATTATGCAAACGGGATTTTATGAAAGAAATAATAAATAAGAAATATGAAAATTTCCTATGAATGAAAATTACTGAATCGGTAGCACATGAACATTGTATTTTACGCTTACCTAATCATAAAACTTTGAGTAACTACATGTTTGGGTTGATTTTAAAAGAGATGAAGTACACATTATGGTATCGGGAAAAATCTTTGTCAATGGAAGAGAAGAAGAGGTAATTACACATTGTTCACATTTTTCTAAAAAGGAAGATAAATTATATGAAGCATTTTCTAATGATTCCGACTTTACTTTACAAGAAAACGTACAATTAAGAAGTATGCTTTGATGAAATACTCAAAACAGTCAGTTAAACCCCTCTCTAGTCGGAGAAAGTTTAAATAAAAATTTGGTTCTGAACGAAAACTACCGAACGGTGTTGTTTACGTTTTATATGAGAAGTACCTAATAAAAGTAGTACGGAAAGGTTAAAAAGTAATGATCTTAAATGGCAGAGAAGTAAAAATACCGAAGTAATAAATGGTAAATATGTTTGTGTAACTCCTTTGCGCTGTCATGGTGATATCCATTAGGAAATGCAAGATGACGTTTAAAGAGAAAGAAAAATGTTTTTCATTAATTATGAAAAAAAAAAAATACAGTCTTATGCGTTGACGCGGTATTGCATTGTGAAATTTTTTGTTGCACGACTAAGAATATGACGTCAACAATTGCTTTTATATTCATTCTAGTTTTTCACTCTACGCGAAAGGTCATGAAAATATACATAAAAATAGACACCTATGATTATGAAAATGTTTCGTATTTTTGTTTAAAATACTTTATGGTATTGGGGACCGCCTTAATAGAGCAACAACAATAACTAAATAGTAATTATCTTCTAAGTAGAGAAAAGAATAGAAAGATTATACTATTAGATTGTGAAGGCTGCAGTAGACAAAAACTCATGTTATCAAAAATTTTACATTATGTCACTGTCCTCACTTGGTTAGACAATTCCTTATGTTTATGTCATTCAAATTACAAAAGAGTGGAGGCTTACAAGTGGCAATGCGGTATAAAATCCGTAAATCAGATGACTTGAAAACTGCACGAGATTTTTCACCTTCCCTTAGCTTTCAAAAGTAGTTTATTATATTAGTATAAAAAACTCTTAAACTTGTTAAATTAAATTTCCAGTATTCACAATTTTATCCATCCCGCCTAGAAAATCTTACACTAACTACCACTTGTATCCCTTGGCTTCTTACCCATCCAAATTTGAAATTTGTCATCACAAAAAAATTCTATTTAGGCTAACATTGAACACATTATAACGGAGAACATTTTATATTTGAACACCTCAGGGCAAAAAAAAAACCAAAGACTTCCCATCACATATCACAAAGCATACCTGAATCGGAGTTTAAAGAACATTCTTGAGACTAAACAAAAAAAAAACCCTCCCATGTAGTGCTTTAACGTAATAGTGATGGACCTCTACCGAAAGCAAGAAGAGGGGTTGCCAGATCCCTCGGGAAACATTATCGTCTGGTGTGGGACGCGGGCGTAATCTGGGGTGCCGGGAAGAACCTGAAGTGAATTATTTATCAAAGGGGGCTGTCGAAGGTGCGAGAAAAGGAATTGTTTCTTTTTTCCCTTCTTTCGAGAGGGATTTTGGAGATTCGTTATTGGACGATTCCTTTTGTGTGGAGAGGGAAATATGGTTTTTGAGAGGGAAAAGCAGGGAGGAGGGGTTTTTTTTTTTGGCGGGGGTTGGGATTTGTTTTATGGTTATGGCTGTGATATAGGGAGGTTTGGAACGGGCGTGTCTGGCTTTGCAGGGAATATATTTTTGGACAATATGGTGCTTTAAATGCTATGTATATGGTGAATATAACATATGTGAATAATGCGTGTGAAGTGAAGTAATATTTTTTAAAAACTTTCTTTTAAATATTAAACAGTGTTTTTGGCTGTACGGTATTTTTATTTTGTAGTAAAAATTATATTTTCATTATTGAATGAAATACTCTTTGGTTGAATTGGAATCGTAAGCTTTGAGTATGGATTAAGTAGGCAATTCCCAAACTTTTTTGAGTCACGGTGCCATTTTTGAAAATTATTTTCCTAATGCGCCCTTCTTAAAGAAGAAATGTTTAATCTGTAAAGAAAAGTTTGATTGAATATAACTTTGAACTGCAAATTAACGACTGAATTAACAATTAAGAAATCAAAAACTGAGGAGATAGTGTGAATAACTGCTAATTTTCTTAAATCCCAGGTTGCTACCTGTTCTTTTAAATAAATCATCCAACAACAGAATTCTGTTCGAAATTGTTGAAAAATATTTTTTCATAAGTCTTACATTGTTAAATTTACATCAAGGGATCATCCATTGCCTGATTTCATAAATAGATTACATAAGTTTAAATTTGCACCCCAAATAAAATGTGTTGCTGTGAACAAACGCATCTGAAAATAATTCCACGATTTAAAGCAAGATTTATTCGTTAAAAAATGCCCCAACCAGCTTTTATAATAGTCCAGAAACAATAAAACTATATATTTTCGTTACTCTGAGGATACAAACGCGTTTTCTTATTATAAACAGTTTTAAAAACATCTTTGGCCGTTAGACATTTAAAAAGAAATTGTACAGTACATTTCTAAAGAAAGCAAAACAGAGATAAAATAAAATATGCCTCTAAAAGAGGAGAATATTTTAAGGGATTTGAAAATATGATATATCTCGGAAGTAAATTCTGCTCGGGGATATTTATATTCATGTTTAAAGTAGCGTATTGTTTTGTTATCCTTAGAGATATGAATTCTTTTCATTTGAGAACTATTTATCTCCAATGACATACAGAATGCGTTTATTACGTGGACGTTTTTTTTAGATTTTTCATACACCAATAAGTATGCAAATAATTTGAGACGCTAGAGTCGATCTATTTTGTGATTTATTTCCATTGAATTTATTTCGTGTCTTATGAATGATAATCTAACAAGAATATTTTGTGCTGTTCAGAGATATTTTTAACTCCTCTTAGAGAGTTATAGGATAGGATATAAAATGAAATGAACTGTATATTATAAGTAAATATTTATAGTTAGCCTAGATAATAAACGTAATTAAGTGAGAAGTAAGGGGTAGTCATTGGTCTTGGTCTTTGAGTGAATTTTCGTTGTCGAAGTATAATACCCAAAACAGGAGGTATAAGAGACCAAAACACTGCTCTGTCTCTATTTGCCAGCCTCCTTTTTGGTTTCAGCCACGGCACCCTAATTATCATACTTTTTAGTTGTATTTTCATATAGCCATAGTAATTTTTTTCCATTTATTGTTCTAATGATTAGGGAGTTTGATTACGGTTTTCGTGTCTCTGTATATTTAGTTCATGTTATTTCCGTATTTCACTCCTCCAAAAAAAAATCCTAGGAATAACACTGGTGCTATTCGTAAATATGTGGAGTTATTCCTATTCTTAAGTATGTGGAGGTATGCATTTAATTTTTCTTGCTTAGGTTAAAAAAAATCTTGTGTTTAGGTTGAATACTTAAACTTACAAATTAAAAAACAAACATAGAATTTAAGAAGTTTTTCAAAAAACTGGTACAAAATATAGCTATAGTATAGTAATAGTAGTAGTACTTGCAGAACATATATAATTTTTGGGATAAAATACCTATACCTTATAGCTATACTTAAAACATGTAATATTGTTTTTTTATCATACCTTAAGTTCAACAAAATGCAAATCCCTTCTAAAATATATAAAAATGCTACATTAAAACCTATTTATTAAACCTATCAACTATATTATATAAAACGTCGTAGATCCATGGTTATATTTAAGTGTTTTCATAATATTTTGCATAAAACAATGTTGATTGCCCTCCTAAATTAAATCTACTTACCATGTGCCTAATTATAAAAAGAAAGAAATAAAACAACGTAAATTATCCTTTTTATTCAAAAAATTATTTAAAAAGAGACAAACTATTATTCTATTTTTAAAAATAATTGATAGTCTAGCAGATCACACTGACATCTTCTTTGACAATTTTAAAACATTGTGTTAAAACAAAGTGTGATTTTATAAATAGTTTATAGATTTGTACTTTGGTATTTGTGTGTTTTATTTCTATTATTTGTATTTGTGTATATTCTTCCATTTAAATGGACTTTTTCTGTATGGTGCAAATTTACTTATTTATTTATTACAATGGGAGGAAGATTAGAATAATTTTAGGTCCTTTCCCCCGGTGCGAAAATCTATATTTGAGCCTGATAATGACTAAAATTTTTAGAGGATATTTGGGCACCTACCGAAACCTCGTTTCTTTTCTCTTTATCCAAACTGCCAAATCTCAATTGGCAATTTTTTGCTTGTCCTGGTGCACCCTTTAACGAATCACCAGGATCTCTCGGACTACAGGGATAAAATAGGGACCTTATAGCAGTGTTTCCCAACCTTTTTTGGCCCATGCCCCACCGAAACCTTTCTAAATTTTCCATACCCCCCATGTAAGATTACATATAATTTTTCATAGTGTCTGTAAGCCAATCAAATGGTTTTATGAAGGTTTTGTTTGGGTTTCCATGCCGAAATTAATGAATTACCCTCAGCGAAAGTTCAGAATAGTGGATTGTTGGCGGTCTTTTTCGCGTACTAAGCCAAGCCCAAATTTTGCATTTAATGTAAACTACAAAACGATATTTATCGCTCAAAATTCAACTGCCATCTTGGCACATCCGCAATTCTAAACTCGCACCAATTCTCTCTCGAAATTCCTGCTTGGAAAGTAAATAAAACCTGGTGGTTCATAACCCACTTGGGGAGCAATTTGGTTGAAAATTTTGTAATTGCCCCCCTAGAAAAATCAAATTGCCCCTTGGTGGGGCCACGTTGGGAAACACTGCCTTAAAGGGTCTCTAGGCTAACCTATCGGCTCCAATATCAGGTTCAAAGATAAACCGAATGGACTTGGTCCACTGATGCCGGGAACGTTATCCATACAATACCGAGTTTTTCACTCTCCCCCAACTGTCACTTCTTTTTTTAAGGCCGCTTTGGAAACAGCGTCTGTGAGCAATAACAAGGCCCTTCAGTGACGTCAATCGGTCGGACAATAAAGACCACCTGCCCAAATGTCAAGTGCGATTAATTCGGTGCCTACCGGACTGTCCCGGATCCAGACATAATGCGCGTTTCGTGTTCCTCCTCCTGATCCCAGTCGGATGCAGTCCGATCACGGTTAAGTATATTGGGATTTTTTATCGGATCGATTCAAGAATCGATTCTCTAGATTTGGTTCGTTTGGATTCTATCTCGACTACTGGAAAACGTAAAAACGTTGGCTAATATCACGAATATCAATTGATGTCAGATATTTTGAGTGATTTTCTTCTTTTTAAAAAAGGTTTTAAAAACATTATAAGTAACACTGTTTGAAAGAAATAAATGTAAACAAAATGGAGTAGGATTATTCGCCCCTTTTATTAAGATTTATGGTCGGAGAAACAACATTGGCCCCAGAAAAACCAATATTGAGCACAATATTCGTCCATAAAAGGGAATCTTTTTGACAAAGTCGAATATTGACAGAACGATATCGGCCGGTGTTTCTGTGCTACTTGTGTAGGGTTATGATTTTTTCTAGTTTTGGAAAAACTGAGGTGGAAAATGACGAGTAATGGCATCAAATATAAATTCCATCTCGCAAAACTGTTTAAAAAAAGTTCCCGCGCCTTATAAAATATTGTATCGGGAAAGGAATATTGAAAGAGTATGCAGTTTAGAAAGTTTTTACTATTTGCAAAAAATATAGCATACTACCAAAAATTATAAAAAAAAAATCGTAATTTGTGGATTTTAGTAAATACATAGATAAATTTTTTTCAGTTTTGTGAAGTTAAAGGAATTGAAAGTTACTTTTCATTAGTTGCGTTAGATTCTTTATCAGTTTTACAAAATTACAGTTATTTTCGAGAGTTATAGACTAGTATTCACACACAAATAATTCCCCCCTCTGTGCTGGCTTTAAAAAAATTTTGATCCTAATAACTACTAACAAATATTTTTCCATCTTTAAACTATATTTTTAAATTTAGTTACCACATTTCTTATAAACTGGCCGGCTCATGTGTAATATGTTACGGGGAATGTGATAAATACTCATTGATAAATGCCATTGAATTTATTACATTGCCCGCTTCAACTTCGGGCATCTATATATAACTAAAACCGTTTGTGGCTATGTGTGTATGTATGTGTTACATCTCCTCCCAAAATACGCCGCAGGCGTACACAAAACTCGGTATATAGACGTATTCTGAGGCGAGGATTATCAACACGAACTTTTCCAAGTTCGAAAATCGAATATTTACGAGTAATTAACGATTTTATGGTCAAAAACGCTTATTTCTCCATTTCTCTACTAGAGTAGACCCGCTTGACTCACTATTGTAACAAATGAGATTAAAACATGAAAACTACATCTCCTCTCAAACTACGTCGCAGGCGTGGACAAAACTCGGTATATAGACGTATCTAGAGACGTGGATTATAAATTCAAGGTTTTCCAAGTTCGAAAATCGAATATTAACCTGTAATTTAACATTTTTATGGTTAAAAAGGCTTATTTTTCTACAACAGTAGATCTGCTTGACTCACTATTGTTAATGCTTATTTTTCTACTAGAGTATATCTGCTTGACTCACTATTGTTAATGAGATGAAAACCTTAAAAATAAATATTTTACTAGGGAAAACTTTAAGTGCAACATAGAGCATTCGCACATGACGTCACTTGGAGGACAAAAACAACGTTGCTAAGGCTGTTGTTAGGGGCGGGAAATGGAAGTATCCAATAGCAGCATTCGCACATGATGTCACTGGAGGAATAAAACAACGTTGCTAAGGCCGTTGTTAGGCAGAGTCATGTGATTGAAAATGCTCTATAGGAACTGGATGGGTTTGGGTAAATATAAACAGTTGGAACCGGGATAAAAAGGCGCCGGGAACACCAACACGAAAAAAGACACCGGGAACGCCGGGATATTAAAAATTACTGTGAATACCGGAACATGAAAAATTACCGGGAACATCGGGATATGAAAAATTAACGGGAACACCGGGATAAGAAAAATTACCGGGAACACCGGGATAAGAAAAACTACCGGGAATATCGGGTTGATTGGTAATTGAGGTTACAGAAAAATTAGACATGTATAACTTGAGAAAACTTTTAAAAAATAAATTGATACACTACACCCGTGCAAGGCCGGGCATATCAGCTAGTTATTAATAATGCAAGGTTTAACACTTGGCCCGTTACATATACAATGTAGTAGATACAATGATTCTCCTTTAAAAAATTCATCTGTATATAAACCATCGTCAATCAAGAAAAGGGTGAGATAAAGTTCAAAATGGATGGATGCATTTAGTATTAGAAAGAGAAAATTTCTTGCTAACCAGGAAAGAAACTACTCACACATGTCAAAAATAGAACACTTTGGCAGAAAATTCAAGAGGCACCTTGGCCAAATATGATAACAATGATGAATAATTCATATTTGCTAAAACAAAAGCTTCCAAACACACTTGAAAAATCCTCCCCATTCTTAATTCTTCAGTTTCGATTCGTTTCCTCGAATCGATTCTCCGTCGGAATTTCCCGACTCCGGTCACGATCCGGACGTTTTTGGTTTGTCGCGGGAGCTGTCCAATCAGGAAGCTCTAAAGTCGTTCCGGAGGATGCGGGAAGGGGTCGAGGTAGCCTTTATGCGTTCTTTTTTTTTTTTTCCCTCGAACCGAACATGGAACGAGAAGGTTTTTTCGGGTCGCTAAAATTCAAAGGACGTGAGGCGGTAAAGTGGGATGTAAGCGAATAGTTTGGAGCAGAGGGCAAAAAGGGGTTTAGGGATGTGGGCTCGTATGTGGAGAAAGGAATGGTGTTCGAGATACATATTTGAACACCCTCACGTATGTGGAAGGGACATTTTACAGTTAAGGATAAAAAGTGGGTTGATGTTATTTTATGTTTTTTACTTTACAATGCAGACTTTAAACCAATTTTTCTTTGGTGCGAAAAATTGATCATATCGTCGAATTGGGAAAAGTACTTTGATGTATTTTAGAGGGTTTTGATTTCATATATTTTTTTTTTGCTGGGTACTGTTGAGTGAAAGAATTTAAAATACTCAACAACAATTGAGAACATATGAGCGTGATACATATTCTATGCGTACAAAATTTATTCTGATAATCTTTAATAGACGCAGTTCACTATAAAAATTCTCCTAGTTTAAACACTCATAATTTTATTTCCATTGGCATTATGACTTTGACGAATCCTACTATCAGTAGTCAAGTTGTAACCACACTATTATATTTATCTTTAACTAAATTAATCGAAGTCGACTTCACGGTGGCATCACACAATGGAAATGATAACATGCTCATGAACAAAGTAATATATTTTGGAAATCCTATAGTATACAAAATCAATGACATTTCCTTAACCAACCAGAATTTCCCAGAAAATCCTTCTCAACAAACTCCGCCATCTTGACTTCTTGATCAACCTCCCCATGGTTTATGTATGCTCGGGAAAACCCATGTGTCATCGCAGCAAAGTTTCCCGCCCTTTGCTTGGAGCTGTCAGGCGGCATTAAAGCGCTAATCCGAAAATTCCCATTCACCCTCCTTCAACAAGATATTCCCTTGAATAAATTATCCAGGCATTTATGAGCGCTCTTTTATGCATGAGCTTGTGAGCGGGTTGGCGGACTTTTTAATGCCCTGGCTTTGTTTGGCGATGCTGTGATCTGTAAGGGTTCATTTCCATTGGAAACGCAATGCGACGTTATTTGTTTTCGACGAATCAGATAGACGATTAAGTAGGATTGACTGTTAAGATTTAGACCTTATCGCTTGTTTCGTAACATCAACGCGTCGCTTTGAAATGTAAATGTAAATGGACCCAGAACGTTGGAAATGGGAGAAATAAGACAAGAGTATGTCAAAATTTTTACTCAATTATTCATACGTTCTGAAAAAAAAAGATTTAAACTTGGTAATCATGCTGGGGAAGGAATAAACATTTGAATAAAATAGAATAATTATAAAGAACTTGAGCTCAAATGTTAGCTAAACTATAAGTCGTCCATAGCAAGGCTCTAATTTCATCAAATCTTTCTGTATTTTGAAGGATGGGTAAATTTAACCCATACAACTAAACTAGGACTGAAAATAGGTTCTGATTTTAAAAATGTCATTTTTATATTTCGGATCTCGATATGCCTGCTTCTAAATCTCAAAATTATACAAACGTATAAATTCTATCACTAACCGAATGGATTTAAAACAAGAACTTCAACATTTGTTAGCTTTTAGATTGCAATTACTTTAAATACCAGGGTTCATTTTATTTCACTGAGCTGTATAACTTAAAACCATATTATTTAAATAAATATAGATTTATGGAAGACTCCTTTGAGTATATAAGGCTCGAAACATCTATAATGCAAACTGTTTTCGCACCAGCCTAGATAAGTAACACAATATTTTAACCATTATTACTCCGATTTCTACTGATATTCTTTGTCAATGTAAGATGTAGGGGTTATGTCTCTATATATGCACTATTTTCGCATAAAGCGTTGCCAGAATATTCCTGTATACAGTAAAAAAATAACCTAGGTACAGGAAAGCTCTGTCAACTTTTGCTGCCGTTTTCGACAATCAATTTTTACAGTGCACTATAAAAAAAAATCCTGTAAAATTTATGGTTTTAAACTGGCAACTGGTTTGGTTGTGGAAACCCGTAATTTAACGGCGTTTTACAATTTTAATCCATGTGTTTTTGTTTTACAAGGTAAAACACCGTTGTTTTTACGGATTTACTGTGTAATTTTTACGGTTTTCCACAACCAACCCAGCTGCCAGTTTAAAACCGTAAATTTTACGGGAATTTTTTCACACTGTGTAGTTTAGTACCCCTCAACTCCCCTACTCTCTTCCCCCCCTTTTCGTAAGGATAGCCAAGTATCGCCGGCGACTATAATCGCCGAGTGTGTTTTGAGCTTTACCTCGCACAATTACTCATCACCAAAAACACCCCCACTCGTCACCAGCTTCACAACAACCCTCAATTTCCACAACCCCCTCTGACACCACTCGCTCATTGAATGGGAGAGACCCGTCTGACACATGTCTCTGCGACTGACTGTCCACGAGAGATGGATGGAGGAGTGTCCATTGCATTCGGAACCAGGGGGGGATGTCCCTGAGGGACCGGGGGGTCTATGATTTAACTCCAGTCACGATCTTTCATTACGGGTGCGCTCATTTACAAGATGGCTTCCGGGGTTTTCATTAGATGGGAAGTGTCATTTTCTTCCCGATGGGGTGTCATTAATTTTGAGCACTTGTACATTAAAGGTTTAGTGAGATAGGAGATGCGCGTTTTCGATGAGGATGAATTGAGTCACTTAAGTGGGTATAAATCAGTTTGTGTTGGGTGATAATATCGAAGTGGAAAGTTCTGTTAATGGAAATTTATCGAATGATGTATCGATTTCCATATTTTAAATGTAATTTTCCATTATTGGAAATGAAAACCACATTCTTTTGAGGAATATTGAATTCTTAATGATGGAATGGACAGTGCTTAGTTTGAAATTTTTGTAGTAGATTGTTGGGTTGTTCAAACGTGGTTAACGATCAAAATTTTAATAATTAAGAAACTGATTTTAGAGTTACCCGAAGTAGCTCACCGAACCCTTTTTTCTAAAAGGGCACAGGAAAAATAAATATTTGTTTATTTACCCAATACAACCCCAAATCTGATTTGTTTAAGTTTATCAATCTGGGTTATTTTAAGTAAGCTGAAGTAATATTTTGACCCAAAGGTTTACCTTTCTCTACCAGAAGTGGGAAAAATTATCAGTATATTAACTTATTAGTATTTTAGTTATCAGTTATTAGTTTGTCATACTCAATCACTTTTAACTCACAAAAATAACATTTCATTCTGATAAAAAAAAACTTTAACCTTAGGAATTCAGAAAGCATGGGAAAAATCAAAGGTAAAGAGAGCTAATAATATAAAAAATGTATGCTAAATACATAAAATTTATGAGTAGAACTCCTTCATTTTCACAAAAAGTGGTATATTTACTCAACCACAAAAATGAATTTTGTAATGTTACAATTGCATGGGTTATTTTCATTTAAGTAATAGCGGAAATTGCTTTGTCCACGCATAATAATTGCATCTGATAAGAGGTCTTGCGCATTCACTGGAAAATGGTTGAGTAACTATTTCTAAATTGTAAAATATGTAAACCAAATGTAAGCTCTGTTCTCCCCCTCCTATGGTTACACAAATCTTTTTGACACACCCATTTCAAATGGACCATTCCGGGTGTGTTTTAAGCAACATATGTGATTTTTCACTTCAAAAGCTCTACAATTACTAGTCATTTTGATTGCTGATGATGCAAAACAGGACACGCCTATGCTAATATCTATGCAATAGAAATGAAAGAGGAAATATGTCAGGCGTTTTATAAATGTTATTGGAGCAATTGGCCAGCTGAATCAATCTTTATTAATCCAGTAGAAGTTGGGTCAAAACATAAAGCGATCATTTTAAGCTTTTGTTTTTAGCCCGGAAGATTTGTCTTTTAATAAAGCAGTTAGTTTCTATAATATTCTTTTCAAAGGGTTTTACTGTGAGTTGATCAAGTCAGATGCATCTAAGGGTAAACTTTAATCAACCCTCTAGAATATCAGTACTTTTATTAGATAAATGGAAAATTAGAAACTTCTTTTGATACTTTTAAACTCCTAACTTATCAATGTGAAGTTTAATTAATAACCATATTTTTCGAAACTGAAATACAATAACCAAGTATAGATTTATCTTATGAAATCAGAAATAATTTGAAGAACCCCTAAGTATGTAGTCTTTTAAGAACAGGCTAAAATTTTTAATTTCCAAATTATTCATATATTTTTAGGTAGTAGGGTAAAACGGGGCAATTTGATACAAGGGGCATATTAATACACTTTGAATATCTCAAAAACTATCAAGGTTATTTTGGTCGTGTTTTTACGAAAAGTTGTTTCTATATGCTTAAGCATAACATATGAAAACATTAAGCTCTGTAATCAGTCTATAAAATTTGGTGAAATAAACTAATATTTTTTCATCAAAAATTTCCAAAAGTAAATTTCTAAGTAAAATGTAAAATTTTCCTGAAGCTATTCTACTTGGAATACAGAGATCTGTAAATTTGAAAAGCAAGTTCATTCTTGTTGTTAATAGGGGAAATGCTTAAATTTTAAATAACCTTTGCCAATTTTTTTAATTAAAGGTTTCTGTTCAGAAACAACAGATGGGGCAAATTGATACACTTAGATGTGGGGTACTTTGATACACTAGTTCTAGTATAAAGTGCAATAGATGGCACAAACAATTAGTGCCTTATTCACTTTCTATATGATTTTTGGTGAAGATACCTTGGAATATTATTTGACTTGATCACGAGAAAACTATCCCATCAAAACAGTTTGTTATTTCTTTAATTAGAGATTTTTAAAAAATGACCATTTGTCAAATTCTTTAATTATTTTATTTCTGAATATTTAATGGAAAAATGATTTTTTATACTTGAAAAAAGGTGTTAAAAATGTGCTGCAGACACATGTCAATAAAAGTATATTTGTTATTTTTCAAAACTTTTGTTATTAATTACTATTTTTGAGCAAATTAATCACTGTATTAAAATACCCCAAGCGATGTATCGAAATGCCCCACTGGTGGGGCATTTTGATACAAAATTGAATTTTTACAAAGGTCGTTTTTTTTTAATTTTCATTAAACTTATATTTTTTTTTCTAATTGGTTTTATGAAATTGAGTCAATCTTCGATATTTTTAGAAAAAAAACTATCCGAATAAGTCATTTTTTCCACTCAAAAAATGGATTTGAATTTTGCTGTATTAAACTGCCCCGTTTTCCCCTACATATATTTTTGCCTTTCGCAATGAAAACATGATTTTCATGAATCTCTTTTATACAACTCGAAATCTTGTGAGGCCCTCAGGGTTCACAAACACCTGGTTGTGAAACACATTTACAATTATTTACAACAATTCTACATATAATTCACATAATTAATACTTACTTGTAATTCTTATTCAGTTGCTGACATTTAAATTTACTAAGCTGATTAAAAATATTAAAATTATGTATTGAATTATCATGGTAATATTTAAATAAGAAGTCTAGAAATTTTCACAGAATCTAAATGTAGGATTTTTTTATGATTAATATAGAGCATAAAATAATTTCCCCATTAAAAATAACGAATGTGAAGTAAGATGGAAAGAAATACATTCTTTTGAAACCATAATACTAAATTGCATGAAGAAGGACTGAAACCAATTATGCAGTATTATAAAGCTACGCGTAGTGTAAAGAATCATGGAACAATTGTTAAGAAGTACGCCTTAATAGTCTGTAACAGCTTTCTTGATTGCGATCGAGTAAATAATCCCTTTTCTCATCATTATTTAAGATGCTAAACTATTATTTCTATTGGAACAGCGGTAAACAAAACTCCTATCAGCCCCAGAAGATTTCTTTCCTCTTTTATCCCACAGCACTCAAAAAGAAGCAAAAGACAATTCGGTGTGTTACTGGGGGTCTATACTATCTCTCAATTCAAGATTTTTTTTACCTTCGAAATTGGGAATGTGTTTTATCTGAAGGGTTTCTCTTTTTTATCAACATGGCCTAGACTTCGGTTTAAGGTGGCTATTTATTTTATCCGCGATATACTGGTAGTCTATTTTGGAAGTTTGAAGAAAGTCTGCTTTTAAAAGGAAACAGACCTATTTTATAGAAAAAGGGAGTGTTTGTCTTGGCCAGCATTTTATGTGATAAAACGATTTGAGAGAAAAGTTCAATTTTAACGCTTAATATTTCGTTTGACAAAATATTTATTATTTGTCAAAGTAAAATTTTGATGCCTTTTTATAAAATGATTTTATTGTTCTGCTAATTGTATTAACGTTTAAAATTAAATGGTTCGTAGTTTATTGATTCCTATGTTAATTCAATATTTTAAAATTAAAGTTTTCAATGTTTATCATTTAAATTATTAAAAATTCCACTGATAATGAGCAATTCTTAAATATATATTTGTCATACTTCTATCAAAGCGTTAAAACAAAGTAAATTACTACAGAGTAACTTAAATTTTAAAATGATTGTTAGGGTCAGAAAAAAAACCTGCAAGCAATATTTCTATTTAGTATTTAAGAACTATAAGAACTCATTTAAAACATTGAAGTAAACAAAATTTGTCACCTTATAGTTACAAGTATATTTCGTAATTTAACGACTAAACTTTTAATGTACAGTATTTTTTTAATTTTTACGACAAACATAAATTGTGGTTATTACTTATAGGTGTGCTTAATTTTGAAAAGTAAAGTTTAATTAGTATAATTTACAAAAAAGCCAAATAAATTATCTGCTATTTAAATTTAGGGATATTAAAAGTAATCGCTTTATTTACTATTTTGAAAAATAGAAGTTTACTCATACTCTATAATGCTTCTACTTACAATAAAACTAAGCTTTTTTTGCATTAGTACCGTTAAATTTATCTATCCCTGTAGTCCGGTCGCCAAGCCATGGGACCTGGAAATAGGGTACAACTAATATTTTATGATTGATTCTAGTACTATTTGATGTACTGAAACATAATATGAGGGGTGCCAGAGTGGCACCTTTGGGCAAATTTAAATATCGAACGTCAAAGTTCTATTTAGTAAAAATAGTCCATTAACCAGGAAAAAAATATAGTAGTCGTTTTTTCGACAGATTTGTATGTTTTTGAGGGTGCTGAATCCGAATCTGACATTTTCAGCTGAAATTTCGAACGGCTTCATTGAGAATTTTCGAGATTTTGTCAAAATTTCACCCTTTTTTACGGTTTTATGCTCATAAAACAAAAGCTACGGGTTTTACAAGAAAATGTCTAATCACAAAATTAAAGTTTAATTAACAGGCTACAAAAAAGTCAATTGTAACATTTTTGTCAGACGAATAGTTTTGCCGCTACAGCCCGCTAAAAGAAGAAGCAATTTTGACCAGATTGGGAAAAATTCGGGATGTAGTGCCTGCATCTAGTGATTGGGTGCAGTTTGGAAACATATTACCTAAAATGAATGTTTTTCTAATTCGTACGATTAATTCTAGTACTATTTGATATAGGGGAGAGTGGGGCACCTTGGGACACTTTTTACTAAATTATTTTTCTAATTTATTTATACCGTTATATTTATTCAAACATAGCTAATATATTAAATATAGTCCTTTGCGCATCTAATAAAAAAAGTTCCGACCAATTATCTCTTTTAGGGAATTCATAATAACAAATTTAAAAAACCTCTTTTAATGTCCCAAGGTGCCCCACTAGTGGTCCACCTTTGAACACTTCCAATAATAACATAAAAACTTATGTTATTTTGAATAAAAAACTATCACATTAAATTATGATAAAGCTATGCTTACTAATCTTAAATTGGCCATCAAATTTATTTTACATTCAAAATGTTTTACTGATTTCCTCATTTTTGTCATGACGAAAATCACTGATTTTTTTTGTTTCCTTCCAAAAACTTTTTCGAACCAATTTCTAAATTATAATCCTCTTAATTCTTAAATTAATTAATTCTTTAATAAAAATTATTTTTGTTTTATTCTTGAAAATTTTGGGGTATCTTTCAACAAGTCCCAAGGTGCCCCACACCTGAGTGTCCCAAGGCGCCCCACTTGACGCTTTGAATATTAAACTTAATTACTCTTTTAGGTTTAACAATAAATTTTCTTTTTCTTTTCTAAAATATTAATGTATACACATATTTTATTCTCAACAAAATTATAATAACATAAATAAACCTCTTTTATTAAAAAAATGCTTTTGAAACTACAAGTGATTGTAACTTTGCATCACGAAAAACAAGAAAACATGTAAATAATGAACCAGACACACCAAAGATTCCAAAACACGTTGAAGAGTAGATTTTAGTGTCATATATTAGTACCTATATAAGCACGAGTTCATAACTATAAAATTGCGTCTGAAAAATGGAGTGTCTCAAGGTGGGCCATGTCCCAAGGTGCTCCACTCTATCCTACTGTATCATAATATGATAATATGAGGGGTGCCAGAGAGTGGCACCTGTGGGTAACTTTAAGTATCGAAGGTCAAAGTTCACGGGATCAAAAAAATAGAAACCACCCAGTTTGTTGCGAATGAAAGGGAGTCGGCTGACCAAAATTAAATATTTGTAGTTTAAGGTGCCTGCCATCCTTGAAAACGTGATTTCTGAAAGTCCTTCCTTCCTTATACACACACACACACATTCCTTGTATTTGATAGGTATTTTGAGTACAGTTCAAAAAGTGCTACGCGATCAAAAAGAGGAGTTGACAGTATTTTCATGCAACTAAGAGCAGACACACCTCTCCCAAGTCGCAACAGTATATTGACCCATTCATGCAATAAAATACAACTAACAACCATGATTTGACAGCTTTGCACTTGGATCGCAGCAGCATATAATTCCCTCCACCTTTGAATCCAACTGATTTTGGATGGGCAAAGAATGAAACAACACACTCTTTGGTACCCATCCAACTTCCAAGTAACAAAGGGTTGGCACCACCAGAATTGCTGAAAAGTTTAAGATGCAGCTGCTCAAGTGAGAAGCCATGTTCAACAGCAAGGTGCAGTTGTGCACATGTAGGTCTGCCTTGTAAAGAATTTTGCGCGTGCGAAGGCAGCCTATTGATGTGTTTCAATTTGAAGACTAATGAAGCCTAATTTGATGATAGTGACAGTTAAATGTCGACTATATAAAATATTCTGTAATTTTTAATTAAACTTAGAGAACAATATAAACTTGTTATTTATTACCTATTTTACCTGTTTCAATTTTTCATATTTAATGTAATTCAATGTTTCATATTTTATGTAATTCAAAGTTTCATATTTTATGTTGAATTCTATATATTCTATAATGGAAATTTTCTATATATTTAATATTGGAAAAAACTATATTTAATTTTGGTCAGCCGACTCCCTTACATTCGCAACAATAATATGTTTTTTTTTTTAATCCCGTGAACTTTGACCTTCGATATTTAAAGTTGCTCAAAGGTAGGTGCCACTCTGGCACCCCTCATATTATGATACAGAATATCAAATAGTACTAGAATCAATCATACGAATTAGAAAAACACTCATTTTAGGTAATATGTTTCCAAACTGCACCCAATCACGAGATGCAGGCACTACAAAGAATAAAACAAAATTAATTTTTATTAAAGAATTAAATAATTTAAGAATTAAGAGGATTATAATTTAGAAATTGGTTCGAAAAAGTTTTTGGAAGGAAAAAAAAAATCAGTGATTTAGTACGTCATGCAAAAATGAGGAAATCAGTAAAACATTTTGAATGTAAAATAAATTTGATGACCAATTTAAGATAAGTAAGCATAGCTTTATCATAATTTAATGTGATAGTTTTTTATTCAAAATAACATAAGTTTTTATGTTATTATTGGAAGTGTTCAAAGGTGGACCACTAGTGGGGCACCTTGGGACATTAAAAGAGGTTTTTTAAATTTGTTATTATGAATTCCCTAAAAGAGATAATTGGTCGGAACTTTTTTTATTAGATGCGCAAAGGACTATATTTAATATATTAGCTATGTTTGAATAAATATAACAGTATAAATAAATTAGAAAAATAATTTAGTAAAAAGTGTCCCAAGGTGCCCCACTCTCCCCTATATCAAATAGTACTAGAATTAATCGTACGAATTAGAAAAACATTCATTTTAGGTAATATGTTTCCAAACTGCACCCAATCACTAGATGCAGGCACTACATCCCGAATTTTTCCCAATCTGGTCAAAATTGCTTCTTCTTTTGGCGGGCTGTAGCGGCAAAACTATTCGTCTGACAAAAATGTTACAATTGACTTTTTTGTAGCCTGTTAATTAAACTTTAATTTTGTGATTGGACATTTTCTTGTAAAACCCGTAGCTTTTGTTTTATGAGCATAAAACCGTAAAAAAGGGTGAAATTTTGACAAAATCTCGAAAATTCTCAATGAAGCCGTTCGAAATTTCAGCTGAAAATGTCAGATTCGGATTCAGCACCCTCAAAAACATACAAATCTGTCGATAAAACGACTACTATATTTTTTTCCTGGTTAATGGACTATTTTTACTAAATAGAACTTTGACGTTCGATATTTAAATTTGCCCAAAGGTGCCACTCTGGCACCCCTCATATTATGTTTCAGTACATCAAATAGTACTAGAATCAATCATAAAATATTAGTTGTACCCTATTTCCAGGTTCAAGCCTATTTTCTCATTTGGCGACTGGACTACTGGAAAAATCTGAATAACAATTACAACAACTCAGACGTTTTTCAAGACATCAAACACAGAACATTCTTCACGACCATACACAAACAACGTTTTTTTCAATAAGTAATTCCACTCAAACAAAAAGAAAAGTGTAATAAAATTTCAATTCAGACATCCAAAGCAATAGATGAGGCCTAGTTATTCCTCTCTATTGCACCTCATTATGCAAAGGATTTCGAAGAAGTCCTCTCCCTTCAACCTGCCTTTTCGTTGTTCTAACATTCATTCTGAAATTCTATTGCACGACCATTTGCATTTCATTACGTTCCTCGCTGTTTGCTCCAATATTTATTACCTTCTCGTTTGTGAGTTAGACGTTTGAATTCATGCATCTTTCGAGCTCTTTTATCTCCGTAATGATGTTACATTTGAAATAGAGCGTATATACGTCTCCTATACATGCGATCTTGATAAATTGTTGTGACAACCCGCGCAGTTCTCCCCTTTGAAGATAGGATTAAGTTATTCTTGTTTATTATTTCATTAAAGTAAGATAGAAGAGGTGATATGGTTACGTATGGATTAGTTAGTATGAGTTTGAGTAAAACGTAATGGTTAATAAAGTACTCTAGTATTAAGAATGAATTGACATTTTCTTTATGTTTTAGAGTAATGTATGAAAATTAAGATATATGTGAAGATATAGAAACTTCAAACTTAATTTTAAAGGAATAACGTCTTGGGGTTCAACACTCTGTTTTGGGTTGTTCACCCTACCAGGCGGTTTTCTGGGAATTTTTTCGAACAACACATTCCAAGGGATTAAGAGTGAGGGTGGCACCCTCCCGGAACCCTGATTGGTCTGAACTCTCCCTAAAAAACTGTCTTCCACAGTTTCCACAGTTCCTGTTGGTGGTGGCTTTTTGATACAAAAAACAAGTAGAACCTAATTTGATGTCATGTAAGGTGGTTGCCCCTTTCTGTGCTCCGGTGCGGTTACAACTTGTAAATATCTTGTGTTTACATAGCTTAAATGTTCTAATAAATTAAATGAAAAAGAAAATGGTCATCACTGCTAAATGACCCAGTCAAACTTCTGGAATCCACCTCATATATATCTCGATATTATCTAGTTTATTATTATCATCACAAAAATCGTTTGGGTGGTTTGAACGGTTTCACAACGTTTTTAGTTAATTTTTATGCCAATTTATAAGTTACACAGCAGTTATAAACACATATATATTTTGACATATTTGACCACAGTTGTTGTGAGAACAGATAGCTTGGATACAATCATGTCACTTTATTTTAAAATGAATTTAAACACTGGAAACCTTAGTAACAGAGCTGATCAATGGAATTTGCAAAACAGCTACAGTCTGATTGCCAAGACAATCAAATTGTTCGCCGTTAGAATAACCACTGAAAGATAGAGCTTTCCGCGGTTCGAACCACCTCATTATGTCAAAACATTCCATACGCGAGAATTCACTAATTCAGTTGCATATTCAATGAGGGTGCCGAGCTTATCAATGTCCTGATTGGGTTAGGTAATATACAATACATACGTCAACTGCGGAGACAACCCAGCATTATATGCACGAAGACAACTGCGTCTGAATAAATATCTACCATTGGGAGAAAGAGGTGTATAAAATGGAAAATTTAGGATAAAATTTTTTATTTTAAGTATTGAATGCGTCTGTAACAAAGAGTGTATAGTGCTGTCCTTTAAAAACAACCCACTCCAAATTGTACCCTAAAAACAACCCATTGAGATTTTTTAATTAAATAATTAAAATAATTTTACCATCTCATATACCCTGTCCTTCTATGCCCTTTAGAGTGTCAGGGGTGTAAAAACTGGTCAAAGAACGGTTTATTTACTTATTTTTTAAACAAGCTGAGAAAATGTAGATTTTTGACAAAAAATGTGCTTCAGATTTACAGATTTTGTAAAAATGTATGTTATAAAGACTTTAGAGCATTTTTCGCGCGTTTTTATGTTATCTCATTACTATGAGAATAAAATATTAAAGTTTTAGCTCAGTCCGCCAATTAGAGTCCTTCTAGGAAAAAGTTTTTTTTTTTCAAATTCTTACTTAATTGGCTGCCAATTTGTAATGGATAGTTGTAATTAAAAATGCTTAGCACTAAAATGTTAGGAAGAATGAGCCGCTAGTACAATTTTTTGTTCGATTTAATTATCCTTTTTATTAAGCTTTTAATGAAGAAAATATGAAACAGTGGGTTGTTTTTAAAGGACAGCACTATACGTCTTCTATTAAGCAAACCAGTTAGTAAAATCCCATTTAAAAACACATCCCATTTAACAAATGAAATCAGTATTTTCTGTGTATTAAAATATTAATTTATGAGGATTGAATGCCCTAAATTAGATCTGCCAACCTAAAATGTGATGCTAACCAAAATTTCGATAGAAATTCTCAATTGTTTGTTCATCAAATTTAGGAAAAATTAAATATAATAGAGGAAGTGAAAAAACGTATTGTAATGATTTCTACGAAAATTCTGTGTTTTGGATAGTTTTAGAAGGTTTTATAGTAAAATATCGTGTATGTTATTAAATATTTTGAGTTTGCCTTGTAAAAATTTATTTTTTCATTTGAGAATCTAAATACTTTAAATATTTTAAAAATGCATCTTTTATTTAAAATTCTTCAATATTTTTTCCACTATCAAAATCTTTCAAGATTTCAAGACAAGCTCGTACAACATAAGGCCTTCTATCTCTCTTTTTGAGACCCGATAAACTCTAATAATAATTCAAAATTGAAGTAATTGACAGACTTAATAAAAAGAGACATGAAATTTTGTGAATAACTAAGAATTTCACTTGCTAGAGGGTAAAGTTACACTGTTAAGTTCCCTTATTTCCAAATGTAAATAATTGAAAAGGCAGATATTAAGTTTTATGAAAACTTGTATTCATAAAGCGATAAAAATAAACCATAAAATTTGGGCGATATTTGAATATTTGGCGTCTTAAGCAGCTTAGCAATGTTTAAAGGGATAGTTACCATAAAGGAATCTAAATTTTTATATTTTTATCGATCTTTTGGCCTGTAAGATCAGACTACATCGATTTTCTGGTCCATCGAAAGTTTGTTTGGTATAATTCAGCAACTTAAACAGATAAAGAACGTCTTTAATTGGTACGATGATTGAGTGCCCTGTCACAACGCAACCAGATGTGTTTTAAATAACATTGAGAGCACACTATGC
Organism: Tetragnatha montana; assembly: GCA_963680715.1. Classification (NCBI taxonomy): domain Eukaryota; kingdom Metazoa; phylum Arthropoda; class Arachnida; order Araneae; family Tetragnathidae; genus Tetragnatha; species Tetragnatha montana. Next base: position 60,467,140 of record OY796677.1, on the reverse strand, counting down.
CAACAAACATGAAAAAGTCATTTTTACATCAAACTAGCATTCTTATTTGCATAGGAAAACAACACCAAGAAACCACACAAACTTCCCCAACAACTTCCAAAACCACTCAATACTTTAATTAGAAAGCAACGGAAAACCATCGGGCACGATTTCTGCGCGTCGTCGGGCCGAAAATGGGTCCTCATTTGCGTACTGCTCATTACAACCGCCGTATAAATGGCCCCATTCTGCTCCGAAAATGAATTACTGGTTATTTTGTTTACCAGCGAAGTACTCTACTTAACGAGGGGCCCTGCTTATCTGTTGTTCTTCGATCTGATGCTGTTGTCTATATGGAGAATGAATGAATGAAAAATGCGTGGGGAGGTTTATGCCTCTGTCTTGAGAGGAGGGCATACATCAGTGGGGACTTGGGAAGGAAGAATTATGTGTGGGATTTATATACGGAGAAGTGTGAATAAATTATGGAAGTATGGAGGATGAAAAGTGATTATTAATGAACGTGATCCGATAGACTTTATTTTGGAGATTGTTCGTTATTTATTGAATACCAGAATGCCAGAATCTTCTACTTTGATTGTTTTATTTGTTTTTAATGATGATATTAGAAAGTGAATTTTTCTATGTTGAAATTGCTTGAAGAAGATTACTATTTGCGATGTGAATTTCTATATTTGATTTGGTAGTTATGTATACAGATAAAAGTCATTCTGAAGGCATTATTACCTTCTGATGAATTTATGGAATGATTATTGTTGAACTGGGGGTAATCATTGGAAACTGTTTGGAACATAAGTTACGACTTTTGTGTGTAATTATTAGATATATCTGAAAAATTACAGATTTGATAGGATGTTTGTGTTTTATGATCTTTTAACATTTACAAGAAATATTTCTTATATTAACTTAATTTTTAGGTCTTAAAAACGTTAGTTACCATGGTTGGGATGTTTACATTCCTTACACGGAATCAGGCACACGCCAGTTTAACAAATTTTGATTTGTCATTATACAGCGATGTTACCACGAATAAACAACCATCATAAGTTGTGTAAAATTTTCTTATGGCACAGATTCCATGTAACGATTAAAAATATGCTCCCCCCAGTTGTAGATTTTAGTGACTTACATGTTATCGATGACATGAGGTTGATCACTACTGCTTTTGGTGACTATGGGCATTATTAACCTCAATAAAAAAATGTTGAATAGTACTTTTGTAATTACACTCAATTTAACAGAAAAGGATTCTATTAAATTACCTGGTATGTGGAATTGCGGCACGTTGAACTTTTTCAGTGTGGATAAAAATTACAAATTGGAGATAATTACAAATATATCATTGTTTGTTATGTAAGTAGTACCTTACTAACTAGTTATAGGGGATAATGCGCCTAATGTTACATTCATTTACTTCAAAAGATGTTATTCATACATAATTCAAAAAGAATAAGTATCGTATTAAACTAAGCCTATCTACCGTTATATCTGCGATTTTATTTATGATAAATAAGTTTTTATTTCAAAATAAAATTCAGAAATAACCCCCAAGACATTCCAAAGCAGACAGACACCAGACGACAAAGGAGAGTGAAATTCGTGGAATATTCCGCGATTTTATTCGGATTCTGGAAAACTGAAATACTATCAGACACATTAAAAAAACAAAGGGAAATTCGAAACAACATGTAGTAGCTAATGGATTAAATGTTTACATACAAAAATACCATTCCCAAGGCGCAGCTAAAAAATGTCCCGAATTTGAGCTTTGAAGCGAGCAGCATTGGATTCGTACGGGGAGCATCGGTTGAAAGAAACATCTGAATTTTTTAAACTCCATCGATTTTTTCCACTGCGACCGTTTCTTTTCAGTCTTGGTGGAAACAAAAGATCTCTCTAAAGAAGGGATTCCTTTGTGCTCTATTCTAGTTCGGTACAAAAAGCATTAGTTATAGTTGGGTTGCTTTAACAATGTGTGATAATGTAGTTGGATATTGGTTTTTCATTAACAAAAATATATTTGTATGTACTACAATTTGTTCAAACAATGGAGTGATATGAGATAAGTTTTAAGTCTTAAAATAGGCATTCTTTTTATTTATGTTTTGAACAACTACAACTACATGAATATCGCTTTCGTTTCGCTTTGCTTTTGTTCACATTGTTTTCACGTTGCTTTTGTTTAGTAACATGTATTTTTAAAAATGTTAATATCATCAGTTTTTTTTAAACCAATTTGAGGTTCTGACACACGTTAAAGAAAAATGGTTGAAATGGGCATTATATTTTGGTTAAATATATTTTTTAATCATTAAGTCTAAATGAAAAGGAGGGATATTTCATCGTTTACATTTAGAAGTGTTTTTATAAATGTAAATATTGTAAGGGACTGTTGAATTGTTTCTGTAGGGGGAAAATGCTGCACACGCTTTTAATTTCTATTGAAATATTAATCGATTTATAATTTGATATTTTCCAGTCTTATTGGATTGGTTGAACGGGTTAAATTTAGTTTCTTTGAATGGAATTTGAATGAAAATTTTTAGAATTATTTAATAACCTTTGAAAATAGGTAATTTTGAACTGTAAAATTAAGTCGAAATATATTCGGACTAAAATAAAAAAAAGTCAAAACTTAGTATTTCATTCAATTCCTAAACGTGTGATGGGTTTAATCCCCCATCATTGGGATACCTTACTCATCTAACTAAAAAAATTTTAAAGAAATTTGAATAATAATGAATGATTATTACTAAATCAATCAAAATCAAATTTTGCCCAGGCCTAGTGGCCTATCAGGTGGTGCCCATCCCCGTTGAATTATTATTATTACTGTTTGCAAAAATATCTTGCATCAGTTTTCTTTCAATCCGTCTAATTTACTACCTTCCTTCATTCAAAGATCCATTCCTTTTTTATGCAAAAAAACCACCCAAAAACCCTTACTAAATTATCCCCCACTTGCACAACACCATCGCAAAAACGCCTCGGAAATGTAATTTGATTTGCTTGCGAATAAACCAAGACCAACCTGCAGAGAAAAAAGAAAAGAAAAAAGCAAGAGGGGGAAAACAAGCACCCATTATCTTTGACACTTGCTTCAGTAAAGAAGAGTGATGCCGATCTTCTTTCAACGGGATTTTTACGCGGTAGTGCAATACAACATAAGAGTGGTTAGGAAGAGAGTTGCTGTGCTAAGATCTAAGCACTAGGAGAGTTTGCGAATGATTGATGGACAGATTACGATTGTAATTTTCCGTGCACTTTTATGTATTATTAGTGGAAAGGTATCATCACTGTGCGCTTTTAGAATTATTTTTGTCGGGTGTCGTATTTTTAGAACCCCTCTTAAATTTTAAAATACTTCAGGAATTGAGATGGATGTGATCTTTATAATTTTACCTTTTTGTTTTTAAAATTTCGTTCCTTCAACTATAAAGGAATATTAATAGTGGTTTCGGCCAGACAGTAGACACTCTTTCAGATTTGGTAAGAGATGGTCTATTTTGGATTCGTCAAAATAAACTAAGTAGTAAATCGATTTCAAGATTAGTTCGTTTCCTTCATAAATCTTTTCTGAGGACCTAAAGAAATGTTTTGACCTTAAAAATGTATGCAGAGGCGTAAATAGGGAAGTAGCTCAGGAATCTTATTTCAGAAAGAAGGATTTTGCACTAAACAAAGGATTCCAACTCATTTTCAGAAAAAAAAACCATTCGAGACCTCTTATTAATATAAAATCTACAATATCGCTTTTATCAGCAAGTAAGCATCTAAAATCAAGTCTAAAAAATAATACGTCATATCCTATCTTATTACAGTTTTTCTTTAAGGCCCAATAATTTAAATTCTGAATTAACTTCAAATATACATATAAAATAATTAAAAAATATTTTTCAAATTTTCTTAGACTTTTTAAATACCCTGACTCCGTTTAGAAAAACACATTTAAATAATTTTTCAATCATACTTCAGTACATCATTCAAAAACTCTTGTGGAGCCCGTATCCGGCTCATAGATCTTTTTTAATCTAGTAATCCCAGCAACTCTTTTTATCAAAATGCCTTTGTTTTATATAATGCTTTATACCTAATCCTTGTATCCTCAAAGCGATTTAATTTACGCATTTTCCAAAAACTGAATAATATCGCACTCTACATTTTCAATACTCTATCTCACTCTAAAACCATAACACCCTTTAATTTATTCTAAAAAAAAATAAGTAAAGGATCCCTACGTTGCCCATACCAAAAAACATATTCAGTCAACCATTTTCATTCAACCCCCGACACCTCCTCGGACATTCACCCCTCGAAACACCCCCCAATTAAAGAACGGCTTCTCCCGAAAACGGGAAAAGGTCCCTCTCCTCATGAATTAAACATGGTCCGGTGGTCCCGGGGCGTAAAAAAAACCGTTCCGGTACATCCAGCTTGTTTACTTAAAAGGTATTGGTTTATTCATGAGTTTCCTCTATGCGGAGATCATTGGAAGCGAAGGATAGACCATTGAGGAGGGTTTTGTTTATTTACTCTCTCTCTTCCTCAAGGTTTTTGTCTGAGGGAGGAGTCGGTTCTGGTGTGATTGTGGGGAAGATTGGGCTGTTAAAGGGATTTGCTTTTTGCTGGTGTTAACTGTGGCGGGGTAATTGTGCGAGGTTTGGGTGTTTCATATTGTGTTGAGGTGTTTTTTTATTTTTAGTTTCCATCTCAAAGGGTTTGTTCTTGTGACGTAGACTTGGAAATTAAAGTGGGTAAAATGAAGGGTTTTTTTAGTGACCTATGGTTTGAAAGTCGGGAATGTCCTTTTTAAAAATTACTTGAGGTATTCTTAGTTACTACTAAATGTGCTAGTTTAATGCCCTTTCATCTGTGTAAGAAGGTATCATGATGTAGTCTGTCTTGAAATAACATCATGGAGAAGGTAAGCGAACATAAATTTAATAAGGTCTAAAAAAAGGTATGCATTACGAGTATGAAAAGTATGTGAAGTGCTTACGGACAGAATCCTAACATTAATTTTTTATCTAAGAACCAGTTACAGTTAAAGTTAATTAAGTTAAGGCGGCGGTTTAAAGTACTGATGATGTCTGTCGGAGTAACGGACGAAACGTCTGATTTTAATCATCGACCATGGCTAGACAGCCCGGACAGTTTTTATTACATTGTTTCCCTCCATCAAAGACTTCGTATTTAAATGAGTTAAAGTTAATTCAGACCAGGGTTGGCTTGATTGGACCCAATTGGGTTGGACCCAATGGGTTTTTTCAAAAAAAACCATCTGAAAAAACCCTAATTTTGGACCCATTTTTGGGTTTTTTCAAGAGCAGTTTTAATATTGAAGGAAAAAGTAGTTTTAATATTGAGGAAAAAGCAGTTTTAATATTGAAGGAAAACATTAACGAAACAACATACCCAGAGCTGCAGTTGAGTGGGTTTTTCCAAAATTTTAACCATGTTTCAAAAATTATGGGTATTTTTTTCATTATTGAATGGGTTTTTTCAAAGTTAAGGATATTTTTTCATTTTGGTGGGTTTTTCAAAATTTAGACCAGGTTTCGATAATTAAGGGGATAATTCTTTAAATTTCAGAGGGTTTTTTTAAAAATATTAATAAAGTTCTTTCATAATTCAGTTGGGTTCTTTGAAGTTTAAACTAGTTTCATAAATTAAGGTGGATTTTAAAAATATTAGTGGGTTTTTTCAAAGTTAAATAGTTTCTTTCATGATTGAATATTTTTTTTTCATAGTTTAGAACGTTTTCTTTTAATTAAGTGCGTTTAAAAATTAAATAGGTTTTTCCCAAAATGAAGAAACGGTTTTATAGGATGAAATCCAAATTGTTTGATTATGAAGTAAATTTTGTTGAGGTTTCCCGAACATCAATGACACTGCGAGTAGTAACAGTAACCCTTTTACTCATGTTATCAAAATAAAAATTATTTACATTACTGAGAGAAAATATTCTGTTACAACCACACCTGCTGAATTGAATGTGAGCTAAGGGTAGAGCGAGTGGAGCACTTCTCAAGTTTCTCTCAATGTTGACAGCATTAGAAAAAAATAATAATAAATACATATAGGTCTTCTTGTGAGTCTTTGGAACACCTGCTTACAGCACTTAACCATGCACTTAACACACAGATTATTAAAATGCAATTTTAATGGTTGTTAATGAATATCTGTTTGGCGAGGACTCTAATTTCGTTGACTTGTACCTACTGTATATTCCTCAAATCAAAGACATGTTATTGGATGCCAGCGAACTGCATAAATGACAGTATTTTAGAACGGAAGTACCTTAATTAACCAACAAATTTCAGTTTGGGCCATCTGGACTGACAGCTGCAGAATGTTTCCATAAGCTTTACCGAACATGAAACCTTTCTTTCAGTCTTTGTAAACATATTAACGGCTTTTGGCGTCGTTCTAATTTCCCATTTGAAATGGGAACTGTGAAGACTTTCCACTCTTTTTTTTACTCACAATGATAGATGGTGTTTGAATTTATCAAATAAATACCCGTTAACTAATTTTTATAGTTATGTAATGATTAATGTTCTGAATAAAATTGAATTATTTTCTAACGTACCGTCAGAACACGAAAGGAAAATAAAAACTGTAAAATAGAGGAATTAAATCAAGGGTTACCGATATAAGGTTTATTAACCTCCATATACAAAAAAACCTCCTTGAAGCTAAAAATTAACATATAACTAAGTTAAAAAGAATTTTTGTCCCATAAAGCTACCGATATCAAAACATAAATATTAAAAATAAATGTAATGTTAAAAATGTTATTATCTCTTAATTACTTCAAGTCAGTAAAATTGAATTGATAACTCAAATTAGTATCTTAAAACTTGTATACAAGTTTTAATCCCGTGCTATTTTTTGGCGGGAACCGACTGTCTTGTGGCGCGTTTTAAGCCTGCACGTCTGATTTAGACGCTTGAAGAGCTCAGTATCTGTTTGGAGAAAAGCTTAAATATAAATTAATATAATTAGTAATTTTTATTTTCGGAAGTAATTTGGAAAGGGCTTTCGACTGACTCATTAAGAGGTAGTGGGTGGTGTAAAAATTGCGCGATCCAGAAAATCCAATGTTTGTTTTTCCAAGACTTTTTTAAAGATTTCTCCGGAACTAACCGTCTTATCGCTTAATGCAAACTATATCCGTAAAGTACTCGTCCATATGTATTAGAAAAACATGATTTTTCTGAACCGGAAAATAATTTATTTTGGGCGGGAAAAATAAATTTCAAACGCCCTCTCCAAAATTAATGTCATTTTGTAACGCACCTATAGGAGGCAAACATAGTGAAAAATTACGCAGGTGATATCAAAACTTTGGTAGAAATAAAAGAAATTCCCTTTCTTCTTTGTCTGCACAACTTAGCCAAAAAGCAGAGTTGTTCTCAATATGAACCAGTAGACTTTTTTTGTGTTTATAAATTCCTGGAAGACGTTAGAATCACCATGGCGACCGGAATTTCTGTAAAAAACTTACCCTATTGGTCAAATACAATATAAAAATTTCAGATAAAATTTACCTGAATAATTAATATCAGTTAACATGCTTTTATTAGACTTGTGTTTTTGACTCGATATCCAAACTTTTTTCCACAACTCGAATAACTCAATTAATATGCGTGAAATGGCACGGAAATTCTCTAGGATGTATATTTTTAAGTCCTCTTTAAGAATATATCACCGAAAAAATTATTTAATTTAGGTAAAGGGGTCTAAACTGAAAAATACGGACATGTTACGCACGGCTATAGACCCCTTAATAATTCTTCAACCATCTTCAAATTCCATATTCTATAATATGAAAAGACATACTTTAAGGAAAAGGTCGTTGACCCGGTGAAAATCGTTTAAATCTAACCTTTATGCTAGCTATACCTTTATTCTTAAAGCTACCCAATGCGCAATCCCCCCCAATACATCACAAGCGAGGTGAATAAAAGCCAGATCCCATACGGTATTCGAGACTAAAATTTTTATAGGGTTTTGGTGACACTAGTTTCCTATCCGAATGCAACGTCGAAATATTTTAAAAAATTGATGCAAAATTGGCCTTAAATTTAACATCAGCACTAAAGCCAGTTCAAATCGATTACTCAGATGAACTTAAGTTTTCAGGAAATATTTTTACTATGGGGCTGTTCAAATATTACGTATGCAAGTTTTTGGTTATTTTTGACCCTCTCCCCCGTTGTCAGCAAAAATAAGCAAACCGCAAACCCCCCCCTCTCATAATTACATAAGAAACCTGCCCGACCCTCCCTCTTTGTTCTTTTTTTGTACGAAATCTTTAGTAATGCTTAGATTTCTGTAATTCATTGTTCTCCATGAACACTAACCTATCATTAAAAACTTTCCTAGTGAAAAATGCTTTAATTTTTTCCCCTAGTTCAGTTGTCCTTTGTGAAATTTATTTTTGGTTGAATTTTGAAATTATTTATCCAAGAAACATGAGATTTTCAAAAATGCAGTCTACCAGAAAAAAAAGAGTTATAATTTGGCTTTTCTATTATTGAAAATTGAAATAAAAGCGGGAAAACATCTGCTGTTTCTTATTTCTTTCTTTCCAATCTTTTAAAAGTTTGTGATTGGTCTGAGTCATAGAGGGTGTGGTGACCATGTGACCAGGTTCTTGGAAGTAGGGAAAGGAAGAAGGATATCAGATGCCTCCAGTGCCTCAAGGGCAGATGAGGTTCGCTCTTTTTTTTTAATTTTGATATGATTTTGCAATCATTCAAGTTCATAGTCAAAGTAACAATATATCAATGCTATATGTTTTTTAAACTACGATGATCCAGATATGATCAGGTAGGGTGATATTTATAATTTATATTACAATTATCATCCAGTTAAATTGAATAGTATGTAATTAAATTTAAAAATTATAAATCTTAATTTTACTATTTATACTCTTTTTATTAACATATGTAAAGAACATAAATCAAGATTAATTGAGAAACTTTAATAACAGTAAAATGTTGGGAAAATGTTACATCATCAGAAAAATTTGAGAAAAAATTACTCCTAAGCTTATTGTTACATTTGATCTCATAGCATTGGTAAATGAACACTTTAAGATAAAAATAAAAACATTATTTTTTAGAAAACTGACGAACTTTGAAAAAACCCACTTAACTATGGAAAAACTGACACTATTTTGACAGAAAACATTTAGCATAGAAAGAACTCACTAACATTTGAAGAAAACCACTTAATTTTGAAAAAACCCACACTTTTTCTGAAAAAACCCAGTTTTATATGGGTTTTTCAGGGTTTTATTGAAAAAACCCGAAAAAACCCAACCCACTTGGGTTTTTTCAAAAAAACCCGGGTTTTTGCCAACCCTGATTCAGACACAAGTTTAATTAGTTCAGGTTACATCATATCATAACAGTAGGTATAGAGTACGAAATTTTATTCTGGTGTCAATTGTTTAAATTGGAAAAATGTGATACAATAGAGTAGACTTCCTCAAACATTTTATGCGGTAAACAACACAATACTGGAGAGGTGAGGAGACATATGTAAAAGTGTTTTGATAGAACATAAAGACATTTTATTTTTTCTGATTAAGAATTTTAAATTATATGTTTTTAAAACCTTCCCTTGGATGTAAGTAGTACCCGATTTTAAATCAAGCTGATCTGCTTTTCTTACCAATTTTACCGTGAATAAATAACAATAAATGTAAGAAAAACTATCATAACATTCCAACGAATTTGCAAGGTAAGAGTGTCAAGTACTTTTCTAGTAACCGTGTGGAAGTTGATTAGGTTTTTTAAGCGATGTTTTGCAAATTACACAAAACAATATCAATAAAATAAGCAACCCTGTCAGTTGAGATATTTTAAACGTATTTTTATTTTGATAACTTATTTTTCCGTCGATTAATCAAAACACTTTGTGCTAACCAAAAAGTGACGAATATTATAAAACAATATAGTTTCCACTTCCCAAACAATTAATTTTGAATTAAAACCTATCTCAGAAGCTCTTAAAAACCCAAAGCTTATGAACAGTTTTCCACTGAAGATCTTACATCTCTGAATGAAAAGACCCAAGCGGAAACATCCCAACATGCACCGCACCACAAGTACCCCTTTTCAAAAACCACCCCACTTAATCCCCCCCCCCACATAAGTCAATCTCGTGAAGGATTTTTAACCCGCGGAATGTCAAAGGAACTCTTAATGAGCAAGGTGGTTTCAGGGCCGCTTAGACAAATAGTCTGGTGACTCCATAACGAGCTTTTCAATTAAAGGAGCGGGCATCTTTTAATCAAGACTCGCCTCAAAGACCCGCTTTCTGTGATTGGGTACATTTAATTATTTCCCTGGTGTTTGACTTGGGTGGGTTTGGTGGGGAAATTATGATTGGATTAGGCCTTTTTTTGGTTTTTGAGGGGGTTTGAGTACGGGGATGTGGATGGTTAGTCAAGTTCTTCGATGGTATTTGGGTGTGCATAGTCATTTGAGTGCATTGGTACTAGTACTTGAATAAGTAAGTTTTGTTATTGCATTCAAGTTTTATTTACTTTTAGTAGTTAAGTTGTTGGATGATTTTAAGCTGTGATATTTAAAATCTGAATAGGTTTTCATATTCATTAAGATATGTAGACCAAAAGAAGTGGGACAGGAATTTATAGGATTTTCTTTTACTCGACTAATTTAGAGAGGTTTTATTCAGAATAAAATTGTTATGAAACCAGGAACTTTTAATACATATTTAAAAAAAAATGACATTAATTTAACTGTTCTATTGGCTTATCATAATAAGTATCGAAAGTATGATACTTCAATTATCCACCATTGGAGAAAAAAAAAGCGTTTATTGTTCTTACTTAAGATAGTATTGTTAGTTTCATAAGTGTAATATAAAAATGGTGAAGAGAGGTGGTATACTTGTAACATGGGGGAAAGGGTGTAAAACCTAGAAACTTATGTGACGGAATTTATGAATGTCCCCTTATGTAATAAAAAAACCTTATCTCTTCTAAGTAAGGTTTTCTTTAGGATAACTGTTTCCTCTCTTTCATGTATGAAAAACAGGGATTTTCGATATGACTAAAAAGGTACCCAGTAGAAGCTCTTATGAAAACCAAACGTCTCACAGCTGGTTTTTAAAAGAGCTTCTACTGTAGTCTGAAATCTTAGATTAATGGTATATTTGGTGTTTTATTTGGGGTTATGGCACACCGACTGATATAACAATATCAACATTCAAGAAAATGATCCAGGTCATATCCACGAAATATATAAGAATGTATATTCCCGAATCTACCTACGTTCATAGGGGACCCAACCATATAACTCTCCTCCGATACCATCTTAATTACAAATAAGGCATCCTTCGAGCTCGATGGAAGCCCAGCATCGAGCAGTTGATACACCGTCCCGCCCTCCCATAATCGTATCTCTCTTTCCCTAATCCTCGCCAGGGGTGGAAATGGGCGAAAAACAAAGAGAACAATCCCTTTTCGGAGGGAGAAGTTAAGCAGTATAATTACGCAGTTCTCTTTCTTTGTGCCGCCGCCGTGCCCATCGCCAGTTGCATTAATTCGAATTTCTCCGGAACTTGCTTAGATGCGAAAGTGAAGAGAGTTGTTCTTTTCTTTCGTGGGGGGGTCTTTGAAGGAATGTCGTTTGCTTGGAGTTCTTTGGATTAGTTTCGCATTTTGTTTTATGGGGTTGTTTGAAGAGGTAGTTTTGGGGAGTCGGTGAGGTTAGAATTTGTAGGGAGAAGTCGTGTGTTGTTGCGCCTTGAAATCGAGCGTAAAGTAGTGGTTAAATGACTTTTTTACCTCATATTTTTCTTTCACTGGATGCGTTTTGCATATGGAAATGATGTGAAGAAAAATATCTGATGTATAAATTAATTAAAGGTTACATTAAATATAGCTAATGACAGTTAATTCTATTTATTCGAATGGACTTAAAATTTCTGAAATTTTTATTTATTGTGCATTGAGAATAACTGTAGTACAGCTGCAACTAAATACAGTGAAACTGGAATAAATTGTTATGTTACGATAAACTTTTTACTAATCTTTAGTAAATAACCAGCATTGTGGCAAAAATATAGTTTTTAATACACTTCTGATCAAAGCAAACTACGGTTCAATATAACAGGGTTTACAAAATTAAAAACAGGGGTAAACCTTTGCTTAGAAGTAATTACAATTCATTAATGAATCTTTTCATTCACTATTCACACGAGGGTTTATATTCATTACAGCCCACGCACACGATGATTCTGTTCCTAACCCGAGGCCTAATAATACGCTTACACGTTACCAAAAAAGCACTAATAACTACTCCATTCTTAAAATCCCAATACTTAGAAAAAAAATTACGGGTTTCAAGTATGAAAGCGACCGCAAAGCCTTCCCCCATTTTTTACTCTCCGTAATCCCACCCTCTCAAGATTCATAATTACTGCCACAAACAAGAAGACGTGGAAAAAGGCCTGCAGCGGAGTTAAGCGATATTTATATCTGCGATACTAAAATATCGACGCCGGTCGCATCATGCATCTTTGATAACCCGAGTCTTCTTTCTCTACGCCAACCTTTCGCTTATCAATTATGGATAAGACTCGAGATGAAAAGAAGAGCTCCTTAAAACAGTGTCAAGCTTTGCAATAATTGATCTCAGCGTTTCCCTCATTGTAGGTTGGTGCGTGTTGTTTTTTAAGGAAGGATTTATTTTCAGTTGGGTGATTATATGAAAACTAGACGTAAAGAGTTCTTTTCCGTGTGTGTTTAGGCGTTTAGGGAATCTTTCTGATGCTTCGTGGTAATTTTGTTCAGTAAGTGTTGTGTATGATGATAGGGCACGATTGTTACTTTATAATTAGTCCCACTGTGTATATTTTTGAAGTGATAGTAAGTGCTGCTAATCTTTGAGATTTATCTTTTTAAATTAGGGTTTGCGTCGATTTTTACGAAATATATTTGTCTAGATTGTGGATGTAAATTAACTCTTTTTTTTCATCATTCTTATAGATTCTTTCTCTTTTATTTGTAAATTAGTAACATGTTTTGTGTTTGGCTTAGATTACTTATTAAAATGATTGCCAGGGGCAGGGCTCGATTTCTAGGAACCTTGGAAATGGTAACCTTGTGTGAGCTAGAGTGTATTGCAAATTAGTTTGAAGTTCTGATCTCCCCTAGCGTTTTGTATTTATTAATGTAGTTTTAACTTTGATTCAGGAAACAAGGTGAATTTAGGGCGACAATACGGTTTATAAGTGAGGAATAATGTTTAAAAAATTATCACTTGCGTAGCAAAATTTTCACACTTTACGTTCTGTTGACCACAAGTTTTGTTACAACGTAATCAAAAACTTTTTTTTTCAGAACACTTCATAAAAGCAGTAAGAAAGGATTGCAAATAAGAACATTTTAAAGGATGAAAAAAAAAAGACTGGTGAGAACAACTTCTTTTATTTAAATTGTTGGTTTTTAACGTGGCTTCAATTTTCTGCACCTTTTATGGCTACCTATTTAATTAAATAAATATTGCAAATAACATTGCAATTTTTTTTCTGAAGAAATGTACCGAACGCCGTTCCATATCAAATTTAGCCCTGATCATAATTGAAATTAAAATTTGTTCAAATAGGTAATAACTAAAAGGACATTTTTCTCTTGTGAATGGAAAATAATATATTCGTGATAAATAAAAACGTCAGCATATTTTAAAGGATAATAAAAAAGAAATGTTTTTGATCTGATCTTTTTTTTTCCGTAATCATCAATATTCTAAACATCTTTACTTTGGTGAAAGGACATACAAAGACGATAACGCCATGAATCTTAGCTCACCAGTAAAAGTATGTATTAATAATCAGCAAACTTGTTGAATTTAATTTGGAAGTCATTCGTATTTATACGGACATGCAGGGGCGGATCCAGGATTTTCTTCTGGGGGGGGCACCACTAAGATTTTTAGCCTTACATGGGACAGGCCGTAACCAGACTTTTGATCGTGGGGTTGACTTATCGTACCCCAACGAGTTCATTTATACGTTAAGTTTTAGATCACTTAAAAGTGGTATATTGAATTAAGTTGCACATAATAATGTGAGTTCCAAGTAAAAATGGGGGTTCTGGGGGTCACCTCAGAAAATTTTTGAAAATTTGTCCCTTGAAGTAGTGTTTCAGCTCATTTTCAGACTCCTTGGGTTACATAGAAAGAGAACTCCTTGTAAACCACATAATTTTCAAGGGGAAAAATTAAATAGACGTCTAAATTTCTAAGGGGGATGGGGGTCCTCTCCCAGAAATTTTTTGAAATTTTATCTTTAAAACTTCCGTTTTTATATCATTCTAAATAACTTTGTGGGAAAAACACCCGAAGAAACGGATTTGATCCTAAAAGTATTGTTTTTACTCCTTTTGAGACCCTTTCGGTTGCAACCGAAGAGGATTTCTCCTTATAAGTAACAGAGTTATGAAGGGAAAATCTGTATAAAAATTTATGTCAAAATTACGACCCTAAACCGGGAAGCCATGATACCCTCAAAAAACTAATACTTATTCACTATGAATGATTTAAATTTCATTTTGAAAAATGATAGTCCACTATCAAAAAAATACAAATACACTGTTAAAACAGACGTAAAAGTTTAGGAGGGGTTTGGGGGTTCTCCCCCAGGAAAATTTTTGAAATTTGACCCTAAATTTTACCCCTTGGAGCCATTTTATGCTGTGTATTTTTATGGATTTTAGTGGAAAAAGAAGTGGGGGGTGGATTTTAGTGAAAATAGAAGTGGGTGGACGCATGGGTATTTTTTCGAAAAATGGGGGGACGAGTCCCCCCGCAATTCTAGCACTGCTTATAAGAATTAACAACATGCACTGCATATTTTAGGAAACTATTTTTTCTGCTTAAATTAAAATTATCTGCCTGAACACATAAAATAATTACAATAATTTAAATCAATGTATTGATTATTGTATTAAACAATGTAATAAATTTTACGTTTGATTATTTACGACGCATATTAAACGGTATAAAAATTCATTTTTCAGCTTAATATACATTGCAAAAAATGAAAGTAAAATAATAAACATACAATTTTTATTTCAAACACACTGCTAAATAGAAAACTTTAAAAGAACACAATTTCTTTAAACTGCGTTACTGGTGCTACGGTCGTTTCGTCAACTCTGAAATTTCCTACCCCCACTCCGTTTGGCCTTACACAACACAAATCCTAAAGCAAAGATGTAACAGAAACCAAAGGGTCAGGAAATTTCAGAGTTGGCGAAATGTCCGAGACACCCCGCGTTAATGCATTTGCAAACAAATTTGTTACTCTTTCTTAATTTTAATCATATTTTACTTTATTTTGAAAGGGAAGGACCTCAAATTGTACGATTTCCGGATTTCATAAACGCAAAACAATTTATGATTAAACTTAAATAGCATTTCAAGCTCTTACCTTTTCAACAGAAGGAGCAGGTCTCTCTTAGTACACGGCTGCCCTTCATTATCGCCGTTGTCACTCTCCTTTCGGCCAAAATAATCCGCGAGGGTACGCGCACGTTTCATTTAAGTTAGTCAAGTATTTTTAATAAATATTCTAAATAAAAATTGCAGTTAGAAAAAACTCTAAACTGCCGGTAGCACAAACTAGCAGAGCTCTGGAACTAGAATTATTTCTTCTAAACAATCGTCTGAAATTCCTTAACACAAAAACAGCATGCGTTTTGGAACAAGGAATTGAAGGAACTCTTCGACTCTTCCCACCCCCGAAGTTTCCTATCACCCCATTGGCGAGTGTTCCCCATCCCATTTGTTTCACGAAATTCTCGGGGGTAATAAAACTCTCCTCAAGTAGTGTCAGGGGTTGTTCGGGTGGGTCTGTCTTGTCTTGAAAACTTCTCTCGTCAAAAGAGGGAGACCGGAATTATGTGCTCCTTTCTCCGAATCGAATCGGGGTCGCCGCATATGAACGTAGTGCGGCGCACCCATCAGCGTAGTCTCGATGAGGGATAGCCGTCCCCGACCGTTTTAGGTTTCATGAAAAATTTCTTTATGGAGAGGTAAAAAAAACCCTTGTATCTGCCCATGGGGGGGGGTCCCTGTTCGAGTAACTATTTGCCTATCCCAAATTCCCCAGTATCCCTTCTCTTCTATTCTAGCCTCAGAAAAATTTTAGAGCCTTTTTATCTAGTATACTTTTTAGTCCTCTGGGGGGGGCACGTGCCCCCGTGCCCCCCCCCTGGATCCGCTACTGCGGACATGTATGCACGTCTCGAAAAGCACAATCTATCTGTATGAAGGTTCGTGTCTTCTACTATGTTGTATAAGTCTTATTAATGTCTTGGCTAGCGTATCTTGAAGATATGATTCGTTCGTTTCTTTCTCACTTTTTATCTGCTTGCTTTCAGTCTTTTGTAAAATCGTTTTTAACCAACTTTTCGATTTGCTTAGAAGAGGTTTGGCCCTTTACACAAATATCAAATTTGCAAGATAATAAATTTTATCTTTTTGCCATCCCTAAATCCCAGAACCCATATTTTTTTTCTTAAAAGTAATCAGTAACATAAAAAACATCAATAGTACAATAGTGGAACAGTACATTTAAAATGGAGATTTCACTCTAAAAGCATTTTTAAATAAGATTTTGAAAGATTAATAATAAAAAAGAAGAGTACAGCTTTTTCTTTAATTGCTGGTTTTCAACGTGTGTTCAATCTTCTGCTCCTAATCTTCACCTATTTAATTACAAATTTTTTTTTTAAATATTGCTATTTTTTTTCTCTCTATTTTTTTCAGGTACCGTAACGACTTAATGGCCAGTTCCGCCTCAAATCAAGCCCTGATCAGTGAGAGAAAAAAATTTTTATCTTAGTGATAAATAAAAAAGTCAACGTATTTTACCCAAAAGTAAGTAAGTAAACCCAAAAATTTATTTATCCAATGTCTTTCCTTTTTCTTCTTTATTATAATCATTAGTATTCCAAACCTTGATGAAACGACATAATTGTCGCTAGAGGATAACACCATGAATCATAGCTCACAAGTCAAGTTATAACTAATCACCAAAAACTTGTTGACAAATACTTTTAACTGGAATAATTTAGCCCTAGCAAAAACTTTTAATACGGCCAACTCATCATTGTTGATGTTGAGGGTTTGTGCGGTAATCTAATGGAAAGTGATCTAATTGGGCTAATGTGGATATAATTGTGTCTTGTGGGTATAATTCATCCATTCCCCATTCTTATTCAAAAATAAAAAATTACATTGAGAATTGTTGGAATATTTTATAATTGATTGAAAAAAATATGACCTCGTTGTTTTGAATCCTGTGCTTTTATAGCGTTTCCAAAGAACAGTTGCAAGGGTAACAAAAATCGACATTAAATGCTACCTAAGTCCCCTACTGATCGTATTTTAGGAATTTCAAGAAATTTTGAGAAATTCAAGACTACAATGCTACCTGTTCTCCAAAAATAAGTGACAATCGCGTTTTTTTATATCTCATTGCAATGATTGGGCCAAATTTTCTTTAATGGCCCAAAGTTACCCCATTTTACGGTATATAGTGTTTTTTATACTAAGTAAAAAATACTGCACTTTTAAAAGAAATCATGTCTTAAGATTAATCCTTTTCTTAGTTTTGAAAATTAGAAAGGAACACATAATACAGTTTGCATGAATTGCATTATTTTACATATGTAACTTTACTTTTACAACACTTTTGTTTATACTGCAGAAGAACACTTATTTGAATTTCACTGTAAAAGAAAAATCAACACTCCCCAACAAATTATATTTTATTAGAAGGGTTCATAGACCTTTCGTAAACTATGCTTGATTAAGAAAATCAACACGGGTAAATTTTAGGATATTTTTAGTACATTTTGGACCAATGAAACTCTAAAATGGTTGCATGCGATAAAAAGCAAATATTTACACTTCATTTAATATTAAAATCATTTCTCATAGCCAAGAAAATCTTCTGAAAAACAATTTCCGAGAAAGTCACTTAATGCATTTTAAATGAGAAAAAAACCCCCGCACAAATATCTATTAAACGATTTGTGTATTTATTTTCTTGATAACATCTTTGTGTTTCTTCCTTTGTTTTTCAAACCTCATAATACTAAGTACGCATCACTTTTAGAACGTACTTTAACAGTTCGGTCACGAAATTCTCGCGTTAGCCTACCCATGTTTTTCAGGTCTTTACAAAAGTGTTCTTGGAAAAGCTTTAGGTGTCTTGGTTGTTCTAAACAAGTATATTTTTGTTGTTGTTGTTATTCTAACCACTATTCTTTGAGATATAGAGGTAAGAAGATATTTTTTCTAAACTGTGTAATGTCATTCGGTATATGAATGTTATTAATGTGGTTCTTCTAAGAGAAATTAATGTTTTTACGAGAACAAGCAGATTTATTAAGATTTTTTTCGTTCATATAATTTAGAACAAGATATATTTACAGAATATTCGGTAACCTTTTGGATCTTTTATTAGTTTTTAAAAAATTACAAACTTTTTAATTCTATGCATTTGTTGCACTTTCATTATTGCAGCAATTCAAATTTTGAATCATTTTTAATACTTGTAATTCCAATTATTTCGTTTCGATGCCAAATCCGCTTAAGAAATTTACCTAGAAATGAAAAGCCTGGAAGTTTATTTTGATGGAAAAATGGGTGTTGTGAAGAGGGTATTTTGTAAATTCTAGGGTGTTTTCGGGAATTGGGATGACTTAATTTGTTTACCTTTATTCGAAATCGGATCCTCTCCTTGTGTTGGACTTCCTGAGGATCAACAGTAGGATGGAATCTTAAGGAGGATAAGAAACAACAACAACAGCGACCTTCAAAATTCTTTGAAATTCTCAATATTCCTCATAAGTTTTGAATATATATCCTGTAAACTCCACGCAATATACCAGATTCCCGGAAATTCTTTCACATTAATTTATTTATGCAGTTCCAAAAAAACTCGTTTAAATTTCGATATCTTATAGAGATTTGAAGAATATACTTATATTTTACATTGTACCTTATCGATATTTGTAATAAGGGTTTGTGGCTCTAGTATTGTATAGCATTATCATATAAATGGACTCCAAAAATTCCATTAGGTGAAATTAGTCAAAATGGCACGCAATTTTAGCTTAATGGTAAATATTTTAGGTGAACATGATGTATAAGTTATTTATGGGAAATATCTTATTTTACCTAATTATTTCCAAACTAAAAATAACCCAAGGCGTTTAAGAAAGACCAATGATTTTCAGTTTAAGCCATATTTTTGTAAAACCGATATGTTTAAATTTTCATTTATTCCTCGCTCAATTGAAGAAGAATGGAACAAGCTCCCAAATGAGATTGTCTTTTCCGAATCTGTGGGTTCTTTTGTTTCCCAACTTAAACAATATTTATATTTTATATTTTTGCTGTTTTAGTGTGTATATTAACCTTAGTTCCTGTATGTATTTATATGAAGTTTTCTTTAAATTGTTTCTTGTTTCGTAACCCCCTACTTGTCCCTTAGATGGGCCGCAATTTGTCAAATAAGTAAAACTTATTTTTTTACAAACTGATTTGACCAAGACAAAAACCCTGCTCCTTAAATATCCCCCCTGAAATCCCAGATGAGCCGGCCTTTTGCGAAAAACCCATGGTTTTTCCCCAACCCCAAAGTATACATTTCTAACAACAATCACATGGCTTTCTGATATGACGATAGATATCCCGACTGCCAACCCACACACAAACGCAATATTTAATTTCCCTTCCTTCCGAATTTGATCAATTCCGTATCCACCCACCGAGACTACATTTTCCATTATTCGTTCTTTATTCTCCCTACGTTACTCGCGTGTTCAAAGAACAACAGGTAGGGTAGAGCCGATTAGTTTCCCTCTTTTTTGCCCTCCTCGTGTGTGATATTTTCCAGTCCTTGGCCGAACAAACATGCCATCCATCACGCTTTTTCCCCTGCGCCATTTTGAATGGACGGGGCTGCTTTCCTGAAGGCAGGGTTGATCCATCAAGTGAGCTGCTTTCCGATGGGGAAAAGGAGTTGTTCCGATCCTTATCTACTACATCGGGTTGGTTGGTGGGAGGTTTTATTCTTGTTCAGGGTTTGGGCTCTTAGTTAATTAAGATTGGTATTGACCGAAGAAAGGCCCCGGGAACATGGACCTCTTAGACGCTTCAAGGAACTGGAACGGTCCCCTTTTACTTTTTATGTTTTCTATTAAACGTTTTCATACGGGATCAACAGTCTCGAAAATCCTACCGAAGCTCTTTGACGGATTTCTTGACATGAACAGGTATGGACAACCGATTTTGAAAGGGAATATTAAATTTTTTAAAGAGTGGAAACGACTAAGAAGCATTCGAATGTTTCAAAGTGGAATTTAAGATCCACCAACAACACAAATAGGAAATACAATAGCTTTTGATTATTTTTTATATATTTGTTTCAAACTATTCCTGTGGTTTGTCAGTTTTGTGAATTTTTATTTCATTTACGGTTATTTAAAGCTACTAGCATTTAAAAATTTGAAGTGCGCAATAAAACGTTTAGAAAACAGAAATGCCAGATTTTAAGTAATAATAGTTATTCTAACAAGAGAGATTTATAAAGCGCTGCTCAATTATTTCAAACGGACCAAGCGTGTTTGGTAACTAAACACTGGGGGTCTTGCGTTAGACTGAGACACCCCCTTGCACCCCAGGGCCCCACGGTCATGAGAACGAAGATGGGCATCGTAGGCCTTGGCCCACTAGAGCTGTTGTGCCAATGAGTTTAGTTTATTTATTATTTCAAAATTATTTTTTTAAATTTGAATTTAAATTTGAATGGTACTTTTCCAGACACCTTGCTATTGTTGTCGTGTACGTCTTAGTGCACAAATTACAATTGCACTAGTGACCTTACTATTCTCCATACGTTACCTACCTACCACTAGTGACCTTATACTAATCACCTTACAACTTTTTTGTGAGGAATAAATCGACTACTACTTTTAGAACTTACAACATTATTAATTATAAGTATACATAATTTGGAATCCGAAAATGAATAATTTCGACTTAGAGGTAAAACGTTACCATGGAAACTCTTTCAAGTGCGAGTTTAAACGCAAAGGCGTCTTTCCTCCAAAATACTCTGTTTTTAGTTTCACGATCTCTTACTTTAATTTCCCGAGAACATGTTCCCTCAAAAAATTAATTACATTCCCATCCAAGTCATTAAGACAAATTGGAGGCCCTCAGTCCTCCCGCTCCGTCTTCTTTCAAGCCATCGGAAGCACTTAGATGAGGTCCCCAGTAATTATCTGCCTCCAAATCAACCATCTCGAGGGATTTTCTGTTCAGTTCAAAGTAGATTGTTAACTGTATCCGAGTTCCCCCTCCACCATCTTTCTTCTAATAATGAGGTAAGTTTGTTTATTCTACCTGTTATTTCTTGTAATTTCAAATGAATGTTAGCAAGCATCATGATTTGGGTGGTTAACCAGGGTTTGTTGTTGATGTTTATTCAAGTTAGTATTGGGTTAATTTTCAAAATATCCATGTTATTGATATTCATATTTGATTTAAACCACTTTTAAAAGAATAGCAGTAAGACACAGTATCCTGAAAGAAGTGTTTATTTATTTTTGTAAATAGACGACATTAGTCATGACGTCACTTGCTTGTTTATAAACGTTAATTCCATCTGTGATTGGTTCCGTATGGAATTACTTCCAGTCACGAAACCAATCACGGATGGAATCAACATTTCTAAACAAGCAAGTGACGTCACACTAATATCGTCTATTGCATACTGTTTGTTTACACCCCACAACTAGGATGTTATAATTAAGTATTTAGTATTGGGTTAATTTTCAAAATAGTATCCATGTTATTAATATTCATATTTGATTTAAACCACTTTTAAAAAAATTGCAGTAAGACACAGTATCATGAAAGAAGTGTTTATTTATTTTTGTAAATAGAAGACATTACTCATGACGTCACTTGCTTGTTTGGATACGTTAATTCCATCTGTGATTGGTTCCGTATGGAATTACTTCCAGTCACGAAACCAATCACAGATGGAATCAACGTTTCTAAACAAGCAAGTGACGTCACACTAATATCGTCTATTGCATACTGTTTGTTTACACCACACAACTAGGATATTATAATTAAGTAAATACAAGAAACTATTTAAATCAAAAGGAATTCATTGTTTTTAAAGAATTTGCTCTTTCCTAATTGCTGTGGATTCCCTTTTTGAATCTGTTAGAGATAATTAATCTTCAACGACTTACATTTCATCTTGTGTTTTATTATTAATTATTCACCCCTCTATGGGAACAGATTTGATGTAGGTTGAATGGTCACTGCTTTAGAACATTTGCCAAGTTGGCTGTCGCTGTGGAGGACCTCTATCAAATCTGTTCCAATTAATGATATTCAAAACATTTATTACATATTTTTATAATATTTTTTTTAGATTCTGCAATATGATTAATTTGAAGGCTTAGAAGAAATGTTCTATCACCTGCCATTTGCTGGTTATGAGTAAGTATGTCAAATTAAAACTAAATTTAATGAACTATCTTTCTAAGTTGTTATTTAAAGGACTCTTTGTTTTAAAAGTCGTTATCTCAAAGTGACAGGGGAGGGAGGGGGTCAGAAATGTTGGGGAGAAAGTGACATGTTTTATGGACAGCCTCCTTAAAAAATTCACTGAAAATTTGTGATTGGGCTTTGCTACGTTGAGATTATAACTTTTCATTGATTGCAGAACTTAATATCTGAACACCAAGTAGCATTGTGCTTTAAAGCAACTTTTTTTCTCAGGTAGCAGCCTCCCCCGCAGCGATTACACCTACAGCTCATCGCCAGTCGCTCCAGCCAGTGCCCTATGATATCAATGCCCGGACCTCTCCTGCCACCCCGGAGTCTGTTTCCACCCAATTCCATCGTAAGTTTCTGCTTTTTGGATTACTCAATTGAAACTGTCGCATAGCTGCCAAGTACTCAGATTTTATTGGAGGGTTCTTATGTATTATCCCGTTGACAGTGCCGCTGAATTCAAAAAATTGGTTAAAGTCTATCGTCTGTTCTATACTTGTGTCGCTTAACGCTGTCGACGGGATATACGCAAGTACCTAGTTACTGAGATTTTCATCTTTACTCTGATAATCAGATTTCCCCCTTAAAACTCTAGTTTTTTAAATTGCAATTAGTATATTAATGTTATCTCAAAGTGACAGGGGAGGGAGGGGGTCAGAAATGTTGGGGAGAAAGTGACATGTTTTATGGACAGCCTCCTTAAAAAATTCACTGAAAATTTGTGATTGGGCTTTGCTACGTTGAGATTATAACTTTTCATTGATTGCAGAACTTAATATCTGAACACCAAGTAGCATTGTGCTTTAAAGCAACTTTTTTTCTCAGGTAGCAGCCTCCCCCGCAGCGATTACACCTACAGCTCATCGCCAGTCGTTCCAGCCAGTGCCCTATGATATCAATGCCCGGACCTCTCCTGCCACCCCGGAGTCTGTTTCCACCCAATTCCATCGTAAGTTTCTGCTTTTTGGATTACTCAATTGAAACTGTCGCATAGCTGCCAAGTACTCAGATTTTATTGGAGGGTTCTTATGTATTATCCCGTTGACAGTGCCGCTGAATTCAAAAAATTGGTTAAAGTCTATCATCTGTTCTATACTTGTGTCGCTTAACTTAACGGCTGTCGACGGGATATACGCAAGTACCTAGTTACTGAGATTTTCATCTTTACTCTGATAATCAGATTTCCCCCTTAAAACTCTAGTTTTTTAAATTGCAATTAGTATTGTGTAAAAAGGAGATTAGAAAACGCAGTGCCCCTCTTTTTTTTTATTGCTACATGTTGAAATTAAAATTTTTCTTGCATCATGCAATAAAACATCTTTTTCCCTTGGCAGCAAGAGCAGCAGCTGCCGGTGTAGTGCCAGCAGACTTCTATGATAGAAACAGGCTGACTAGCCCACGAATTCCCCCACTAACTAGCAGCAGCGAGTAGCTTCTTCAGCGCTAGGGTATGATGTGACAGCAGGATCCAGGGATGCACTGTCAGAAAAGTAAAGAAAAGCTGACGGGTGAGTTAAGATATTATTTTAGTCGCATTGCTACGATTATGACCCAGCCCAGTAAAGAATTTAAAAGACAAAAACAAACGTAGAAATTCAAACCATTTGAGCCTGAACTAGAGTCCTTGGCCAAAATCGAAAACAGCCAAAAGGTAAAAGTCTTCTACCACTGGGTCAACTCTTAGTGAGCGCGGCTCTCAGGGGTGTCTTATCGGTGTTTGCAAATTTCATATTTACTCCTATAATTAGATTTCCCCCTTAAAATTGCTATCAGTATTATGTAAAGGAAATTGGGGTTAGAAATTTTAGTATACTTTAATCGGATTATAAGAGAAGATAGAAAACGAAAATCGAGGTTCTTTGCAGCCATGAGGTTGGCAACTATGCTGTCATGTGACCCAGTGAACAGTAAAACCATTTTACATAGCTTTATTTCTTGTATGATATTAAAAACTAAAATGCAGCGTTAGAAAATGGAAAAATAACTCACTGGTTCTGCTAACTATTACTTTGCAAATCTTACTGGTCCTCAACCAAAATGACTTGTCTGGCAAATTAAAAAGAAAAGGTTCCAATTTATTTAAAGTAGTTACTGCAGTTAAAGTGAATACCAAATATTAATTCTAAAAAACTAAAAATATCTATTAAGTACACTTTTCTTGATGAAAT
Organism: Tetragnatha montana; assembly: GCA_963680715.1. Classification (NCBI taxonomy): domain Eukaryota; kingdom Metazoa; phylum Arthropoda; class Arachnida; order Araneae; family Tetragnathidae; genus Tetragnatha; species Tetragnatha montana. Next base: position 60,442,332 of record OY796677.1, on the reverse strand, counting down.
GTTAGTATTTCTCTAATTGATATAAAATTTCTAAATAGTTATGCAGCAAAAAAAAAAGAGACTAGAACTGGAGAGTGAGATATTTTTCCCCCACTGGTCTGCTGGACTAGTGATTTTCTGAGTAGTGGCCAGAGCCTATTTTCAGTCGTCTCAGACCAGTGTTAATTTTGATCACTGCTGATATGCTATCTCTCAAATGTATATATTATATGTAATTATAGTAGGTTCACAGTTTGGGGAAATGGGTTTGCACTATTTTTCAATTTGCACTATTTTTTTCATTGAGGGCTTATTCCCACTTATTAGAAATTTTAAAATTATATTTCTTAATCTCTATGCAAATGGATCAAAGAGTATAATGAAACTCATGTTTGTTTTAATTTTTTATAATTTATGATATTTACTAATATTTTGCAGTTAATGTTTTCCAGAAGTTTTTAACACATTTAAAAAGCTTGTAAAATTTCTTATTTTAAAAAATGTGCATTTTACCTTGGTTAAAATATAAATATTGATTTGTCAATAGTACATAAACATCAAACCTTGTTTTTACCATTTTCCCCACCTGGCTCTACACATTATATTTCAAAATGAAAATTTTGGCAACCAAGGAATTTACATAAATTGTTTGGACTTCAGTCCACCAGTTGCCAACCATTGGTCTATAATTTTCTGCATTATATTGAATATTATTTAGAATTAATTTTTTAAATCAGTAACGTTAATTTAAACTTTCGGGGTTGGCACTTTTATGTATTCTCATTCTCTTATCACTTGAGATGTTTTCGATGAACTGGCACGTTCAATGGGTTAATGCGAAAGTACTTTTTTTAATAGTTAAAAATAAAATTGCTAAATTTTTTTTGCAGGAGCTGTCAGTTGCATTTGATGTCCCCTGAAATAGTATTATTTGAATCATTTTTTTAAACAAATTTTAATTATATTACATTTTTAAGTTTAGTTATTACCTTCACAGTTTATATTTAATGTATATTTTTTTATATGAACTCTTTAACCTTAATCCCTGTGATGCTAGAAAGCTGTTTGTAAAATTTGTTGTGTTTGTATCAGTTGTTCAATAAACTTGATTTTTCTTACATTTAATGTGTTGAAATAAGTTTTTTAAATAAAAATGTGTCCATCTTGAATTATACTTCTATTTAAAGGTAAGTTTTTTCATTAGTGCTTTAGAGCCTAAATTAAACAAAATTTTTGTAGAAATTAAAATATATATGTATATTTTGTTTTTATGAATTTTAAAAACTTAATTTTAAATTTATTTTATTACTTCATTTTACTGTATTTACTTAATAATTACTTTGAAGTATTCTGTAATCATACAGCATAAAATTCGAGTGACTTTTTGTTAAAAGTGGTGTGTTCACCTAGCTAAAAAGTTGTGATAAATTATTTTTATCTCCTGAGTTATAAGTTTAGTATCGCATTTTTAATTTTTTCGATGTTTCTTTATTGAATTATGATACAAAATTTCCCTGAAAATATGTATTATATACTGTGCAATATTTCGGGAAAAATTTTGCGACATCATATAATTTAACAAAGAAACTCCGAAAAAAATAAAAAATGCAATATTAAACAAACATATTGAATCAAGATTTTTTGGAAACCTTACAAAAACCAATGACCGCAATAATGAACGAAGGTTTTTTGGCATTGGTTTCCGCAGTCTACACGAAAAAATTTTTTTCTAAGGTTGTTATGAAACCTTTCAAAAACCTGGCTAGAGAGCATTGAAACAGGGTTTTCTTGTCTATCCTTGAAAAAACCTGTGCCTATAACCTTGTAGAAGGTTAATCCGCAAGGTTACGCAAAAGGTTGGTAATGTCAACTAGCGTACCTTTTTCTTAGGTTATTCTAAGGTTTTTTCGGGGTTATCGGGTTGCAAATAAAACCCTCAAAAAACCTTTTTCGGGTTGCAATGCAAGGGTAAAAAAACCTTCAAAAAACCAAAAAATGCTATCTGGGAAACTTGTTGACAAATACTTTTAACTGGAATAATTTAGCCCTAGCAAAAACTTTTAATACGGCCAACTCATCATTGTTGATGTTGAGGGTTTGTGCGGTAATCTAATGGAAAGTGATCTAATTGGGCTAATGTGGATATAATTGTGTCTTGTGGGTATAATTCATCCATTCCCCATTCTTATTCAAAAATAAAAAATTACATTGAGAATTGTTGGAATATTTTATAATTGATTGAAAAAAATATGACCTCGTTGTTTTGAATCCTGTGCTTTTATAGCGTTTCCAAAGAACAGTTGCAAGGGTAACAAAAATCGACATTAAATGCTACCTAAGTCCCCTACTGATCGTATTTTAGGAATTTCAAGAAATTTTGAGAAATTCAAGACTACAATGCTACCTGTTCTCCAAAAATAAGTGACAATCGCGTTTTTTTATATCTCATTGCAATGATTGGGCCAAATTTTCTTTAATGGCCCAAAGTTACCCCATTTTACGGTATATAGTGTTTTTTATACTAAGTAAAAAATACTGCACTTTTAAAAGAAATCATGTCTTAAGATTAATCCTTTTCTTAGTTTTGAAAATTAGAAAGGAACACATAATACAGTTTGCATGAATTGCATTATTTTACATATGTAACTTTACTTTTACAACACTTTTGTTTATACTGCAGAAGAACACTTATTTGAATTTCACTGTAAAAGAAAAATCAACACTCCCCAACAAATTATATTTTATTAGAAGGGTTCATAGACCTTTCGTAAACTATGCTTGATTAAGAAAATCAACACGGGTAAATTTTAGGATATTTTTAGTACATTTTGGACCAATGAAACTCTAAAATGGTTGCATGCGATAAAAAGCAAATATTTACACTTCATTTAATATTAAAATCATTTCTCATAGCCAAGAAAATCTTCTGAAAAACAATTTCCGAGAAAGTCACTTAATGCATTTTAAATGAGAAAAAAACCCCCGCACAAATATCTATTAAACGATTTGTGTATTTATTTTCTTGATAACATCTTTGTGTTTCTTCCTTTGTTTTTCAAACCTCATAATACTAAGTACGCATCACTTTTAGAACGTACTTTAACAGTTCGGTCACGAAATTCTCGCGTTAGCCTACCCATGTTTTTCAGGTCTTTACAAAAGTGTTCTTGGAAAAGCTTTAGGTGTCTTGGTTGTTCTAAACAAGTATATTTTTGTTGTTGTTGTTATTCTAACCACTATTCTTTGAGATATAGAGGTAAGAAGATATTTTTTCTAAACTGTGTAATGTCATTCGGTATATGAATGTTATTAATGTGGTTCTTCTAAGAGAAATTAATGTTTTTACGAGAACAAGCAGATTTATTAAGATTTTTTTCGTTCATATAATTTAGAACAAGATATATTTACAGAATATTCGGTAACCTTTTGGATCTTTTATTAGTTTTTAAAAAATTACAAACTTTTTAATTCTATGCATTTGTTGCACTTTCATTATTGCAGCAATTCAAATTTTGAATCATTTTTAATACTTGTAATTCCAATTATTTCGTTTCGATGCCAAATCCGCTTAAGAAATTTACCTAGAAATGAAAAGCCTGGAAGTTTATTTTGATGGAAAAATGGGTGTTGTGAAGAGGGTATTTTGTAAATTCTAGGGTGTTTTCGGGAATTGGGATGACTTAATTTGTTTACCTTTATTCGAAATCGGATCCTCTCCTTGTGTTGGACTTCCTGAGGATCAACAGTAGGATGGAATCTTAAGGAGGATAAGAAACAACAACAACAGCGACCTTCAAAATTCTTTGAAATTCTCAATATTCCTCATAAGTTTTGAATATATATCCTGTAAACTCCACGCAATATACCAGATTCCCGGAAATTCTTTCACATTAATTTATTTATGCAGTTCCAAAAAAACTCGTTTAAATTTCGATATCTTATAGAGATTTGAAGAATATACTTATATTTTACATTGTACCTTATCGATATTTGTAATAAGGGTTTGTGGCTCTAGTATTGTATAGCATTATCATATAAATGGACTCCAAAAATTCCATTAGGTGAAATTAGTCAAAATGGCACGCAATTTTAGCTTAATGGTAAATATTTTAGGTGAACATGATGTATAAGTTATTTATGGGAAATATCTTATTTTACCTAATTATTTCCAAACTAAAAATAACCCAAGGCGTTTAAGAAAGACCAATGATTTTCAGTTTAAGCCATATTTTTGTAAAACCGATATGTTTAAATTTTCATTTATTCCTCGCTCAATTGAAGAAGAATGGAACAAGCTCCCAAATGAGATTGTCTTTTCCGAATCTGTGGGTTCTTTTGTTTCCCAACTTAAACAATATTTATATTTTATATTTTTGCTGTTTTAGTGTGTATATTAACCTTAGTTCCTGTATGTATTTATATGAAGTTTTCTTTAAATTGTTTCTTGTTTCGTAACCCCCTACTTGTCCCTTAGATGGGCCGCAATTTGTCAAATAAGTAAAACTTATTTTTTTACAAACTGATTTGACCAAGACAAAAACCCTGCTCCTTAAATATCCCCCCTGAAATCCCAGATGAGCCGGCCTTTTGCGAAAAACCCATGGTTTTTCCCCAACCCCAAAGTATACATTTCTAACAACAATCACATGGCTTTCTGATATGACGATAGATATCCCGACTGCCAACCCACACACAAACGCAATATTTAATTTCCCTTCCTTCCGAATTTGATCAATTCCGTATCCACCCACCGAGACTACATTTTCCATTATTCGTTCTTTATTCTCCCTACGTTACTCGCGTGTTCAAAGAACAACAGGTAGGGTAGAGCCGATTAGTTTCCCTCTTTTTTGCCCTCCTCGTGTGTGATATTTTCCAGTCCTTGGCCGAACAAACATGCCATCCATCACGCTTTTTCCCCTGCGCCATTTTGAATGGACGGGGCTGCTTTCCTGAAGGCAGGGTTGATCCATCAAGTGAGCTGCTTTCCGATGGGGAAAAGGAGTTGTTCCGATCCTTATCTACTACATCGGGTTGGTTGGTGGGAGGTTTTATTCTTGTTCAGGGTTTGGGCTCTTAGTTAATTAAGATTGGTATTGACCGAAGAAAGGCCCCGGGAACATGGACCTCTTAGACGCTTCAAGGAACTGGAACGGTCCCCTTTTACTTTTTATGTTTTCTATTAAACGTTTTCATACGGGATCAACAGTCTCGAAAATCCTACCGAAGCTCTTTGACGGATTTCTTGACATGAACAGGTATGGACAACCGATTTTGAAAGGGAATATTAAATTTTTTAAAGAGTGGAAACGACTAAGAAGCATTCGAATGTTTCAAAGTGGAATTTAAGATCCACCAACAACACAAATAGGAAATACAATAGCTTTTGATTATTTTTTATATATTTGTTTCAAACTATTCCTGTGGTTTGTCAGTTTTGTGAATTTTTATTTCATTTACGGTTATTTAAAGCTACTAGCATTTAAAAATTTGAAGTGCGCAATAAAACGTTTAGAAAACAGAAATGCCAGATTTTAAGTAATAATAGTTATTCTAACAAGAGAGATTTATAAAGCGCTGCTCAATTATTTCAAACGGACCAAGCGTGTTTGGTAACTAAACACTGGGGGTCTTGCGTTAGACTGAGACACCCCCTTGCACCCCAGGGCCCCACGGTCATGAGAACGAAGATGGGCATCGTAGGCCTTGGCCCACTAGAGCTGTTGTGCCAATGAGTTTAGTTTATTTATTATTTCAAAATTATTTTTTTAAATTTGAATTTAAATTTGAATGGTACTTTTCCAGACACCTTGCTATTGTTGTCGTGTACGTCTTAGTGCACAAATTACAATTGCACTAGTGACCTTACTATTCTCCATACGTTACCTACCTACCACTAGTGACCTTATACTAATCACCTTACAACTTTTTTGTGAGGAATAAATCGACTACTACTTTTAGAACTTACAACATTATTAATTATAAGTATACATAATTTGGAATCCGAAAATGAATAATTTCGACTTAGAGGTAAAACGTTACCATGGAAACTCTTTCAAGTGCGAGTTTAAACGCAAAGGCGTCTTTCCTCCAAAATACTCTGTTTTTAGTTTCACGATCTCTTACTTTAATTTCCCGAGAACATGTTCCCTCAAAAAATTAATTACATTCCCATCCAAGTCATTAAGACAAATTGGAGGCCCTCAGTCCTCCCGCTCCGTCTTCTTTCAAGCCATCGGAAGCACTTAGATGAGGTCCCCAGTAATTATCTGCCTCCAAATCAACCATCTCGAGGGATTTTCTGTTCAGTTCAAAGTAGATTGTTAACTGTATCCGAGTTCCCCCTCCACCATCTTTCCGTGCTTTGCCTTTTGTTTCTTTAAAGTTTATGGAAGAGGACAATTAATAACGGGTTCTCGGGAGCTTTTTTAGAAGATGTTTGTCGTTTATTTATATGCAATTGCGTCTTTTTGGATTAGTTGGTTGGTTCTGAATGCTAATTTAGTGCTGGAGGGATACATTTGAAAAGGAAAAGAATATATTTTTTTTAGTTTTTACTTTATTTTCTTTGTTTATGTTGGGATGATTGTACTTCGGTTAGAAAAGCTTGAAATAAATTTTGGAAGATAATAAGTTTAACAGAACTTCTATTATCTCGAATAATAACCTTTGAAGTGCCTTTTTTCATAGAGAAAAAGCAGATTGCTTTTATTAAGATACGAACTTTTGTTTTTTAAAAATGTTTCAAAATGTTTTCGGTGTCTTGTGAAATTCTGTTTAAAAACGTTGCAACATTAACCCAATTTTAGCGTCTCTAATTATTTTCTAAACGTGAAAGTAGGAAGTTCTTTTAGAAAAAAAGAACTTACAGTCTGATGAGCGGAAAGCGAAATTGTTATTTCGTCACAAAAAAAAAATTTCTTCACAATTTGAGATATGGAAAATAATTAGAATGCAGTAAAAATTCCCTTTGAGCTTTCCCTGAACTTTTAATCAATATACTTCATGAAAGACTCTGAACATTTAATTTTCTTAAATGTTATACGTGTTTAAACTTTAATAATAATTTTCCATTTAGAGTTATTTAATATTTATGAAGAAATTTTTAATTACCATTTTATAAATCCCCATAATTATATTCAAAAGTATGTGATGTAAAATTTTCACAAACATTATTTAACATGTATATAAAATAAATTATTCACTGCATATAAAAATAGCCTTTAAACATTAAATTATTAGATTACTTTAATATTTGTGATAAGTTAATATTTACTCTTACATTATTTTTCTAGCATTCTAAATATTGAAATAGTACAGCCCATACGCTCAAGATAAATATAAATAATCCCTCACTATAATGAAAAGGGGGAATACGAATGCGATGACCTTTTCAACAAATAGGAAGTATTCAATTCACAATAGATCTCATCATTTACGTGAACTAATTATCATTTAATCCCTGGAGAAATGTATTAATTTTATGGGATTAAAATTTAATGGAATCTCTTAAAGGGCACTTGAATGCTTTGAGGACATTATAATAGAATTTGAGTTAGAATATCGTTGAGAAGGAGAGTAATAGACTAAGGTACGTCGAACCGCACTTATTTCAGCGGACCAAATCGTAATAGTGCGGAAAACTTGCCTACCCATAACAGTAACTCGTGTGTAAAATTTTAGCCCTATCAAATAATATCTTCTGTTCTGAACCTCGGCCTAAAGTTTTGACTTTTTACAAAAAAATTGCTATTTTGCCGTATTTCTTACCTTTCCGTGACCTCCTGATGAACAGAATTTTTTCAGGTGGTGTGGTAGGGGTCTAGGGGGACTTTTCCGTGAACCCCATCCTCATACCCCCCTATCCCCCTACGCGGGCCGGGGTTTTGTGGGCGGGCGCGCTGCTCAAAATGTTGGCTTTTCCTCCAAACTCCAGCCCTGCGCCCGCCTTCGTTGCCAGTTTTCTACATCAAAACCTCACGTAAACCAATTATTTTCATAAAAGTGGCCCAGAACCCACTGTTGAGAGGTATCTTTCCATCAGGATCCATGGATTTATAATTATTTTTTAAAATTTTCATTTATAACTCCTTTTTCACAAAACAAGCATTTTTATTACAATCTATACTTTTTTTACAAACTGAAATTTCCAGGAGGATGTCTATGGTGGATGATTTGCGTCTAATTAGTACTGTTATACAGTCTGATTTTGTCTGAGGCAGCTCTTTTCTTGATTTAAGAGAGTATCTGACGATAAGTCGTTCCGAGCAAGAGGCACCACGCAGTGGCATAGCCAGAAAAAAAATCTGGTGGGGAATAGTGTAATTTCGGGGGAATTTAAAGTAACTTTAGTGTTTTCTATTTTAAAAAAAGTAAAATTCTGATTATCGAAGGATATAACCCCCTTTCACTAAGCCCCTGGAATCACACACCTTTCTAGAAGCTCTAGTAACTAACTGTACCCTTTTCTCCACTGTAACGGTGTGTGGTGGGAACTTTAAGAACTCCCACTCGACAAATATTTTGTGTGAGCTAATGTATCAGTTCCTAAGAACTGGTGGAAACGTTATATGAACACTTTCCTAATCTATCCTTTCAAAATAGCGTTTAGTTTGTAAATGCTAAGTAAGAACATTATTATGCCTAAGTTCTGAACACTTACAACCAATTGCTTGTTCTCTTGCCAAGAAAATCTTATTAAGGGCGTTTTTTCTAACAAATTTCCTCTCATAAGTCGTTATGCCTAGCAAGATGTTTTCTGGTAATGCAAAAATGGCATTTTAATGCATTTGTCAAATATTTCACGATACTGAACAGGTAAATATCAGGTAGTATGACAACATCAAAGAGATGCCGCGAACCATCTTTGATAAACTTCTGAAGTATGGTATTGAACTATAGTGGAAAGTATACAGTAAGGAGCAAGTACATGGCATAGACGGGGCAGAGCCCAGAACCTCCGTCGGTTGTTGAGGTACAGGTGAGATATGGTAATTAATGAAAATATGTTTGTTGATTTTACCTCTTTTCTCTTTTGCTAATCCACATTTAGTGATCGAGATATCACTCTGAAATTTCATCTGGTGTGTGATCATGAACTAATTTACCTACTTCCTAAGTGTGCTATTGTCCCCATACCCTATATTTTGACGCATATAAGGGGGGCACTATGCTTGAGCAAAACAGAGAATAGAATGATATCTCTCAAATTTATATGATTAGTTTTTAAAGGAATGGTCGTTTCACAAATCACATTCCACAATTTTCAGGGGGGTTTTATACTCTTTCCTCCATCCATGGCACATTTATATGTAAAATAATATTTATGTCATAATAAGAATAGGAATCAATCTTAAATCAAGGAAGGAGAATACTGACAAAATCTGACTGCTTATAACAGCACTAGTTAGACGCAATGCATCCACCATAGACATCCTCCTGGCTATTCCAGTTGGTAAATAAGTTTTTTCCAATGGCAGGTTTGAACAGTTGTAACAGAGTTTATTAACTAACAGACATGCCGTAAAAAAGCAGATTGTAATAAAAATGCTAGTTTGTGAAAAAGGTATTAAGGTAAATAAAAATTTTTAAAAATAATTATAAATCCATGGATGCTGATGGAAAGATACCTCTCAACAGTGGGTTCTGGGTCACTTTTATGAAAATAATTGGTTTACGTGAGGTTTTGATGCAGAAAACGGGCAACGAAGGCGGGCGCATGGCTGGAGTTTGGAGGGAAAGCCAACATTTTGAGCAGCGCGCCCACCCACAAAACCCCGGCCCGCGTAGGGGGAAAGGGGGGTATGAGGATGGGGTTCACGGAAAAGTCCCCCTAGACCCCTACCACACCACCTGAAAAAATTCTGTTCATCAGGAGGTCACGGAACGGTAAGAAATACGGCAAAATAGCAATTTTTTTGTAAAAAGTCAAAACTTTAGGCCGAGGTTCAGAACAGAAGATATTTTTTGATAGGGCTAAAATTTCACACACGAGTTACTGTTATGGGTAGGCAAGTTTTCCGCACTATTACGATTTGGTCCGCTGAAATAAGTGCGGTTCGACGTACCTTAGTAATAGACACGATAAGTTAGATGATTTATATTCCAAAAAGGATGATACGGATTTTAGTTGACGTTTTATTGTTTAAAACTAAAAATAATTTAGATTGTCTAGTCTTCACTTTTACACCAACATCGAAATATTATGGTTTTTAAATGGACGGTATTTTTTAAAAAACAATTTAAGAAGCTTCACTCTAGTGTCGATAGAGAGGTTAAGTCGCATTGTTTTTAATAACCAAAAACAACTAATAGAGCATTCGCACATGACGTCACTTGGAGGACAAAATCAACGTTGCTAAGACTGTTGTTAGGGGCGGGACATAGAAGTATCCAATAGCAGCATTCGCACATGACGTCACTTGGCGAATAAACAACGTTGCTAAGGCCGTTGTTAGGCAGAGTCATGTGATTGAAAATGCTCTATTACCTCATAATATATTTACTTTCAATAATTGTTTTAATATTTTAATTTATTATGAATGTAATCCCACTTTGTTTTATAATAACATGTAATACTTCTTTGAAAACAGAGAATTTTAGGCAAAACCCCCTTAAAGTGAAAAACTACATTTCGAATAAAAAGAAAACTCCCCAGGGTATCAAAAATTATCCTACAAAAAGTATTTTTTTCCTTTTTAAGTTACGAAATTTATTGCTTTTGTTTAATTTCTTAATGATCATATGATAAATTTTAACCATTCAACCTAATACCTAAAAATAATAATTCTTGAAAGGTTTACAATAAGCAATTTTAAATAATTCTATCAACGTTAACAATATATTAAATATCGAGAAATTTCAATTCCTTTCCTGTAGTTTGTGGTTGATAGAAGAACCATTTGCCCCAATAAGGCCCACTAACGTATTTCACTCCATCAGCTTCAATTACAATAGGAAATAATAAATGTCTATCCCTAAACGTTGTGAGTTCACCCCAGGTACTTGATTCCATGATTCCTGACTGATTCCCATATATATAGTATATTCAACAATCGCCCCGTCGCCCAATCCGAGTCCCGTGCGATCGTTAAATCAATCTGAAGGAGGATGCTCATTTCTAATCCAATAAACTGAGCACGCTTCCTCAATTGCGTCTGTTTAATTTCCGCAACAGTCTCCAACTCTGCATGCAGGTGTAGTCTCATTCGAATTAAAAAAGATTTGCAGCTTTTTGCGGGAACGTTTTGATTTTCGTTGGGGGGATTTATTTAGTAACTGAATTCATTCAACAATACCTACTAACTAATTAATCAACTATATAAGAGTAACTAATACTAATAATCGCTAAGGCGCAACATGAAGGAAAATATTTTTTGGTCATTTAGAGTTATGCATTAATCTAGTGACATTAGATTGCCTGAAATAAGTAGCTTTGCATAAAATACTATAGAGGTGATGTTTAGGAGGGTACGTTATTCTTCCTCTCCCGGAAAGCTTCTTTCTCTACCCCCTCCTTCATAGGTATCTGTTTCTTCTCTGAACTTACAAACCCTTTAAATTTCCATTAAAGCAAGGTAGAGTTTGTAGTGCCAGACCCCCTTCTTTCTTATATTTAGTGCTGTTTTATGTTACTAACTTTGTTCTGTTTCATACTAAACTAAGCAGTCAGCTCTACTGGAGATTGAGGGGCCATCGGAGCTAAAGTGCTCCAACGCCATTCCTCCCTTCGGTGTGTCCTGAAAAGTTGGGTGAATTGAGTCCTTTTACGAATTAAGTGGCAATATGGTTTTTGGATAATTCAATGACTGCCAAGTTCTTAAACTACTAGTTTAAAAATCGGCCTAGAAAAAAATAAATTCTTTCAAAAAGTGAATAAGTTTTAACGAATGTAATGTATTTAATTGAGAACCATTCTTTGTATTGTTAACGTTTCAATAAAGGATAGAAATTACCATGATGATTGTTCTGACGATAAAAGCGTAAAATATTTTAACGTACACAGTAATATTTATTTATTAAAGTCAGATAAACAGATGGTAAAATATGAGCAAGAAACTTAACAATATTTTTCCTAGGAATAGAAGAACTCGGTGTTTCTGTATCTACAAAAGGGAGATTGGGTTGATATCCACGATATAATAGAACGATCTTTTAAAAGGGAGAAAAGTAAATAAGGGTAAGGGGGAAAAGATTGAAAATCAATGTTATATTGATATTGTTAGGAAGAAAGGTGGAAGGATGGGAGGAAGAATCTGAAAGACATGTTTTTAAGTAGTTTTTGTTGCTTTGACCTGTTATTTCTGGCATTGGTATGGAAAGTAAGTAAAGGGGAGAGCACATTTTACTGGATTGAAAGTTAAAAATGCAGTGTTCTCAAATCATTGCAGTGGTGTTTTGAAAACTAAAAGAAGGAGGGGCTTTCCAAACGGTTATACCACTTGATTCTCTCAAAAGGATGGATATAACATATTTTTGAAAAGTTCTGAGAGGAAACTAGTGTATTATTGATCGATATCTATCTCAATCCTTACAAATAAGCTTGCCAAAAAGAAACAGTTTTGCAGTGGGTAAATGAGCTCCCAAGAAAAAGACTTCCGTGCTGGATATATCCCCATTAATTACCGAAACCTCTCGTGTTCCAAAAACAATCTCCCACTTTAACGATCCCATTAGGCCTAGCATCCATGGCACACATTCGTTGTAGGAAAAGAAAAACATCTTCTTTTTGAGTCATCGAACCGACATGTCATCATAACTCCAATTAGGTTCGGAGATTCCGTGACCATTCCACCTTCCCGTTTTTTACGCCATCAGGGAACGACACTTGGCGTGTCGAGGAGTCCCCGTTTGCGTTCTGGAACGATCATCGGCAGGTGGTTCTTTTCCTGAAGAACGTGGAGGTGATACATGAAGAGAGAGAAATGGGTGTGGTGTCCCTCCGTGGTTGAAAAATTAGTGGGCAGTAAAAGACTCTAACATGGGAAATCCCATAGACGGGTGGATTTCGGAGAAGAAAAGTTGCTCTTTCTCCCTGAAAAATGATCGGAAGAAAGGACCGACAATTTTCTGCATGAGAGAAACAAAGACAAATCATTCAGTGTGAAAATAATCCACGTTGGTTTTTCATATGCGATGAGTTTAAAACACTGTGGTTTAGGAAGGAAAAAATTCCAACAGTAAGTTATACAGTAATATAATATATGTAATATGTATAGCTATACAGTAAGTAATATATATTCCATATGCTATGGAGCAAGGGGAGGAGCCAAAGAGAGGATTTAGGGATATACTCCCGAAAACAGGAATTTTTTCTTTGATATTACTCCATATCCCCAACCGATTTTTTTTTCTGGATACGCCACTGCTGTAAGATAAAAGGAATCTTTTATGAAAAATGCTTAACATTATCACTTAGTAAGAATATTTGACCACCGATCTGATCATTTGGTGTTTGAATTCCCGCCCTGCCATGGAATGGAAGTTTTTTCCCCCTGTGTTTATGAAAGAATGTGCCCCCACCCTGTATTGGTGCTCTCTGGGTACCGTTAAGTAAGTAGTACTACTAATCTTGGAATTATAATAGACGGAGAATTAATATCCAAGTACCCGCTATTGGCTATGTAGTAAAAATCCCTCTGTAATATGATTTTAGCTATTTTCGACGAGGTTAAGCCAGTGAATTTAAGGAAGAAAATCGTTGTTTTAGTGATAGAGGTAGAAAATGAAGTTGAAAGTCGGATCTCCTTAAGGATTGTTCCGCTGGTTTCCTCAATGGCTTTGGATATGTTTGGCCCATAAAGATGCAAAAATCTCAAAACGCCAACGAAGCGATTTTTTTGCCAACCGTGTGAATGGCACGAAACGGCGATGCTCATTACAACGTGAGCGAGCAGTTATTCAAAGCTCTCCCTTCATATATTACCTCCACGAAGAATAGCGTGTGCTACTATGGGAAGATTTAGGGTCTCCTTGTGTTGTTTTATTGTCTCCGAGTTGTCCGTTGTGATGTTTTTACGGACTGTGGGATTGCTGTAGATATCGTCTGGTGTCGCTTGATGGATTGAGGTCTGGAGCTCTGTTTGTTGTCCAGACTAATCAATTCTTGTGTTTACATCCTGATGCAGAAATACTACGGTGTAGTTCGCGTGTTTGGTATATATGTTACTGGTGCAATATGTTGCTGGAACAGAAGTTCTCATGGTATTTTTAGTGTACTAGGTTATCTGATGAATATTTCTGAAGTAACTAATGCCTTTTTTTTGGACTAGTCAGTAACATCATTGATTCGTTTGAAATAATTTGTGTTTCCACCGGTTTGTAATATGTTTAAACGTTATTTGAAACGTTTTCTTTGAGGCTTTAGGAATGACACTTTCTCTAGTAAAACTGGGCAATTTGGGCCATGGAAGACACGCAAATGTCAACATTTTTCACATAAAAGTAAAATTAAAAATCATTATAGGATATGTTAGAGTAAAATTTACATACAGCAGATATGTTGCCAAATTTTCAATGATGAGCAATTATAGTTCCTCTAAGTGCAAATGTACTTAAAATAATTTTTAGGGAACTATTTGAGAGAAGTACAGGGATAAAACGCGCAAATATTATGTTGAAGTTTTTCCCCTCATGATTCAATTCCCAACGTATTTTAGTTTTTGAGTAACTAATGAACAAAATATAATTTTTTATTGAAAAAGGTTCAACATTATATTAAAAGTATTAGAGCGTTTTAGTAAACTTCCTTTTTATATTTAAATACAAGCTAATTGAATTGAAAAAAATATTTTATATTGATTGAATTCTCCCGGTAGATTTAATTAGAGACTTTAAACAAATATAGTAAAATGATTTTCTTAAATTCCCGTAACTTTATTAAATTATCTGGTGTATTGGTTTAATTAATGAAATATTTAGTTTAGAGTTACATCGCAATTCATTTGTCATAGCTCTCTTAATTACCTACTGTTTAATACTAAAATCATGATTAACAGAAGTGTGATAAAAATACTGTGTTATTTCAGAATGAAGAAACAAGAATAAAATTAATATCAAACATCAGTATGTTTAAAGAGGGAGCGGTTTTTCTTTGTGTATTTGTATAAAAGCATAGTTCTTCAAGGAATTAATTAGGACAGTTATTTAATTTGTGTGAGAGCTGGTTTCAAAAGTACATATTTTCATAAAAGAAAACACTTTTTATGCATAAAACATAGAGTAAAATTTTTGACACGTAATCCATTAGTTGCATGCATCTCAGAATTAAAGAACTTTTATTATGAAACCTTCATGTATACAAATATTTATCATTCTTAATTAAAAATTGCCACTTGGGTTATAATAAACTTTAAGTAAGTAGTTTTTTAAACAACAAAATAAAAGTTGGAAACATAGTTTATATTTTTTTAAAATATTGTGACAATTTTCTATCATTGAGCTCGTTGCTTCAAAAATGTCTTTGAAACACCAATATTGCGTTTTTATTATTATCAAAATTATGTCTACGAAAGGTATCTTATCCCTCCACACCTAGCAATTTGTTTTTTGAAAGAAGGAATAATTTAGGATACTTTTTTGTGATATGAAAATAGTTTTAAGTTGTGTTGTTATCATAACAGACCACTCCAGTCACCCAAGATTTAAGATAATTTAATTTCCTCATTTCCCCCAAATCTTAAAAAAATAACATTAGTATTTAGAATAAGATAACTTATGGATTGCTTTGTTTGACTACTATTCATGAATGAAATAAGTTTTAAGAAATTGAATACATACCTTTTCATATGTATTCAAAAACGTAAGTTTATGACTACATGAACCAATGACAGTTTAATTCTATAAGAACTCGAATAACTACGATGATTTCAAATAAAAAAAATAGAGTCAAGTGGGTAATTTTGACAAGAGAAAAGAATAGTTTAACATACAACACCGCTCGAGTTAATGTATGCGAATGAACATTTATAATTCAGGGCATTCATAGTCGATAATAACACATCACTATTCGGTCCACTGCAACGAGACACAAAGGTTCTTCACGCTGAATCGACCGTCTAAATTGCGCGCTTTAACGTCTACTATAACTGAGCATACAGTCCCCCAATCAAATTATTTAAAACGTTAAACTTCTTTACTTTCCACCACCATCGCCTAACTAAATCTATCGATTTGCCCAGAGAGTAGATTTGGAGGCCCTTCTGATTGTGAGCTTCCCTCTGCAGCTAAATTTGTGATGAGCCCGACAAAATTATTAATCAATTATTCACTGCGTTCACCTCCGTAGCCCTGTAATTAGGTTTTCCTCCACTGGGGGCGCGAACGTCATGGTTTATGCAGGTGAACACTCTGCCTATTACAAAGTGATTCAACTGGTATTTCGCCGGAAACTGCAACGGAAAGCTTTCAATTTTGGGCGGGCTTCATTTTTGAAACTTTTAGAAAGTATTAGAGCTGTGTATTATTGTGTTATGAATTTTGAGGTTCATCGGATAATTTATCTCCAGGGCTCTTATTAGTGCTGGCCTTATGGACATTTAATTAAGGTCGTGATGCATTATTTCGTAAAGTTTTCTATACTTGATTGATTCGAAAATTTAATTTGTGTGCTTTAGAGTCTGTAATGAATTCTAAAAGATTAATTGTTATATTCGAACCGTTTCTTTGTTGATTGAGTATTAGTAATATTTTTAAAACCGTAAAAGTAATATATTTTAATAATAATAAATAGTAAGGAAGGAATGTTAAGAAAGATGTAGATGTGTAAGCCTCCAACTTATGATACAATTCCGATCACATTAAAATCTCCTTTTTGGATCTCTTTCGATTTTTTTATGATAATCAATACTTAACACGGGAAGAAAAATATTTTACTTTTCAAAGTGTTCAATAAGTTACGTTAAGAACTAAAAATCATACTATTCTTTACTTACTGAACAATTTTATGAATGTTTTTGGAGGATATTTTAGCATTTTTGAACTATAAAAAATACTAAAAAAAATAAACAAATTGTTTTAATAAGTAGATTTTCACTTGAGAAAGCTTATGTAATTTATTAAAATATGCATTTTTAAGGCTGTATGCTGCAGAATATAAAGCGGGAAAATAGATATTCAATAAGACACAATATTAATCATCATGGTAATACTAAAATTAATAAGCTGCAATTTCATACGGTTGTATTTAAGTAATCACTCATATTAAAACCTTAGAACCTTTTATGTACATTAGTTATTTGGAGTAAAATGTTCAAAATAAATTTTCAAAGGAAAAATAAAATCATTTCAAAGCTATAGTCCTTTAGTGATTCGAGTTAAAGGTTAAAGTTTCAAAAAATGCCATAGCCAAATCCTTTCGCTTGGGAAAACATTTTAATTCTGAATAAATTGGTATAATTACAAATTTCCTCTTTTAACATTTTGATTACTGATCAGCTGCATACCATTCATCACAAATCGCATAATTTCCATACTTTTACTTAAAATCCTATGAAAATTTGTTGCATTTCATAGAGCGGACATTTTAACGTCTTCTTTACCTCCATAACTTACAAAGCAAATGCAACGGAAAATTTATGAATGCACCGCTGCTATTACTTCGCTAAAGAACTTTCGGCTTTCAGATTGATGCGGGCGTTCCGAAAATTTGAATAATCTATGAATAAAATAGAGCTCAGTCGTAAAATTTATAGACAAGTATCCGTTTAAAAGTAAACATAAAACGGAGTGCATGTCACAAAATGAAAAATATGGAAGACTTAGTTTATACTGGCCTATGTCTTTATACGCGAGCTAAGAATTTCTCAATGCCCGATGGGTTTTCTCTTTACGAAGAAATTCCTTGAGAAAGAAATGTTGCTTATTCAAATAGAGGTATTTGTTCCGTGAATTCATAAGAAAGTTAAATACGGAAAAGAGGTGTTTTATCCGGACTTTTTGGGGAGGTTCTTGGAAGCTTTGTTCTACTAATATTGAATATCGTTAGTGGATTTTTACGTTTCGGAGAAACAATACTTCGAAGGTATCGTGTTTAAGTTGAGGGACTTTCTCTCAAATTAAATTTGATGTGTGATTCAGGTTTAGGGTTCAGTTTTTTTTAAGTGAAACTAGTCTTTTTTTTAACATTTTCTCTCTAGAAATTGATACTTGAAACTTTATTGTTCTTGCTTATTTCGTGTTGTAGTTTAAATATTTCTTATAAATTTGCTACATCTTAGAAAGTTTATATTTTCTATCTATCTCTTATTAAAAATAAATGGCAAATATTTCTGTCTCCTTTTTTTAATTTTTGAAATAAGGTATTCGTTTTCATGGAATCTATTAGTATTTCTTTCAACTACATTTACTCAATAATAAATAGTGTAAAAATTTACCAAGTAAATCTCTTAGGTTGATAACCTTTTAGTTACACACACAATTGATACTTCATTAAAATTTTGAAAATGTTAACTATAGACTAACAAAAATAAACTCAGTTAACAAAGGTTTAATAGCCTTTCAGATAAACTTAAAGGAAATACAATGATTATGAAAAAAAAATCAATTTTGTTACAGATTTGTTAATGGCTTTAGCTTTCCTAGACAACGTAGAGAACTCCATCGTAACTGACTGAATCCTACTAGTGTACTAATAAACAGACACTTGTATAACACTGTTAAAAACAACTACTTCATTCCCCTAGAGGTTTTTGTATTATCTTCCAACGGACACTTGTCAGACAAAAACTCTTCCCATCCCAACACATTCATGCGTCCTTAAAGCTCCTCTTCCCCAAAATACTTAACTAACGAAGTGCAGGCGGCTAACAGGTCCCCTAATGCCTCCTCTTTCAAGTGCTTCTCTTGGCTAATTGCCCACAAACCCCTCATTGTCTGGAACTCAATTTCAAGCTCAGGGACTCGGCATTGCATTTGTCACTTCTGCTGTCCCGCCTGCTGGCAACACGACACCCCTCAGGAGCCGTTCGCGTGCTCAGTCAAGACACTGAGGTGTCTCTTTGAGGTTTAGAGATCTGTGTGAAGATGTTTGGTGTGGTAGAAATGTCCATATTTTAAAGAGTTATTTTAGGTAATGTAAACATGAAGACTTTCACAGCCGGTTCTATTAATAAGATTCATAATTTTCGGGCTTATAGGCCGTGATCCAGAGATAAAATATATTTATTAGTTATTTTAGGGTTTATAATGCTCATTTGTAAGTAAT
Source organism: Tetragnatha montana (assembly GCA_963680715.1). Taxonomy (NCBI): domain Eukaryota; kingdom Metazoa; phylum Arthropoda; class Arachnida; order Araneae; family Tetragnathidae; genus Tetragnatha; species Tetragnatha montana. The sequence goes on along the minus strand of OY796677.1, from coordinate 60,423,152 downwards.
TAGCTGGTTATATGTTTTGGAAACTAATTTCAGTTCTAATAGTTGGTATTGATGAGTGTTTCTCCCATTTCTTTTCAAAACAACTACATATCGACAGCCACGTTGCAAAAGCCTGTAAGAAAATTTTTTGGCGAAAATAAGGTTTTGAGTTGTATTTGTTAAAGATGGCCTTGCGCACATCTCAGTGCCACCAAAATCGACGCTTCAAAACTTCTCCATGACGATTTGTAATAAAATAACCTGTAAGTTGGGAACCTCCCAATCACCAAGCAAAACTCTGTACGTTGCAGTGACGCTGAGGGGAAGCCGTGTCGTCCTCAGAAAAAGGTGAGTAGCGTTATTTTAAAATGCTTATCATCAAACCATCGCCATGCTTGCCAAAAACCAAACTTGCGATAGTTTGTTTTTTTTCGTCTCCTGAAAACTTTGAAGTTTTGCACTTACAGGCTTTTGTAACGTGGCTGTCGATATGAGCGTTGAACTTTTGATACTGACAAAATGCGTAGATAGAGTTATATTCACATACATAACTCTTTTAACAATTGTAAAAAATAAGTTAGATGTTATTGAAAATTTTATTCTCTATACCACCATAAATGCATTTTTTATTGTCAAAATTGACAATGAATTGTATATTATAATTGTATTATTTATACGTGAAGATAACATCCACCTCGATAGTATAGAACAGTGCATTTGCATACAGCGCTGAGGACACCTTTCAATTATGCAAATATTAAATGGATGTTATTGGATTGGGAATAGTATGGGAAAATCGGGAACTATGTAGGGAACCAAACATTTAACCATTTAATACGTATGTAGTATGTGAAATATAACTGTAAAAGTGGTTACACCTAAGAGTATGCTTTAGTAAGACGCAAAAAATCATAATTTTTAAGCATTTTTATTAATTGCCCAACGGCTTAAGGTCAAATATTTTAAACTTAACTTAAACTTTAAACTTAATAAGGCTTAACTTATATTTATTGTAATCCAGTTAACACACACAGTATTTTGAATGACGTGATTATGGCAGCACATCTCTAGGCATGTTAAAAAAAGAAACAAAAGAAACACCCAAAAGAGAAAAGACATCAAGCTTAAAAGAAATGGGATTTCGAACGAAAAGAGAACTATTGATTGAATTACTATCTTTACTCGTCTGAAGAAATCCCCCAACATCACTGAAACACTTCTCAATCAAGTTTAAAACTACAAAAGAAACTCCGACACTCTCCTTCACAAAAAAAAACAAACCTTAACTCCCTTTCAGTAATGAATACATGTATGGAAAGAAGAGTGACAGTAGTCCTCTTTTGAAAGGAGGTCAGTTGAGTCACTCATTTCAAATGAGTTGGGACATTACCGCCTCAACTATGATGTTTTCTAACTTTAAATAATTTACTCAATTGAACCAATTATGTTCCAAGGAAAAATATTTATCTAACTGTCGTAATAAATAGAAATAATAGCTAGAAAATTAAATAAACTCTTTGCTCAGTTAAGAGTGAACACATTGGAAGGAAGCTTTTATGTGAACTGCATTAGATATGCATTAGATTTTACTAAATAACTTGTGGTTTTCAAAAGCAGTAAATTTCATCTCTTTAAAATTATTAACTGTTACATAGAATATCATGCATTATTGGGAAATCTTGTGTTTTTTAACCCGTTGTTAGTTTGAAATATACTATAATTAAACTTTTTTATAACATGCTAGTCATAAAACAGATTTCTTCTTATAAAATATTTTTTTTTGTTTATCAATACCAACTATACTTAAATCCTTATAATAACAAGGAATTCTCTGAGGATTTTGTAACCCGCGGACCGCTGTAGATTTATACTAAGGTAAAGATGAATTGGAAATTTGATTCAAATAGTATGAAGCATTTTTAAAACGCTCTTTCATGAAGCCATATCCTTAGAAAAAAAAATGACCATTTTATTTTAAGGTCTATGCATGAAGCAAAAGAATTGAACTAATGAGACTGTGGAACACTCATTTATGAAAATGAGTGACTCAAATGAGTCGACTCGTACGCCAGAAAAAAAAAGCAGTTTTTGGGAGTTGAACATCTGAATTTTCGTCACGATAGCCTCGATTTTACCCGAAAAGTTTTAAAGATCCTTTTACTGAAGAGGAGCCAGTGGGAGTTTAACTTTAACCGCTACCCATAAAGCCTAACGACATTTCGTGCTGAGAGAGATTTGGGCTTTTTTTTTTCATTTTAGAAGGTTAGAACATATATTGAGGTTTTTTCATTACGAGAAATGGAGTCCGGATATTTTCTGGAAGTTATGTTCGTTAAGATTTTGTAGAATTTACCGCGAGGTGAATGCATTTGGAAATGATGAGGATGTTTTGGGAAAAGATATGCATGAATAGGGGAGGTTTTTTGTTTCTTTGGAGTTTGGTTTAAAACGTCCAAATTTTTTTTTGTTGAAAGTTATGAGAGTTCCCGAACTACAAGATGTCTACTCTACTTCTGCTAGTTAATTTTTGAGATTTTACCCCAAGAAACAAAACTTATTTTTCGTAGAATAGTGAATAATACTAATATTTAAATACTGCAATAATTATATTAGTTAACCCATTTTAAAAGAAAGATATAATACAAACACCATGTTTAAATGCTTGATTTTTAAATAAATATGTATAAAAATAGTTCTTTTCATACCAAATATTTTAATTGAAAATCTAATAGCGTTGTTGATGATTGTAAGAATGTACGTTGAAATTTGTTTGTTCTAGAGATTTTTCACATAAATATTGGATGAACACAATTTCTCTCAACATTTACGAGCAATAGATTGTATAAATAATGTATTCGAAAATTCTTAAAGAGATAATCATTGCGAATGACTTTGTTATTGCCAATGAATGGAACAAATGTGGCCCTTTGATTATTGTTTGTTAAATTCAGGAGAAAATAGAACCCATTATTGGAAAACATTGTTATACATTTTCAAGTTTTTCTCGCTTTGATATGCAAAACAGTTTAGTAAAACGGGTAAAAATGTAGAACTAAAAGCGAGTGTCTAGAACAAACTGAACTGTTTGTAAAAAAAATACTTCCTTTGCTACATAAAAATTCCATCTACAAATTCGGAGTTTCTAAACACCAAACATTTCGAAGGGATTCTTTAATTTCTCTGGAAAAGCTTTTAGTTGAAGTAAACTAAAGGAGAGAATAAGTACGTGTACGTGGAAACTAAACTTAAAACTCTTAGTTTGAAGTTAATGCGTTCTTTTTACCAGGTACGAATTTCCGTAGGGAAAGAAACTGCGGAATCTTTGTAGTGTACTTAAAACGTACGGAAAGGAAAATAATAAAGAGACAGAGCGCAAACAATCGGCAAAGAAAAGAAACTCCATGTTGCCCACCTTCGTTGTTATTTGCATTTTCTATTACTCATAGCGAATCTCTGGAAATTGGATTCTAAAGACTTCGGGAAAATATGAAGAAAGACTCTAAGGAAATATTATTTCGCATGTTTCCCTGACATTTCAATCCATTATAGTTTTAGGGACATGAATAAAGGAACAAGTTACATCATGAAAACACGAAAGTTTCTGGTTTCTAAGTGAAAGTTTTGCGAAATATTTTCGAAATGATGGCCAATTAGTTTTGAAATGAGATGAAATTATAAACTGCTTTAGCGATCTCCCTCATTTTCCTACGGAAATTATTACGAGTTCTTAACTTGAGAAAAGTTTACTTAAATTACGTTTTCCTAGTTTCTAATGATTTATTTACCCTCGTTTAACAAAAGTATGTAGGATAGGGGTTTAATTTCTAACAAAAGGAGAACCCTGGGATCTTAATATTTTGTACTACTATGTGCATTGATCACCGATGTTTATCCCTAAATTTCAAAATTTTCGTCTTAGTAGCTATAATATTAAAATTGTGAGTTACATTTAGGGTAATTTTACCTCAAAATATGCAAATAGTATGTAAATAAATTTAAAGCAAAATCTTATTTTACATAAATGATGTCTTCATTAATGGTCTTTAGATTTGGCTGGCTCTAAAATATTGGGAAAATATTTTACTTTGTTTAGACAAGTTTAACACAGTTGCGGTTCATGGGTAGTTCAAATGGGGGTTCACGATTAAATTTTGAAAACACAATTAAGTAAAAATATCACAATTAGAACAGAAGAGGGGGGTGGAAGCTCATCCTGAATAAGGTACAAATTGGAATCGATTTATATTAGCTTTTTCATTTCTGTTATTATTGACTTATTTCATTTTTATTGGGGGTTCACGTGCTCATGTGCTCCTATGGACGAGCTGCCACTGGTTTAACGTAAAACAAAACAATGACATTCATAAAAATAATAGTGTAAAAATAATGTTGCAATATAGAGCATTTTCAATCACATGACTTGGACCTAACAACGGTCTTAGCAACAGAAAAGTTACAGTTTTTTGCCCTACAGAGGTTAACAGTTACAAAAAATGACTAGCCGTGGAATTCTTCTATTGGAGCATTTGCAATCTCGTGATCCCATTTCAAAAAACCGCCTTAGCAACAGATAAACAACGGCCTTAGCAACAGTTAAAAGCCCTACAGAAGGAACACAGTTAAGAGAAAATAACCGGTTGTGACGTCACCTGAAAACACTCTATTAATACTGAAGAAACATCTACAAGTAACAATTTTTTCCATAAAAAGCGAGGCCTCGAGAAACTGGTTTCATTTAGCTCTTGAAAATTAATCTCAGAGCTCTGATGAACCAAGATCCCATGGGAAAATTTCTATGCACGCTTTGCTAACCAAGGTCAAGCCTGGAAGCGAAATGCATAATAAATGAAGAACGTTCCGGGGAATTTCTTTGCTCAAAGCTCTAAGGGATTGAATGAAATAAATGAAAAATTAAGTAAAAAATAAATTAAAATCAGAATTTACTGCTTTTGCACGCCATAATTAACAAAAGAAAATTTTTTGAATTTCAAACGCAGTGATATTCTTACTTAATCTTTGGAGCTTTTAACAAAAAGGAATATTTTAAATCAATAAAAACGTAGTTTCCACAATGTTTAAGTTTTATTCTAGATGTATTCAAATAATTTTGTTATTAATTTATGTTTTTATGCTAAACGTTTTGTGAAACAGAAAGCCTGAAGTCTGAGGCTTGACTTCATTTAGTTTCTTCAAACATTAACAGTAGCTTATACAATAGTTTATTGAATGTTTTAAAAGACAGGAGTTTAAATTACGTAGATATGGTTTCATTAAAAGGATATAGTTGAACCCTTTTACATAATAAACCCTAGATGTAGTGAACTTCCAAAATGTATTGTTATTTTATACGCTTATAGTGAACTCACAAGTGGAAGAAAGTTCAGTTAAAAATAAAATGAACTAAATTTTCTCATTCTCAAAGGAATTTCTTGATTTTAAAGGAGTAGCGCATAACTTCTGAAAGGTAAAACTTCCTTGAACAATTGACCATTTATGGTCCATTCTTCGATACGGTAAATAAAATTCTTTACCATATTATTAAACGTATTCAATATTCTATTGAAACTATGCATAACACCTCGTGAAACTAGGAATGTCTGAATGTCTACATCAGTGATAAAATGAGAATGGAATTATATTCTATCAACAAGTGTTTACACTAATAAAAAGCTTCACAATTAAAGTACGATTACGATTTAAAACAAATCTAAAATAATGAACTTAAAACAATCAATACAAGACATAAGAACTCAGCAGTCTTACTGGACTAAAATGTTTAAAAACAAGATACTTATTTTACCAGGGAAACTAACCGAAAGTTAATAGACTTTGTATTAAGTCCCTTTAAAGTTTTCCAAGGAGTTTGCTTTAGATCCACCAAGTTTTAGATGGAATAGTCTACTTTTCATCGCAGCAGAAAAGTACCCGAGAACTCGGAATCACTCGGGTAGAACGAGTTGTTTTCTATCTACAATCTAATATAATTAACCTTTAAGGCGATTTATTTCTTTATTATTGGTAGTTACGAATTGGTTAAATGGACCAACGTCTGTGGTTTTCTGCCCTCCCTTGCGTATCTAAATGCAACTAGTTCTTAAATACAACATAGTAATAAAGTGAAGCAAAGAACTATTTTTACAGATTTGGATTATTTTCAAATTAGAAAAAACACGTTTTAAAATTTTAATTATTAAGGGTTTACTATACAAGTGAGGTCCATACTAAGGTAATAGTTGGAAATTTAATAATGTTGAAGGAAAACCTATCTTTGTTTTGATACAAAACGATGTTGCATCAATCTTTAAATTTTGCCCAGCCTTCGAAAAGAACTAACTGCCTATCTCTTTCATTTGTTGAAAAAAGGATGAACTTTATCGTACAAAATTGGAATTACCACTATTTTGAAGCTGCACACATAAAATGTTAAGCAATGGCTTCCTGCCCATAGGTCTTCAAACAAGTATATTAAAATGCAATGATTTCATACATTTTTAACCTCAGAGGTTCATTCTTTGCTGTTTTCTTCATGGTCCATTTAAAGCCAAGCGAATAATAATGACTATATATTTTGATCAACCACTCTGCTATCTCAACTCATTAAAAAACATGAAGGACTCCATTTGTTTCAAGATGTTTGGTTTCCCGATTTCCTCATACTCTTCCCAATCCAATAACGTCCATCATTTTAAACGTTTATTCGACCGAAATCTCTCCCGGAAACGATATATCGATAAAAAAAAATGCATCATTCATTACTCTCGTCTTCTTTTGCATCAGGAGTCGATACAGACTGCAAACGCAGTAATTCTCTAATGAAAGAAAGTACTCGGTTTCATCTCCGCAAAACTAATAAATAGCGAAAGGACGGGGTTTTGCAATTTGAAAGAATGGAAGGAGTGTTTTTCTTTTAGATATTTTTTTTTCTCGTCTGGAGGGAAAAGTAAACTGGAGAGAAGAAATGACGCTCTTTTGGGAAGGAAAGTACTGGTCTGAAGAAGTAAACTTTTTAAGCCTGGGAGATAGCGACGACTCATGAAGAATGCATAAGGCTAAATACCTAGAGGCGGGATTGGGTAGTGGTAGAAACCTTGTGTTCAAATGGAAGGAGATCAAATGGAAACGTTCGGTTATTATTTTGAAGCTTTATTCAAAAATATAAATAAACGAGAAAATGGGAGAAATAGAGCAGTAAAGTTGGATTTGTTCTTATCATTTTTCATGAATCTGTAAAAAAATGTAAAAGTATTGATAAAAAACGATGAAAACTAGATTGATGACATTATAAAAAAATTAATTTCTTATTCTGTTCCACCCAACAGTGAATTTAATGTCTGCACGCATTAAAAACTAAGAAAACATAACAAGATACCTACTGTTTTTTCCAAAAAAAATTTACACAATGTGCAAAGGTATTAGGATTACGTAATACCATATACTTAGTATTATGAATATCAGAAATGTACATAATATTGCCTCTAGACAACGTATTAAAATGCCAAAGTAAAACGTATGTTAGAATGGAAATTCATTGCTGATTAGTTCATAAAATAAATTATCTTTGAAGTTGTTCAAAACAAAGTTACACCACTGTACAGTAAAATTTGATCACTTGAAAGTTTACAAAAGCTTTATTCTAGCTGATAATACTTATTCTTGTTTAGCTCCTCGAAAACTTTAAAAAATTTTCTCGCCTACCCCTATTTTTCTTGCCAAAGTTTTAAATGGTGACATTTATGAATTTAACTATTTTGATTTTAAAAATTTCAGCAAAGGCACCTTGTATAAAAACTTGCTTTGATTCTATCTTTTACTTAATTAGGCTTCAGAACATGCATATTATGAGTTTATCCTTTAAGCCCAGATATCTTAGTTCCATTAAAATATGTTAGGAATAAAAAGATAGATATAATATATATGAAATGCCAACAAAAATGTACAGTTTAAAAATGTGGACGCTATCTAATACAATTTCAATTGAGATTAATGGACTCAGCAACCGGTTATGCCTTTGAACAATAACTTATATTAAGATAAATCTACCCCTGAGTATCATTAGTAAAATGACAGTAACCATATCTTTTCGGAGTCACTCGTCTAAGAAATATAGTCTTGGTTCTTATAACATTTAACTGATGAAATCATTTTATAAAAAGAAGTGTTTTGTTGAGTATTAAAACATATTCATGACATATTTTACCCCTAATTATTTTTACATTAACCTAGAACAGCGCTTCTATCTAATTAGAAAGATTAATGTTACCCTAGCGTAAAAATCAGGTTCATTTGATTCCACTATGTACGCAGGGTACGAAAAAACTCTTTTAATTAAGAGTTGCATAAATCTGCCCTCAATCTGTTGTATCGTATTCATATTCTCTAAAGCATTAAAACTTGAATAAAAAAAAGTTTCGTTATTAAAGATGGGAGAGAAATGCACTTCGAGATAAATGTATCTTAGAAATGAGGTACTTGAAGCAAAAAATGTTTCCTAATTAGTCATCCTTCAATTTGAAGGAAGTCTTCGAAAAATTTTTTACGGATTGTTCAACGAAAAGAGAGAGGGATTATTATTTTTTTTCTTTTGTTGAAATTTTTTTATACTTGTTTTGTGTTCTACGGTTTTCATTTTGGATGTTCAGTTTTAAAACGTGGAAGAAAAAAAAGGAGCTGATGACGTGAATTACAAGTGTTTTTGTGCTGTGCTGAAATGAAAATGAATAGAGGATTGATGGCTGTAATATCAATAACATTGACAAGCATTTAGTTTTTTGGAATTATAGAGATTACCTATTATGTGGCGATGTTGGCTAAGTTTTCAATGTATAGTGTCTTGTAATTTATTTTGCCATCTCTGTAATGAGATTTTCTTTTTCATGAATAAATGTATTTTTCATTTCTCAAGAAAATGTTTACTTAAAACATAGTGTTTACCGATAAATTTCAATTAAAGAGATTAAAATTAATTAGTTTCAATGAAATATTTGGAATAACATACAAAAAAAATAAATACAGTAATTTTTGATTGCAATTAAGAAGATTTTAATTAGGTTTTTAGGTTTTTGAGTGCTTTTAAACATGTTTTTCATATTAATTTTATATTGGGGGTAATTTTAGTTTTAAAAATATGACATTACAGTTGTAGAAGTGGGTCTCTAAAATGTGACAAACTGTGGCATGGGAGTATTTTTTGGCAATGGCGGATACTTGGGGATAATATCCTGGTATCTATGTTAAACTGATAGTAAATACCTGTTTTGTGTTACTCATAGCTTGCACAACGCCTTTTTACAGGTTGCTACACACATTCATCTTTACAAGGACAGTGCAAACATCCATGCCTGAATGGGGCGCCCGACTTCATAGTCAGGCACTAACTACTCGGTCAGTACCACAGAGAAAAATCCTAACAGAGGGTCCACAAGGTTATTTTCAAATTTCTGTACAAGGTAGAGGCCAGCACGGGAAATTCAAAGATTGGCATAAAGGTAGGCAGTACATGTTTGTGTCAAAGCTGTGATTGGCGGTGATTCAATCTGTCCTTTCGGAGGGCTATTGGAGGATCAAGCTTTTTTCTCTGCCTCTCATGACGTGACGCGATCCCAGCGCCAAAATAGCCCCTAACTTATACAATATTCCATGCTTCTTCGATTTCCATTATCGCCTATGGCCGTAGACTCTCTGTTCTAGTACTCTATAGCCAGTCCATAGGTGGCATAGGAGTATAAAACCTCTAAAAATTATGTGACGTAATTCGTAGATGACCCCCTAAGACTATTACCAACCCATATTTTTCGTGAAGCCAACAACGCATTTTCCATTGACCTTCAAGTCTCACCTAGTCCAGGAGATCATTACTCTTGCAAATGGGCCGAACCCAATGGAAGTAGTACGTAAGAACCGCAACTCTGCACATTGCAACATCGATTCGAGGAGCCTTGTGAGTTCAGGCACGCGCTTCTTTACTTTTACAGATATTTGTTGCGAATCTAATTTGGGGATTTCGGCCGGTTGAAAAGTTGCGGGAAATTGAATGAAGAGTTGCGGCGGCGTTTCGCTCCTCTCGGGCCACCGCGGCTTTTACTTAAGACGGAAAATTGGGTTTTCGCCTCGGAAAGGGGTTTTTAGATATGAAGTAGTACAGATATTATGAAAGAGTCATAAGTTAAGTTATATGATCTGTATGTAGGAAGTTTTGAGATAGGCGGTATGTATTAAGTGATGAGGTAATAAGGGATTTCAACTCTTCAAATCATCACTTATGGAATTTCATTTACGCCATCAAAGTTTATACATAAGTAAGAGCTTAAACAACTATAAAAGATGTTTAATCTATAAACATTTGTGCGTTCCGTCATGCGCTGCAAAAAGGTTTGGCACAGGTTATTTCCACGAAAGTAACAACTAAACTCTACTCTAATCTCGCTATTTCTGAAAAATTACAAGTGAAATTAAAGCAAAATACTACAAAGTAGCAGCCTGGAAACGAACCGCGGGGACCATTAGGTATTTATACGCACACTCTACCACTAGGCCATCGGTGCTGATGCCAGGATTGATAAATAACATAATTTTTTTAACACGTAAAAACAAACACGTAATAACAAACCCAGATAGCACGTATGCTTGCTTCAAGTTTGAGATTTCCTGTAAATATGGTTGAAATTTCAAACTTGTAGAAACAAACTTACTTCAATCAATTTTTAAGCTGGGTGTTTCAAGATTGGAGTTTATCAAACTTAGTTCAATCATTTTTCAAGCAAGGGATTTCTTGCTTGGGTAATAAAATATTTTTCAATCATTAAAATTGGTTGAAACTCCAAGCGAATCACAAGCTTGAGTTTATCAAATTTAGTTCAATCATTTTTCCTGCAAGGAATTTCTTGCTTGGGAAATAAAATATTTTTCAATCATTAAAATAGGTTGAAAATCCAAGCGAATCACAATCTTGAGTTTTTCAAATTTAGTTCAATCATTTTTCCTGCAAGGAATTTCTTGCTTGGGTAATAAAATATTTTTCAATCATTAAAATAGGTTGAAAATCCAAGCGAATCACAATCTTGAGTTTATCAAATTTAGTTCAATCATTTTTCCTGCAAGGAATTTCTTGCTTGGGTAATAAAATATTTTTCAATCATTAAAATTGGTTGAAAATCCAAGCGAATCACAATCTTGAGTTTATCAAATTTAGTTCAATCATTTTTCCTGCAAGGAATTTCTTGCTTGGGTAATAAAATATTTTTCAATCATTAAAATAGGTTGAAAATCCAAGCGAATCACAATCTTGAGTTTTTCAAATTTAGTTCAATCATTTTTCCTGCAAGGAATTTCTTGCTTGGGTAATAAAATATTATTCAATCATTAAAATTGGTTGAAAATCCAAGCGAATCACAATCTTGAGTTTATCAAATTTAGTTCAATCATTTTTCCTGCAAGGAATTTCTTGCTTGGGTAATAAAATCTTTTTCAATCATTAAAATTGGTTGTAAATTCAAGCGAATCACAATCTTGTGTTTATCAAATTTAGTTCAATCATTTGTCCAGCAAGGAATTTTTATCTTGGGTTATAAAATATTGACACTTGATTGAATATTAATATAAACACAACCTTGATGAAAAATGGGGCCTGATTTTTTAAAGTAGCAAATAAAAATTTTGATCCGATTTTGAGTTTTTCTCCGTTTCCATAATTATCAATTTTAAACCCTAGTTGAAAAACTATTTCTCTTGGGGTATTTTTAAAGTTTTTTCTTATCTTTTAATACTTTAGAGAAAGAATTTAGAAACATAATTTTTACTAGCTTTGGATAATTTATTTGTAATCAGCATTGAAAAATAATCTAACCTGACGGGCTTTCAATAGCGCTGTGACGTATTCAATAAAATATCGCCAGTAGCATGGCCTAAGACGTGTATTAAAATAGAATAAAATTTTTTTATTACAAAAGCACAACAAAAAAATGAAACAAATTACAAGAGATAAATCAGACAAAAAAAGCAGAAAAACGAACACACACTTACATGGAAAAAAAATAAGTTTTGAGCACCAAAAGAGCACAGAGCTCGTCCTCGGTACCCAGTACCAGTTTCTTTGTTACGGTAACGAAGCATCGCTGACTAATTAACTTAAATAATGTTTCTATTTCATTGTGTCCTGCTATACAATTATATACTCCAGATTTAAATTCAGTTTTACTATTAGTAGTTTTAAGGGCTTAATTTATTTTATTAAACAGGTAGGGACCCAGAAACACGCGAGATTTATAAAAGATTTCTATTAGACTTTGGTATTAAATAATTTCCTTGCGAATTTCTAAATGAAAAGTTACTAGTTTTGAATTGATAGAAAAACTTATTGAAAATGAACACAGAAGTAAACGAAAAATATACATAATTCTCTTGCAGTCAAAATAGGCTTTAATAAATAATTATTTTTTGTGTGAGATAAGATTTTATTCTGCAAGTGAATAACCCTATGTAGACGGTTCGGCCATTTTACGGCCAAAACACCAACAGCGGGAAAAAATCCTGTTTCCCTTCCCCCCGAGCTCCCAGAGAATGTCGTTTCGTTATCTCAGTGGGCAGTGGGGATTCGCGTCGCCCGGCGCGAGTGTCCGATTTCGAGATTGACTGATTACGGATGTCTCCGAAAATTTGTTTCCTCACAGCTCTTTCAAGGGAATCTTCTCGATGAAGAAATAAGATTTTAACAAAATTAATCATATAATGGACATCATGGTATTTTGGGATACTTAATAAAATATGTTTTGTGTTTTTTAAATTACCAAGATTGTTTTTTGTATCTCAATAACTCAATATAAATATTTGTTTTGATCAGAATTTATTTCCAAAATATGACCTCCTGGAACTAAAATGTCAGTGCTTCAGGGACATAAAGATTTAAAATTGTCAAATATTATGAATGATTCAGGATATTTTTGGCTTTTCTTTATTTCTAGAGTTTTAGTGTAGTATAGATCTCTTATACATCTTTCAATGCAGAAAATCCAAACTCACAGAACTATTAAGATAAACAAAAGGCAAGAGAAATAGCTTTCATACAGATTTCCGGACGGTTTATATTTTTTTTTTATGACAAAGGGAAAACACTTCTAAAGCGTTTTTGTAAAGGATAAACGTTAAAATTTATCTTATATCAAATCAAAGAACTGATCTGTTATCTAATTCGGGGTATTTTAAAAACTAAAAATGAACAGACTTGCAATCGTCTCTATTCAATAATTATGAACAGATTCGTTATCGTACATGTGCATCGAATGCATTAATTTTTGAAAGAGAATTTTGTCCATAGGTATGCACCAATCTTGTCTAATAGGACGATTTTTTCAGATGCAGTGTTATTCCTAGGATTTTTTTTGGAGGAGTAAAAATACTCCTTAACTTCTTTAGGAGGAGTGAAATTGAATAATAAGGAGTGAAATACAGAAATAGCATGAACATTGTACAGAGACACAAAAACCTCCCTAAGCATCAGAACAATAAATGACATAAAATTACTATGGCTGCATGAAAACACAATTAAATAGTATAAATAGGGTGCCGTGGCTTTTGGCAGTTGGCTTTTTCTAGAAGTAGGGCGAAAATGTCTTCGCTGAGATCAGTTGGTGTTTTGAGTAGAAAAATATTTGTTGATTTCGGTGGGGCCCGCGGTGCATTTTTTAAGCTAAACCTTTGTGAAAAATTCAAAGAGTGAAAATACTCCTTTCTAGTTTTTTTTAAAGAGTATTTCCGATTTTCAAGGAGTGAAATACTCTCTCAGAGGAGTTAAAAATATATCTGCTCAGATGAGTGTAGAAAACCTAAATTCAAAGATTTCAATACTTCAATTAAGTCCGTAAGAAGAAGAATTGATAGGATTTAATTAATCCAATATCTCAATCGAATATTATTCTAATAGAAAAGTAAACTGTTGAAAGCACAATGAGAAAATGCGTTTATTGGGAGAATTTTATGGTGTAAGAGCCAGTCTAAGAGACTAAACTACAAAATTCTACAGTCGGGGCATACCAATTAATAATTGATGGGATTTAATTAATCCAGCCTCAATCGAATAGTATGCTGATAAAAAAGTAAACTGTTGAAAGCACAATGAGAGAAGATGCTTTGATTGGGGGATTTGTATGGTGTAAGAGCCTGTCTAGAGGCCATACTACACAATTTTTTATATTACCCAACCCATATATTTTGAGTAAATTAAATAACATCCATTTATTCGTCAAAGCAAGTTGTTTGGGGGATTTTTCCTATAGTCGATACCTATATCCCTTTGTGTGGATTGCACTCAAAGAGCATAATGTTAAGAATGTTAAAATAAAACAGTATAGTGGTGATCCAGAAAAAGTTTGGAAATTTACCCCTAAAAATAGTGTTTTGAACTCATTTTGTGACCCTTTAGGTAACACCAATGTGGAATACTCCTTGTAAGTCACAAAATTTTCACAGGAAAATACAGTACAGTAGATTTCGAGAACTAATTTTTAGACCCTTTGGGTTGTTTTTAAAGACACAATTTTCAAGGAAACAAACACTATAAAAATTTATGTCAAAATTTCGGGAGGGGTTCGGACCCCTAGCCCCCCCCCCTTGGATACGGCCCTGCAGGATGTCAGTTACTGGAAAAATATTAGATTTTAAAAATTAAGTTGCACAGCAACATTCTACAAATAGCTCTTACCATATTTCCTAGAATTTTCATACAATTACCTTGAAATTCACAAAAACAGCAGTAACTGACACTCGTGTTAGTTGTTTGGATCCAGAAACTGATTGAAATTGATTGTTTGGAATTGTGAAATTGATTGTTTGGATCCAGTAACTGACACCCCATTTTAAATAAATAAATTAGTACTTTTTTCAAAAATAACTACCCATTTAGCATGATTTATGTACAATTATCAATTGAATGTTAATTAATGCATTAAGGTTTCATTAAGGCATGCATTAATGTTTCAAAAGGAAATTTTGCTTAATTTAGACTAAACAAAAATGCATTTCCTTAATTTCAGCTTTTCAGCATTAAGCCAACCTCTTAAAATCGTTTCTTGACACTAAATGTGAATTCTCAATTATTAAAAATTGATGGAAAATAAATATTGCATAAAGTTAAAAATAAATGTAAAAAAAAAATGTAAGAAAGGCCATCATTTCAGTTACTGGTGCCCTGTCAGTTACTGATGCCACAACCCTATTTCGTTATTTTTGGAAATTTATCAGAACACTTGTCACTTGCGCCCTAATCCTAAAGAACCTATAATTTATTATACACAGTTAAATTTTTGGTAATTTTCTTAATGAAATTATCTTTAACTGCAAATTACCCGCACTTTACAAAAAAAACCATGTTTTAATATTTTTAAAAGCCCTGTTTTAATTGTCAAATTTTAAAAATTTCCTGATGATAGACCCCAGACCCCTTTCTTGAGTGAGACTCAAAACTCTATACACAATTTAAAACATTAATGCGATGATGTTCTCGTACTACCTCTTAATTTTCTAAAAAAGCTTCATTTAACCTTTGCATGCAATTCATTTTATAAAAAAAAATACCTTGCTGCAGCCCTGTAAAAAGAAAAGGTGTGGAAAAGATTGAGAAACAGATTTAAATGTTTTTCGCTGGTCAATTTAGTTTCTGAAAAAAATTATGCCTTAACTGAAGATTTTGTAGTCACAATGTTCAAAAGTTTAGGTACCCCTGCAATATAGGATGTATATTTATCCGATTCAATGTGGTAATTGTGTAGGTGTTTTTAATGGACTTTTTAGCATTAAAGATACATATTTCTTAAATTAAAAGTTTTCTAAATCAGGGGTTCCCTAACTTTTCCGTGTCACGGGACATTGAAAAAATTGAACTTTCTCACGGCACTTCAAAAATATGATATCAATGTGATGTATTATATATATTTTTATGTACCAGGTGTTTCCCAAACTTTACAACCTATTTTTTTACAGGACCCCAGTTTTATAAAATCTATCGGACGTATTATCTGTAACTATTATAATTTTTTGCTTCCTATAGTAGAAGACGGGAACTTTTCAGACCCACCCCTATACTTTTATACCCTACTTCTTAACTACTACTAAAATATCCCTAGACAACGAAGTATTTTTAAACAGATAGCCCTTAATTTTAAAATTATTCTAATTTACTGAACAAATTACACGATTTAAAAAAAAAATAACTTTTTTCGTTTAGTCAGAGTGCAGTTTAGTTTCTGGCTCGGTATAATAGAAGCAGAACCTCGTAATTCGCGTCAATCGGCTTTAGATTTTTTCCTACTCACCCGTCACCCCCCAAAAACAGACAATGAGCATTACCCGACCCCACTCTACCGCTGTGTAAGCTATCAAGATGTTGGGGCCATCTCTTCCCACCTGTTTGACCTTTCTCACCCCAGCCCCCCAGCCCTCCTCGGCGCCCGCCCAGTGTCTGAGTGTCCATTTCTCACATTCTCTCGCTCGTGTGCAGTTGCAGGCTTGGAAGGTGGAAAGAAGGGTCTCTCTCTGGCCGACGGTGTTGTTCGCGGCTCAGATGCAGACTGCAGATGGATCCTATGGTACTTTTTTTTTATCCCTGTTTTCTCTTTTCCAGTCGCAGCCTAATTAACCTAATAATATATTTTCAGGAGTTAACCAGCCATGTTGTAAATATTTGTAGTGAATATAATTCACATTTTAATTTTCAGATGGGAAATGGGATCCTAGGAATAATATTAACAATTTTTCTGCTTTCAGTAATTTTAGAAACGTGATTTCTTTTAGGTGTCTTTTTAGATTGTACCTGTTGCGATAGGGATACAGCTTAATTAAAAAAAAGTTTCATTCATTTTTTTAATGTTTCTTAAATTATATTTTTTTCTCTTTCAGTAGTTACCAAGCCCTGTTGTAGTATATTCGTCTTTAACGCAATACTATTTGTTGGCAGCTTTCAAATTCATCAGTTGTTTTAATTAGTTTTCGGTTATTTTTCAGATTAGAACTGTGAAAAGGAAAGAATATTCAGCCCTTTTTTTTCTTTAATATTTTAAAAGTAAGTTTCTTTCAGCTTCTGCATTTGATAAAAACTATCTTAAGAATTTTTTTTACAGAGAAGTGTATTTGAAAGGCTGTAGAACTGGTAAGGAATCAGCTGGTAGCTTCATACAAGGAAAAACAGTGTTTAAGTACCAATGTTATTGTAATTCTTTCATAATTTATTGATATTTTTTCCACTTAGGTCCGATCAAAAAAAGTAACAAAATTATTATGGTATCATGTATTTTCTTATTTTAAAAGTACTAAAATATTTTGATTTTTTTTATAGAATTTATGAGTTATCTATTTTTTAAAATTATTTTTTATGAGATATCAATGTACTAATTACGTATTACATAAACTGTATTTATTGCTTGTGAAAATGTACTCAATAAAAAATAAAGTTTAAAAAAAAAACTGAGTACCACCCGCATTATAACGCGGGAGGGAAAAGTAAAACAAAAAAAAAAGAAAGAAAACTAAAATTGAATAAGCATTATTCAGGCTTGAACTAAATAATAACTGAAACAAAATTTTCAAACTTGGAAAATCATTGAAATAATCAGCTAAAAAATGGGTTGAATTTTCAAGCTTAAAGGTGACCAGAAATTTCAAGTTTGGAAAATCATTGAAACTTCTATCTTGAATACTGCTTACCTTTAAGCATGAAAATTCAATCCTTTTTTAGATAGGATTCAAGTTTGCCGTGTATACTTTAAATACAGCTAAACTACAGCGTTTTTCAAATTTGGAAAATCATTGAAACTTCTATCTTGAAAAATGTTACCTTTAAGCATGAAAATTCAATCCTTATTTAGATATGATTCAAGATCGCCGTGGTACAACTATACACATTAAATACTGCTAAACTACCGTAATTTTCAAGTTTGATTCAGGTTTATCAAGCTTGAGCGCTTAAGTTTGATTCAATCTTTTTTCAATCTTTCTGTGCTATCTGGGAAACTCCTATTACTGCGCATGCTTCAACATTCGTGGAAATAACCACTACGAAAAGGTTTTGTTAACGTAGTGAGCTGAATTTGCACAAGAAACTTATCTTTGCTTTTGGAATACCCATCTCAAAATTAGCTCATAAAACAATCTAAAATGAACAATAAGTGTTTATACTTCCTCTTTGACTACCCCCTATAGGGAGTATAGCCCCTTGAAGTTGCGAAATCGATGTCCATTCACTACATTTTTTCAGTTAATTTGGAATTAAAGTTAATTTGTCTCTCGGTTCTTATTCTTTTTGCTGAAAACAAAAACAAAATGAAATTTAAAAGTGCTTTTAAATTTTTTGCTTCAAGGATAGAAGTACACCTCTCCAGATATGCGATACTACTTACTGAAATCATTCACTTCTTTTAGAAACACCTCCTAAGCCACTTTTAGAAATAATACACATGCAGGGAAATAAATAATCCAACCAGAGAATGTACTACAAAAAACTCCATGCTATAATTCAATAAATGAAATGTAGTACGGTGTAATAATGACGCTTTTTACGAAAATGGTACCGAATAAATTTTCATTTATTAGAAACAAATGACTTTGAAACGCCGCGCATAGGCCGCTAATGCAGAATGGGCCAAGATTAATGACCAACCTCCCTGCAAATGTACGTCCATTTAGCCATTACAGCAGAATGGGGATTTTCAGCTCTCATCTTCTCTCGCTCTAAACCCACTTGGAAGAGCGAGCAACCTCCATTTTCTTATATTCATTCAATATCTCGCATCTTTCTCTCAGGTATGAAGTAGAGAGGCAATTTCTCCCGACAAATATTAACCCCTGCAAACAAAAGTTACGGTATCGGGCGTAAATAAAAACAGGGGGATGGCGTAACTGTAACCGTGGCAGAGGTAATCGAAAAAGAAGATGGCGTCCAGGGAGAATGGCATGGAAATGAGAACCGGGAGGAATTTCAATCGGGAAGAAAGAAAAAATAAACTTTTGTGAGATAGACTCAGGTGTATAAAGTTTTGTTTTCTTGAAGGAGGCGGAAGAAAGCCGATTAGATCCGGGGTAAATTAGTTCTTTTTGAAAAAAAAATGTAAGGGAAAAATCCGATTAACTCTTTTGGGAGGGTGAAAAAGTTCGGATTATGTAGAGGGATGTAAAAAGTGTGCGAGATAGAAATCTGCTCCATTCACTCCGTTGTGAGCTGATTTTTTTTCTCGATCAGATTGGTTAAGAAGGGATGAAAAAGAATTTTTCTTATGTAAGGGGATTTTCGATGCATCTAACAGAAGGTAGCAAAGGTGGAGGGTAAAAGATATAAACCGGGTAACTTGGTACAAATATTCAAAATAATAATCAATTATAATCGATAAAATACGGCGTAAATGTTTATGAGATAATGTATAAAATATAACCGTAGAAATATTTGAATTTGTTGTAAATGATTATAAAAAATATTAAAAATAACAACAAAAGTGTATTATCTAGTAATTGCAATTGGCATTATCACAAGATATTGCGACTTTTACAGCCGGTGTCAAGTAAAGGCAATGTAGAAAATTCTTCTGATGTAGAAAGGCGGAAAGCAGAAGTTTCTACATTGCCTAATATGTTATCTTGCTAAATTTTAGTTACAAACTTAAATTCAGAGTAGACCTATAACACAATATTAAAGAAGAAATAATTGCTTGAAAATTAATCCTAGTAAGATTCGATGAAGTTATTGACTGGGTAAAACTATCATTTCCTGGCTTTTATGTTTCGTTCTTTGATGTTATAAAACACGTCCACCCCTCACATAGTTCAAAACTTAGTTTATTAAATAAAAACAAAAATAAAGTTGATGATTTGTTTGAAATGTTTTGCACAATCATCACCATCAGTGCTTAATAAGCCCCGATGATTCTTCAAAACTATAAGCACACCTATTTATTGAGAGTTTCCCTGAAAAGAGTAATTCATCTTTGCCAAAAGGTCATTTTATCCAACACTCGAAAAAGTTTTGCAAATCCAGAGTTTATATTTCAATTTGTTTGAGAAATTTGTTTGAGAAATTTAATTCATCTTGCCCTATATGTCATTTTATCCGATTCCTATGCTTTCTCAAAGTGACATATTTTGGGAAAAAAGACGGTGCCTGCTTGACATTTTGAAGTATTTCTTTCTTTTCTCATAAACATACTTTTGAAAGATCTTACAGTTTCAATGGAAAAGAGAATATACGAAAGACGTATTGGGGAAACTCGAATTTATTATATTTGATAGGTATTATTCAAGTTTCTCATATGTTTTTCAACATCTGATCAAGCATGTTTTATTTCATTGGCATAAAATACGGTTCCAAACCAAAAAATTAAATATTTTAATTTTATTGCTTTTAAAATTATGATATAAATATTTAGGAAAATCGTTTTAAAATAATATATGTTTTTTTAAATTTTTATTAGTTCTATCTTTCTATACGTATTCCAATTTCACATTTATTTATTTTCTCTAATGCATTCGTTTCGTTAAGTCCCTGAATATTCTAGCTGTATTATTGGTTAATTGTAAAATTTTATTGGCTCTAAACAGTTGTACTTCTACATTTTTTAATTTTGTTGTCTATTACTAAAAATGTTAATTTCCCCCATTAGACAAGCTCCATTTAATCCTTTCTAATGTAGTGCACATCCCAAATGCGATCTAGGTCCCCATTCCTTTTAACCTTTTATGATTTCCGCACATACTTAGCATTAAAATTTATTGTGAGTAATGTCGCTAAATATCTAACACTTGGTAAATGCGATGAAAAAATACACTTGGTACCAAACTATGGGGAATAAAAACTAGAAACTTCAATTAAAAGAACTATTTCCAGGCATACTAAAAATAATTTCAATAAATTTCAACGCATTTAATTGTTTTCAAAGTAAAAATTAATTGCTAACGGGCTTTAATTATGATTGGAATTTCCTTTTAAACATTAATACTATAACCTTCTCCTTTTTTAAAGTTACTGTTAATAATTTATCATTAATCTAAACACGCGTATAAAGAGTCACGCGAATGCTTTTAAGGAATTCTAATTTAAATTCTCTTTCAAAGCAGTTTTTATTCTGTTTGATATTAAAGTTTCTTCGTATATGATAAGAATTTCTTCCAAAATTTATAAAAGCATCTGTAATTAGATTTTTCGACTGAAGGATGTGGAGTTGAGTAAAATTATGGATGCATTCTGATATTTAATATTGATGAATAAACCATGCAAATTGGATAGTTCAAAGCTGATTGAACCAAACGGATATTTGAATTATCAAGAACTTCAAATTAAAAAAAGCTACACTGATTTAATGGGATAGAAAACCATAAGAAATCATTGAATTATCAAAGATATCTAATGGGGGAAAGGTTTAGTTTTCAATGTTATAATACATACATTAAGTCGTATTTAAAACCAAGTATAGTCATCTTGGTCTAAAAAAAATAGTAATAGTAGAATTACTAATTATTAAACGAACTCGATCATTAAAGAACTAAACACAAGTTTCTAAAGATATCAAAGAAGTCCTATGCAATAATTGTCAATTAAACATTGAAAAAACTTGTAAAATCACGAACAATTACCAAATATATTAGGCAACTTCATTGATTTGAAGCTAAAGGAACCATCAAAAAAGAATAATTCAAAGTACAAAGTAAAATTCCTTAATTAGAAAGTTTAAGAGATCAAAAGAAACCTTCAAAATCATCCACGACTTGGAGTTATTAAGACCTTCCAAGTTGTTTTAAGGTTGTGGAATGCCTTACGGGGATCCGTTCTGGGCCAAGGATCGTACTTCAGGGAACTTTGATGAAACCAAACACTTTCTTATTGAAAAGTCAACGAATAATATGACTAAACACACCCAAACCACTGCTTCCAAACCAGACTCTCAGCCAAACATCATCATGCGAAACGGGGTTCCACTTTGTTTGCAAAACACGCATTTCCTTTTAAAGAATCACATCCCCATTAGTCTTAACTTGCTCGCCTCCTGAATACGCAACAAGCAGCGATCACTCTTAAACAATAAATACCCATTTGTACACTAGAGATCGATGCCTAATAACTCATATTCGGCCCCCGACCGCCGTGACTAAGTGGGCTTCCGGCGCATTAAAAGAGTCCGCGGTCGGGTACAACGACAGCCGAAACGTCACGTCTCGATTAGAATGAATGGGGACTCGATGGGGGGTCGAAAAGGCAGACGATGGGGCAAAAAAAGCGGGTCCTTTGTTTGCCCGGACGGCATACAATGGGTGTCTTCTCTTTTTTCTGGTATTAATTACACTCGTCGTTCGTCGCTTGTTAATGAGGGAAGGAGTAAATTAAAGTGGGTGGAGAGGTGAAAGGTTGGTGAAGTGAATGAATGGTCGGAGTGCTTTAATCAAGTGTTCGTTTGTTCTTCGGTGGGTTTTTTGCTGCTTTTGGATGACCTTCGTCTTTTTCAGATTTGATGGAAAAGCCTGGTTTGAATTCAGTATGATAAAGTTAAACATTGTAACGATTCGGATGTTTTCTTTGACATACATTCTTCGATAAAGTTTAAACAGTTTGTAAATATTTTATACTAGCTGATATGCCCGGCCTTGCACGGGTGGAGTGTATCAATTTATTAAAATTTTCTCAAGTTACATGCCTAATTTTCTGTAACCATAATTACCAATCATCCTGGTAGTTTTTCATATCCCGGTGTTCCCAGTATTTTTTCATATCCCGGTGCCTTTTTCATCTTGGTGTCCCCGGTGCCTTTTCATCTCGGTGTTCCCGGTGCATTTTCATCACCGTGCTCCCTGTGCCTTTTCCCTCCCGGTTCCAACTGTGTAAATCTAACCTAACCATCCAGTTCCGGTGTTGCACATTTAATTACGACAGTTACCCAATTATCCATTCTAAGTGAAAAAAATCCATTAAAATTATTACAGACTTTTGAAATCCCAAAATTTGTAAATACCCCCTGTTTAAATTGAAAAAAAAATCCCGTTAAACTACACCAAAGAAACAAATTATAAGGTTAAATAACAAATTGATCTAGTGTTTCTATCATCAACTTTCTAAAAAAACTGCATGATGTAATCTTTACTTTAACCAGTCTAATTCTTAAAACTTTCTATTTCAACTTAAAGTTTCATGGAAAATGAAGTTTTTAATAAGAAAATACTGTTATAAAGTTTTTTATAAGGGCCGTTTTTAATTTTTTAAATTATTAATAACCTTTTTAAAACATTTAAAATAATTTTAGACAAGTTTTATCTTTAAATACTTTGTTTTATGTTTAAAATTGTTTTTGTTGTATTATTTGCAACAATGCGAGTTAAACAGATCTTCTTTAGTGGAGAAGTAAGGCGATTTTTACAAAAAGGCCTTATAGGGGGATAAAGGGGTGGTTTTAGAAATTTGGAAATGATGTCATTGTCTTTCCCCCGTCCCCATACGTATGTGTACCAAGTTTGGTTCGATTCGGACGGGTAGTTTTGGAGAAATTGAGCCAAATCTGTTCCGGACAAACCCAGGAACCCAGGAACCCAGAAACCCAGGCAGGAACCCAGGGACACCTTCATCTCTCATATAAAAGCCCACGTCACTCACTGACTCACTGACTGATTCTGGAACGCTCGCACACTATGATGCCATCTCGCAATAATAATCATAATCATCAGAAAAATATAAAAGCCCACGTCACTCACTGACTCGATGCCATCTCGCAATAATCAGAAAAATAAATAAATAAAAGTAATTAAAATTTTAAAATAATATAATAGCTTTTAAATAAATATCTTTCAAGAAAGTTGGTTTACTTAATAAAGGTTAAAAAGTTACTTTTAGGGAAGTTGGTTTCTAATTCAACAATAATAAATTATTAAAGTTAAACTTCTTATTTAATGTATAATTAATAGGAACTTGAAGTAGTAACGAGCGAAGCTCGCATAAAAGGCTAGCCTAGCTGTAAGACCCGGCTTTGCCGGGTCGTAACAGCTAGTTATATATAGAGAGATAGTTATAATAATATGAATTTGAAGGGATACTCATTTATTATTCACTACATACAATGAATGGCTAAGAGTGAAAAATAGGTAACAAGTCTGGAAGAAACGAATCGATAATTATAGTTGCCTCCTTTGCTTTTGAGTAAACATAATTATTACAATGATAGAGGAAGGTATAAAGAAACTGTTTAGAAAACACTTAGCTGACTTTCGAAAGACAAAAATGAATTCTCAGGCAACAACTCCTCTACTTTGAGCGTCGTATTATTTTCTTGAAAAACTACTTCATTCCTGCCGTAACTTCTATCTTTTTTTTTACTGTTATTAATATTGTTTTTGATTAAAATAACTAATAAAAACAACTATTATTCCGATACTTTTTTCATTATAGTTCACGTTTAGTTATTCAATCACAAGTTGAAGAAAAGGATTCCATTAAATAAACACTCATAAAGGAATCTTGAATTTAAGAATTAATAACTTATTCTTCATTCTTTTATTCATTTCCCAGGATAGCTGTGGTTTTTTCATAAAAAAAAGAATATCTCTCCTAGTTTACAAAAACAAAAACGATTGTTTCTTTATTTTAAAAGCTCCCAAGCAAGATACTTCTTCCTTAATCTGATAAGAAAAAATACACCCCAAAGCACTAAAAATTGATTCCAGTTTGTAATAGTTTTAGACGTCTGCCCCCATTTTTAGAGACAAGAAGCTATTGGTTTTACAATGAACCGACGTCATCCCTTACGTTTTTCTTTAAATTTCCTTAAAGATTGGAAGCAATATAAGTGCTTTCCCGTGTTGTAGTAGGCTCTGAGGTCCCAAGCCTCGGAGAAAAATGTTCTTTAAATGCCATTAACGACAAACTTTCAGCGCTAAAGAGCAAAACGAGAGACAGCTTCTTTGAATAAATGAGTGTGTAGAACTGGTTTGGGACGTCCCGCCTTCCATTATTAAGCATCGAAACGAGACGGTTAAAGTTACGAGTTGAATACGTAAATATCGCGTTGCATGGACGTTTCGGTAGTATTCAACCTGGTGGTAATTTTTATAATGCGTGAGGTGTGTTCTGGATGTTTGAGGTTTTGTCATTAAGTAGGCATATTTTGAATTCTTTATGACTTTTTATGACTTTTACAATGCTATTTGCTGTCATGATATTTATCTTATTATCAAATAAATGAAAAATTCGAAGGCAGGCTAGAAAATAATTATCATAGTAACCATAGTAAATGGATCAATAGTCTTAAGTATCTGCCATAAACATTTAGGACTACGATTGTAATCCATACAAAATATTACAGTGAAATGTGTACCTAATAAAAATTATAATGTAATTAATAACGGAAAGTCAAGCCCTAATATTTTGCAGTATTTTAATAATCCTAGTGTTTAAGTATGTTCTATAATACATACTCTATATTCGGTGCTTTTGAAATTACAGTTGCACATATTATTCAATTAGAAAGATTACTGAATTAATCATAACAATCTGTAATTTAGATCTGTAATAGAGGGTGTTTTGAAAATAACGATACATAAAAGCTTATCTTTTGCATTGTAACTGATCTACTTCCATTCTTCAAAATTGTCCCCAAACCAATTGAACCATTAATTTAAATAATTTTGGTGTAATTATAAGTTTTATAATAGAGGTATACACATTTGCACTGTACTTTGAGTGATGAGAGAAATAGAACTTTTTTTACAGCAAAAATGTTTACTGCTTTCTCGATGGACCATTAAAAGTAATTATAAATTTGGTTTTGATTTAACCAATTAATATTTGTTCATGTTAAAACATCATCCATAAAAACCTTTATAAAAATTTACATCTCGTATAATAAAAGAACCAGTTAGGATTAATTCAGGACGTTTTTTTTTCAAAGAAAGAAATACTTTTTTTAACTGTAAGGTAATATCTCATATCTCTTACTCTTTTATTTCGCTAGGAATCTCAGCAATGGAACAAGTGTTTTTCTGGCCGTCATCCAAATCACTTTCAACAGCTTTGAACATAAAACATTTTGGCAGCTTAAATATAGACTTTGGTTATCCATAATGTCAACTTGAATGATGTTTAATCCTTTTGGTCATATGTCAGCAAATTTTTTCTTATATTACACGGTAAGTTTGGTCGATTAGGACAAGAATGTTGTAAGAAAAGTTTTTTAGGTAATCACTCAAATTCATAATTTCTTCTCGTTCATTCTATTACTTGATGCATTGAGCCATTGAGCTTGGAATTCCCAGTTTTTCTGTTTATGAGAACAAACAAACTAAATCAATCAATCTCGTACACTCATCTTGATTTATGTTCCCTTTCATCATTTATCTGAAGGATATTTTTGGTATTTAATGTCCAAGTCATTAATATCTTAGTTATAGTAGCCCTTTCTTCCATTGGATAACCTATGTCAGTGAGGTGAAAAGTTTTCATTGGTTCTTTTGTGATGTTCCTTATTTGGAATTAGGTTCGATGCAAATTATTTTAGAAATTTCCTAAGGGAATTCTAATTTTTAATTCGGAATTTTAAACATAAAAAAGAACACTTATAACCGAAACATTAAAGAGGTGGATATACGACATTGTGTGTTACATGAGTTCCAGAGTGCTTTGCGATTTCCTGATACAATTTTAAACTTGTATTTATAGTATTTATCACCATTTTGTGTATACAGTTACCTTCTCTTCTATAACCAATGTCTAAATAGTCTCAAGGCCTTAGGGGGGAAACCTTTCAGTAGGCGGAAAACCTTAGTAATAATTTACAGTAAAAATATACTGTAAAAAATGTAATTAAAACACACTATTCATAGAAATTATCAAACATTTTTCGACTAATCCACGGCCCTGTACTTTTACTATTTATATCCATTAAAATCGCGGCGTGTTAACCATTCGAACAGGTTCTTTTCTTCAGAAATTAAGAACTCTGTATGATACAATCCATTAATGTTTTGTTAGATTTCTACAACTTAAGTCGTTTTGGGAATTATTTTAAATCAGGATGATTAGATCTAACAATGCATGATCTTTTTTACAACTCAAAAAATTTCCTTTGAAATTTAAGTTATAAAAACTGGAATGGAAAAATCGTGTTTCATTGCTAGTTTCCTTTTGTAAAAGTTGCTTAGGCAGAGGTTTAGTTCAGACGGGGAAAATACTATATAAAACCGCTTCTCCTTTATACACTTAAAAAAACCGACATTTTTTTTCTGCTCTCTCATATAATTTTTAACATGTGGCGATACTTAACCGTTTACCCATCCTTAAAAAGAGTAAATTTACATAATTCATCCCTACTCCTATAGCCGTATTCCTTTCAAGCCTAACCGCGTTCTTGATATACCCCTCTCTGTAATTGACAAGAAATTGAGACCCAGCAACTGCATAAACGCTCCCAAAGGGCACTAAACCGCTTTTTCCCCCACCCTCTCTTTAGCAGGGGGTTTAGCGTGCTTTTGTCGCTCCCTTCAGCACCAGCTGTGTCGCAAAAACGAGACCTCGGAGCCTCACGTTATGCACCGAGGAACGTGTTGCCCCGGGGTGATGCGGAGCTGACAATTTCGCTGAAAAAAGCGTTTTGTAGCAGCTTTCGATTGGGGCTTCAAGCGGTACGGTTTTTTTTCATGTTGGCATGGAAAAATGTAATTGGGATGGGGTTTTTACCGTTGCCTGTAATGAAGATTGGGTTTTGCCTTTGGGTTTTTTGGGGGTAAATTAATTAGGTTCTTTTTGGAATGTGTGCGGAATTTGAGAGGTTTTTATCGATTTGGATTGAGGTAGGTTCTTGGAAGTAAAATCAGTTTTAAATATTATGCTCCATTGAGAAGGCTTTTCTGATGTGAAATTCACTGAGTATCAGAAATTTCAGATTTTCACACAGAAAAACCACACTGAAAGAAATGATCCTTTAAAAACTGAGTATGTAAACCCAATTTTGAAGCACCAGAAACACTCAATTTCATGCAATATAGTAGCCACCACTCAAATTATGTTTATTTTTATTTTTATTTTATACTAGATGAGATGCCCGGCCTAGCACGGGTGAAGCGTACTAATTTATTTTAGTTCATTTGAAGATACAAATCTATAATTTTTTGTATCAAACATTACCAATCATCCCGGTGTTCCCAGTAGTTAATTTTAATATCCCATTTTAAATCCCAGTGTTCCCGGTAATTTTTCATCCCGTTGTTCCCGGTAACTTTTTCATCTCACTGTTAGGCAAATACTTTTATTTGCCACTGCGCATATGTGCTGCTTTTTGAAGGCCAATCTCGCCTCGACATTTTTGTTTTCATTCTAGTTTTTATTTCCAATGGGCGGGATGAACTGGATTTTTCATCCTTGACCACTATAAAAATTCCCCTAAGAAGTATACCTACTTAGCGTTACCCAGCGAGCACCTGTGGACCGGAACCACGGAAGTGAGGTACTGCTACCCGCGAAACTTATCTTCATTCTTATCATCATTGAACCACATCGTCAATAATAATCCACTGCTGCCCATGGTCCTGGTTTGTCCATATCCTGCAGTGGGCCTCTTCAGTCGGCCATGGATTTAGGAGTTTATGGCGAGATTTAGGGGAGTGGTCACATAAAAAGTATGGGGATCTTCTCCCCTTGTTCTTAATCTCTCTCTACCAGTCCTGCTCACCTTCTTAATTGTCTTGGCGCCTTATGGAAGCAGCTGTGGGATCTCATCTATGGGGATCTGGTGCGACGGGGCCTTTTGGACCTGGTGTTGGAAAGCCTACACCAGGGGGATAAGTAACAACATCAACAACAACATTGTCAATAAAGCCGTATTGATCCTAATACCGTTTTCTTCTTAGACCATCAAGCGTCGCACAATGAGGTATTTGCACGTTTTGAGATTAAATTTTATTAAAATAGTAGATAAAAAACCATGAAGAATGACGTTTAAATGAAGTTTCTGGTTTCCTAGTTTCCTCCTAAATTGTTAACACTTCATTCTAAAATGTAACTTAGTATCACTACAGTTAGTTACATAAAATTATGGAATCGTGACACTTCGATGCGATATTGGTTTATCAAGGATGGAGAAATATTGATTCTGGGGGAATACAACCCAATGCTTCGTGTGTGAGGCATGCAACCAATCATGTATCTGCATGTATTCAGAAATTAGTTTGATTCGAAGTCAGTTTGACTTTGTGACATACTCAAATTTGAGTATTATTTTTTTTTTGCTCAGTTTTGAAAACGTCGTTTTATGAGTGCAGTCGTTAGATGATGAAGTGTTTTGTGGAACATTCAACATTTGGATATAATGTTTTAAAGTTTATCTTAAAATAAAGCTGGGAGATCATTGTTTTTTTTACTTATGTAGTTATTATCGTTACTATCCACGATAATTACCTAACAGCTGCTATGAAACTTATCTTCATGAATTTCGGTGCAATGCAAGTATAGAATTTGAAAGATATTGTAAAAAAAATTCTTAGCAAATATAAAATGCAGGTTCATTGCTATATGTTGATAATTATAATATTAGTTCAAAATAGTAAAATGTGTTATCAGACATAATGAAAATTTTTTGTACCTTTAATGTCTTATTGTTAACAGTTCGTGTAAAACAAATTTCAGTTTTGAGTATTTAAACGCACAACACAGGTAGTTTAATAATAGTTTTCTATTTCAGCAGTTATCATTCACGGTAACTATCTTAAAAGCTATGTAATAAAACGTATTATTTCATGAGATGGGTAACAGACAAATATAGAAAAACAGAAAATCCCCCATTTGATATTTTTATATTCAGCAATAAGTTTAAACGACCTCGGTTATCGAAAGTTAAAAAAAACACAGCTTTAATGCAAATAACAGTTCGTTAAAATGGTATATTTTTTAGTAAGAAAATACCCTAGTTAGTTTTATCTCCATCTTAATTTTATATGACATCAGCCATTAAAAGACAGACGAAAATAGGCTTTAAAGAGGTTGTTTTAGTAAATTTTTAATATTGCTACATATATCTCTACTATACTTAGCTCAAAAATATATTAATGAAAGCTTGCAAAGCATTTAATGCTTAATGCACCAGAAGAATGGCGTAATTTTTTTGGCAACTTCTTTTTTGTTCATCCAGAAAGACATTCATAATAAAAGTCACAAAATATCTCTCGAGCAATTCTTGAGACAATTTTCTTGGCAGATATAAATGTCACGCTGTCAGATCTGCAAGAAATATTGAGTTTAGTTTCAGTTACTTTGCCGTTGGGAATGAAAGTTTTCCAGGCTCAAATAAGTAAAATATTTAACTCTATTCTCTATAAGACCTTCAACAATAAACTACAAACAACTACAAACTATACAATACAATTTTAAATTTTATTTTTTTGTTTACTTGTATTTCACTAATAAGCTTCACTTTTTGAATGAATACTGTTTTCGTCAATTTCATGGTTTGAACAGTAAAAAGGAATATAATGTTTAGTTTTTAATTCTTAAATTTTCTGACTTCAGAAACAGATGGTTACGTTAAGCACAAATAATTTCAATTTGAAAAATATAAATAAAGACTAATACGTCACTTAAAAATTGCTTTAAAGTTTATGTTGTTAAACGTTTCTTCATAACAGCAGTGGAATAACTAATTACATAACCAGTATGAAATTAATTATGCACGGAGATCGGCTCTAAATTTATGCAACACAATTTTGAGTGAAAAAAAAAAGAATTTAAGGTATGTTTTATGTTATGGGCAAAGTGATTAATCGGGAATTATTAATAATGCCCGCAGTGGAGGCGGGTAAAGTGATAAATTTCATTCATAAATTCCACTGAATTTATCACATTGCCCGGGCATTATTAATAATGCTCTGATTTATCACATTGCCCGTAACATTTATATTCATAAGTAATACTTTTCAAAACTTTTTGTAAGCCACGTAAAAATGACTCCAGTTTCTTACATAATGTGATTTTTTAGTTACGTTCAAAATCTCTCGGTTATTTTTGTCTGCATACGTATTTCTATGCCGATAAAAAAATATCGACGTTTTATTCGTTTTATACATAAAGTTTATCATCCTTTTGGTCAGTATTGCTACTTTCTGCTTGGTGAGGCTGCAAACAAGCAGTTGATTGGCATAAGGGGATAAGGCTTTTGAGTATGACAAAATGATCGTCAGAAACGTCCACTGACATGTTTATGGGTTGCCATCAATAATCCGTCTTCCATTGACACCAATGTCTGCTATAAACATCAGTCAACGGTTAAGAGGGATCATGCTTTTCATCTATTTATTATTGATGGGAAAATACATTTCCTCGTTGTATAGCTATTTTATCTTGCACATACAAGGAAGAATATTTACGAATCAAGCTTGAAAATATTTTTTTTTGTTAAACAGTGTTGAACTGAAAGGAATTGAACATTCGCAATAAGTAAACAGGGAAATTACGATCCTTGCAAATACTTTGTTTATTTTCCTAAACATTAATTGTAAGGTTTTTGTCAAATAATTCAAACTTCTTTTGATAAGTAAACAGTGTGATGAATTATTATTTTACGCAGATGCATCATAAAATGTTAATTAACAGCATTTTAAAAACTTAGTTCATACTACTTAACTTGTTAACAAATATCGTTCAAACTCATGAAAAATATTATGTTTACTAGAAAGTTTAGTGTTGTAAGTTATTTTTTTCTTCCTTCATTTTAAATGGCATTTTCTATTTAGCATTAAACAAATAAATCAAGCACACTATTGCACTTATAAAACAAATTCTTACAAAAAGCATACTGCCTTCTACTACTTACCTCCTATTGATCATTTTACTTAACATTTTTCAAAAATAAGCTGAACCTTAATAATAAAAATTTAATACAAATCGGTTAAATTTTCCTCATGTATGACGAAAAAAAAAAATAACCCACCCAATATCCTTTGGGAAAAATAGAGTTCTCAATCTTGCCTGAAAAATTGGAATGCGTCCAATTTCTAAAAACGTAATTAATAAAGATTTAATTAAAACAGCTTCTTTTGGTTCAAAACAAATCCAGCCACTGCAAATTGTTTCTGTGAATAATCATTTAGTTCCTTTTTTTTATCCTCAACGCTCTATGTACTACTTAGGGAAAAACAAAAACTCTGTTTCTGATATCAAAGCAATTTTCTTTTAAATGAGAGTATGTAGGGCTAATTTAGTTCAATGGGGGGGGGGGGTTCTTTTTTATTTTGTCTATTAGTTAAGGTCTCAGCGGAATAGACGATTGTTAATACTTTATGAGGAATACGTTGAAATGGATTATGATGGAAGTAATCAATAGAGCCCACATGGGGACCATATTTTATCTTTGTTTATTTGCGGCGCTTCAAATTATGATGGATTATTTCGGATAAAAGTAGATGAATTCAGGGATTTGCTCCGAACAATCAATATCAATTTTCTCTACTTCCCCAAACGTTTCCCTTACTTTAGTATACATTCTTTGGTACTAACTTTCGTATATATTTAACTTTGATGCAGATAGCGTTTTCAGCTTCAGAAAAATGAGTTTAGATAAATGTGGTTTTATATGTTAGTTAAAACAGCTCTCTAAATAAAAAAAAATAGATTGTATATACAGTATAAAATATACAATCCACCCTAGACTGACTTCTCTGAGTATAAAAAACGTAACGTCTTAAGCACACTTTTTTCCCACACCAACATACCACGCGAATACAGAGATATACACCTATGAAAAAAAAAACTATCTTCATGGTGGGAACCAGTTTGGAGAGAGCTCTACCACAGAGAAATATCCTAACAGAGGGTCCACGAGGCTATTTTCAAATGCGTTACTGATGTGAGGGCGCCACACTAGAGTCTGGAACGTATGCCGGCCGCTTAAATCTCTCGCCAAATTAGAACTCAGCGCATGCGCAAAAAGGTGTTTTCGATCTCCCATAGGCAGCCGGCGAACGATTCAGACTGGATCCAGACGCTAGTGAGTTTAGTGCGATCCCAGCGCCACGATTCTCCCAACCTGTAACAAGATGTCATGATTTTCGATTTCCATTATGGCCTATGGCCGTGGACTCTCTGTTCTACTACTCTGTGAGCTCTACCAAGAGGTGTCATTCAAAATAGGTTTGCAACCAATCGAATCTCTGAATTGACTTATATAGGTATAAAGTGATTAAGAGTTAAGAGCTTTTCTGCTTTACGTGTGTTTGAGGCCGAGAAACGTAATTTGCAACAACAGTTCTACATTTTTTCCAATCCTTTATCCTTGTGGTTCCTAGTTTTTGAAAAAGGTTCATAAGTTTAGAAATAGCAAATCAGTGTAGTAGGCTTTCAGAAAAGCACCTTTCAACAAAGATAGCACCCCTAATCAATGTTCACCAGTAAAAAAGCTGTTTTCTTATTTTAATAAAGTATGCACGACTATAAGAAAGCTGTATTTCACAACAGACATCCAATCTGTTCTTTCTCTGTCCAAAGTGCATTTTGAACTCATACCATACATTTTTCCTGCAAATTCATGAAATTTAACTGATTTAGTACTAATGTTCACTCTATCTTTCAGGCACTGCTGTCACAAATCGTGCACAAATTCCTAATTCTGTTATAGAAACTCACCATCAATTATCAAGCTACTCTCGAGTAATTTGTTGGTCCTCGACCTTTTTCTTTTCTTCCGTGTTCTCGTCCCCCCCTCTACCCTCTTCTTTATTGGCATCATGGCCACACTATTTATGTTTTGTACCACTCATGTCCCCTATTTCCTGCGGTTCAAAAGCGTCTAACGGCGCTGTCAAACCACAATTTTTTTTTTTTTTATTTCCAATGGCAGAGCACAACACACATACACTATGACCGGGGTCATCGCTCCAGACATGCCGAAATCAGTACTTACTTCTCGTTACCCAGTGGGCACCTGTGGACCGAAGCCACGGAGGTGAAGTACTGTTGCCCACGCCACACACACATTCGCAGGCACAACCCCTTTTTACAGGGGGGCCACATTCATTCATCACACACACACGGACAGAAACTAACATCCATGCCAAACGGGGATTCGAACCCCAGACGTACGGCTTCGCAGTCAGATGCTCTAACCACTAGGCCAGTACGTCGGCACCAAACCACAAAATTGATGATGATGATGAGATGTAGCTTTCAAATCCTTAAGTTAGTTATTAAAGCATTACCTTTCGGGTAAGTGCGGGTTATAAATGAAGTTGTCTGTATTGACTGGATTAGAAGAGCCGATGACTTGTTGATTCAGAGGAGTTCTGTTCAGTATTTTTTAGAATAATCACTGTATTAGCGTTGCGATTTGGCAATCTTTACATGAGTAAAATTACTTACTCAGAAAATAAATGATCATAGATAATAATTAAAATTACAATCACCAGTAATGATTACGACGCGATATTTTCTTTTCCGATCGCTAAACGTTGTTCCGTGTTTGCTGAAAAATTCTAGATGTGTGATATCTAGATAGAAAATAGTACACAGATTTTGTATAAGGAAAGAATGAAAAGATTTTGTGGTATCAAAAGAAATAGTCGACGAGAATCATATTAATATTATTCCTACTTTTTTTGTTGTTGCTCAGTAATCCCTTTAAAATAAATTAACTAATTACTGACCCCCCCTGATGAAAAACGCTGCACGATTTTCAAAAGTGGAAACTAAAACTTCTGATCCTGTTTTGAGTTTTTTTTCCACCTATCCATAATTATCAGTTTCAAACCAGAAAAATTACATGGAACGATAACACACTTTCAACAAGAGCAACTTTTCACTCCACACCCTAATAGCGACTTTACTTGAGTGGAGGGATTCTGGTAATATTTCTTCCGCTAATTACACACGCGTTTAAAGTTATAAAACACCCGATGCTTTGCAAATGCAACAATCGATGTAGTACGTGTTGCCCTGGTTACCCGTGTCACAACAAGGCATGCGGTGACCGAGATGTCGTGGAAAGACCTGTTTAAAAATATTCGCAAACATTCGCCTATTTCCGAATTGACTCGTAACGCGATAGTAGATTGGGAGAAAGTCGGATTTGGAGTTCTCAATATGGAAGTTGAGTTACATTTGAGAAGAGTGTGGTTCGATGTTTTGCCTTAAGTTTGGAACGTTTTTAAATGTTACCAACATAATTATAGTAGATAATAGAGATTATAGAAGAGATAATAGAAATTATAGTAGATAATTTTGATAACAAGTAGAATCGTTAATTGGATTAACCTAATGTTATGGGGGAGGCCTAGCCTTGGTTAACGTGGGGAGCCTAGTGGTTAAGGCATCTGCTTCGGGATCGGACGGTCCCGGGTTCGATTCCCGACACCGCTGAAGACTCACCGAGTATATGCGGAGTACGTGCTCGTTAAATCTGTGGGTCCGAAAGTCCTGTGGTCCGTCATGGCGCAGTTTACCACGGGTCCAGGTGTCTGGAGACTATTTCCCTCCCCTTCAGAGACATGGCAAAATTGTGGAGGTGGCGATAGATGGTGGCGACATCTATCATCCGAGGCTTAAGTCGGACTCCTGCCATTCATGGGCCTCACTTTCTCAGGAGCCGCACCCCCTTTGCCTTAAATCCGGTAAGCTTTGCGGATGGAGCTTGGATATTCCAAGTGGCATACGACAACAACAACAACAACCTAATGTTATCTGGAATTATTTGTTATTTTTGTTGTTATTGGAATTAATTATTACGTTAGGGCGATCCAATTCAAAGTAATATCATCTTTCTCTAATAAACTATTACTATTTACATTTCTTCAATGTAATTTACCAAAAAAATACGTTTAAATCTAAAAAAATTAGATAGTATGTGATCTAACTAGATACCTCCAATGAACCCACACAAAAAAATTCGGATCAATGTCCCTATTAAAACAAAAAAAAACATCCTTACCCAGAAACACTATTACCATACACAAACATAAAACCCACCATTGCCAACATAAAAAGAGAGATCCCTTCCTGTTGGATAGCGATCTGTCGTCAGCCCATTAGAGCGGGAGTATAGCCAAGCACCATTCCCTAATCAGCCGCGGAATACCTGATGATCCGCGAGGCTCGATGAATTTTTGCGGCCCTGGCGAATTACCAGGCATCGAATATTTAGAGGTCTTGAGCAAGATCTCTCCCCGAGAGACCCCCTGTCTCATTCCGTCGAAATTGCGGATGCGGGGTATTGATTGCGGTTAGTGTTTTTGGTTGGGGCCCGATTGTATGGATAGGGGATATTTAGGTTTGGTGCTGCTTGATACGTTTCGTGACTTTGTTTAGGGTTGGTCATCAGAATGGGAAGGTTTCTTGGGAATGAATGATACAATGTGGTTTTTTCAAAGGTAGATTTGATCTAAAGGTCATCCATCTACCGTCAGGGAAAATAATCATCTATAGATTGCTTGAATGTCATTATTATAAACTCTGAGCTAGAGACAAACTAGAGTGACGACAATTAGTAACCGAACGAGCGGGTGCGTAAGGACGCAAGTTAAAGGCATAACCATGGACTGAAATCAGAGAATCAAGAAAATGTCTATTTTAACTGTCGTATTGACTGGAGGCCATCATGAGTAATGTATCGAATATTAATCAGAAACTCTAACTGGTAAGGTAACTAACTCCATGTTTCATAAAAC
This sequence comes from Tetragnatha montana, assembly GCA_963680715.1. Lineage (NCBI taxonomy): Eukaryota > Metazoa > Arthropoda > Arachnida > Araneae > Tetragnathidae > Tetragnatha > Tetragnatha montana. Next base: position 60,386,534 of record OY796677.1, on the reverse strand, counting down.
TTTTGAATGTTTATTTCTCACATTTCAGAAGACCTCTTGCCTTTTGCTAAAGACGTCTTGCGGATAAGTAAGATGGCAAGTATGGAAACAATTTAAAAGGGATGCAAATATTTTATTTGAAAACATAGTTTACTTATATTTTAATCTGAAATAAAAAGTTTCATGGAATATAATAATATTTGACAGTAATATTTTTTGCAAAGAACCTATAAGTTTGGTTAGTTACACGGCAAAACTTTATGGTTTCTTGATTACGTGATTCTATTGTCGATGCTCTCTCCAAGAGCTCCTAGCTCCATGGCTAAAACAAGCCAGTTCCCCATGTTATTCCTAACACCTCGTACTCTTAAATTTATTTTATAAAACCGCTTGATTAAAATTTAGCTTCAAAAGAAATGTTTTAATCATGTTAAACTTATAAAGTTTGTTTATGTTTTAGATTTTTAAATATTTTAATTAAATGTGCAAAAGCAAACGTTGTCTTTTCTATTATTATGTTAAACTTATATTTCATCAATTATAAGCAGAGTTGGGCAAAAATTAGTTAGAAAAACTAAATTAGTTTTAGTTTTCAACTGTTGAAACTAAAACTAATTTAGTTCCAAAAGTTAGTTTCGAAGTTGCTAATAAAAACTTAAGTAGTTTCATCTTTTATTCGTAGTTTCGGAACTAAAAATGAAACTAAATTTTTTTTCCTCGCGTTTTTTACTGATTTGAAGGGGATGTGTGTTTGTGTGTGTTTCAACGAAATATGGGTGCGAACAAGTTCTTTTTTTCAGGGTCGAAGAATAGATTCAAGTTTGCTACCCTCCCCACCTTTTTGAGTTGAACATCAAACGTTTTCAGAAACGTATCGAAGAATTGAGGGTGATGAGTCATTCATTACGTCTGGAGGAAAAAAATGAATATTTTATTGGATTGACAAAACTGTTCGGAAAATAGAATACAGAAGAGTCCTGAGACAATGGAAAACGACATAATGAAAAGATGTTTTATGAACTCAAAACAGGTCTGCTGCAAAATAATACGTCATTGCCTTACAAATTTCTATAAAAAAAATTAAAGTTAGTTGCAAATAGTAGAAATTTGAAATTGTCGAAAAAAGTTCACAGAATGCAGATTAGAAAAAAAAATTAAATAAGAATCTGGAATTTTGCTGCAGGTGAACTACCTACTTACTTATACTTAGGTAGATTGGCCTTGAGAATAACGCGCATTTCTAGAAATTAGTAAAAAACGCGAGGAAAAAAAATTTAGCTTCATTTTTAGTTCCGAAACTACGAATAAAAGATGAAACTAGGTACTTAAGTTTTTATTCGAAACTAGACACTAAATTAGTTTTTAGTTTCAATTTCGAAACTAAAAACTAATTAGTTTTTAGTTTCAAATTTATTTCAACTAAATTTTTATTCGAATAACCCCAACTGATTATAAGTATGGGGAAATGGCAATTTGAGCCACCCTATACAAAATGATGTATTTTGACTATTAGAGTGGTGAGCATGTTACTGCAAGTTCAATGTAACATCAATAACAATAAAAATTCCCATTAGTATTATAATACTACTTCTAGAAAAATCTCAGAACGAGTCCACGTAGACAATAGACATAGAAGAGTGAGATCGATTTCTCCGTCGTCGTTACCTGATGCGCGTGATACTAAACTAGCTTCCCAGGCGTTGCCGGATTTCGAACAATCGTTTCACAAAATGAAAATGCAAACGAACACTTTTAGAAAGATGTGAATTCTATGGGTGTTTTTAAGTTTACCCTTCACGAGTAAAGGAGTAATTTTCTAGAACTTTTGAAAATTTCTAATGCATTCTTGATTTCTGAAGGATGTTTATGTTGACCCTATCTATTCCATAAAAAGACAAAATTATCATACTTGTCAATAAAAACCTAAAGGTATAAAAATAGGCCATTGAAATATACATTTTATTTGTTTTCGCATAAAGACGGAACTTTTGCCTTCTCAGATAACAAAAAATCAATGTATTTTACACTCCTTATAAAGCGTAAAACTGAATAGGAGTTGTCTGAATTCACATTAAGGTACATTCTTCAAGTGATATTGCATTGAATTTCACAATCTGGTATAAAAGAACAGACTTACTATTCTGATCTAAAAATGACCATTTTGTAAGTATTACCATTAAGTGTTTTGTTCTCTATTAATATCAAAGCTACTTTTATATACAAAAATATTGCGTTCTTCTTTATTAAAATCACAGTAACATACAGTTTAACACACGAGTGATTGGTAAAACTATCTTCAAGTGTACAAATTACAAAATTTATATTACTCACCAGGAAATAAGGAAAAAGCTATGCTTGTGTAGGGTTAAATTTTATAAATATGCTTTTATAAAGACTCATCAAATCTAAAATTAAACGGAATTACTGAAATTTTTCGAATAATGGATATGTAGTTGTAAATTAAACAATCCACCTGAGACATAAATTACATTTATAAATGAGGCTATTCAAAAGATGAATTCTCAGAATAAAATTGCAATAAGATTAATTCCTATTAAAATATAATTCTTTTTTCATGAATTCTATCAAATTTAAATTTTCTATTTCGTTTAAAATCAGAGTTTAGTCTAATCCTTCTAAATTGTGAGAAATATGCTGTCTATAAGGTGCTTACCCACTAATGTATGAATGTGAAATCTCTAGATAGAAAGTACACATATTTTGAATAAAGAAAGAATGAAAAGATTTTGTGGTATTAAAATAAATAGTCGACGAATCACATTAATATTTTTCCTACTTTTTCGTTGTTGCTCAGTAATCCCTTTTAAATAAAATAACTAATTATTACTGTCCCCCCTGCTGGAAACCTTTTAAGTAGTTTGTTATTCACAATATTTTTTTACTTAATTTAAGTACAAAATGTACCTTATAGGATTATTGATATGAAAGCAACACTGTTATTCTGTATTTTTCATTTTAATACAACAAACTATGTTGTTTTTTGAGAAAAACATATTATATGCATATAATTCTCATTTTTTAGTAAAGATTGAAGTAAATATATTTATAACACATTAGTCTAAGTAAAGTACCCAGTGTTTACTATCTTTATGTAGATTTTCTATTCACTACTTACTTTTAATAATGCAAATAATTCCGTAGAAAACAAACTAAACTTAATAAAAATAAATCATCACATCAATATAATTTCTGTCCAAAAAAGAAACAAGTTTAAGTTTTAAGTTTAAGTTTCTACACTATTCTCATTGATACCATACCACAATTTTTACGGATTGTAATAAAAAGTATGATAAATCCTTAGGTACTTTACTTTAAATTGAGAGTTCAAAATAAATGAATTTTAAAGATATAATTTAATATAGTTAAATATTTTTTAAATCATGGTTTTCGACAACATTTATTTAAAATTTTAGAACAAATTTTAATAGGACATAAAGTGTAGAAAATAATCTAAGTTCAATAAATTTTTGTTTAATTTTGAAATAACCATTCATCCAAATTAATTTTAAAAAATTAATAAAACCTTATTTATGATTGTCATGATAAAATTTCGTGGCAAGAGTGAATATTTATTTCAAGATTTGAATAGAAAAAGTATACTATTTTTACATTGTATCTATGCTATGAATGTGTTCAGCATTAACATTTTTTAAAAAGCGCATTCCATTAAAAAATAAAAAACCTGTAACATACATGATAAAGATCTTGGTAATATGAAAAGGAATATTATGCGATAGCTAAGTCACGATTTTCAGATACTAGAAGTAGAAGGAACCCCATTTTGCGTGACATACATGATATAAGTCAAATTAACCCTAAAGAGCGACATTTTTCATTTTTTTATTTTAAGGTAAAGAGTTTTTCTATGCTCAGAAACACACATTACTTTACAAGATTTTTATTGAAATACATATCGTTTTGAATGAAAAAGGTGTAACTTCATTTTGTCTTCGTACTTTTATTGTAAATCAATCAGGAGTATGATTTATTATTCACGCAAGGATGGACTTTTGGTAGCTTCCACTATTGTTTCTAGACTGTAGAGATAAATCAAAATATTTTCTCTAAAACTGGAGGATTTTTTTTCCCAAAAACATTTTTTTGAGAGGTTTACAGACTAGTTCAACTATGTTATGCCAAAGAGCACTGCTGCATGTTTAGTTTAAACCGGAAATACGATTGCTCTTCAATGCTATATAATACTACTTTAATGATCCTAACCAGGGTTTGAAATTGTTATTTGAGAAACAACTCAAAATTAAATTCATCAACCAGGATAAAATTTTTTATGTGCCACTTTTAAAAATCGGGCAACGTTTTTAATCCAACACGAATAATCGTTTTGGCTATCAGAAAAGAAAAACTCGCGTCATAATTATCACTGGGGATCTTTATTTTAAGGATTTTATCTGTGATCATTATTTTCTGAGGATTATGTTTTGCTCCAAAATATCAAAATAATTTTTATTTATGTGAAATATAAACGCCTATCTTTGAAAAGTTAAATTGGCGGTTTTTTCGAGGTGTGAACGATATGTTTTAGCCCCGTTTCAGTTTTATTTTTCATCGAAAGATTTTACATCATGAATTAATTATTATTACCGGAGTAAAACCGTATCGCTCAAAAGTAATTATTAATTGTAATCGAAACCAATGAAACTCAAAACCTGATCATGAGTTCATCATTAAATTCTAAACCCTGCAATAATCTCAACAAATCAATATCTATTTGAATATAGTTTAGAATATCCACCAGTAAAAAGATGTCACTAATATTTTTATATATGTGTACATGGAACTCTTGAACGAAGAACAGCGCACTAGAAAAATTAATATTAAAAGACGAAAAAAGCTGAATTTTCTTTTTTTTTTGTCTGTTGAATATAAAAAAAATTCTTCTGTAAGCAGAAAGCGTTCAAAACAGTTTTAATCATTTTTCTCAAAATAGAAATTTGGTGTTTGACTTGTTTCCGAAATGAACGATTCAGTTGTGATTCTCTCTACAAGTGCTTTTTGGCTCTTCCATAGGTTTTTAGCATCTGACGCTCGTACGTGGTAGCGGCGGTGACACTAAGGGCGAGCGCGCACGGGCGACTTTTGTCACGGTGACAGAGACAAAAACAACGTTGCTAAGGCTGTTGTTAGGGGGCGGGAACTAGAAGGATCCAATAGAATCATTCGCACATGACATCACTGGAGGATAAAAACAACGTTGCTAAGGCCGTTGTTAGGTAAAGTCATGTGATTGAAAATGCTCTATTGTTTTCTAGTGATATTTTTGATACTAGTAATCCTGGTCGCCGTGACTTTAGTCACTCGTGCGGGCCCAGCCTAACGCATTCCTTTACGATTGTATTCACCACTAACATGGCCTAAGGTTAACCTATGAAACCAAGCTCTTTCGCCAACTCTGATTGGCTTAAAACTTGTTTTCCTTAGAGATAATATTGATTAATTCAGTATGAAAAATATTTTGATCAAAAATAAAAATCAAAAAAGTCCAAACTCCTAAAACTCCCCATTCTAATTATTCGAGTATGGTTGATTATTTCCTTCAATAGTTGACTCACTCAAATGATTAAAAGTTATTAAATCGTCTTTTTTTTTCTATAAAAACGACTTAAAACATATCCCTCCAACTACCAATATCCCCTTCCGATTTTTTTTCTGGCTAGGCTTACTGTGTTGATCTAAAAAAACTTTATTCAAAGTAACAATTAAAAGGATATTTTTTCTCTTGGGATTCAAAAATGATAATCCGATCTTGATAAAAGCGATAAAAACATCAACATGCTTTTAAAAGTAGCAAATAAAAGATTTATCAGATTTCAATGTCTTTTTTTTTTCGAAATCATCAATTTCAAACCCTGTTACGCTGTCTTTTATCTGTTCCCCGTTATATTAATATTATAGTATACCTATTTCGAAGTGAAAATTTTAATAACCATCACCCTATAAAACAGTGGTTCCCGACCGGTGGTCCGTGAGAGTTTTGGAAATGGTCCGTGCATGGAGGGATCCGGAAGCAAACAAAAAAATTCCAATAAGTAAAAGAAATTTCAATGAATTGAACAAGAAAGGATTGAATTATACTTTCGGCTATGTAATTTGTGGAGATAACAGTCACCACTAAATTAAAAAATAATTCTTTTTTTTTTGTACTATATAAATATTTAAATTGAAATTAGGAGTTCCGAAAATAAGTTTGTGGATTGGTTACATACATTTTCCGGTCTGTGTGCTTGATCTCAAGGATCCGCTATAAACCTTCGTCAAGAAAGACAGACATAACTGATACAGAGAAAGTACTACACCCAGGGCAAAGGCAGGAATCGAACCAACGGCTGATACAGTGCGCAGACTGCTAGAGTGGTTGGGAGAATAAGTTTGAGGCAATTTTGTGGTTTCGGAAGATTTATTTATCTCACAACAAAAATTATTAATTTTCGTGAGACATAATTAAGTTTGTCTTAAAATATAGTTAGATTTCTTAGAATTAGTATATAAAATTCCATGCTAAACTTTCATCTTTTGAAATTTTGTGAAGGTAAGGATTTCAAACTACAAAAGGGTGGTCCGTGAAGATTCCAATTTTAGACTTAGAGTTCAGCGGACTTGGTTTAAGTAGTGAACCACTTCTATGAAAGGAACTGTACCATAACATTCGTAATCACCACTCAAAAGTTTAGCAAAAAAAAAAATACTATAAATATAAAGTGATTTCTAAAGTTGCAGATTGTTTTGCCTCTTCGATTACAATGCGGAAAAGTGTACCATCATCTCGAATTCATCCAACACCATTCTCACCCCTCATAACCCCACCGAAACAGCTCATCTCCAATCGTGCAAACAAACCACCCCAGTGACTCAATCCCCGTGACACACACCCTCCCTCCTCATCATCAAATTCCCTCATAAACCCCACAGCTGCGACCCCTTCCCCAAAGGTTTGTTAAGGGGATTCCTTTTTATAGTGGGGGGGGGAGTAAAGGTCGCGGTCGGTTTTGTATGCATAGGTCTATTTAATGTTTCCGGGGTGTCGGGAGGGGTTGTTCCGGATTATGAGGGGTTTTGGAGGGGAGAATGGAGATGTATAGTAGGTAGTTTGTCAAGCGACAGTTCACACCGTGCGTTTATTAAGTGCGGTGGATAAGAACGTGAAAAGGGGATTTTGTCGCGTAACACTTGTTGGCGATAATTGGTCGGATTGGACCGTATCGTTTAGAATAAGTGCTTTTGAATCAAAATACAGAATCAATAATTGTCAATATTTGTTCGGTTTGAACATGGTTTCGACAAAAGTAGTAGAGAAATTCAAGCGTAAAAATGTCTCAATATTATTTATCGTCATTGTATTACAGTCGACTCCGCTTATTGTGATCACGGTTAATGTTATAAATCGGATAATGTTATCGACATTGACTGGTCCCGATCACTCCCATTTAAATTAACCAAAATGTATCGTTTTATGTGATCAGTATATCGTTTAATGTTGTCAAAATTTGGTGGAAGTCCCTGAATAAACCTCATTTTTTCCTGTTGGATGGCAAATTTTCGATATATAAACATACAAAATGAGACATTAATCTAGTAGTGTTATATGATCCGCTCCTATTTTTTTCCTTAAGAATGTTTAAGTTGCAAAATACATACTATAATATCGTTTTAAATTCTTCAATTAAGACTACACAGTTGTGATTTTAATGCAAACACTCTAGTTACACTGTTTGCCACTTTTCATTATAAAATCGCTCATTATTATCAATAGGATATTGTTACCATTCTGATCTTGGACAAAGTGATCACATTAAGGGGAGTCGACTGAACTACTTTCCCCAGCTTATCTTTTAAATATTTTATCTCCACACACGCAATACATTTTATAATAACTAGGGGGCTATCGCCACCTGCTCGCTATCGCTCGCCAACCCCCGGGAACTGCTGCCGCAGTTCCCCTAGAATTGCTTCGCAATCCTGTGCTCGCTACGCTCGCTCGCCATACGCTGGTACAGCCTAGCTGAGATTGTGTACTACCTGGATTTGAACCCAGGTTATTGAGCATTTCGTGATTACGAACATTGCACATACACTTCTACAGAAGGCGCTCGTCTGATTGCCAAAACGTAAACAAAACCTCTCAAAAATGTTATTTTACATTTAGTCTAAAAAAGTTCTTTGCTTACTACTGATATGGAAACTTATGTAGTACGTAAAAATTTATAAAGCAAGTATTTTGAAATAATATTATGTGATATTTTGATATTTCCCGATACAGAACAAAATCAGACTTTTGATTAATATTTTTACTTCATGGTATTTTTAAAACCAGGTAAAATAGATAGTGAATTATTCTGCTTGATGGCTATGCACTATGAATACCTTTAGTTGTTACAATACTACATTTTCTTTTGAAAGTTCTTTTCCTTCATACTTAAACTTTGCTCTCTTTATAAACCCTTGAATTTTTAAGAGTATACTATAACTACTGTAAGCCGTTTCCTTATAAATCTCCTTTTGAAAGATTTATACATGGTTTAGTGAAAGAAAAATAAAAAAATCTCATTTTTAACACACGAGTGTTACTTCTATCACGCAAACTTCCTTTGTACTTGTAATTTAGTATAATACAAAAGTATAATGGTTAAAAAGAGGTTAAGAAATACTTCACGTAAATATTATAATAGGCTTTGAAATAAAACTGAATGAAATATGAATAACAGATTATAGAGACCCAGGTTAAATACATATTAGGATTTTTAAACCTTAATAACTCTCAAGGGTCTGTTAATGAAGAATAATACTATTCTAAATAATAAAATATTTTGCTTTCATACTATATCCCTTGGGAAACTTTTCTCCTTGTACTGTTATTAATATACGTATTTTTGTGTGCACTTTCTAAACAATTTGGTTATTTTTTTTATTTTAAAAAGATATTTTTACTTCCAAGTTTATATAAATGTTATTATAAAGGGAAAAACCATAAACCATCATTACTTTTAATATGGATTTAGATATTGTAACAAAAAAAGTTTATTATTATCTGTATTGCAGGTTTTGGAAAATTATTTCTTTTCCAAATTAACCTTATTTTTTTATGTACCTTGTTACATATTTTCCTATTTTTAAGATATTTGTTGTTTTATATGTGTTTTTTCACATTCTGTTCAGAGATAGATCTGACAGAGATAGTCCCTTAAGATAGTATTTATTCCTTTGAAATTAAAATAGAAAAGTTCGTAGATTTATTTACTTGATTTGAGTACCCTTTAAATTTAAGCATTTAGAAACTTGCAATTAAAATTGGGGTTTGGCTTGAATATCTAATAAAATAAATTTTTAATATAAGTAAAATATTGTTTCTTTCTCTTGCGTTAAGAAACAGTGTTTGTAGAGTAAAATTTTCAAATTGATAAAAATTAAAACCACAAACATGACAGATTAATATAGTTAAACACACAACGTTTTCATTTAAGGCATTTAACACACAAAAGCATAACATTCAGCATGAAAGTAAAAATATATAAATTATTCATTACAAGAAGAAAACCAGCTTGCTATTACAAGATAAGCATTATAAGCACTAAGCACACATAATATTAGCACAAAAATATAAATAAGCACCACAAAAGTATACAATTTTGCTTGAAGTATTTTGAATGACATTGAAGCGAAAGGTTACAGCACACATAGAAAAGGAACATTAAATTGAAATATTCATATTAAACCCCCTTTTTTAACATTGAAATTTACTTCATTACTTCATTAGCCCATTTTTTTCCCTATGGTTTGTTCTCAACCTTTTTGACCGAAAGATAGCAAATTTCGTCAGTCATATTTTTTTTTTTGATTCAGTGTTTTTTCTTCTTTGTATTATACTGTAGATTTTAAATGTTTTAGAGCAGGGTTTCTCAAACTTTGGTACCACTTTTCAAAAACCAAATCTAACGGGACCCACCTCCTCTTCAGTTAATTTTCCCCTGCTCCCCCCCTAAAAAACTAGATTCATTCTTGTGGTGTTTGGGGTTTTTAACTTCTCTGAGAGCGCATTTCACTCCTTGAAAATTAGAAATACACTCAGACTTTTTTCCACCTTTATTTTTACTCTTGGAATTTTTCACAAAGTTTTGCTTAAAAAAATGCACCGTTCCCCACCGAATACTTTTTTTTTCATTTATTGTTCTGTAGTTTATGCTATTTCCGTATTTCACTCTTCATAATTAAATTTCACTCCTCCTAAAAAAGTCAAGGAATATTTTTACTTCTCCCAAAAAATCCTACGAATAACACTGGTTTAAACTGGTTAAATTAACTTTTTTGAAAATTAAAAGGAAGGATTTGAACCTGAGCGTATCAAATTGTTTGATTGTGGGAGAAACAATGAGCCCCATGATAAAAAGGGGTTCAGAGGGTCCTTTCTCAGAGAAATTTTGAAATTTGACTCTTAAAAACAGGGTTTCAACTCGTTTTATAGTAATCTGGGATAAATTGCAGCTACAACGTCATTTCCTATAAAAATTAAAATTTGTATTGTTCCTCCTCGGCGGGGAGCCCTACGTTTAGAAACACTGATTTATTAATATTTTTAAAAATATTACTTGAATAACCGACAAATTTTGCTTTATCAGCACATTAAAGGGATATGTATTTTAGTACTTCAATTGTCCTTTGCGTTCGACCACCGAGTAGTGCATTTTTTTCTTGTTGCTTTTTTATTCTTTTTACTATATTGTAATTTGATAAAAGCCGACAACATTTTTGTAAAAAGATACAATATATTCAGACCAATTCAAAATCTTGTCGCGACCCACAGTTCGAGAACCTCTGCTTTAGAGTAGGAAATATGGAAAGTAAATGAATGTTTCTAAAGTTAATGGTAATTTTTTTATGATTATGAAAGCATTAAATTCTAATCGTAAAATTTTCAAAAGTCAGGTCACATTTCATCAATGCAAGACGAATTAAATTTATGGACACATGCGATATATTCTGAATACGCAGTATACCTAAGGTAAATTATTAGATAAATTATTAGGTATTAAATTATAAGATAAATTATTACTAAATTATAGGTGACAGATCAACCGATTAGGATAAAAAAAATTCTTTAACGATAAAATCCCTTTTTATAACAATTGAATCGGGGAGTGGGAAAACACTACAAGCCACATTTCGGCCATTTTGGAAAAAAATACATTATAGATTAAAACCCTTATATCTAGCCACTGTGCACAAGAACAGCAATCTAGTTCTGCATCAAACTTGTGAAAAACGGAGTTTCAAAAGAACTCCCTTCCAAGAAAGCATACGACGAACCATTAGGAATGAATGCAAAAAAAAGATCGAGGATGTCGTGTGACTTATCAATATATATCATATAAAATACATATCATATCTATTCTTCGAGTTCTACATATTAAAGAACAGAAGACCTACTGAACATAAGGAAGTGAATTTGTATCTTTGTCTTCTGCGTACAATTTTCACCTTTATATGAGCATTATATGAAGATCTACATTCTGTTTCAGATGTTTTATATTTTAATTTGATATGGTGCATATATTTTGAATCAAGTTTTGCTGAGGTCACAAACAGTATACTCATGCAACGAATCAGCTAAATAGTTTCTAGTTTTATATACTACATTTAAATATCTTTTCATTTCATATCATTTTATTTTGGTACATTACTGTTTTTCCCCACTCATCTCATCAATTATGAAATCCGGAAAATAAACTTAAACGGTAATTTTTTTCAAAGAAAGTAATTTATATCCCTTCTTCATTTCCCAATATGTAGAAATTACAAAGAATATTTGAAACACTAACTTATTAAAAAGAATCTAATATATACATAGTTCTTTTTCACGATCTTAGTAAAAATATTTTAAACTTAAAATATCTATCGCTAATATTTTTATTTTGAAAACCAAATTCTTACACGACTGAATTTTATTCTTAAGCCCGAACCTTTAATAAAATGTTTTCAAAAGTTTTACCTTATCAGGAAAGGTGTTTTTAGTCTTCTTTCTAATTCTGACTTGAAACTTGTTACTGATTTGAAAAATTTGTTGAAATTGTATATTTTCTCCGACCAAATTGATATAATAACCCTTCTTGGTACGCTTTTCCGATGATATTAAGTTTAGTAATCATTCCTAAACGTATCCCTAGCACAGCTCATACCAATTATGACAAGTTTACGTAACTGCTACTACGAAATTTGGTCATACATGACAAAAATTGGACAAATCTTGAACGTTCGTGTGCTTTGGGCAAAAAGAATGTTTAAAATCAGAAAAATTCGTTTGCATCGCCATAGTTCTATTGGGCACCGTAACAAAGTGATGCTCTTGAGCCTCTTTGAGTGAGCCCTCTTTGCCCTGTAAGGCAGTAGTCCCTTACTCTCTGACTCGTAACAGTCTATGGGCTAAGAGGACCCCTCATCCTGATAGTGAATATATGAATACCCTTTCCCCATTCAAACGAATTTATGAAAGTGTTTTGCATATTGTAGTCTTACAACAGCGAATTCGGGATTTTTGTTGGGAAAAGGGGCTGAGAGATCATTAAAGTTTACGTTAAGACGTTATTTTTCAAAATTTATGAGCCTTAATGAAGTATTTCTTTCATTGATATTATAAAAGATCCTAAATATTACATTTTTATTCGAAATGAGGGTTGAACGAATAAGGTGAGCGGAATTTTTATAGAAGCCCGGAAAGTGGAGACATCTCACAGGATTCACCTTTTCTTAGTACTTCAAAGATGCTTTAATAATTAACATCACAGACTAGCCCGATCTCATTCAGTATAAACTGCTTTTTAAATCTTCATCCATTCGTAATTTTTTTTATATGTGTGACCAAATTCTACCTAAAACTCTTTCCAAGGCTCTCAAACCCTGAAGTTTTTGACCAGTTACTTGACGCAATTTCTTTTTAGAATTCAAATAATATAATCTAGAATTTTTTTGAAATTTTGTAGGTGTTTGTGTTTGGTTATACTGTATATGAATTAAAAAAAAACACCATTAAAGGGGCGAGTGTGATCTCCGCAGCTTTATCGAAGGAATACTTTTAAAAATATGTTAGATAGCAATTTTAAAAGGGAATTTCGATCCTGAAATAAGTGAACATGCAAACCAAATTGGCTCCCTTGTATGGCGTAATTTAAGGGTTTAGAAGCATGAATTTTTTTCTTCGTACCCCAAAACTTAAATTCTTTTCTGTCCAGGCCCTTTCCTTTTCATGCATGACATCCCCTTTCGCTCGCACACTAAAATAAAAAAGCAGCCAGCCCCTGAAAACACCCAATCACACTTGCGCAAATAAAAAAAAAGCTGCGCGCTTTTGCGCAAAAAAAAAACTCACCTTCTCGCTTGACATTTCCCAAATTTCTATGCGATATGTGTGAGAAATCTAAGATGTGTGCTCCCCTCGCCAATCCGACGCACACCAGCATCAGGACGTTCAATAGACAGGACATCGTCAGTAGTGGACAATAGAAGATAGAGATAGGAGCGGAGGAGCGGTTCACTAGTTTTTGATCAGCGGCAGCAGCAGAGAGACCGATAAGCTTGTTGAGCGGATCCGCACACAGGTGCAACGGAGTGGGCGGGGCCAGACACGCGCGCGCAGCTTGCGTCACGGGCGGGGGCTGGCCAATGGGAGGAGGGCCGTGGGCCGTGCTGGGGTGCGTGCGTTTTTTGAGGGGTTTGAATGCGAGAAAGGGTTAGTGGGGTAGTCGTAGTGGTTGTTGTTTGTAAGGGGTTTTTTTCCTTTGAGGGGGTTGGTAAGATTGTGGTCGGGTTCGAGTATTGTCAGGGAAAAGGTTTTTTTTCGTGGTGTTGTGTGGTAAATATTAAGCAGTCACAAGGTGTTAGGTGCGTACTTAGCAGAATGGGAAATACCATATATGTTAATTAACTGGAAAAAATAACCTGTTTTTCATGGTGATCTATAATCTGGTTATAATAAAAACAATTTTTATTTTATACCTATAAATTCACAGAAAAAAACATCACAGATCATCCTAAGAACAACAATTTGGAGCCTCGGTTTTCAACAGGATTTGAATTTGATAATTATAGAAACGGATTAAAACTCAATATCAAATCAAAATTTTTACTTGCCACTTTTAAAAATCAGGTAACCGTTTTTCATCAAATACGGTCATCGTATGGCGATCAGAAAAGAAAAACCGCGTCGTTATCACTATAACCGTTCACAATTTATTTTAATGATTATCTGTGATCATTATTTTTTGAGATTTATTTTTATTACCAAAAAAAAATCATCTGTCGCTTTTTGGGCTATAAACTTAGCCTAAATAAAATTTGATTTGAATTTAAAAGCGATTTTTCTTTACAATGAATGTTTGACTCCATTGATATTCACTCACTCCATTGATAGAGCCTTAATGACGCAGCTTCATAATAATTTTTAATTTCATTCGTCTTAGTCTTTCTATCTTTCCCTTTTGTACTGCGAACTAAGCAGAAATATAATTTAATTGTCAATTTAAGTGTTTTTTTTTTCAGATTTTTGTACAGCTGAATTCATAAGGTTGAAGGAGGGAATAAGTCCATCCTCTTTTTTTAACTGTAAAACATTTTAAATACACTTATAATTTTTTCGATGATTGTTCTGTATTCGTAACATTGTCATGTATTCCCATAAAAATTTGGTGGCTTTAAGATAAAAATTCCATTTCTTATACAGTTTTTTTCGATTTTCTCAAAACTTCGTTTTTGGACTTATTCCCTTCTTCAAATTGACGATTCGATTATGATTTTTAATCGAAATCAATAAAACTCATAATCCGGTCATTAGTTTTTTGCCTCAAACCAGGCCCGATATTTAAGACTTTACTCATAACTTAATCATTAAACCAGGTTTTGGCCATCAAGTGTGATCATTTGTTCAAACCCGGTTGTTACTGCTTTTCCTACTTGAAACTCAACGCTCAGTGAATACCGATCTACAGGTAGCAACGAGCACAGCTAGGAAGCTAACTAACCGCGTTTCCAACGACATTAATTGCTACGTAGAAGTGTATTTCCTCCCATTAGTTTTCTATTAAATAGTACAACAATGTTTCAATAACGAAGTTAATTGTATGCATTGAGGGAGTATTTTATTATTTTCCTTATCTATAAACCTATCCAAAAGGAGGAATATATCTACAAAATAAAAAGTCCTGGTGGGCCATACTAAAGGATTCTTCCTTTTTTCCATCAAGATCCAGGAATGTTTACCATTGCATGACTAAAAATTAAAACATATAATTGTGGGCTATGTCACAGCTTTATTAAGGACAGATAACAGTTTGTGAATGTTAGTTGAGAAAAATAAGTAAGAGTATATATTTAATGTGCATGATTCAGAAAAAATATCTTTATTTTAATAAAATTAAGACCATTCAAATTTTTATTTAGTCTTAATAAAATGTATGCCTACTTTCGAAATTTTTATTACTGGCATCTATATTAAGCTCTGTTGGCCTCATTAAAGGCCCTACTACTAATTTGGAAAATATTTAGTCGAAAGCTACATTAATAAAATTGGCGTTATTTATATTGTGAAACATATTTGCACTATAAGGCCGTTTAAATATTACATAAGCACCTAACGGGGGGGGGGAAGAAGTTTACCCTTTACATATTTTTCCTGACAAGGGGGAGGGTGTATGAGTGATGCTTACGTAAAAAGTTACAAACACTGCATTTTCAAAAATCTCTTGTTTTTTAAAAAATAATTTAAAAATTTAGTCAAAATGAATTTTGCACGAAAAATTTAACTAGGAAAGAAATCCAAGTATTTTGACTTCACAAGGACAATTTTAACAATAAGTTAAATTGTTATGGAGCACAAAGAAGTTCTGGAATCTAGGCATTGTCAAAATTTTTTCGTAAAAAAATCACGGGTCGGGGGGGGGGTCGGGTAGTTTTCTTACGTTATTATGAGGGGGTTGCGGGTTGCATATCTTTGGTGGCAAGGGGGGGGGAGTGACGTCCAAAATGACCAAAAACATGCTTACGTACTATTTGAACGGCCCCTATATAAAGGTGTTTACAAAACTTGTTTAATAAATTTAAGTTATGATATGAGTCATTAAGATTAAAATTTGTCCTGAATCCGATGTTTATCAGAGTTCTGGAGGGTAAATCAATTTAGATTAGTACTTTTGGTAATGTTTTGATTTTCTGTTCTGTTTGCTAATTTTTAAATTAGATTGATAGTTTTCTGAGGAAGGAGTTTGTGAGTACCTTCTATCATCAGTTTCTTGCCGAGTATTATCGGATTCATTGCCCCTGGAACAGGAATCTGGATGGTAAAAAATGACTGTGGTATAGTATTTTGTGTGAATTAGTTTGTTCACCAGTAGAAAAAAATATTTTTCTTAAACATTAAGTGTTGCTTATTTAAATCACGCAGTAAATTTTCACTCAAAAATGATGTTTATAAATTAACACCGAGCTCTTGTAAATAAGTTTGGTGAATGAATAGAAAGGAAAAAAGCAGTGTTTGAAATTGATAATTTATTATAGAGACAGATAAAAAAACTCAAAATCGCGACAGCAGCTTTCAACACTTCCTTTTCTTAGAAAAATCGGCTTCTCATAACAGTTGCAGTTTTTGCATAGAAGTGTTTCTTGTCAAAACAACACCTGTTCATTTACTAATTACCACATTTTGGTGTAGTTCTTTTGTAGTTCACTGAAGGTGTTTTGAAGCCTCAAAAGTAAAATGGTAAATTTATTTTGAAATCTGAATTAGACAAACTTTAATTATTTTGATGGGTGTGATATTAGTAAGTAGATTTTTCTGATTCAAAATAAACCATTTTCAGGCTGAAATTCTTATTTATTTACTGATTTTGGGGCTGAGAGAACCTATTTCAGTATTTTATTATAGTTATAATTTATTTTTAACGGAAAAAAGCTGGAAGTTTACAATTGATTATTTTCTAATTTTTTAAAGTTATGACTACCATATAATTCGCAACAACAATTTTATGCATTTAGTAAATATTAGCATACATTTAAATAAATATTTATGATATACCACTGTGATTTAAAATAAAATTTTCTGTAAATTCTGAAGAAATAACAGTTTATTTAACAATGAATTTTCATAATACACCTGAAAAGAACTTTTAATTGGAAAAAAATAAAGAAAAATCCGCTTAGAGATGTATAGAAAGAGTCATAACTTACCTAAAGCAACGAAAAAAAATCCAAAATTCCCAAAAATGTTTATTTTCTTTAGTTAGGGTGTTCGAATGAAAAGGTCCGTAAGTCCGTTTAGCATTCGAGGAATACAACTGCATAAAAATGCTTCTAGCTTCAATAGCATAAATGAAAAGTAATTAAATTTTATATTTTTTCTCAACGGAGGTAAAAAAAAGCGCTACACTGAAAATATACTTGATTTTTTTTTCGTAAAAACATGTATGAGAAGGAGAAATTTAATGTAGTTCACACATTTCCCTCAGATAATTAAATCTAGTTTTATTTAATTTGTTTTTCTAACTCAACAATTTGCACTAACTATCTATAACTATAAGAAAGGCAGTGAATTCAGGTGTTTTCAAAATTTATTTCGATTATTTTAAATAAGAAGGTGCAAAAACAAAGACCGAAAATTGCAAAACACTAAAATAATGCCGAAATCGACTAACGTTTACCACATTATTTTAAGTAAAAGGAAAATAAAAATATTATTCGGCTATAGAATAAAGGAAGTTTTCGGTAACTACTCCAAAACCCACACACTCTACCCTTTACCTAACTTCCTACAAAAGCATCGCAAAACTACCAGCCATCCTTTCTTACCCGTTTAACCAACCGCCCGCCCTCCCGTATAACTTTCATCGACATAATTGATTAAATAAATGTTTACCTCCTCTCTCCCCACGAACATTCCATCCCTAATTACATTGACGATTCTCTGGGCTCCGTAATTCACATATAAGGCGCTTTTCTGGAAGTTCGAAACGGCCTTAATCGGAAGGTGGCACTTTTAGTTATATCGTCGGATGTAGCCTTTGAAATAGATTGGAAAAGTAAAGCTGGTGGAAACCCTTATTGTTATTATTTTGATTAGGGAAGTTGTTGGAGCCTTATTATGAAAAGAGAGATATTTAAGTAGAGGGGTGTTTTGGTGAATTATGCTTGTAATTTGGACATTATTATTTAGTTATGAGATAATTGTCCCTTTTTTACCCCGCGAGTGTCATATTCCATAACATTTTGTTGTTAATTGTAAATATTCGAGGAATTAATAGCAAATGGAGAAAAAGTATGTTAATATTTAGTCCAGAATCGTTATTTTGATTCACAGTAATCAAATTGATGAACCATTAAATTTTCAATTATTTTTGCATTCCATTCATTTAAATATTAGTACAGTCCTATTATATATTATTGTCATTTTCATTATTGTCAATTTGATTTAAAATATTTAGTTTTCTTTTAATTTTCTATTTCCATTATTACATGGTATTAATGGAAGTATTAAGTAAGTTATTAAAATATGTAAGTATAAATACTTTTTTATTCAAAGGATGGTTAACATGTCCCCCAGTAAAGATAAATTCTCTTAGAAAGTCAGGGTATAGGTAAAGTGTTTCCTAATATACCTATTATAATTTAAGATAATTATGAGATTTAAGTGTCCCATTTTTACGCAGAAATAAATCAGGCAATCGAAAAGTCGATAGGATTTCCATACACGTATCTTCAGGTTTATTTTTTTCTCAAACTGAAAGTAAGTTATTGAGAGTGAGAGAAAGACACAAAAATTACGCGGTAATTAAAATTACATAGTAGCATTACTCGGTCTGTTATATTCGTAGAAAAGTAAAACACTTCTTTTTTTTTACATTTCAGTAATTGATTACAGAAGACCGACTGAGATGGGTGCAAATTAATCAAAATTCCTTATTTTTATATTTAGATTAAATATGTTTCATTCACCTGAATGAGGTGACCTCACCTCCTTGGTGATACGAATGTTTTCCATTTTTTGTAATTTTCTATTAGTTATAATGTAATAAAAATTGATTGATTGATTCCGATTAATTTTTTAAATAAAACAAATGTTGTTAAAAATAGTTTTGTATGTCACATGACTTGCTCTTAACATGTTTTCTTGGCATCTAGATCGTTATAGATTTAATTTTCTCTAATTATAAGGAACATTTTTATGTCCTCCCCAACTCTAAAAACATTATACCATAAAAACGTACTATTGTAATGAATATGAGAGATATTTTTATTACTGCAAGGCTATTTCCTTACAAAAGTAATTTTCGAAGCCTAGGAGTACAAAATAACAGATTTCAATTCGATTCCTTCTGTAACATATCTGCAGGGTTACTAAAGATTTCCCCAAAGAGATAGAATTCTGATTGCTAAAGAGTCAGAATGATGGACATAATTTTTTATTAAATTTATATTTATGATTTACAAAGGAAACTGGGTAATCCGAGTATTTTCCATTGCGGGAAACATCCATTAAAGGTAAAAACATCAAAAGTTTCCGACTGGAAAATACCTAAGCATGTTCAGAAAAACAGTTTTCCTTTAAAATTTATTTGTCTTTTAAATTTATGTATTAATGTAGTTTTATTTAACTTTAATAAACTCTTCTTGTCTTTGAATAAATATATTATTTTTGAAATTTATACAGGGTGTTTCAACAAATTCCCCTAAACTCAGCACAGAAGGATTTTCTCTTGCGTTGAGTACATAAAATGTCTATAAAGAACTATATATATTTAGACAACTTATATTTTTCGAAAAATGTGACGTCGCACCTAATTAAAATATAATTATTTCATTACACTCCACGCACATGCATGCGCAGTAGAAATTTTTAACAAACCAGTCTGCAAACATATCCGAATAACCATCATGTTCACGTTTTCCCAAAACCTTTTTACCGTAAACCGGATGTGACGTCATACCTTTTTCTGTCGCAATTTTCTCGAAAACTGTGAGTCGTAGAGGTATAGTTCTAGGCACTTTTCTGATGTAATCCACACAAGAAATCCGTATGTGCATAGCTTGGGAAGATTTGTTGAAACAATCTTTATAGCCATTCTTAAATACGTTTTCTCTTAATTAATAGTAAGTAATACTTCTTGAAATTATTTAGGAGTTTCCAGATTCTATTAAGGTAATATGTTAAATTTACTCTAACAGATACGTGTAACAAAAGCTAACATTGCGAGTTTAACAAACGTGGATAATTAAGCTTACATAGGAAGAGTAAGAATCTTAACGTTCTACAAAATGATAGCAGGGAAGGTAGATTCCTCACTTTGTGCAGGAGAATATAGAATTTCACACCGATCTCCCCTAATTAAATATATTTCTGACTCTACAAAACTCGCTTTTATAATTAATTAATGGAACCATAAATAATTTTGTATATTACTTAGAGTTAAGGTTTCGCGATTTTTATTTTGTTTTAGGAAGACATTTTATTTTATTATACACAAGATTTAAGATTAAGATGCTAGTAATTTTGTAAAATTATAAATTAATGATATTGAATATGGTTTAATATTTTAAAAACCTCAACCTTTTTAGTTAACTTTTAGTTCTTAAAATCAAACGTTTTTTGCACTATGAAATTTTTGAATTACAAATAAAGAATATTTACAAAAGTTGTGAGTTTTTATTTTATCTTGGTATTTTACAATAATAGTAAATATAAACTGAAATTCCTACGTGAATATATTTAAATCAGTTGACTTTTTCATTTTTCCATCCTATATTCTGCTTTTGAATTTAGATTAGCTGACTTTTTAATAAAGCTACGTAGAAAACTGCCTCAGCCCCGGCCTCCCCTAGTCATCTTCTTGCTTGCTTGGGGCTGGATAAGGCTGATTTAAAAGAGAATCCAGTCCAGGTCATGGACTTTTTGAGGGTGTGGAATCTTTTGGACCTGGTCTAGTCTAAATCTAGATCAGGGAGAATAAGTAACAACAACAACAGAAAACTGCAGTAAGATGATAAAAATTTCCAAATAGGACTCAGTTTCGAAGTTGAACCACCTAGCTAGAATAGTGAAGTGATTTGTTGGTATAAATAAATTGCTGTGGCTAATCAAGTCAATCAATAGCATTGTATATTGTTTCCAAATTTTTATTATCCAAAAACAAAAACAAAGTAAACAGTTCAATAGTTTTCAGAATAGTCCAGATATCATTCACTTAATCAATAATGATTGTTTCGTTATTAGCCGTTACCAGGATTAATATAGATACCTTTCTGTTAGAAAACTTTCAATTTTCCTTGAGACTATAGTAATTATTTATAATTCCTAATTCAAAAATTAATACTTAGAAAATAAACATCAAGTTGATCTCAATTCTTAAAGTTACAAAACCAACTTTGAGATAACAGGTACGTTCCCCCCACTTATACTAGTTTTGATTTAACAGCAATAAAATACCTGTGGCGACACCATATAAACCAAAAGAGTAATTGAATCGTCAGTTAGAAGAAGGGAATAAGTCCAAAAAATAGCAAATTGACTTTTTGTGCGAAAAAAAATCTCCAAGCTTCGCTCTACACATGAGTATAAAAAGGAAAAAAAAATAACTACCCCCTATCGGCAGATATAGCCCCTGAAATTTGTGAAATCGATGTCCATTCATTGTATTTTTTAATTAAATTTGAAATTTAACTTAATTTGTCTTTCTTTTCTTATTCTTTGGCTTGTAAACTTAGCCAAATGTTCTTAGCCTTAGAATGTTTGACTCCATTGATATTTACTTACTCCATTGATAGCGCCTTAATGACGCAGTTTAATAATAAATTTTTAATTATATTAGTCTTGGTCTTTCTATCTTTCATTTTTGTACTGTGAACTAAGCAGAAATAGGGTAGTGGCACCAGTAACTGACAGGGCACCAGTAACTGACACTTTGAGATTTAATTCATAATAATAAGATTTGTATTGTGAACTTGAAATAAATCATGGTCTCTCTTAATATTTTAGACATTTATCTTTAACTTTATGCAGTATTTATTTTATATCAAGGGGTTTTAAGTTTAATAAATTGAGAGTTCCCATTTCATGTTAAGAAACTTCCGATTTTCAGAGATTGGCTTAAGGCTGAAATTAAGGACACACATTTTTTATAAGGGTCTAATTTAATCAAATTTTCTTTTTGAAACCTATTTTAACATGAAATGTATCTAATAATAGTACATAAATTCATGCCACAGAGTTATTTTTGCAAAAAAATATATTTTAATTTATTTTAAATGGGGTGTCAGTTACTGGATCTAAAAAATGAATTTCACCAGTAACTGACATGGGTGTCAGTTACTGGTGTTTTAGTGAAATTAGAGGTAATTGCTTGAAAATTCTAGGGAATATGGTGGAAGCTATTTAGAATAAAGTTGTGCAGTTAAATTTTTAAAGTTTAATATTTTTCCAGTAACTGACACCCTGTCAGTTATTGGTTCTGCCCTATGTCAGTTATTGGTATTGGAATATAGCAGTGTTTTCATTCTACTTATATCGTAACAAATCATTAGATGGTAGGAAATAGAATGGATCATTTTCACAAACGATTTGTAATTACATT
Organism: Tetragnatha montana; assembly: GCA_963680715.1. NCBI lineage: Eukaryota > Metazoa > Arthropoda > Arachnida > Araneae > Tetragnathidae > Tetragnatha > Tetragnatha montana. Next base: position 60,363,921 of record OY796677.1, on the reverse strand, counting down.
TTTTAAATACTCAGAAACCAACTTTCCTAAAAGTAACATTTAAATTCTTTAATTAAATCAACTATTTTTGTGAAAACAGATAGAAAACTTTCCTCTTTGTTTGTACTTATAATTTAGTTTAAATATAATTTGTGTACAATTTTCTATTAATAAATTCTTATTAATGTGAAATTGTTTGACTTAGTATCATCTCTCATATAAAAGCCCACGTCACTCACTGACTCACTGACTCACTGACTCACTGACTCACTGATTCTGGAACGCTCGCACACTATGATGCCATCTCGCAATAATAATCATAATCATAATCAGAAAAATATAAAAGCCCACGTCACTCACTGACTCGATGCCATCTCGCAATAATCAGAAAAATAAATAAATAAAAGTAATTAAAATTTTAAAATAATATAATAGCTTTTAAATAAATATCTTTCAAGAAAGTTGGTTTACTTAATAAAGGTTAAAAAGTTACTTTTAGGGAAGTTGGTTTCTAATTCAACAATAATTAACGAGCGAAGCTCGCATAAAAGGCTAGCCTAGCTGTAAGACCCGGCTTTGCCGGGTCGTAACAGCTAGTTTTTATATAGTAATAGGGTATGTCTTATAATATCCCATAAATGGCCCTTTTTAAATGTATTTTGATTTAAAATACCTTTTTTGCCTGATATTTTCCTTCATATTTTGTAAAATTACTTAAAAAAATAAAATATTTGTTTTATTATATTATGTTTACTAAAAAAAATAAAGTAGCATATAAAAAACAGCTTATTTATTAAAGGTATTTCAAAGTGTCAGTTACTGGTTCAGGAGGTGTCAGTTATTGGTTCCAAAATTTTCCCAGGGTGTCAGTTACTGGTGCTTCGACCATGCCAACTTAAAAAATATTTTAAAAATAGAAAAAAATTACTTAGACTAACAAATTGTGCTCTAAATAAATATTGAAACTTCATTTAATTTTTCGGAACAAAAGGTTTTTTCCTGGATAATTTTAGTAAGTAGCAATAGCTAATTATTTCAAAAATTGCTCTTAAAGTGCCAGTTACTGGTGCCACTACCCTATAACTTAATTGTCAATTTAAGTGATTTTTAAGATTTATGTTCAGCTGAAATTTCATAAGGTTGAAGAAGGGAATAAGTTCATCCTCTTTTTTTTATTGTAAAACATTTTAAAATACACTTATAATTTTTTCGATGATTGTTCTGTGTTCTTAACAGTGCCATAAATTTCCTGTAAAATTTGGTGGCTATAGGATAAAAATTCCATTACTTATACAGTTTTTTTTTCTCAAAACTTCGTTTTTGGACTTATTCCCTTCTTGTAACTGACGATTCAATTATTAAAACTTTTATATTAACAAGATAATATTTACAAGATAGATTGAATTAATGGGATTTACAATTTCCAGATGTGTAAAAAATTTGAATTAAAGAGATTGAATTAAGCAATGTTGAACTAAATAAAAATTATTTTAACATTATTTTATTGTACCCCTCCACTGGGACACATTTGAACAGAATTTCTCACTTTTTCGAACAATGGTTCAAGGGGGACATTTTTGATAAATGTATCTAAAAAGGGTACAAAAATTTCAGGAATACTATAAAATTATGGAAAAATCAGTTTTAAATTTATGGCGAAATAGTTAAAAATGTACTTTTTGTTTGAATGTGCCCCTCTCCAGGTATTTCTCTGTTGGTGATTTGGCAATCATTCACAGGATCAAAACGATTTTTTTTTGAGTGAAATATATTTCCCATAAAATAATAACATTTAGTAATCATTAAAATTATGATCGCCAGTAATGATTGCGACGCGAGTTTTTCTTTTTTGATCGCCAAACGATTATCTGTATTTGATAGAAAACGTTGCCTGATTTTGAAAAGTGGCGAATAAAGATTTTGATCTATATTTTAAGTTGTTTCTCCGTCTTCAAAATTATCAGTTTCAAGCCCCATCCCTGGGAACCACCATCGAATGATACAGTATAGTTTAGCGCAATGTCTATTCTGTTTTGGGGCAGATATAAAGCCGAGGCGGGCCACACCCGGCCCGTCAGAAAAAGGTTGCAAATCATATAGTATAAGTGAAAAAAAAACTTCAATTGTATTACGTAAGACCCTGATTTTCTGCAGAGCTTTTATTAAATTTGCCATCGGAAATTCTGACTGAATTCCTACCTTCCAAAATAAATAATTGAAATTATTTTCTTTACTCATTTAGTGGTGACTGTTACACTTCACAATTTTATAACCAGGGTTTGAATTTATGATCATGCTTGATCTCCAAATAGGCCAAAAAACTTTTGATTCAATTTTGAGTCAAGGTTAATAGAATAAGATAAGGTTGGCTCTTCACATAGGAACGAAAATTCGTGTGACGTACTGCTCTCCAGCCGATTACGTAATTCGCGTGATACCCCAGCTTCTCCTTCGATTGGGTCAGATAGAATAGGGATTTTTTTGACAGGAGAGAGGGGAAAATTTAAACTTTGATCCAACAATTCAGTTTTGAAGCATTTAAGATATGAATCTAAAAGGGTTTTCGTTTTAGATTGAATTGATATTATAGCTTCATGTTGATGAATATCTATTGTTAATTTGAAGTAAGAAACCTAAGTAGATCGTCCAAAAGGCAAGAGGAATCCATAGATTGGTTTTAGGAACATATTAATTTCTTTTAGATTATAAAAGCAATTTTGATTTGGGAGGGACAATATATTTCTAGCTCCCTTCATGGAAACTGAAAAGAGTTGAAATAAAATACTAAAAGCAATTTATAGACTTAATGATTATATTATTAAAGCTTGGCAATATTTTTTAATTATTATTATTTATCATTTTTTAATTTGAAGACTATTCAAATTTTACACTAAAACAGGATCAATGTGAGGAACCTTGGAGATCTTATAAAATGATCATATCGTAACTTTGGAACACTGATCCAACTTCAAAACTAACTGTTTCAGTTCGAGTTTCTTTCGGCGATCGTATGTGGGATTCGGCAAGTTGGTGAAGGTTTATACCCAATAAATTATCTCCTTCATGTTTGTCATGTTTAATCAAAATTGAATTCGAAATCAATTATTATTTGATTTTTTCTTCATGTAATTATCACTTAGAATCTAAATGATCATTTATTATCATCTGATTATGTGATTGTTTTAACACTGATCAATATGTCTTAGATAGATCAGTGTTACTACAATCATAATCAGAATATAAGATACATTAGAATAATAAATTCAGTGAGATCAGATTAATTAGTACCTAATAAACTAACTTTGAATTTTAATAAATTAGTAATAAAAGCGATTAGTAGCGTAATCAATTTTATACAAAACATACAAAAGAAAAACAACCCAAAAATAGCTCACAATTTGAGGATTTTTTAGTGATCTAAAAGTATCGGATTGTAACTAAATGCTTTTTTAAAAAACGGTATTTTCTTTGTATTTAGAATTTTCTAAAATACAGATAGTGGGAATTTGTTTAACTTTTAAAATATTGTTACAAATCGATCACTATTGATTTAAGTAATGAACCTCCGTAATTGTGCATAGGAATCAGTTTTAAATTTTATAGTTTGTATTTAATCCACTATTTGGTAAGCTATAAACTTATTCTTCAAGTTGCTTATGAGAAGGAAAACAAGATACTCATAATTTAATTCAATGAAAAATTTTAATCAGTTTTAACCCATCAGAAGTTAAAAAATTGAATGCACCCATATATTATAGATCACAAGTATTGATATTTAAATACAGGGTGTCTCAAAAGGTCGAGTACAAACTTGGAGGGATGATAGTACTCATCAAGACGAACAAGAATTGGTATAGAAAGGGGGGTCGCAAATGAGTTTTAAGGGGTGAAACCCCGGGGTGAAAATCAGCAAAAAAACTTGCATATTTGTGCAGGAAGAGACACAATCGTTCGATTCCCGTAGATATTTTGTGAAACAACTTCAAATATTATAACTTCTTCTACTAAGCGAGTTTTCCCACCAGTAAAACTATTGCATTCGACAGGAAAAAAAATGTCGCCAATCCGTGATCGCCAAATACTATTTTGTGATTCTTAAGGTAGGTAACTCAAATTTCTATGCATTAGGTATTATTAATGTTTTTTAAAGAGAATCGTAGAGGCCAAACTTAGAAATAAGATCACGTCGTGCTATCTCATACCTGCCAAGTACTAAGATTTTATTGGAATTACTCCTATTTTTAGTTTCTTCTCGATTTTCCGATTTTTTGAAAATACTCTTTTTGCAATCGTAAAAAAACTATTTTAATTTCTAAACTCTTTAAAGTTATTCCAAGGTGTCTACTGATTATGTGAAAGTCCTGAAATCGTATTACAGTCCGAAATTTCAATGAAAGATAACGAATTTTCATTTATGTTTCCGTACTTTTGCCTGTAAAGTTGGCTTTTTGCATTGCTATGGTGGACTGAAAAAACAATATGACGGTCGCGATCGCGTTTTTCTTCCTTCGTGTTGATGTCATTAGTTTTAAAAGCTTGTTTTTGAAGAAATTGTTCACTACTAGCTGGAAAATTACGAAAGTAATAGAAAACAAAGAGATAAATCTATCATTTGAATTAAACTAATTTAAGAGTTTTAATATCAAACAAAGAATTACAAATAGCAAAAATCCAACCAGAACTAGACCAAATTTTTTTTAAGGTCTGTCTCTCAATGCATGTTTCTTAAAATCAGTCTTTTATTTTCGTTTTCTTATTCTTAATTTTTTAATTAGGTTTCAGTATTACGTTTTCTTTCTTAAAATTATTTTTTCCAGAAAAAGCTTTAATTTTAAGAGGGATGTTGTTTTTGTTTCTTCATAGGTTTTTTTTATCTGAATTATTTGTGCTTTGTAGTTCAAATATTAACTAAAAAAGTAGCTTAAGTTTTAAATCGTGACCGAAAAATAGATGTGGTTGGGCTTTCATATGTAGTCCGTGAAAGTACTCCTATTTTTTTCTCCATCAGATTCGCAGCTATGCAATCTAGATGAATAGCTTTTAATATTTTTGTGATTCAAAAATTTAAGATACTTCAAATTTAAACTAATTTAGTTATTTTTATAAATGATTTCAACTCTAGACTCAAAAATATTGGTCAGCCAATTCAAATGAACATCTTCAAAATCAATTAGATAGTTGATTAAAAGTAAATTTGTGGACAGTAAAATGATTTTGCTTTAAAGCCTACAAAATTAGCTAATTAGTTCAATATTATGATCTAATCTAGGGTATAGATTTGATGGCCACTTTTAATAAAGTGATTCATGGATCCAAAATATCAATCACATGTGGATCATGGTCACAAGTAACAAATGGCCATAAGCTTTCCATGCTTGTGGCCATTAATGCACAACTTTGAAAGTTACGAACGTCCGTACAGGCTTAGTCGGTGTGAAAAGCTCTTCCTACTTGGCTAAGAAATTGCCGGCAGCGTCACACCCAAATGTTAATTAAAGCCCGGGATGGAGCATCCGTAACTAGCTCTTATAAGCAACGTGGGAGTACTGCTACCGAGCTAGCTGTCGTGGCACTGAAAGGTTTCATAGCGATAATAAACAAGAGAAAATTATTTTAAAAGTGGTGGATTGCCGCTTGGGGAGGGAGGTGAAACATCACTGAAAAATAATTAATTTTACAAGAAACTAGTGTTATTTAAGTCACCACTCTGTTAATTAATTTTAAAATGTCTTTGTCTGTGTACTGACGATAGGCTTTACTGTCCCCTCCTAGGGTCTTAGGTCATAACGAAGCTCCTGGGATAAAATAGTTGGTGTGTCCTAGAAGGCGCTATGCCATCCTTTCCCGGGAGAGATGACCAATTATGGCCCCATCTCTCCATATTCTTCCCTCCACAGCACAGGGATACAATATTGGCCGAGCTAGAAAACATTTTTGACCGTGTATTTGTCGATCTTGAATTTTTAATAATTTAGTCCTGAGAATAACGGTTATGTTGTCGCATCTAAAGAACATTAAAGAATAAAACTGTTTAAAATGCTTATATTTTTAAACTCTCTTTTTTTTATTAAAAAATGTTTCATACAAAATTTAAGTCTTCATTACATTTTCTTACAGGGTGTTTCACAAAGAGCTCCCTGGTTTTAAAAACTAACGAATAGACAAAAATACGCCACGCCGTCTGCTGCAATGTAGTACTACTTCTTAGACCAAAGAATTTCTTAACACAATTTCTTTAAAATCGGTAGATAAAATAAATTAATAGATGGCAGCCCAAGATTTTGTGAAACGAAGGAAAAGGAGTCCTTGAAATCCTTGTCATACAGTATAGGGAAATAAAATTTACGGAAGAAACGATTTTAAAACCAGGGAAGTTCTTTGTGAAACACCCTGTAGTTGAGTCTGTGACATTTCTTTAAAAAACTGAAAACGTTAAAAGAAAAGCATCCATAAAAAAATTCTATTTTTCTATTGTAAATTACATTATTTTTTTTAGCTAAATTCATCTGGTTCAAAAATTTCCCTTTTTAAATCAAAGCAAGACATTAAATACTACAAAAGATAAGGTTTTCGGTTTTTATTGACCACGCAATTTGACTTCATTTAATAATTTAATAAATTAGTTTGGATTCATTAAGTTTGCTAAATATCGTCTAATGGTAAAAATCACCTTTCGAATTCTTCATGATTCAAGTGTGGAAAAGACCCTTAGTTTCTACATTTTGCCGTGAATAAAAATAATTCCGATGTTTGCACATTTTAAATACTATCATTATTATTTTAATTATTTTAGAAACTGCTTACAAAATTAAAATATTTTCTAGAATCACTTGTAATACATGTTTGTAGGCTTTGTTTATAGGTATTCATCCAAAATTTACAAATAATTATATTTCTTGATTAAATTTATTAGGGAGGCCAAGGTCCTACATGGACTGTAGAGCCGACGAGGAAGGAAGAAGGATTAAATTTATTATTTTAATTATCCTTTTAATAATATTAAATAATTTTAATTATTGCTTTTAAGCATTGAAAAAGTTTTCGAGATTAGTATTATTTTTTTGGGTAAACCTAATAAAATGAGTACTCATGTATTTATGAAAGGGTCTGGGGATTATTATGAAGGGTATGTTCTATTCAATTCGATAAACTAAAATATCAATTTCACATTGGAATTTCAACTTTTCTGAGATTTTTAGCTTAAAAATATTTAAAAATTTAAAAATAAAAACTCATTATTAAATATTACAACGTAGCTTAAAACTACTGGAAAATCTTAGAGTTTCATTACCACTATTTTAACGATAAAAAAAGAATGGAAAAAAAATTGCGCCAAATGGCTAATAAGTAGCCAATTTTGGTTGAACATGCATTAAAAAAGAAGACTGATCGAAATAAATCTTTCGCTACGAAAAGAAAACTTCTTGAAAAAGTTACAGTTAAATTTACTTTTTGCAATACGAGTTTTATTATTTTGATGTAAAAAATTACGGAATCGAACTATTGTGTCTCTTCCTGCACAAATATGCAAGTTTTATTGCTGATTTTCACCCCGGGGTTTCACCCCTTAAAACTCATTTGCGACCCCCCTTTCTATACCAATTCTTGTTCGTCTTGATGAGTACTATCATCCCTCCAAGTTTGTACTCGACCTTTTGAGACACCCTGTATATGATTTGTTGCTTAGGCAAGTCCTCAGGTCTATATTTTCCCTTCCGCGTCTTATATTACTCCCTTCTTCGTAAGAAAATCCCTATAAGAAGCTCCACGATTTCCCTATGTAACCCTGATTGGTCACTCCTGTCAAAACTTCAACGCCTTCCAGCCTATTACGTCATCCTGGCTGAAAGTAATCGGAGAGCCAGATGAGCCCCCCCTGATTTTGAGTTGTATTGGTTTCGATTAAAAATAATAAATATTTTTGAGTGATACCGTTTCACTCCGATAATTATGATATTATCCGGTTATTTTCTTTCAACTGTGTACCTTCTGTAGGGCTTTTAACTGTTGCTAAGGCCGTTGTTTATCTGTTGCTAAGGCGATTTTTAGGTATGAGGTCACGTGATTGCAAATGCTCCAATAGAAGAATTCCACGGCCAGTCATTTTCTGTAACTGTTAACCTCTGTAAGGCAAAAAACTAACATTTTCTGTTGCTAAGGCCGTTGTTAGGTCCGAGTCATGTGATTGAAAATGCTCTATTACTAAACCACGGCTTACTAGATACTATAGTATAGTATATAGTAACTTGTAAGCCGTGACTAAACAATAGAGGGTTTTCAGGTGACGTCACAACCAGCTATTTTCTTTTAACTGTTAACCTTTTGTAGGGCTTTTAACTGTTGCTAAGGTGGTTGCTAGGTAACGAGTCATGTGAACGTGTGCCGAGTCATTGAAAATGCTCTATACAAGATTCAAACTTAAAAATTATTACGTAAGTCATCGACAGGGCTCTTATATAGTTATCAATTTATCAAATGACTGAGCGCAAACTTTGCGCTAGTAAGATCTGCCATAATAATTTAGATAAAATTATTTTATTGTTTATTTAATGGTGACTGTTACACTTCACAATTTGAACGATATCGAATACGACACTCGTCATACAATATGACGGCGCACTGAGCCCGCAAACTTGACAACGCAGCCTCTTCGAGAGCTTTCAAAGGCGAGACACGGTCTCCCTTTTTAAGTTCCACAGACACTTCAAAAATGCTCTCTCTCTCCCCTTGGAAACTGCATTATGAATGAAGGAATGGATGAATAATAAAGAGGCTCTTCGAAGAAATGAAAGCAATTCACTTCAGTTACTCATTCAGAAATTCACCAACGCGGCTCTTGATACGGCCCAGATTTGAAATGCAAACCTGAAAGCTTTGCCCAGCCAGAGTGCAAAGGAGTTTTTTTTTATATTTTGAGGGTAAAAAAGTGGATTTAATTCCGGGTCGAGTTGTTTGTTTTTAAGGGAGGATGAATTAAATGCAAATAGCAATTTAGATGCAAATTATTTTTTCGAGAGAAGGTGGAGTCAAAGAGAGTTTGAGGTGGAAGGTATCAAAAGTTGAATTAGGGTTTGAGTTTGGTAAACCTTTGATTTCATTGAGTGGAATATTTTGTATAAGGGATGTGGATAAGATGTTAATGATATTTTAGATAGATTTGTCGTATAATGAAGATGAAAATAAAGTTGATGTTACTTTCGCATACGTAATTGCAAATCTTATGCAGTCCAATGAACATCCTGCGGGTATAATTAAAAAAGCTTATTACGTATGGAATTTTATAATGGCACTCCTAAAATAAGTAAAAAGGCGTAATTAAGAATTTTCTTTTCAAAGAAACACTCTGTATATTGTTCTCATATCTGTAAATATAAATTCAAATGGTATATTTTATTTTGAAGATTCTCTTTTTAAATTATAAAACTTTATTCAGTATAATATTTATAAATAAAGCCCTTACAGATTTCGGAGTTATCATGAGTTTTCTGAGCCACTTTGTATGATAGATTGATAAATAAAATCCAAGTAATCAGCAATTATAGTGGAGCAACTTCCAGTTCCTGGTTCATAACCATCAGTCTTCGATAGCGAATGAATTCCAACAACAACCAGGCTTTGTGGAGTTTCAACAATCATGGGGGCACCTGAGTCTCCCTACAAGAAAAAAGAAGTTGCATTGGGCAACAGGTTGTGGATACAGGTTGTTTCATAGATAAATTATGTAAAACAAAAAGAAATGGCTGTTAAAAAGGACCTTATCAAACATATGGAGGAGCGCAGCTGCACCGTTAAAGAGCTAGGAAACAATATACTATGAAGGCGCAAAGAGTGAATCACCAATTCACACTTTTCACTTCAGATAATTCCTCCAAAACATAGTAAAAAAGGATTCGAACCTCATCGTATCAAATTATTTAGGAAACAATGGGCACCACAATAAAAAAGGGGTCTGGGGGTTTACCTCCAGAGAGGTATTTGAAATTTGACTATTAAAAACAGGGCTTCAACTCGTTTTTTAGTACTCTGGGATAAATTGCAGTTACAACATCATTTCTTAAAAAAATTCTTAAAATTTGTATTTCTCTCTCCCTGATGTAGGGAGCCCTACAGTTTAGAAAACTGATTTTATATTTCAAATCTAATTTTGCATTAAAAGCATATTAAAGTAACACATATTAGTGACCTTTAACCCGGGAGGACGCGCGCTACTTTCTGTTACACGGGCACGCGCGCAGGGCCTCTCAGGCCCTGCACATCGTTTTCCGTTCTAAATGTTCAGTGAATCCTAAAATTTTATCACGGAAAGTTTAAACATATAATTTAATCGTTCAAAGTGCATAATAACTCATTTTTAAGTTGACTGCTTTTTATTAATATAGGTATATTAGACTATTTTGAAAAGCACCAGCACTCAGGAGGAAGTGCCCGAGATTATCTTATCTTCAAAGGGGGGCCGATTTCCGCAGTTGATTTAGTGCTGTTTACCTTAAATTTTCTTTTTTATTTAATTCATGAATTTTTTATTATCTTTCTTTATCTATACAAAATAAATGCTTCAAAATTTTTAGGCCCCAATCTAGCCCCCTTAGATTTAGATCCCTTAAGTTGCTACCATTTCGACATAACGCTTACTTTCGTATTTTACTTTATATTTACCGGAATAAATCCCAATTTAAAGTGAAAAGTATACAATATAATACTCGATCCACAGACACTTTTGAAATTCCAAGTTTCTCCAAGGACATATTTTGTAGACATTTTTATTACCTTGCCCCTAAACTGTTCAATAGTCTACCTGTACACTTAATTAGTATTAGTAAATATTCAACATTTAAAAGATTATTATTTGAATTTCTATTAAACATTGACGACGTTGATATATATTTTTCACTTTGAAGCATTTTACTTAATAATGTTATCCAGCTTTTTTGCCATTTTTTAAGTGTTTCTATATAGTGTCTATTATTTTTTTTTTCTTTATTTATGTTATGAATATATTTCTCTTATGCCTGTACGGGAAGAGCATTTCCCCTTGGCATATCACATGTTTCTTCTATTACTTGTATTTCTTTTGTAAATAAAATTTGTTTGTTTGTTTGTTTTTTTTTTTTTTTTGCAAGAAAAATTATACATTTTAGTTACTTTTCGAGACCTCTTTGGTTATAACTCGCGCGAATCCTCCCAATTTTCGAAGCATTTCAATAAAAACAACAACCTAACCCGGAAAATAACATACCCACTCTATTTAAACTTTAGGAGGTGATAGGTGGAAACCTTTTAGGCAGATACACGGGATTTCAGCATTTTTGATTAAAAATTAGTGTTTTTATGAAGGTTTATTGAAGCGACAGGGCCTCTCAGGCCCTGCGCGCGTCCTCGCGGGTTAATAGCCCTTTGCGTTCGACACCTAGAAGGGTATTATTTTCTTATTGCTCTTTTTACTAAATGATAGTTTCATGAATTTCAAAAGCCAGCAATAATTTTGTAAAAATTATAAAACAAAGTTACTATATTTAGACAAATTGAAAAATCTTATCGCGACCCTACAAAAACTGACTGGCGACCCACAGTTTGAGAACCTACACTCTAGAGCAGACATGGGCAAACTTTTTAAGGGGTGGGCCAGATAAAATAAAAAAATTATCTAGGCGGGCCGGAAACAAAAAATTTAACAAAACAAATTTTTAGTAGTGATAATTTTTAACCCTTAGGGGCTCACTCGCTCTTGAGTGAGTGAGTACGGGGGGTGGCGTCCCCGAGGTACCTTAGCTACCCAGTGTCTGGGGGTATAGCTGGGCACCCCTGCCTTCAGGGGGTTTACAAATATGGAGGCCTGGTCCTCCAGGTTGGGGGTTGGGCGTGAGGCTAACAACCTCACCCCGTAAAAAAAGTATTGTTCAGAAATCTCAGGAAGCAAAAACCGGACTGATCTTACCCGGACGGCGTGGTCTGAAAAAGGTACTGAATATTGGAACATGGAATGTGCGAACTCTCTTTAGAGGGGGAGCATTGAAGAATTTAATGGAGGAAACGGATAGATATAGAATAGATATCTTGGCTGTGCAGGAGATGAGATGGGTTGGAAGAGGTAAACTGGACAAGAAAAGTGGCAGTGTATATTACAGCTGCCATGATAATCAGCACCATTTTGGCACTGGATTTGTGGTAAATAAAAAAACAAGAGATAAGGTCATAGATTTTGAGCCAGTGAATGAAAGAATTTGTAAAATAAGGGTGAAAGCCAAACCTCATAACTTGAGCATTATTTGTGTGCACGCGCCAACAGAGGATAAGGAGGAGATAGAAAAGGAATCTTTTTATGAAAAACTAGAGGAAACTTTCTGCAGGTGTTCTCAAAACGACATAAGGTTAGTGATTGGAGACCTAAATGCAAAAGTTGGTAGGGACGAAAATGCACTTAATTATATAGGAAGACATAGCCTGCATCACGAGTTCAACGACAATGGAAATAGGCTTTTTGATTTTGCAGTCGGAACAGAAATGGTAATAGGAAGCACATGTTTTGAGCATAGGGACATACACAAACATACGTGGCGCTCACCAGATGGAAATACACTGAACCAAATTGATCACGTATTAATAGATAAAAGACACAAAAGTAACTTACTTGATGTAAGAAGTTTCAGGGGAGCAAATGCTGACTCTGATCATTATATGGTTATATCAAAGGTGAGAGGCAAGATTTCAAGACGATACTATCAAAAGAGAGACCAAAGGGAAAGAGCACTTGATACCGATGCTTTGAAGACCCCAAACATAATGACTATGTATAAAAATAAAATAAAAGACAAACTTTCATTGACTGAAGATGAGAGAGAGAGTGAACATAGTTGGGAAAAACTCAAGCCCATCATAATAGAAGCTGCTAAAGAAACTCTGCCACCAGTGGAAAAAAAGAAATCAAAGGATTGGTTTGATGAGGAGTGTGAGGAAATTAACGTAAGAAAAAACCGAGCATATAGGCAGATGGTGCAGAGGCATTACACCAGAAGTGCAGAGGAGGATTACAGAGATATAAGAAGTCAGGAAAAAAGATTATTCAAACAGAAAAAAAGAAAACATTGGGAAGAGATATATAAAGAAATTGAACACCTTAAAAAGCAAAAAGAAGCTAGAAAGTTCTACAATGTAGTGAACAACGCAAGAAGAGAATTCTGTCCCAGAACTCTTACGTGTCGTGATGAAAATGGAGAATTGCTTAATGAAAGCACTGAAATACTAAGGAGATGGAGAAAACATTTCAAAACAGCCCTGGAGGGAAAGGATGCTTTGGAGGGATCAGTAGAAGTTAGAACCAGGACACCACGGAATGAAGAGCTAGAGTCACCTTCCATTAATGAAGTTGAAAGAGCGATAAGTAAACTAAATAACAACAGTTCGGCAGGACCGGATGGTGTCAAAGCCAAGCTCCTGAACGTGAAGGAGCCTAAACTCAACAAGGAAATACACGCCATTATTACTGACGTCTGGACCATGGAAAAAATGCCCATTGAATGGGAAGATGGTTCCATTTGTCCGATATACAAGAAAGGAGACAAACTAGAGTGTAAGAATTATAGAGGAATTACACTATTGAACACAGCATACAAAATATTCTCAAACATCTTAGCTGAACGACTTGTTGTCTATACTGACTCAATAATTGGGAAATACCAGTGTGGATTTCAAAAAGGCAGATCAACTACAGACCAAATACACAGTATTAGACAGATACTTGAGAAAACCAGAGAGTACAACATTGATACTTATCATCTTTTCATTGACTTCAGAACAGCTTATGACAGCATTAATAGAGAAAAATTATATCAGGCAATGTTGGAGTTGGGAATACCCAAAAAATTGGCTAACCTCATAAAAATGACCCTCAATAGAGTAAAATGTAGAGTGAAGTTGGGATCAGAGCTATCAGATGCTTTCTATACAGAAAAGGGATTGAAACAAGGAGACTCCCTGTCATGTCATTTATTTAATATAGCCCTAGAGAAGGCAATTAGAGACTCTGGCATACAAACGCAGAACACAATTTTTGTTAAATCTGTACAACTGCTAGCATTTGCAGACGATATCGATATTGTGGGAAGAACTAGGGCAGCTACAGTGGAAGCCTTCTGTGCACTTGAGGCAGCAGCCAAGAACATGGGTCTGACAGTGAATGAAGAAAAAACCAAATTCATGGCAATAACAAACAGAACCCAAAATCATCAACCATTAAAAATAAATGAATACGAGTTTGAACAAGTAACACAGTTTAAATATTTAGGCACAATTGTTAGCATTAGTAATGACATAAAAATAGAAATCAAAGATAGAATCAAGATGGCTAATAGATGCTACCATGGATTGAGAAACCAGTTTAAATCTAAAAGCATAAGCAGCAAAACAAAAGTACAGCTATACAAAACACTGGTGAGACCTATTGTTCTTTATGGCAGCGAATGCTGGACTATTAACAAAGATGAAGAGGAGAAACTAATGAGCTTTGAGCGTAAGATCTTAAGAAAAATTTTTGGAGCAATAAGAGAAAATGGTATATGGAGAATAAGGTATAACCACGAACTACAACTGAAGTACAGGGAACCCAACATCGTTAAAGTCATCAAGGCCTCCCAAATAAGGTGGCTGGGACATATTTTTCGTTACAGTGATGACAACCCTGTAAGGAAACTAACTTTCCAGACCCCGGAGGGAAAGAGAAGGAGAGGAAGACCTAAAACGAGATGGATGGATAGAGTGGAGAAGTGGTTGCGAGACCTGGGAGTGAACCGATGGAGGAACATGGCGTCGAGTAGACCAAGATGGAGAAAGCTGACAGAGACAGCCTTGGCCGGCAACCGGCTGTAGAGCTTATGAAGAAGAAGATAATTTTTAAAGTTAATTTTTACATTACACACAACTTATATTATATGCTACAATGCTAAAAAACTTGGGGAAAATGTTACAAAATTGATTGCTCTTTAGAAGAGTATGAAGGCGCATGTGACAGATGATACTGTGATACTGAGCTTCTAAAAGTTTTTCATAATCTAGTAGAAACTGGGATGAGCTAATTCGAAGTAGTGAAGCTAAATGGTGGTCTTATAAAAAAACATTTTGTCCTTTGTGTAATTGTAAGGGTTGTTCAAAACCATGCCGCGGGCCGGATTGATGCGTCCGAAGGGCCGCACTTGGCCCGCGGGCCGTACTTTGCCCATGACTGCTCTAGAGTAATTTAATTCCTTATTATTTGAGATTATGTGGTCAACTGTTCATTCACTTGATATAATCATTAACTGGACAGTTAAGCAATTTTTTATTCTGTTGTATATGCGTGATGGGGGAATCTTCCTTAGAAATACTATTGAGTTTATCCATCCCTCGTAAAGAAAGTCTAGTACTCTCTAGTACCCTGAGGCACAGAAAGAATAACTCCCTTGAAATAGTCCCTAGATCCGCCAATGTCACAAAGTATGACACATCTTAAATTGGGTATTAAAAATATGAACCTACTGAGCACGTAGGAGAGTGTTTTTCAGGATCAGAGCACAAGAATCGTTGATTTCCTCTCCATTCAAAATGTACCTGTACATTTTCAGTGTATTGTAAAATATCTGGGATATCATGTTTTTCTTTGCAAACTTTTGGCCCTGAAAGAAAAAAAAAAAGGTTAACTTTGTAAAAGAAAATACTATATGAAGCTGAATACAAATTAAGTAATTTTCCATTAACACAGCTTATCACAGTCAACATATGTGTTCATAATTCAAAGTACTCTTATTATTGAGATACTACTTTATTAAAGGGTAATTTAGAAGCGCTTGAAATTGACAGTTATGAAAACGGAGAAAAAACTCAAAATCTGATAACAAAAATTTTATTTACCACTCTTAAATATCAGGCAGCGTTTTTCTTTATAAACGGATCATCGTTTGGCGATTAGAAAAAAAAGCACGTTTGAATTATGACTTGTGATCATAAATTTTGATGATTATCTGCAATGATTATTTTCGAAGTAATTTTTTAAAATCAAAAATAAAATTGTCGCATGTAAGATCACCAGCTCGACGAAGAGATTCCTGTTGATAATTCAAAATAGTACTACTATAACCTACTGAAGAGAACGCCTATCCTCGAAAAGTTAGATCTGCGGTTTTGGAGATATGTGAACCACAGAATAGAAGAATAACTACTAAACGAGCAATTCCATAATGTGGCCTTAGCTATGGAGGACGGGATCTCTATAGATTCCTAATGCTAATTTAATCTAATTTCTTATATTTTTTTACATTATAGGAAGTGCAATTTGGTGGTCACAGCTGTGATCACCAAAATCACAGCTGTGTATTTGGTTTGTAAAAACGCTGATTTTTAAAAGTGACAAATGGAAATTTTGATCTGATTTTGAGTTTTTTCTCCGTTTTCTTAATATTATCGATTTTAAACCCTGCAATAAGTTTCAAGATTCTTCTTACCATAGATGTGACAGTTGGTGTATCCCCACCCAATAAGTTTTACTTGATACTTTGTAGGTATAAGATAGTCCTGTGTCGCATATTGAGCAATACGAATGCGCCTAATAAAACGGCTGAAAGGAATGGCTTGGCTTGTCCTCAGCACAGCTATATCATTGGTCTCTGGGTACTGGAAGGAAGGATGCACAAAAATTTGGCGAAAATGAATATATTCACGAGGGTGTTTATAGTTCACGCTTCCAGCATAACCGATAATTTTTTCTACGTTTATCAATGAGCCATTACTAGAAAGGAAATAAGAAGATATTAGATAAAATGAGTTTGTGAGAGTAAATTCTTAGAAATTAGGAAAAAAAAACTTAATTCAGAAGGCGCTGAACATAAATTTGTCAATTATCTTTTAAAATGTGGAATATATTTGAAATACTATTTTAATTGAGAGTATTAATAATCTGATTAGGGTTTTAAATATTAAAAAAAAACAATTAAAATATACAGAGTGAAGAACAAACAAGCCCTTACCTCCCAAATCGTTAATAAAATTAATGGAATATAAAGGTTGTTTTAAAAAGTCCTCTCTGTAGAAACAGGTACTTTGCGTGGAGCACATAAGAAACGTCCAAGAAACTCTCTATACGACCCATACGTACTGAATGATTTCTCTTAAAGGGTTTAATAAAATCCTGAAGGATAAAATTAAACAAGGGCTCCAAATGCGAGAAGTTTTAAGTAATTTTTGAGAGTATATTTATTCTCATCAACTTTTTTTTTTTTTAGTTTTCTTTTTCGTTAACATAATGTGATAATTGTTGAAAACTCTCAAACATTTAAATGCTGGACACCTGGATGGATTTCAGTATTTTTGATACGAAATAAAAAACATGAAATGAGTCAAAACATTTGTTCTCCAAAACATTCTTCAAACATTTGTTCATCAAAACATTCGTTAATGTTTTATGGAACGTATCAAAACATTTAAGAATGAGCACCCGTGCAAGGCCGTCTATATCTGAAAGTTATTAATACAATATTTTCTTACCTGAAAACACAATGAGCTGCTGTTATTACAGTGTCTTTAGATATGATAAATGCCGAGCAAACTCCCTCAGAAGTTTCTAAATAAACCTAAAAGATGTATCAAAATTTTAATTAGTTTTCTTAAATAAAACTTCAAATGAAAATGAATAAACTAATTTAACCCGCGGGGACGCGCGTGGGGTCTAATAGACCCCGACGCTTAAATAAACCTTCATAAAAACTCTAATTTTTAATGAAAATGTATGAAACTCCGTGTAGCTGCCTAAAAGGTTTCAACCTATCACCTCATGAAGTTTAAATAAAGTAGGTATGTTATTTTCCGAGTTAGGTTGTTGTTTTTATTGAAATGCTTCCAAAACTGTGAGGATTAGCGCGAGTTATAACCAAAGAGATGTCCAAAAGTACCTAGTATCTATATTTTTCTTGCTCTAAAAGGGAAATTTAAGGTAAACACCACTAAATTAAATTGTTACACAATTTTTTCACATTTCTTATGAAAAATATGTAATATCATAGGGATTCGGTATGAAATGTGAAATAGTCTAATATTATATCTCAATAAAAATCAGTCAACTTAAAAATGAGTTATTATGCACTTTGAATGATTAAATTATATGTTTAAACTTTCCGTGATAAAATTTTTGCATAAACTGAACGATTATAACGGAAAACGGTTTGCGGGGTCTGATAGACCCCGCGCGCGTTCCCGTGTAACAGAAAGTAGCGCGCGTCCTCCCGGGTTAATAAAATAAATTATGTTAAAATCATTAAAATGTACTATTACCTTTAATCTGTCGAATAGGAGGGTTCAGGAGTTCTCTCCCAGAACATTTCGTAAATTTGACTCCTTAAAATTAAAGGTGTTTAACCTTTTATAACAGCCCCCTGAACGCACACCCTTTTGTAATGTGATATTTAATATCCATTTTTTTTAAATATTGAAATAACTAATCAATTAGTAATAATTAGCCTCCTAATTTTGAAAGATTACCCCTCAAAAATTGGAAAATCTGGGTTTTTCTTTACTTTTTTTCTCGTTTGATGAAACTTAGTCAGAAAAGCGGGACTTTGGCGGGACTTAAATGACAAAGTGGGACATTTAGGTGGGATGTTCGGACAGAGGAACAAAGAGGCAAAAAACGGGACTGTCCACGATGGCCATCTAGACACATAAGGCCAGTGGAGCTCTAAATCTTGAGTGACGTTCTGCCTACTATTTCGCGTCATCATCGCTTGGACAACAGCGCAACTCCAGTCTGAAATCTTGTGTCTAGATAACCATGTACTGTCCCGCCAAAAGAGGGGCGTTTGGTCAACCTAACCTTTTAATAGTGACGTGACAATGTAATATCACGCTTAGAAGGGAAGGAGGGCTCAATCCGTGACACTTTGTGACTAGGGGGAATAGGATTTTACTTTGTAATTTTGGGTACATTTCATATTGAATATTCATTCAGATTTGGGATGCTAAGATCTCTTGCTAAAGTTATTGTTGGCAGGAAGTGTGCTATTTGAGCCGCAAGGGAGAGTGTGTGTGATGAAGTTTGTAACTTTGTAACATGGGGAGGAGGTCAAATTCTTAAAGAAAAGGCGGCGGGATATCATTTATGAAAGGTCTGTTTTTTAACAAAGACTTGTCACAAAAAAATTATGCTGATTCAAACTTTGGCTATTTTTTATGATGGAATTAGCTTAATTTAAAAAAAAAAAATCATTCCACTCAAATATGAACTTACCATAAATGGAAACTGTTCTTCTGTAGCATTGCGTCCAAAAATAATTCTACCTTCAAAATTCTCCTCAGAGCTGTTATGCAAGCTATTAGCTAAAGAGAGAATAGAAAAGAAAGAAATATATGTTGTCAGCCTAAAATATAAACTACTAGCTGATATGCCTGGCCTTGCACGGGTGGAGTGTATCAATTTATTAAAATTTTCTCAAGTTACATGCCTAATTTTCTGTAACCATGATTACCAATCATCCTGGTAGGTTTTCATATCCCGGTGTTCCCAGTATTTTTTCATATCCCGGTGCCTTTTTCTAGTGTTCGGCAACTAGTGGTCAAAAAGTAGTTAACTACCAACTACTAACTAGTCTGGGAAAATCTAGTTGCAACTAGTAGTTAACTATTTTTTCCTAGGACTAGTTGCAACTAGTAGTTAACTATTTCCCAAAGTAGTTAACTACTTCTTAACTAGTTTATTTAATTTCATAACCTAATTTTTGCCCAAAATTTTTATAAATATTTTCTTAAAGACTTAGTAGTGTAAAACTTTCAGCTTGTAACTTTTTTAGCCTGATTTTTAACTGAGCATATCTCTAAAGATTTTCAATGAAAATTTCTGAAATTACTAGAGTTATAAAATACACTTTAGATATTATAATACTTTCATTTGATTTTTAATTGTTTTATATTAGTAAAATAACTGGCCTGTTTCTTATTACCCCTCCTGGGGTAACAGGATACAGTTGCTTAGAATAATTAGATACAAGTAAATAATACCCTTCTACTTTTACTTAGCAGACATATTATTTTTTCAAAGAAAGTTGAAAATGTTATAAACATTCTGTAAAAAATCAGCTTCATAAACGTAAGGAGAAATCCTGTAAAATTTGGCATGCTTCCTACTACCCCATTTGCTACTTATTACCACACTCTCCCCAAAGTAGAAACTGATAGTTTTATTGAAAGGAATGGATTTTTTTTTTGTAATTAGACAAAACATTTTTCTCCATTAGGGGGACAAGGTACCTTTCTGTAAAATTTTTAAAATAGAGCCCTTATTGTTATAATCAATTTCTAAGGGATGTAGAGAGCATTTTTAACTAAAAACGTTAAAGAAAACATTTAATTTTCTTTGTTACAAAGTTTTTATTATAATTTTTTTAATGCTAGGCATTTTAATTTTGAGTATTTTTTCATAAAACCTACACAATGTAATCAGTAATAACTTAAGGGGTGGTATCCATTTTCCTCCAAACTATATTTAGAATTAAATACTTCATCACAATGTAAAAAATTATCACAATATTTCAAATTAGAAGTTTCAAAAAATAAAACTTACAGCTTGATTGAAAAGACCATAACATATTTTTATTATAAAATTTTTAGGAACATATCTACAAAGCAT
Organism: Tetragnatha montana; assembly: GCA_963680715.1. Taxonomy (NCBI): domain Eukaryota; kingdom Metazoa; phylum Arthropoda; class Arachnida; order Araneae; family Tetragnathidae; genus Tetragnatha; species Tetragnatha montana. The sequence goes on along the minus strand of OY796677.1, from coordinate 60,343,304 downwards.
TTAAAGCAGTAAAAAAAGCTTCATAATTTTGTATGTAGAAAAAATTTAAAATTTTATTTTTTAAAAGTATAAACTTTAAGTTCTTATTAAAACACAGAATATCAATATACACATATAAGCAGCAAAATATTTTAAAATGTACTTTATAAACTCGACGCTCAAGCCAAGGGGTACTAAGTGGCAAAGAGTTAAAGGCTTAATGTGAATTGTAAATACTAGTTTAATGATTTACAAAACAGCTTTTTCAGGAAAAATGTTTCACCTGCCAGACGTCTTCACACACACACCCTTCGGATTTACTTCAAATTTTAGGAATTTTATAAATGTTTTTTTTTTCAAAAATGCTTCCGGAAAAATTCATAATTTTTTTAACTTTATCCAAAATTCCTACAGTTTGACTTAAATCAGCAGTCTGAAGACATCTGGCAGATGAAACCTCATACTCACAGCACTAGCCGTCAGCCATATAGCCGATTTCTAAATTTTTTCAATACACCTCATTACTTTTCAATATGATTAGGTATAGGTCAGACCTTTCAACTAAATTACTAGTATTTGGATATCCAAGATTTTCTACGTTTTTATTTTATAACATAATTTTTCACTGTTATTTACTTAATTATTTGATATTTCAATAACCTATGATGTGGACAGTATTTTTACTATGAATAAACAGGTAATTAAGAGAAATGAAAGCTTGTATTAAACCTATCATTGAAACATTGTTTAGCAATCCTATCAATTAGGATGTTTAAAATTCTAAGAACTTAATACTCCTATTAACTTTTGAATAAAATTAAAACACAGATCATGAAGATTCTGAATGAAGATTCTTCAGATTCTGAATAACATAATATTCTTTTAAGGCGATACGGTTCCCTAAAAATCCTTCAAATATTGGGGAAAAAAATATTGGCTTAATCCATACCATGGATCTTTCTAAATGTGTCTGCAAAATTTCAGAGCTCTATCTTAATAATTTATGGAGTTATCTCTTTTTTTCTGTTGCAAGTCCGGAGTGTAAACAGAAGGTCCTTTTTGAGTTGAATTTTCTCCATATTGTATTTTTGTGCATTTACAATTCTTTGAATTCCCTAAGGCTTTTTATATAAATGAAATATAAGTCTGAAAATTAATATATTTGAATTATTGAACTGAGCATGGGTTTAGCTCTAACAAGGTTAGATTTTTTTTAAATATTAAAGTAAAAAATGTTGAGTTTTTCAGGTTTCTTTTGGTTTATAGTACATAAAAATTTCTATAAAATAAAGTAATAATAAGAGAAAGAAACCCATGCACAATTTTACGTAGTATGATATAGCGAATCAAAAAATGAAAAAAATATATTTATAAAAATATGATAATTAAAAAAGCCTTCAAGATTAAAAAAACCTATTTTTAAAAATTTTGAATTTTTTAAATTCTGATTATCAAAATCAAACTTTTTTTTAGGTGGTTACCATATGAGCCCACCAAATATGCAATCAAAATCAAAATAATATTAAAATTAAAAAAAATAAACTCTTAGGGTACTCCTATCGCCTTAAACCAATCATATAACACTGTTCGACAAATTGGACCTTCAAAATTTTTTCCTTGATGAAAACAGTCATTTCTTAAAGATTTTGGGACGCTGAACACGAAAATCACCATCAAAATTCTCAATGAGCTCGGGTTTTTCGGGGAACGGCCCCTCCCCCATTTTACGTTTATTGATGACTTAATGACTTTGAATTCGATTTTCAGGGTCAAAAAGCATTACTTAAGTTTTTAAATTACTCCCAAAGGGACAAGGAAGGTTGACATTTCTAAAATATGAAATTTTGTAGCAAATGGATAGGTTTAAGGGGTTATTACCCCCCTAAAAAGGCAAAAAAATAGCTAAAAATTATAGAAGTTTTTATACGATATTTTTTCCTCTGATTTTTTACTCAATTCACCTTTGAAGGGTCCTAACCCTTCCCCAAGGACTCAAATTTGATGACATGCAGCAATTATTTTTACTAAAAGCGGTTGAGGTGTTAAAGCCCCAGAAGCCCCCGCGGAAGAGTCCGAAAGACTCAATCGCGTTGTCACTCGCGCGCTCTGGAATTAACATTTATGCTTTGAGAAAATTAAAATAGACACGAGGTCATATAAATGCATGGTATATTGAGCCTTTTAACACTTGGCCACTAAATCAGTCAAACAGGGTGTTGGGATTACGCGGGCGGAATAGAACTGGTGTAGAGTTACACTGCATATGAAATTTTAACTTCAAATTTTTTAGAGATGAAAATAGTAATAACATATTTTGGGTCGCTAAAGACAAAAATCACCCTTAAAATTCTTAATTAACTCTGCTTCTTGGGTAATTCAATTTTTTTTTTTTTATTACGCTATGGGGGCGTTATAGTTACGATAAACAAAGTTCACGTAGCGGGTAGATAAATATTAATATAATAAAATTGAATTACCCAAGAAGCAGAGTTAATTAAGCATTCTAAGGGTGATTTTTGTCTTTAGCGACCCAAAATCTGTAAGAAATGACTATTTTCATCCCTAAAAAATTTGAAGTTAAAATTCTATGAATTCATGAATTAAAATTCTTAAATTCATGAATTAAAATTCTTAAATTCATGAAGTTCTATTCCGCCCGCATAATCCCAACACCCTGTTTGACTGATTTAGTGGTCAAGTGTTAAAAGGTTCAATATACCATGCATTTATATGTCCTCATGTCTATTTTAATCTTCTCTAAGCCTAAATGTTAATTCCAGTGCGCGCGAGTGACAACGCGATTGAGAGAGTCTTTCGGACTCTTCCGCGGGGGCTTCTGGGGCTCTAACACCTCAACCGCTTTTAGTAAAAATTATTGCTGCATATAGTCATCAAATTTGGGTCCTTGGGGAAGGGTTAGGACCCTTCAAAGGTGAATTGAGTAAAAAATAAGAGGAAAAACTATCGTATAAAAACTTCTATAATTTTTAGCTATTTTTTTTTGCCTTTTTAGGGGGTAATAACCCCTTAAACCTACATTTGCTACAAAATTTACTACATTACTACCATTTGCTACAAAATTTCATATTTTAGAAATGTCAACCTTCCTTGTCCCTTTGGGAGTAATTTAAAAACTTAAGTAATGCTTTTTGACCCTGAAAATCGAATTCAAAGTCATTAAGTCATCAATAAACGTGAAATGGGGGAGGGGCCGTTCCCCGAAAACCCGAGCTCATTGACAATTTTGATGGTGATTTTCGTGTTCAGCGACCCAAAATCTATAAGAAATGACTATTTTCATCAAAGAAATTTTTTCGTTGTTGAACAGCACACGGTTGTATTGAAATTCTATTCCGGTGATACTACTTCAGTTTGTAATTCTAATCTAGGTAAAAAAAAAACTAGATCCCTATTTTAATTTTTCCTTTATAAACTAATTATATATTTAATTTATAAAGGAAAAATTAAAATAGGGATCTAGTTTTTTTTACCTAGATTAGAATTACAAACTGGAGTAGTATCACCGGATCTTGAATACAAATATCCATAAAAAAACATGTGACTGAAATTAAACGGGAAAAGCATTTAAGAATTGTTTACATCAAGTTGCGACCCAAAATAAAATTTCAATACAACCGTGTGCCCAAAGCTAAGTTGGTAGGCCTAACCAATTTTTACTTTTCATGAATGCTTCTTAAAAATAATAATTGTTCAAATTTCTTGTCACTAAGCCTGGATCTTCGTGGCACAAGAATTTGTCCAGCAGTGGAAAATAACCTTTCAACTGCAGCACTACTTGGCAGTGAACAATTGTAGAACGCAAATGCTTTTTTAATAATGGGAAACTTTTGTAACATTTGAAGATTTGTCTCTTCACATCGTAAATATCCATCTATCTCATCCGAAATGTTATTTACATGAAGAGTCACAACTGGCGAGTTGTTTCTGGCCACTGATAAGTAACTGAACAAGGAATCATCTTGTACTTGTTCTTCTGAAACATCTTTTGTTTCCGTAACAGGTGGATTATCAGCAAATTTTCTGATGGCTGCGTAGAGCTCATGCTTTATAGACGATATGTCAACTTCCGGAAAAACAAAGTGTTTATATTTAGGTATTAATAGTGTAGCAATACGATACTCTTTGGATGTTAAAGGATCTTGGAACCTATTTTCTAGTGAAGACAGTAAGACTTTGATTAGTGGTAGGGCAATTGTGTCTTGGTTTTGTGATATCTTTCTTTCTAAACTTTTTCTTATTCCTATAATCATTGGAATAAGATCTCCAAGGTAGCAATCTTCATCTTTCTCTAAAAGGTTCATGGCATCATGAATAGGCTTCATTACCCTCAGATATGAAGTTAGAAAAGACATTTCACCTTCTGTCATGACTTCTTGTTTCAAAAACTCTTGGCATTCCTTCACCTTAATCAGACCTATATCTACTACACGTTTTATGGCATAGTAGTCTGACAACCATCTAGTTTGAGTAGGATTAATGAAGGTAGAACCCGTAATTTTTTCTATGGCATCATTATTTTTTGAGCTGCGGTGCACTGCATTAGACAGTGCCTGAACCTTTCCCATCGCCTTATTATACATCCTTTTGTAATGTTTGCAGCTATTTCTTGCATTTAATGCGTCAACTGTAGCTAAAAGATTAAGAGTGTGGTTAGCACATCTTTTTTGAGGAGGAAGTGTAAATGCTTCGAAGTCCTCATCATCTGATGGGCATCCTTGAGTTTCAGGAGAAGGCTCAATTGGAATAACTGAAACCTCGTCATCATCTTCATTTTCATCACCTTCATCTTGGATTTTCCCAAAAATTCTGAAGGCCTTAGAAAAGTTGGATGCATTGTCCGTTATGCAGTCTTTCACAGAATCAGCTATCCGAAATTCTTGGTAGATTGATGAAAGCATTCTGCCAATGCTGAGAAAATTATGAGAGCCAACAAACCTACGGCAAGTAATAGCATAAGAGCGTCGTACCAGTGATATTGGGTCGATTGTGTGTGCCGTCACTCCTAGGTAGGATTTTTTGTGACTGCTCCATAAATCAGCGGTTGTTGAAACTGCAGAGGCTTTTTCCAGTTCAGAAACTATCCTCTCTTTTTCAAAAGAATGTTTTTCATTAATTTGCCGTCCGATAGTTCTTGCACTGGGGATAGTTCTTTCAGGGGCAACTTTTTTGCAGAAGGAGATGAATCCTGGACGTTCGACTGTTCTAATTGGCATCATGTCTTTCACCACAAGGTCAGTGATAGCACATTCAAAGTCTTTCTGAGTTATTCGAGATTTGAAATCAAGTTGTATCTGACTATATTTTGGTTTCTTAAATTCATGACTTGGATTGTCATTTTTGTCAGGGTCGTTTTCTTTTCTTTTTTTGGAACAGCTTTCATTCAAAGTTTGTTGGTATTTACTGTACTCATCGGGATGTTGTGTCTATAATTTAATAGAGGTAAATTAATGAAGTAAAAGACTGCTATATACTAGCTGTTACACCTCCTATCAACAAATAATCGAGGCGAAGTTTGTAAGTATCAGTTAAAAGCTTTAAAACTTCCAAGTTTATTTTAGTACTAGCTGATATGCCCGCCGTTGCTCGGGGGATAAAAGGCTTATCAAACTGTGTGTTAAAATAAATAAGAATTAGTGTTTAGATGCAATAGAGTCAACAGTCTTCCCGCTAGGATTCTTTTTTGATGCCATACCACTTCGTTAAGATGTAAAAAAAACCTTTAAAAATACCACCTGTTTAGATTTAATGTGTGAAATCCCCATCCCCGTTTTTAAAGAGTAATTTTTCAAAATAGAAAAAAAGTCAGGGGACCTTCTGAACCCCATTATTTTTTGTCCCATTATTTTCTCTCTCCATCCATTTCTGAAATTGGTTTAAATGTATATTTGAGGCAAATTTCTCCGCCTTCGCTTCACAATAAAGATATATTATTGAACAGCAATGTATATAGATAAAACTTATTTCCCCCTCATCCCGCTAAATTTTACTTTTATACTTTTTTAAGATGTTAAACAAATTTTTTAAAATCACGGGGAGACCCCCTGAACCCCCCTTTGTTGATTTATCACCAACTCATTCATTGAAAGAAATTTAAAACATGAAATAAAAGTAAACATCATTTGAATCGACACTGAAAATGCCTGTGATAAAATATTGTTCAATTTGAACTTTGCTGGAAATACTTAAATTTGATTAAATAGAAAAAAGAATAAAATTTTTCAGTGGAACGGTTTTTAGTTATTATAAAAAAATTATTTAATCATTAAAAATGGTTTCTTTATCATATTTTTTAAAAATTTACCTGTTATAAAACATTTCAATATAAATATTTCCAACAATAGAGGTTTTGCGTGTCCTGGAAAGAGCAATAACCGCAATAAATTTAACATTGAAGGCTAAGCATAAGAATTTAAAAAAGGGACAAAAAAGGCTCCTTGGAATGCTTTGATTCAGAAAATTCTTTTTCGCAAACCTTCCTGGTTGTGTGAGGAACAACATGCTAAAATTTCATAACAATCACATTAATAATGTGGGTGCTAGGATCCAAAAACTAAAAACGGGAGTGAATATTCAAACCCCCGTGCACTCCCTCCAGAATGGAATATCGAAAAATCCAGAAATTACTTTGAAATTCTCTCAAGAAGGTATTACCAACAGTTCAATTCGTAATATCGATTTCTCGGTATTGTTTTCTTCGAAAATATAAAACTTGGTTTATGCTCAGCAAAAACGGGTTTTTGGAATATTCAGACCTCTTAAAATTCGAATATCCAAAATCTGAAAAATGCCTTTCTAGAAATTGTTGCTAGGTACCTTCCTGCGAAATAACAAAGATCTGGGGTCATTTGGGACGCCGCTGGGCTCAAAAACGCTCCAAAACCCCCTGTGGGTCAGAAAAAAGATATTTCGAAAAATCCCTTCTTAGTGCGCGTATACACCGTAAGGTCTTTGACCATACCAAGTTTCGAGTCCTTAGCCCCGGTAGATTTTGCTGTGCGTTGGTAAGTGAGTGGTAAAGCTCTTTTATTATTATAGATACACTTATGTAAAGATAAAAAAAAAATAACAGGAGTAATTAAAGAAACGAGTGCCCCTTGTTTTGTAAATATGATTAATAGCAATTGAGGTGTTTGCTGCAACAAGGAGTTAACTCCACAATTAGAATCCACATCAAAAGGCGCCACCTTGGCGGCAGAGCGTTAGTCGCCAAAGTTAGTGCTATTTTACGGCAATGTACAACTGGGTTAGTGACTATAGCCACCATTTTTAACCCCAAAACAAAGTATAAGATTAGAAAAGTAACGACTTTTTACAAATATTCATTCTAGTGGAGTTAACTCATTGTTGAAGCAAACACCTCAATTTTAAAATCATAAACCCCAGAAGTAAAAATTGCACCATATATAAGGAAAAAGTTTTCAAAACTAACAGCAAAATAAGATCTGTTAAAAAAAAAACTATTTTTCCTGAGCTCGGTATTACAGCTAAGTTGTCTTTCCGCAACTACGATAAAAATAGAAAACCAGAACTTTTGGAAGAATAATACATTTTTTTTTATGAAATAGGTTGAACACCACTTTAAGTAATCAGAAGATAAAGAAATAATAGGTAGAACGGCAGCGATTATGTATGAACCAAATATTTTATACTTACTCGAATGTGCAAATGAAAATTTGTAGATGATCCAATGTTTCCTCTAATTATTTTTCCGATACAAAATAAACACTCTGCTTTAAAATTTTTCGATTTTTCAATGACAGAAGCATTTTTATAACAGGCTTTTATAATGCTGCTATCCATAACGACTGTAATAAGAAAATAATTAAGAACTTAAGTACAAAATTAAGTCTAATTGTTCGCTTAGGATTTAAGTTACTAACAAAACCAGTCACAAAAAATGAGCTAAGGTTGCATAAGGGATAATGGCTATGGCTCTACCACCACCCTCCACCATTACACACTCCTTTACAAATTTAAAATGCACGCACACTGTGTGATATATAGAAAAGGAAGTTTTTTGTTGAAAAATACACTGCATGAGTCAGTTTTTGAGGTTTGCTATTGAATGTCGGCGCAGAACAACAGATTATGTAATTTGAGTTCTCTACCATCTTAATTAAATTTTGCTTAATTTTAACGAAGCTGTTATTCACCATTAAAATGGTTTCACATCATAGCGCATCTATGCATCACTATAAAAAATCCTTTGCACATTTACTTGCAAAATATAAAAAACATTAATAGGACTATAGTTCAAAAGCAATAATATGTAAATATTAAATAACTATTTACTAAAAATTAAGATTTTTTGGTGGTTTAGGAAGTGACCTTGCCAACCATTGCTTTAACTGTTTGAGACCAGATTCACAGAAAAACAGGAATGAAACGATTTTACTAGCCATTTATTACTAAAAACTAACTGAAAAACTAACACTATAATTACTGCTTGACCCACACTATCGTACTTTCTCGTTCTTAAGTACTAATAAATGCAAATGCAAACAAATTAAGTTATTTTAAACACTAAAATTTTTATATTAAAAAATATTTGTCATTTGACTAAAAAACACATTAAATCGAGAATTTCCAATGCCTCTATCAAATCTATCAAAACCTCCTGGGAATTTTGTATCCCCAAAAAAACTTTTCTCCAGAATAAACAAGATAAAACTGAACTTTTAAATTCAATTTGCTCATAACATTTATCTGAAGATACAATGAAAACAATCAGATTATCAACACCCAAACCATCATACTCAAAAGTTTTAAGAAATTCACATCTTCCTTACTAATAAAATCCATTTTTATAAACACTCAAACAATCAAAAATATATATATTACAGGACTTACGATAATTAACGACCAGCAGATTCACACCATTGAGTTATCGAAAAAGCTCTCACTGGGAAAGGGACGTTAAAGAATTTGAAATGTTGGAAGAATCCGAAGAATCGCTCCTATGACGTCAAATAAAAAAAACAGCTTCAAGGACCCCCGCAGGTGTGAATTTGAAATTCCCTCCCGCCATAGAATTGATTTGGATCGGACCACTGACATAAATGAAACCAAAACTTTAGGGTTGCAGAGCAGCTGTGTTGGGAAGAAAATGTCGGAGGTGCCAAATTTGAGAATTTATCTCATAAAATAACTATGTTATAAAGATGACAGCACAACTTTTTTAAAAATATTTTAATGAAAATTTTAAACATTTTTTTGAAGTAGTTGAAAATTTGAAAAGTAGTTTTAACTACTAGTTGTTAAAAAAAGTAGTTCAACTACTAGTTGAACTAGTTTAAACAAAAAGTAGTTGAACTACTAGTTAACTACTAGTTGATCGGTAGTTAACTACTAGTTGCAACTACTTCTAGTTAACTAGTGCCGAACACTACCTTTTTCATCTTGGTGTCCCCGGTGCCTTTTCATCTCGGTGTTCCCGGTGCATTTTCATCACCGTGCTCCCTGTGCCTTTTCCCTCCCGGTTCCAACTGTGTAAATCTAACCTAACCATCCAGTTCCGGTGTTGCACATTTAATTACGACAGTTACCCAATTATCCATTCTAAGTGAAAAAAATCCATTAAAATTATTACAGACTTTTGAAATCCCAAAATTTGTAAATACCCCCTGTTTAAATTGAAAAAAAAAATCCCGTTAAACTACACCAAAGAAACAAATTATAAGGTTAAATAACAAATTGATCTAGTGTTTCTATCATCAACTTTCTAAAAAAAACTGCATGATGTAATCTTTACTTTAACCAGTCTAATTCTTAAAACTTTCTATTTCAACTTAAAGTTTCATGGAAAATGAAGTTTTTAATAAGAAAATACTGTTATAAAGTTTTTTATAAGGGCCGTTTTTAATTTTTTAAATTATTAATAACCTTTTTAAAACATTTAAAACAATTTTAGCCAAGTTTTATCTTTAAATAGAGTGTTTTCAGGTGACGTCACGACCAGCTAATTTCTTTTAACTGTTAACCTTTGTAGGGCTTTTAACTGTTGTTAAGGCGGTTGCTAGGTAACGATGTATACGTTGCTAAGGCGGTTTGTAAGTATAGGGTCACGTGATTGCAAATGCTCCAATAGAAGAATTCCACGGCCAGTCATTTTCTGTAACTGTTAACCTCTGTAGGGCAAAAAACTGTAACATTTCTGTTGCTAAGGCCGTTGTTAGGTCCGAGTCATGTGATTGAAAATGCTCTATACTTTGTTTTATGTTTAAAATTGTTTTTGTTGTATTATTTGAAAACAATGCGAGTTAAACAGATCTTCTTTAGTGGAGAAGTAAGGCGATTTTTACAAAAAGGCCTAAAAGAGGGTGAAGGGGTGGTTTTAGAAATTTGGAAATGATGTCATTGTCTTTCCCCCGTCCCCATACGTATGTGTACCAAGTTTGGTTCGATTCGGACGGGTAGTTTTGGAGAAATTGAGCCAAATCTGTTCCGGACAAACCCAGGAACCCAGGAACCCAGGCAGGAACCCAGGGACACCTTCATTATATATAGAGAGATCATTAACTGGTGTTATTTTGAATTCTACAAATGAAATTAGCTGCCAGGTGAGCTATGCAAAACAATAGTTGACTCTCATTTTACACTACATTTTAAACAATTATGTTAATTTGAATGCTCATAAGTGAAACCAAGTTTTGGAATAATTAAATGTTTTACCTTCAACTATAATTTTTTACTAAAGGTGTATTTATATTTTGAAATTCTTCATGTATTAATTTTTATTGATGGCCTTTAACATCACAGGCATTTTATACATTTTTTTGTTAAATATTTAATGTTTTTTTTGTGGAAATTTTGTGTTTTGAGGTTACACTTTCCTCGTAGTTTATGAGGAAAGTGTAACCTTGCCTTCTTATACCGATATAATTTTTTTAGAAGGACGATTGATAATGACAGTATTCAGGTACTTTCCAATATAATTTTCAAATATTTTAAATTTTATTTAATGTAAATAAAATTGTGGAATGAACAAAACATATTAAGTATTATTAAAAAATATAAATATACTATTTATTCTTATAGAACGTAAATTTGCTGTTTTAGTAAAATAAGCAATTTTTTATCATATTTTAATAGCATTTGCCAACTGCTACAAAAACTTTAAATCAATAATTTTTTTTTACTATTTTTTAAACTATTTACTGACATAATATGACTTAACTTACTTTGTTGATAGGAAATATATATGAACCTCTTTATGAAATCTTAATAACTTTTCAAAGAATATTTATTAATTAAGAAAAAGCTAATTATCTAAGAAAGGCATGACTTAAATACATTCATTGTCTCTAGCAAAATGAATCCCAGACAAAGAATTTACAACTTATTTTCTCAAAATATCCTATTCCGATTTATGATATCGGTATTATTATAACGAAATTATAAAACCAATATCCTGATTTACATGAGCATTACTAAAAGAACAAAAGTATCTAAATTTTTAAAATTAAGGTACTTGTTTGACAAACATTTGTAATTCAATAATGTAACAGATATCCTCACCTTGAGTCAAGTTGTTGTCTGTGTCCTGCAAAAAAGAAAGGATAACGTAAAGCATTCCCAAAAAATGGTACGATGAATACAAATCACAAAAGCAAATGAAATAATTATCTCACACTATAATATTCAACTAATCGGTGAACTATCATAGAAAATATGTAATTTTTTATTTTATATAAACGTAACACAACCATGGCACTTCTTAAAAAGGGACTTACCGGAGGAAAAGCGTTAGTAATAACGAGTATTCTGAACAAAGCGAAAAGCAACACACTTAGGAGATCCATTTTCAGTAAGGATATCTAATATCAACTAACTAAAGCTAGTTTGCCTTTTATATTGATCCCAATTACTTTTAGGAGTAAAACAACTAATATAAATAATCATCTCCCTTCGCCGGGGCTACATCTGTTCGTTAAGTGTAAAACACCTGGGTGTGGTAATAAATATTTGCGGTAGCAAATAACGCTAACGTAACAAAAGCTGTAATGTAAGAGGTAGCAAAATAAATACACAATATAAAAACACGCTTTAATTATTATTTTTCGTCATCCAATCTTTTGTCTTACCATTCATCTGTGAAATTATTTTTATTGAAATATCCTCATATAGTTGCATTTAATTAATATTTTTGCTAATTATCTACCAGTCCTTTTCAGATGTCCTGTAAAATAACTTTCATACTTTTGAAATTCTTTATACTAATTATTAAAAGATACTTCCCTGCTAGGGTTTTTTTAGATTTAAATTATAATCCCAATAAGAATTCAAAAAATGGATTGTTTCTCCTTGATAAGTTGTTTATTAAATATTCTAGGACTTCTCTTGATCAAAATATGACCTAGCTCTGCTTCGCGCTAGTGAATTTGTAAATATATTTTCATTTTAATGGAAATTCCAAAATAATCTGTAAAAAATAGTGGGCAGTGTTTTTCGGTGAACTGGAATAAGGTCTTGTAAATCTCTATCATTAAGGAAGCGATTAGCAAATTGCATTCACAAGCTCTTGATCATTATTAAATATTACAACGTAGCTTAAAACTACTGGAAAATCTTAGAGTTTCATTACCACTATTTTAACGATAAAAAAAGAATGGAAAAAAAATTGCGCCAAATGGCTAATAAGTAGCCAATTTTGGTTGAACATGCATTAAAAAAGAAGACTGATCGAAATAAATCTTTCGCTACGAAAAGAAAACTTCTTGAAAAAGTTACAGTTAAATTTACTTTTTGCAATACGAGTTTTATTATTTTGATGTAAAAAATTACGGAATCGAACTATTGTGTCTCTTCCTGCACAAATATGCAAGTTTTATTGCTGATTTTCACCCCGGGGTTTCACCCCTTAAAACTCATTTGCGACCCCCCTTTCTATACCAATTCTTGTTCGTCTTGATGAGTACTATCATCCCTCCAAGTTTGTACTCGACCTTTTGAGACACCCTGTATATGATTTGTTGCTTAGGCAAGTCCTCAGGTCTATATTTTCCCTTCCGCGTCTTATATTACTCCCTTCTTCGTAAGAAAATCCCTATAAGAAGCTCCACGATTTCCCTATGTAACCCTGATTGGTCACTCCTGTCAAAACTTCAACGCCTTCCAGCCTATTACGTCATCCTGGCTGAAAGTAATCGGAGAGCCAGATGAGCCCCCCCTGATTTTGAGTTGTATTGGTTTCGATTAAAAATAATAAATATTTTTGAGTGATACCGTTTCACTCCGATAATTATGATATTATCCGGTTATTTTCTTTCAACTGTGTACCTTCTGTAGGGCTTTTAACTGTTGCTAAGGCCGTTGTTTATCTGTTGCTAAGGCGATTTTTAGGTATGGGATCACGTGATTGCAAATGCTCCAATAGAAGAATTCCACGGCCAGTCATTTTCTGTAACTGTTAACCTCTGTAGGGCAAAAAACTGTAACATTTTCTGTTGCTAAGGCCGTTGTTAGGTCCGAGTCATGTGATTGAAAATGCTCTATTACTAAACCACGGCTTACTAGATACTATAGTATAGTATAGTAACTAGTAAGCCGTGACTAAACAATAGAGGGTTTTCAGGTGACGTCACAACCAGCTATTTTCTTTTAACTGTTGCTAAGGTGGTTGCTAGGTAACGAGTCATGTGAACGTGTGCCGAGTCATTGAAAATGCTCTATACAAGATTCAAACTTAAAAATTATTACGTAAGTCATCGACAGGGCTCTTATATAGTTATCAATTTATCAAATGACTGAGCGCAAACTTTGCGCTAGTAAGATCTGCCATAATAATTTAGATAAAATTATTTTATTGTTTATTTAATGGTGACTGTTACACTTCACAATTTGAACGATATCGAATACGACACTCGTCATACAATATGACGGCGCACTGAGCCCGCAAACTTTACAACGCAGCCTCATCGAGAGCTTTCAAAGGCGAGACACGGTCTCCCTTTTTAAGTTACACAGACACTTCAAAAATGCTCTCTCTCTCCCCTTGGAAACTGCATTATGAATGAAGGAATGGATGAATAATAAAGAGGCTCTTCGAAGAAATGAAAGCAATTCACTTCAGTTACTCATTCAGAAATTCACCAACGCGGCTCTTGATACGGCCCAGATTTGAAATGCAAACCTGAAAGCTTTGCCCAGCCAGAGTGCAAAGGAGTTTTTTTTTATATTTTGAGGGTAAAAAAGTGGATTTAATTCCGGGTCGAGTTGTTTGTTTTTAAGGGAGGATGAATTAAATGCAAATAGCAATTTAGATGCAAATTATTTTTTCGAGAGAAGGTGGAGTCAAAAAGAGTTTGAGGTGGAAGGTATCAAAAGTTGAATTAGGGTTTGAGTTTGGTAAACCTTTGATTTCATTGAGTGGAATATTTTGTATAAGGGATGTGGATAAGATGTTAATGATGTTTTAGATAGATTTGTCGTATAATGAAGATGAAAATAAAGTTGTTGTTACTTTAGCATGCGTAATTGCAAATCTTATGCAGTCCAATGAACATCCTGCGGGTATAATTAAAAAAGCTTATTACGTATGGAATTTTATAATGGCACTCCTAAAATAAGTAAAAAGGCGTAATTAAGAATTTTCTTTTCAAAGAAACACTCTGTATATTGTTCTCATATCTGTAAATATGAATTCAAATGGTATATTTTATTTTGAAGATTCTCTTTTTAAATTATAAAACTTTCTTCAATACATATCAATACAAGTGTCTTTTATAATATTTATAAATAAAGCCCTTACAGATTTCGGAGTTATCATGAGTTTTCTGAGCCACTTTGTATAATAGATTGATAAATAAAATCTAAGTAATCAGCAATGGACTCTAACCGTCTGACGTCACAACGGAACCTACACGTGACCTACTGAGCTTGCAATTGGTTACCACAGATACTACACTAGTAGATCTACTAGTGTAGTATCTGTGGTAACCAATTGCAAGCTTAGTAGGTCACGTGTTGGTTCCGTGTGAAGTCTCGAACCAGATAGGCGGTTAGAGTCCATTATAGTGGAGCAACTTCCAGTTCCTGGTTCATAACCATCAGTCTTCGATAGCGAATGAATTCCAACAACAACCGGGCTTTGTTGAGTTTCAACAATCATGGGGGCACCTGAGTATCCCTATACAAGAAAAAAGAAGTTGCATTGGGCAACAGGTTGTGGATAAAGGTTGTTTCATTGCTAAATTATATAAAACAAAAAGAAATGGCGGTTAAAAAGGACCTTATCAAACATATGGAGGAGCGCAGCTGCACCGTTAAAGAGCTAGGAAACAATATACTATGAAGGCGCAAAGAGTGAATCACCAATTCACACTTTTCACTTCAGATAATTCCTCCAAAACATATATCAAAAGTGATAAGCCTGAATAAGCTTTATCGGAAGTGAACACCCACTTATCTCCCCTATTTTCAAAATGTACCGTTCTACATTATTTTTAACAATGAAATTTGAGCCGTAAGGGGGAGTGTGTGTGATGAAGTTTGCAACTTTGTAACATGTGGGAGGGGGTCAAAAACTTTGAACTGATTCAAACTTTGGCTATTTTTTATGATGGACTTAGCTTAATTTAAAAAAAAAAAAAAAAAATTCTACTCAAATATATGAACTTACCATAAATGGAAACTGTTCTTCTGTAGCATTGCGTCCAAAAATAATTCTACCTTCAAAATTCTCCTCAGAGCTGTTATGCAAGCTATTAACTAAAGAGAGAATAGAAAATAAAGAAATATATGTTGTCAGCCTAAAATATAAACTATCATTGACTGGTGTTATTTTGAATTCTACAAATGAAATTAGCTGCCAGGTGAGCTATGCAAAACAATAGTTGACTCTCATTTTACACTACATTTTAAACCATTATGTTAATTTGAATGCTCATAAGTGAAACCAAGTTTTGGAATAATTAAATGTTTTATCTTTAACTTCAATTTTTTACTAAAGGTGTATTTATATTTTTGAAATTCTTCATGTATTAATTTTTATTGGTGGCCTTTAACATCACAGGCATTTTATACATTTTTTTGTTAAATATTTAATGTTTTTTTTTGTTGAAATTTGTGTTTTGAGGTTACACTTTCCTCGTAATTTATGAGGAAAGTGTAACCTTGCCTTGTTATACCGATATAATTTTTTTAGAAGGACGATTGATAATGACAGTAATCAGGTACTTTCCAATATAATTTTCAAATATTTCAAATGTTATTTAATGTAAATAAAATTGTGGAATGAACAAAACATATTAAATATTATTAAAAAATATAAATATACTAGTTATTCTTATAGAACGTAAATTTGCTGTGTTAGTAAAATAAGCAATTTTTTATCATATTTTAATAGCATTTGCCAACTGCTACAATAACTTTAAAACAATAATTATTTTTTACTATTTTTTAAACTATTTATTGACACAATATGACTTAACTTATTTTGTTGATATGAAGTATGAACCTCTTTATGAAATCTTAATAATAACTTTTCAAAGAATATTTATAAATTAAGAAAAAGCTAATTATCTAAGAAAGGCATGACTTAAATACATTCATTGTCTGTAGCAAAATGAATCCCCGAAAAAGAATTTACAACTTATTTTCTCAAAATATCCTGTTCCGATTTATGATATCGGTATTATTATAACGAAATTATAAAACCAATATCCTGATTTACATGAGCATTACTAAAAGAACAAAAGTATCTAAATTTTTAAAATTAAGGTACTTGTTTGACAAACATTTGTAATTCAATAATGTAACAGATATCCTCACCTTGAGTCAAATTGTTTTCTGGGTCCTGCAAAAAAGAAAGGATAACATAAAGCATTCCCAAAAAATGGTACGATGAATACAAATCACAAAAGCAAATGAAATAATTATCTCACACTATAATCAAGTTATCGGTGAACTTATCATTTATCATAGAAAATACTTACTATATATACCATATTTTTTATTTTATATATACGTAACACAACCATGGTACTTAAAAAGGGACTTACCAGAGGAAAAGCGTTAGTAGTAACGAGTATTCGGAACAAAGCGAAAAGCAACACACTTAGGAGATCCATTTCGAGTTAGGATCTTTAATCTCAACTATCTAAAGCTAGTTTGCCTTTTATATTGATCCCAATTACCCCCTTTTAGGAGTAAAACAACTAATATAAATAATCATCTCCTTTCGTCGGGGCTACATCTGTTCGTTAAGTGTAAAACACCTGGGTGTGGTAATAAATATTTGCTATAACAAATAACGCTAACGTAACAAAAGCGGTAATAGGGCGCTAACAAATAACTCTAATACACACACAATACAATACACGCTTCAATTGTTACTTTTCGCCATCCAATCTTTTGTCTTACCATTCATCTGTGAAATTATTTTTATTGAAATATCCTCATTTAGTTGCATTTAATTAATATTTATGTCCACTACTTAATTTATATTTATGCTAATTATCCACCAGACATTTTCAGATGTCCTGAAAAAAATAACTTCCATACTTTTGCAATTCTTTATACCTACTAATTGTTAAAAGATACTTCCCCTCTAGGGATTTTCTAGATTTAAATTATCATCAAAATAAGAATTTAAAAAATGGACGACCATGTACAGGTTGCTTCAGTAAGTTCTTTCAAACTTTTCACAGACAGATTCCTTGCATATAGAAAATGCCCAAAGAACTATATATACGTATACATCTACGACGAATAGTTTTGGAGAAAATTGCTTCAGAAAATGGTATAACCCTGTCCGATTTTCAATTAGCTGCCATTCGTTAACGCAACCATTTTGCACAGGATGACGGACATAATTTTACTTGTTTAGAGGGGTACTTCAAAATGACGTTCATTCCTTAAAAATACAAATATTGTTCTGAAAAAAAAATTGAAAAGTGACCATTAAAATTTTTATTCAGAATACTTAAAAATGGTATAAAGTTTTACAAAAATATTGTTCTTTTCTCATTAAAGGAAATACTATAATTTTATATTACCTAATAGTAGTACCACGATATGAAAACTTTATTTTGAATTGCGATTAATTTCACGATTTTTTTAAAATGAATAATCAAAATGGTTTGTTAATTAAATGTATGATTTCTAAACGGTCTAAAGGCTGGTTTCTTGATAAGTTTTTTTTTATGATAAGTAGGAGTGAAAAATAGTGGGCAATGTTTTTTGGTCAACTGGAATAAGGTCTTGAAAATCTCTATCACTAAAGAAGCGGTTAGCAAATTACATTCGCAAGCTCTTGATAGGCTTGTTGTAGGTAATTAGTGAACAAATAAGCCATTAATTAGTTAATTAAATCGCACTTCATTCAATTAGCCAAATAAGGCTTAAGTAAAACCGCAATCGTTTATACCGCCTACAAAAAACTTTCGGGTTGTTTGATTCAAGTGATAATCTTCAATGATTGAACCATCAGTAAAATTCATTCTACTTATTTTATTATAGTGAAGTAGAGAAAGCACCACTATATGAATCAACATTATGTTTATAGCGTTAATTTTTCGCCTGATAACTAATTTTTCTAAATAGTTTTTTATTGATGTACAAATAACAAACAATATTTAAAACATTTATTTTAACCTTAAATTTCATATAGAAATTACATCCCTACTAATATTCAGTATATCATCTACCTCTTGCGTCTCCGATATCTGACGACAACAAACCTTCTCTCCATCCCATTAAAACCCTTAAGTGCGCTGTTCCCCCTCCAAACACCTTGGACCATCCCACATTATGCAAATTCCTCCCTCATTAGAACCCCGAGCGTTCGAAAAGTAAAAGCACATTAGGGGGTTAAGTGTCCCGCTCAACTCCAAAAAGAACGCAGCCCCATTCATATGGAAATGGTTACCGGAAAGGGGCTTGTTTGTTCTTCGTTAGTTGTTCGAGAACAAACGAAATGTTTTTTTCTTGGCTTGTGTGGATGATGGAATAGGGTTTAAGCACAGTTTTCGAAGAGGGGGGGGGGGTTTAACGCGCTTGAAATGTGCGATGTTTTGTTAAGGAAACGTGTGTTGTGTTGCAGAGTCGCTGTGTTTTATTTTGTTGTTGGTTTTGGTCATTGGAATTGGAAGGAAACTTTCTTTTTTGAATTGCTTTTCGGTTGTGTTTGAAGTTCTTTGTGGAAGGTGGCTGGCTTAATGTGATTGCCTGGATATAAATTGTGTTTAAAATTTCATTGTTGAGGAGAGATTTGCTGATTTTAAAAAATCAGCAAATAAAATAATTATAATACAAGCAAAATCAATTTATTAAAGAAGCCATAACAATAATAAGAAATGATTTTTTATTATGTAATAAATATGTGTTACCTGTGTTACTTATCATCTCTTTGTAAGGTATTTTGTGTATAGAGCATTTTCAATCACATGACTCGGACATAACAACGGCCATAGCAACAGAAGGTTGTTACAGTTTTTTGCCCTACAGAGGTTAACAGTTACAAAAATGACTAGCCGTGGAATTCTTCTATTGGAGCATTTGCAATCACGTGACCCATACCTAAAAACCGCCTTAGCAACAGATAAACAACGGCCTTAGCAAGAGTTAAAAGCCCTACAGAAGGTACACAGTTAAAAGAAAATAACCGGTTGTGACGTCACCTGAAAACACTCTATTATTTAAGAAATATAGTTTTAATAAATAAAGTTTATGTGGAAAAGTCAGTGAGTGTATGTAGTTGTTGAAGAATTTAATAACAATCCTTCGTCACTTCATCAGATATTGCATCCCTGAAACAATTGTACGCAATTTTATAATTTTATGTCTTTCATATTTTTCAAATAAAACGCTGTTTTTTAAATTCTTCACAATTTTTGCACAACATTTCTGCAGTGTGTAAATGTGTTTATCCTTTCTTCCGAGTTTTTTTCTAATCTGCACCAAATTTGGTACTCATATGTAAAAAAGTCCAAGGAACAACATAGAGTATGCTTCGAGTCTCTAAAATGAGCCTTGACCAAAGTGTATAATACAGAACTTCAGTTTTGTTTGGTTAACATTTGTCTCTTATCATGATAAATGTTTAGTTAGTTTTAGCTTAGTAGTAGCTTAGTTTTCTTTCATCATTCAAACTACTTTTTCTTATTCCATTAAAATATAGGACGGGGAATTTAATTAATATAATAAATTTAAAGAATAATGCGGGCGAATCCACATACATAATCCACATAACATAAAGTAAATATTTTTGTGCTAGTGGAGATAAAAAATCAATCCTTGCAAGTCAATGGCTATGACTAAAAAAATAAAATTAAGTAACCTAGCTATCAATTTTTATGTCTAAGAAGAAATTGCCTTAAAAAATGTAATTCAAATAAGAAATATTTGTCAACGTAACCACTTAGAACATGATGGCACTTTAGCAAATCGGAAAAATGATGAAGTTTGAGTGAGAAGGTAAAAAAGGTCACGTGGAAATTTTTTGAAATACAATAAAATGATTGACTCTTTGTTTCTCTTTTTGTCGTTATTGATTCACCTTTCTAGACCTCTTTAGAACCAATTTCCATAGGCATTTTCATTTTCATTTTTATCTCTAGTAGTGACGGGTTTTACACCCTACAGGTACCAGTCTACGATTTTGCGACGATTAAATAAATATCAATATTTTTCTTCATAAAAATCATCAATATATTTTTAAAGTTCCAGATAACTATTGTAAAAATATTTTGAGACTTGCTATGTTTTCTATAATTATGGATTTCACACACAAATCCTGTCTACATTTCTAACTTAATACCGTTTCCATGAAGATGTGTGTTCAATTTATTGTAAAAATAGGAAATATAGAACACACTTAGCAAGATAGAAAGATGAATTGAACTATTCTATTCATACGTTACCTCCTTTAGGCATTATTCGGAATACATATATAGGGCAATACTTCACATTCCCCTCTTTCAATATACTATTCTAAAATTTCCACACTTCATTCGCATTCGTGTGTCATTCATAAATGGTTATGGCCCCATCGACGTACTTTTACATAATTCCCGACCCAAAGCCATGTTTCAACTCCAAATCCAAGTGAACGGGTTTCATTACAATTCGGTAAGTTCCTGCTCGGCATTTCGGACATTAATTCTATTCCCGATGGCTCAGAGGCGTTTCTAACCTTTACAGATTTTATGGTTATTTCAGGGTGAACTGGAATAGTTGCAGGGCAGTGCCTAAAAGGTCCCGAGTTCATCATACTTTGTTACACGTTTATGGTGAAACCTTAAAAGTTGGATGAAGAGTATAATATGGTAATGATGACCCTTATGGTTTTTTTAAAAAAAACTAGTTGATATAAAATTAGTAAAACCAACTACTGAAACTAAGTTTCATGTAAATGTTATTGTAAAATGATTTAAAATTAAACTGTCTTTTGTTTTTCTTCGTCGATGTCGGTAATTCAAAGTTCAGCTACTATATTATAAAAAATGTAAGATTTACGTAAAACTTACTGTGAAAATTGTTTCGGATTAAGTTATCTTAATTTTGTTTACCTTTGTCCCTCATGCATTATTTGGCTATGAATTGCTTTTAGATTTAAATATAAAAAGTACGATTCTGGGGGGATTTTAAAGTAAAATTTATTTTAATGTGTGCGCTTTTTCTTGGACGTATTTATTTAATAAACTAGCTGATATGCCCGGCCTTGCACGGGTGGAGTGTATCAATTTATTAAAATTTTCTCAAGTTACATGCCTAATTTTCTGTAACCATAATTACCAATCATCCTGGTAGGTTTTCATATCCCGGTGTTCCCAGTATTTTTTCATATCCCGGTGTTCCCAGTATTTTTTCATATCCCGGTGCCTTTTTCATCTTGGTGTCCCCGGTGCCTTTTCATCTCGGTGTTCCCGGTGCATTTTCATCACCGTGCTCCCTGTGCCTTTTCCCTCCCGGTTCCAACTGTGTAAATCTAACCTAACCATCCAGTTTCGGTGTTTCACATTTAATTACGACAGTTACCCAATTATCCATTCTAAGTGAAAAAAATCCATTAAAATTATTACAGACTTTTGAAATCCCAAAATTCTGTTTAAATTGAAAAAAAAACCCCGTTAAACTACACCAAAGAAACAAATTATAAGGTTAAATAACAAATTGATCTAGTGTTTCTATCATCAACTTTCTAAAAAAACTGCATGTTGTAATCTTTACTTTAACCAGTCTAATTCTTAAAACTTTCTATTTCAACTTAAAGTTTCATGGAAAATGAAGTTTTTAATAAGAAAATACTGTTATAAAGTTTTTTATAAGGGCCGTTTTTAATTTTTTAAATTATTAATAACCTTTTTAAAACAATTTTAGCCAAGTTTTATCTTTAAATACTTTGTTTTATGTTTAAAATTGTTTTTGTTGTATTATTTGCAACAATGCGAGTTAAACAGATCTTCTTTAGCGGAGAAGTAAGGTGAATTTTACAAAAAGGCCTTATAGGGGATGAAGGGGTGGTTTTAGAAATTTGGAAATGATGTCATTGTCTTTCCCCCGTCCCCTTACGTATGTGTACCAAGTTTGGTTCGATTCGGACGGGTAGTTTTGGAGAAATTGAGCCAAATCTGTTCCGGACAAACCCAGGAACCCAGGAACCCAGGAACCCAGGGACACCTTCATTATATATAGAGAGATGGTTATGGGAAAAACTTAAAATTTAGAAGATTTTATTGTAGGTATATTGTGCTTTATTCGGTTTGAAATGAATTGAGTTTAAAAAATCCTCCAAATTCTAAATAAAGGAAGCAAGTTTTATATAAAGGAGACTGAAACATAGAATCACGACACGACTATGTAACTATTGAAACTTACATAAAAGTGTATTTTGTAACATGAAAGTGTATTTTGTAGATTTTTTTTTCAATCTTGTTCATCGTACATTCGATATGCCTTATTTCCAGATACTTTATAGAGTTACACAACTTTATCTTAAATTCAATATAGTTATATTTACACGAGAGATAACATAAAATAAAATTCCAGACTCAATCTAACATGGTACAGTACAAAAATAAGAAATACACTCAAACTAAACCTAATTTGCTAGTTCAAAAGCAAAGTTCTGAATGGAAACACTATTTTATCGATCCATATATCGCATATAATATTCCGGAAAAGAAGCTGAAAATTTTGAGATCATGAAAATCATTCTACTTGGTTTTCCCTCTGACCTTTTGCCCAACCAAACGGTTCGAACAAAACAGAATTCTCCCTCCTTTGAGAACGCAAAGCCTATTCTGGAAGAATTCGTAGGGGCGCAGGTGTGGCGACCATCCTCCTTATTACTATTTTTTCCCGCCACCTCCCTTCCCTCACCCCTTTATGATAAGATTAGAACCATTGTCGAAACCTTTGTTTGAAAATTCCGAACAAAGAAAGAAATGGCCCTCTGTGTTGTTGCTTTTCTAGCTTAGATTTATACGAGTGCTCGAAATCTCGTCGGTTTTATTTGTTCTTATATGCAGTTAGTTGCTGCAGGAGTTAATGGTTATTATTGTTCTTGAAATAGATATAAGTAAACGGCTAATACGGTTTATTGTTGGTTGATAGATTTATAATGGACCTAAACTGCCTATATATTTGTTGATGATGAGGTGATGGCAGAGTTATAAAATTTCTGGACAGTAGTATTCGATTTATTCCTTTAAATTTTTTGTTTGCGTTAACTAGTAAAATGTTCGATCCTGGTCAAGAGTAAGAAATAAATAATGTTGGTGTGGGGGACATAGGAACCAATTTGGAGAAAGTACAACTGAACGGTGCGATTCGAAAGATATCTTTAGAACAAAAAAAAATCAGTTGGATTATAATAAAGAATGTATTTAAATATAATTAAAAACTTTTATTAAATACTGCCTAATATAATTAAGATTTTTTGGGAGTTAAGATGGGAGTTAAGATTGGGAGTTTATTTAGAGCACCTGAGCCCCATGGGCCCTCAATCTCCAGTATAAGTTAAAAAATAATTTCTATGTACTACATACATAAAATACAAGATAAAAAGTATTTATAATTATTTCACCTATTATAAGGTCTATATACAATTAAAATCATTAAAAATATTGAATTAAACAATTATTAATTAAGTAATAATTAACATGTATTATTAAAATTAAAGTTCTTCAAAACTAGGGTGGATCATACAAAATTGATCTTGGTCTTTTTGTAGCATGTGGATCATAGTCAGAAATTGAGGTTATTGCTGAATTGTCAGATGTAGCGATGCTCCTGAAAAATTTTATCGCAAGTATCTGAGAAAAATGCTTTATTGTTTGGATGTTTAATTCTTCTCTGATGTGTTTATTTCTGTAGAACCATGGACTTTTGGTTATTATTCTGAGGATTGAGTTCTGGAGGACTTCTAGTTTATTGATATTGGTTCTGGCGGCATAACCCCAAACGCTGTAAGCATATGTGATTGTAGGTCTGAAGATAGTTTTATAGATTAGTACCTTATTATTTAGGGAGAGAAAGGAATCTCTACAAATGAGTGGATATAATTGGTTTAGTCTTGATTTGAATTTCTTTTTAATAACTTCTATATGCTTTTTCCAAGTTAGTTTTGAGTCCAAGGTCACACCCAAGTATAGAACTGTTCTAGTACATGCGATCGGTCTTTCGAAGAGCTCAACTGGAGAAGGTAGTTTAATCTTTCTTGTAAAAATAATAGCTTGACATTTTTCAACATTCACCAGAATCTTCCATTTAATTAACCAGATTTCTAACTTTTTAATCCAGATCGACAAGTTGTCAGCAACCAATTGAACATCAGCATTTTTTGTAATTGCGGCTGTATCATCTGCAAACAGACAGAGTGAAATATTCTGATCTATGGGGATATCGTTAATGTACAAATTAAATAATGTTGGCCCCAGGAGAGAACCCTGAGGAGTGCCTGCAAGAATATTTCTCGGTGTGTTTTTGGATAAATTTCCTTAAAAAAATATCAGTTGTTATTATTAAAATTATCATGTTTACAATCAAATGTTTTTATAAGTCAAACTGTTAAAGTATTACGCTAAGCTATTTAAAAGGGATGAACCCAATCATAATATCAATATTTAAATTTTCATGAACTTAATGAAAAGTTTAAGGTTTAGCCAAGTCCTTAAGCCTTTTAAAGTGGTTCGTTAAGAACTAAAATAATTTTGAACCTTTCTTTGAGTTGTCACTTCTCCGATTTAAATTGTTTTTAAGTTTCATTCCAAATGAAATGAATCTATATCAGTAAAGAATATTCATTATGCTCCATTTGCAATTATCTTTTAGTGAATAAAAAATAGAGCTCTTACACTCGATCATGCTGTGATCTCCTCTGAACAACCTAAGAGCATTTCACGCCAAATTAGTACATAACCCAGACAGCACACACGTCTACTTTACTACCTTAAACTCGTCTAATCTCATCCAAAACTCATCCACATCCATCGATAACATCTATTACACGTCGATTAGACGTCCATTTTGGGATATCTAATTTTCGTCCATAAAATACGTCTATTAGCCGTCTATTAATAGATGTTTTATAGATCTTCCAAATCGATAACATCTATTACACGTCGATTAGACGGCCATTTTGGGATATCTAATTTTCGTCCATAAAATACGTCTATTAGCCGTCTATTAATAGATGTTTTATAGATCTTCCAAATTTAGTTCTTAAATGGACGTTTTGTGGAACAGTTTTTTAGATATCGTAAGCTGGCAACACAAGTAAAGTGAGTAGATTGCGCATGCGCCGCACCGAATTCAAAACCAAATCCAGAAACTTACTATTGACATTTTATTTGTTTACCTTTGCTTTCGCGATAAAATTAATCAAAGTTAGCAAATATCTCTGAAAAACCAACAAGAACAAGAAATTAATCAATACAAGTTCTGGGTAAGTTTTGTACTTTTGTATTAGATTATCTCAATATTTTGTTTTACTGTATTAATGTAAGTAAGTTTTCTTTTTTTCTAGATCTAAAGGTCTTCAATGCAAATGTGCAATCTGCGGTATACCGAGAAGTGGAAATCCTAAAAAAGGTTTCACAAATTTCCCAGCAATCCTAAAATGTAGGTTTAATTTCTCGTTTATTTATAAATTATATTTCATCATAGAATATTAAATATACCATAATATCTTTAAAATTAACTGTTATGCTATTCGATCAAAAAGTTTATGCTGTTTTACTTATTAGTTAAAAATAATTCTGGGTAACTTTTGAAAATCAATTATTATTTAAATAAAAAACATGTAAATATCTTTACCAACAGAGTAAACAGTTTTAAATGTTTTTTTTTTCATTGACATATGTATATAATTTGTTGAAGGTATCCAATAAAGTATATAATTATCAAGATTTACTCTCAGTTTCATTTGATAAGTACTAATTCCAGTTCATACTTTAACAATGTTGCAATTTTTTTTCAGTCAAGATTCTTTTCCCTAGTGGCACAGCTCCTACCAAATATGTCAAGTTTACGTAATTGCAGATAGAAGTATGTGAAATTTGGCCATACATGACAAAATTGGACGAATCTGGAACATTTGTGCTGCTTAGGTTTACATAAAAAAATTGTATGCCCCTTTTTTGTATTGTATGTTATATCATGCTTTGTTTCAAATCAACTTTGTGTATTCATGTATTTTCTTTTGGTCAATCACATCCCTTTGATACACCTGATGATTTTAGCTGAATAATACAATAGTATAGGCTTGAAATGTTAATTAAATGTGCTTAAGTTTTTCCAACTAATCTCAGTATTCAAGGCATTGTCACTAAAACAATATAATTGAAAATTGGCCTTCAACTTTTGATGAATTGTTAAAAAAGGCACTAATGAAGTTAATGTTATAGATGCTTTTCTTTTCATATTTTAACACTTTTAAAAGAACTGTAACCCTAATGACATAAACTATTTTTGGATATGTATAAAATAATCTGTATGTTTAAAAATTGCCTAAAGTTTTAATGTTTAAATTTTAAGGTGTTTTTCCTTAATAAGATGAATTTTTTAACTTATAATTGATGGGATGTAATTCCTGGAATTGTCTTCATATATTCCTATTGGAAATTGTATGATAAAAGAACTCATAGAAGAAATATTGTTAAAATGAAGTTCATAAATTCCATGAACTTAACTTTTTTATATGTATATAAGCAGTGATTTTGGAAATGTATACGTATTTTACTTATATGTGTATAATTTCAAAGTTTTTAAATACGTGAAAATAAAAAAAAAACATACTTTCATCTATAAATCTTTATGTTTTTATTTAGGTTTCCAATTTTTTCTTTATTTTGTAGACTACTTTTTAAGGCTTGATTTTTATGATTCTTGGTAAGAATTATCAGTAAAGGTGTGGAATTTCGCTTAACAGGATTAAAGTTATTTTAAAGAATTTAATACTACTAAAGAGTAACAAAATTTAATAGATTTGGTTTTCTTTTCTTACACTACTGATTTTTAATTGTTATTGATTAAATTAATTTTTTTCTCATAACTTAAACCCCTGTCACCCTAACTATTATACTTTTACTAATATTTTTATAATAAGTAAACCTTTTGATAATTTTAGGCCATTTTGAATCCAATCAATGACATTGATATTGGATTCAAAATGCCCTAAAATTATTATTGAAAAGATTACTTATAATTAAAAATATTGGTAAAAGTATAATAGTTAGTTTGACAGGGGTTTAAGTTAGAAAAAAATTAATTTAAATCAATAAACAATTACAATCAGTAGTGTAAGAAAAAAAGGGGCGGGGCCGTTTATGGTCACCCTAAAGTCGTCTAATAGACGTCTATTAGACGTCTTTTGGAGGAGTCCACTGTTCCATAATAAGACCACACTCATCTACTTTTGGACGTAGTGATCCATGGGAGGACGTCGATTAGACGTCTATTGGACTAGTCTAATCGACGGCTAATGGAGTGACATTTCTACGAGAAATCGACGAGTTATAGAATAGTTTTCGATGAGTCTTGGAACAGTTTTAGACGAGCGGAACTGGTGGAATAGACGTCTATTCTACTGGTATTCGACCAGTTTTTGCTGTCTGGGTAAGTAATTCGATTTAAGTTCCCACTGACAGTCTCGTTACACCAAAACCAAAACTAAACGTCTTTTGAATTTTGACACCTGAAATGGAAATATATTCCCTTTACGATTCCCAGACTTCTGACATTTGCCGGTACCGCAAAGCCTCTTGCAAACTAGTTATTCAAATGAGCAGGTCTGAACAATACGCTGCACACGTGGGAGATGCAATGCTCTAGGTTCATTATTATATTGTTGAATAGGCAGGAGAGTTGACTTTATGTTTTTAATTAGAGATCATATGATGTAAACTAAATCAAGTGGGGAGGGAATTTGAATTTTTATTCAGCTTCAAAGGATTTCTTTGATTCGAAAGCAGATTAAAATATAAAGTTTTATTTAGGTTTGGAATAGAATATATTTTTGTTTTCTTGTGTGTTTTTAAATGTCGTGACATTTGAAGTAATTGATTTTAGTGGTGTGGGGTATTTTCGAAAAGTAATATGAAAGAAAACTACCATATTGGTATTGGAGAAAATCGTTTTACAACTTATTTTATTCTTAGTATACCGTGTTAGCACTCAGTGTATTTTTAGAGATTTTGTATAATTGATAACAAATAAAAAAAAACCCTGTTTTGAAAATATGATTTTTAAAATAAAAAAAAAAGTACTAGAAGATAGATAACGCATATTAAAAGCTGTATTGGAGGTAGTACCTGAATAATCATTTTCTGTTTACTTTTAAGAATGAGTTAAGGCTTACGATAAAAATATTTCTTTTTAAACAAAGCAATAATCCTTTTTCTACGAATACGTAGTGAAAACGGGATATACACCATTTATTATCTATTTTATGAAAATATAAAAGCTCTTATTAGGCTTGATATTTAAGAAATACAATAGAACTCCAATTATCCTGATAAATTGGGACCGGACTGCATACGTATAATCAGAAATTCAGATAATTAACGTAAGATTCGAATAATTGGAGTTCTATGGAAGTAATTGCAAATTAAAAAAAAAAAGAAAATTTTGTAGAAATGTAAAATAATACTTGTAAAACCTGTTTTTCGACGTACTTTATTTATAAAATGCACAAATAACACTATATATTTGCTCACTTATATAACTATGCCAACTAACCTTTCCCTATATTATTTTCTTAATATTATTTTTCCCGAATTTTTTAAAACCCTTTTCTAAAATTACTAATAGTGAATTAAATGTTATATTAATATGAGTCTGTCTGATCACGGCTTACTAGATACTTATACAGGCTATCCGAGTACCGAAATCATTGCAAATCCAGATGGCATTATTGGACAAACTGGCAAAGCATATTCACAGTGTTGAAGGCGGTGGGTGATATAGGTAGGTCTTGTAACGCTCCAAGCGGGAAAAGTTGTCAAATGGTTTTTATTGTTTAAAACTCGGCTAGCCTGTATAAGTATCTAGTAAGCCGTGGTTGAACAGTCAACAATTATAACTGCTGCATATAAACTGAGTGTAAAACCCCTTAAGATACTATCTTATTAACTAAACTGCTGCATCACTACAATTACTTTTTCTCTCACTACTAAACCTCCACCCAATTAATTGATTTCCTACACAATCAATAAAGAAAAATTAAAAAATTGGTTGTACAAAAATAGGAGAAGATTCATTAACACCAGATCATTACACAACTTTTAAAAAAGCATTCTTCTTCACTCATATCCAAACAAAATCATTAGTTCCAAAGCAGCTATCCATTCACCATCACAGCAACAACATCTCCCGCATTTTGTTCTACAACATTTATCGATCCCTATGTAGTATCTCGTCTTGACTAATGTGAGCTCAGCAGCGATCCTCGCTCCTTCGCAGATTGCCCGTCCTTGCCCCTCTTGCTCGGTTATCAATTTCCCGTGATTCACGGAAGAAAAACGAGGAATTCATTACTTTTGATCCCCCCCCCCCTAAAAAAGCGGATCTGACTGAGATTGTTTCGTTGAGATGGATATAGCTGAGGGCGTGTGTTGTGATTACGGGAGGGATCGGGAAAATTCGGAGATTGTTATTATTGTTGTTGTTTTTTGCGACTTGTTTAGAATTGGAATTGGAATGGTTGTTTTGTTATCGGAGTGTTATTTGAATGCTTTTTTTTAAAGCAGGTTATTTGGATGTCTAAAAGGAAGGGGCAGATTGCCATTATTGTTACGTTAAAGCTTCAGGTAAATGACATCTATATACCATTTATAGAGATTTTCGAGAAACTTTAAATTTTCGATGATTGATATTATGTATGCATTTTTTGTAATATTTTAATTTTTCATATTTTTTCTCCCTATTTTCTTTTATTTCTTATTTCATGTATTCATTTAAGAATAATTTTGGTTCACTTGGGAGGCTATGGCCCCTTAGTGAGCAATATGTTATTACTTATTTTGTTTAAATCTGTTAATGTCAATGCTTATGTAAATGTATCGGATGAATACATTCTAATTCTAATGTGCAGTAAAATAAATAGCGTCCCTAAGCAAAGGTCACCAGTAAAATAGTAAATTTTAAAATGGATAAAATAGTAAGTATATGTTCAGAAGTGTTATTCGGGTGTAATTGCAAATTCTGTACTTAAGCAAATCTACAGATAAGTAAGATTTGTGATTATTGAGATAACTTAAATGTAATAAAATTTTTATGTGATGTAGGGGGATGAGTCAAATATATTGAGTTTTTTTTTTTTTTTTTGAAATTTTTAGGCCCACACACAAAGCAGCAAAATAAAGAGATTCTCATTACCCCACTCTCCGCTACTTTAGAAACAATGATATTTAAGATTCACAGTTTGTGTCTTTAAATATGTTTGCCATCTATTTAAGATACATTGTTTTATGCAAGCCAAATTAAAAGTTTTCGACAAAGTATTAAAATTTTTGTATATTTGCATGTTTAAGATTTCTACACCTGTCAGTATTGTTTTTATCCCCACCATCACATTTATGCAGTTGAATTAGCTCTTATTTATTATTTAAAGTTTATGGGAATTCCATAAATTAATTAAAAAATACTTATGATAAACCTCTCTGAATAAAGATGGATAAAATCTATACTGTAGCAGTAGTACTTAAAAATGGGGTAAATTTGGCCCAACCATCGGAAAGAAATTCTACGTGCTGTATCTATAGTATAAGAATGTCTCTCTTATTCAATTCTAGGGCAAACAGATAGAATTTTTGCCATAACATCCTCAAAGTGTCTAAAATACGATCACTAAGGTCTTCCAACTTAGATTGTATCAAAATGACGGTCTTTGTTAACCTCACAACTTTTTTTGGAAAGGCGATAATTTAGTAACATTATAATTTTTTTTAATCCAAGAATAATATTGAAATTTAGAACTATTGAAATCTGAAAATAATCAGTTTTCTTATAGAGCCAGAACGACTTGATTGATCGATTGAACGATTTTCTGTTCTTGGCAAAATTTATCCTCGCTGTCCCGCACTGCCCTTTTAAGTGTGAACTTGTGAACTAATCCTTTCTTAAAATGGGCTATAGATGACTCTGCATAGGTGAATTTATTCACCAGTAAAATTATGTAATATGAGTTTATATAAATTTCAAACTTTATTACCCTACAGTCAGTCGTGATCTTCCTTGACATTCTGTGCTTTCCAGACACGCTGTATATGTCTTAGCGGCGCATTTAAAATCCAGGTGTTGAATTTTTCAGGGTTTTTCAATTGTCCCTTTCACGGCATTTATTTGGAACCAACGTCTCCGTAGGGTAGTGGATGTAAGGTCTACTCCTAGATAAGTGACCATTGAAACGATTTACAGCACCCCTAGCGGCAATATGAAAAAGTTAAAAAATAAATAAAAAAATAAACGAGATAGAGCGAAATTTTCAATAAAAAAGTTGTTGTCAATATTATGAAACACTCACTGGAAAAAGTTCCATGAAAAATATCTTAATTCAATGACACATTAATGACCATTCATGGGACTTTTTTGAGCTTTGAAAAAAGAGCCGTTCACAAATTTAGAAAATTCTCTGATGTCATGTCGACGACTTTGAGTTCAAGTTCAAACATAAAAGAAATCCAATTTTTGAACTGGAGAGGATTTTTTAATTTGAAAGGCCCTTATTCTTTGTGTTTTTTATTATTTTACCAAAAATTTTTGTTTGCAGTTTTTGTTCTTTAGTTTATTGATTAATTTTTAAACTTTCCTATTTCGCCCATAGGGGCCCTCGAAAGTCATTTCAGTGAATTCTCCAGGGTCACTTACCTAGGAGTACTCCTAACTTCCATTATCTTTCACCTGCTAGTTTATATTTCAAGTACTTAATAAAGCTACTCTAATACTCAATAAAAATCGTTATTATATACTGTACTCGTATTTTTTTAAAATTTCCACAAAACCTTTCAGAAAACTTCCTGCAAATAAAACAATACTTTATCCATAAAGATGCCATTTAAATAAAGGATTTTAACAATTCATAAAAAAAATACTACCTATAAATCCGTTTATATCCCATCCATTTTGAAAGTGCTTTTTTTATCGACTCGTTTACCACAGCAAGGTATATTTCCCTAAAGATCAAAAAGCAACAAACAGCTTCCAAGTAATCGATATTTCTTATTCGATCCACAAAGAAAAAATCGATTCTTGCGGGGGCGGAAAACTACCTACACTAACGATCTCCGCTCAGAGAGAGGAATCGGAAGTTGTCTGCCCTTGTTTTTGTTTGGGGGTGATCCCCAATTAGTCTTGGGGGCGGTGGGGCGATTTAATCTGATTATTCCGGGGGTGGGCGAGTCCCCCTTCATTGAGGGAGGGGAGGGAGAGTGTTTGGGTGGGGAGTGTTTATGGACTGGGTGGTGCGGTTTGGGTGAGTGCAGCGGAAAATGGCGGTAGAATTAAGGGAAATGAATTGACTGAGTTTATTGAGATTGTGAGTTGGTGTAGGATTGAAGAGAAAGTAAATTTTCCTGTTTCTCCATCGTGATAGTTGTTGTGAACTCTGCTTATTAGAAGATAATTAATTAATTAATTGCTAAGATTATTAAGATAGATAATTGAATGGGAAATCGATTTAAGAGAGTCGAATTCCCAGTAATTAAAATCAATTATTCTAATTATGTATATTTAGGCGGTTGGTAGTTAAAAAAAACAGCTTAAATGGTACAGAAATAGACGGAAAAGTTCAAAAATAGTTTAAGAAGAGCAAAAAAATCAAGTGGTTCTTTGAATCATATCACTTTTTGTTGAATTTTTGTAAGTCAAAAAAGGATACTAATAGGAAATGATATTATGCATGAGCAGAAGGAAATTACAGCGTAGTTTAATGTTTTAGAATTGTTTTTCTAATTTGATCGATAGATCAGTTTTAGTTTAACTTTTGCTACTAGTATAAGTGATTTTGTTTCTAACCGTTTTAGTACTTTTAAATACATTGAATGAAAGTACAGTGAAACCCGATTTAACATCTTTCAAGGGACCAAAGAAAAATAACGTTAAATGCGGGAAAGCGTTACATCGGAGTCGGAAAATAACTCATTTGAGACCAACGAAATCTGACGTTAAATGCGGGAAACGTTAAATCGGGGTTTCACTGTACACTACTAAAACTTTTTGATGTTTTTTTTTAGAATTAAATTGTATAATAATAAATAAATCGAAACTTTATTGTTATTAAATTGATTTTCTCATAAAACTATACATTTTTCTTCTCAAATCTTTAGATTTAAATAATAAATAAAAAAATAGGCTACTAAAATTATCTGTACAAAATGCCCCGGTACGACATGTAGGATTAAGAGGAATCCACTATGTTAGAATAAGAGAAAAGCAGTAAAAAAAGGAAAGGAATAGGAACATAATACAGATGAATACATAGTACTCATCTCATACCATACTCTTTAATCTTAATATAACTCCAGTTCTAATGGTCCGAAAAAAAGGTATCACCCTTCCTTCTAAAGATAATTTCACCATGTTTAATTTGATACAAGGTTTGACTATGTCCTCGATTATTCATGATTTATTTTTTTATGTTGTTCTTTAATTGTTTTTTTAATTTTTGTTTTGAGAATTCTGAAAATTACATAGAAATTTTATAGAATTGGACAGCCATGAATCAGGAGTTATAGCAAAAAAAAAATAGTTTTAAATAACACTTAGATAACAATAGAAACAACACCCTAACATTTACAAACAGGAACTAGAACGTTTTTAAAAATAAAAATTCTGACAAAATAAATGAAATGACCCATGATCACTTTTTGTACTACATGCCTCCTATTTAACTATTTTGTCACAAATATGGATGGACCCAACAGGGGTGTTTTGACGTCCGGGATATTAATGCAGTGGGGACCGAGGGGTCACGCACTATCGGGATATTATCCGTCATTGTTCACCTCCCCCTCACTACAAAGGGGAGCTCGCTCATGCGTACGGGGGTCAGAGGGCGACAGGTTTGACATTTTGCGGTGCTTTAATACTGTGCGTCCGGACTAAATTTAGGTTGATGGATATGAAGTGAGGAGGGTTATGGAGTTTTTTTTTCTTATTTGCCAAAGGGAGTAATCGCGTATATCAGGGAGATATCAGGTTTCTTGTTAAGTGATGATATATTCACAATGGAAATGAAAAAGATATGTTAAATTTAGGTATAAAAAAACAAGGGAAATACTTGAAGGAGGTCTTTAGACCTTCAAACTCCAGTATAACCAACCCAACTGGGTGAGGCCGTGTGCAGAGTGTTGGTTTTAAATGCACTCGTTAGCTGATAAAAATGAGTGAAGCATGCAGCCTACCTGGGGAAGTGTAGATTGATCTTTCATCTAGGATGACATCGTTGAAAAACGTACCGCTGTTGTTATTACATGTAGGAATGAAAACGATCTTCTTTAATTACTAAAATTGGGTTTAAGTAGTTACTTCAATTATTGACATTAAATATTACAAAGATATAGATACGCCGCCTTTTAAAAATAGTATCTTTTACATAAGTGAACAAAAATACGAAGGAGAGTTCTAACGTAGAGTTCCGTATTTGGCGCTTTATCGCCTTACGCGATTACATAGATGAATTAATTTATCTAACACAGAGCTGTTACAGAACGTGCGAAGTCACAGTCGGCCGAAGCAAAGCCCGTGATTCCCCAAGATAACTTGGTTCTCATTCTATCGACCCCGGGGGGATGAAAGGCTGAGTCTGCCTTGCCCAACCCTGGAACAGAACTCGGGCATGTGAGGGGGGGGGGAGCGCGATGCACTACCACTAAGCCACTGGACTTTTGTTCCAAAGCATTTCGTAAAAACGGGTGTGGGTCAAAATCCCGACACTCAGAATCCCAACAGATCAGGTTCCCGACAGTTCAAATTCCCGACAGGGTCAGAATCCCGACAGGGTCAAAATCCCGACAGGGTCATAATCCCGACAGGTCGAAATCCCGACAGGTCAAAATCCCGACAGGGTCATAATCCCGACAGGTCGAAATCCCGACAGGGTCAGAATCCCGACAGGTCAGAATCCCGACAGGGTCAAAATCCCGACAGGGTCAGAATCCCGACAGGTCGAAATCCCGACAGGGTCAAAATCCCGACAGGTCATAATCCTGACAGGTCAAAATCCCGACAGGGTCAGAATCCCGACAGGGTCAGAATCCCGACAGGGTCAGAATCCCGACAGGGTCAGAATCCCGACAGGGTCAAAATCCCGACAGGTCTTGTCACTCTTGAGCCGTGAGAGCATCAACTATTGAATTTTTTTGAAATTTTAAATTTTTTAAAATTGATTAAAAATTGGTTTAATACTACACTCCTGCGCGTGCAAGACTTTTTTCTAGGCAGCTGTTCAGTGCTGACTACAGATGTTTCTTCAATACTGTGGTTTGAAAGATTTTAAAATTTTAAATTTTTTAAAATTGATTAAAAAATAGTTTAATGCTACACTCCTGCGCGTGCAAGACTTTTTTCTAGGCAGCTTTTCAGTGCTGACTATAGATGTTTCTTCAATACTGTGGTTTGAAAGATTTTAAAATTTTAAATTTTTTAAAATTGATTAAAAAATAGTTTAATGCTACACTCCTGCGCGTGCAAGACTTTTTTCTAGGCAGCTTTTCAGTGCTGACTATAGATGTTTCTTCAATACTGTGGTTTGAAAGATTTTAAAATTTTAAATTTTTTAAAATTGATTAAAAAATAGTTTAATGCTACACTCCTGCGCGTGCAAGACTTTTTTCTAGGCAGCTTTTCAGTGCTGACTATAGATGTTTCTTCAATACTGTGGTTTGAAAGATTTTAAAATTTTAAA
The DNA here is from genome assembly GCA_963680715.1 of Tetragnatha montana. NCBI lineage: Eukaryota > Metazoa > Arthropoda > Arachnida > Araneae > Tetragnathidae > Tetragnatha > Tetragnatha montana. The sequence continues at coordinate 60,306,958 of OY796677.1, read as the reverse complement.
TTTTTTAAAATTGATTAAAAAATAGTTTAATGCTACACTCCTGCGCGTGCAAGACTTTTTTCTAGGCAGCTTTTCAGTGCTGACTATAGATGTTTCTTCAATACTGTGGTTTGAAAGATTTTAAAATTTTAAATTTTTTAAAATTGATTAAAAAATAGTTTAATGCTACACTCCTGCGCGTGCAAGACTTTTTTCTAGGCAGCTTTTCAGTGCTGACTATAGATGTTTCTTCAATACTGTGGTTTGAAAGATTTTAAAATTTTATATTTTTTAAAATTGATTAAAATATGGTTTAATACTACAATCCTGCGCGTGCAAGACAATTTTCTGGTCAATTTTTCAGCGCTGATTATAGATATTTCATCAAAACTGACGTTTAAAAGATTTCAAAATTTTAAATTTTTTAAAATTGATTAAAAATTTATTTAAAATTTTAAAATCTTTCAATCGTCAGTTTTGATGAAATATCTGTAATCAGCACTGAAAAAAAACCCAGAAAAAAGTCTTGCACGTGCAGGAGTGTAGTATTAAACCAGTTTTTAATCAATTTAAAAAAATTTAAAATTTCAAAAAAATTCAATAATTCATGCTCTTACGGCTCAAGAGTGACATTACACTGTCGGGATTTTGACCATGTCGGGATTCTGACCCTGTCGGGATTTCGACCTGTCGGGATTTTGACCTGTCGGGATTCTGACCCTGTCGGGATTTCGACCTGTCGGGATTTTGACCTGTCGGGATTTTGACTTGTCGGGATTCTGACCCTGTCGGGATTTTGACCTGTCGGGATTTTGACCTGTCGGGATTTTGACCCTGTCGGGATTCTGACCCAGTCGGGATTTTGATCTGTCGGGATTTTGACCTGTCGGGATTCTGACCCAGTCGGGATTTTGATCTGTCGGGATTCTGACCCTGTCGGGATTTCGTCGTCGGGAACCTGATCTGTCGGGATTCTGACTGTCGGGATTTTGAACGGAACCCCGTAAAAACAGATTAAGAAACTCATTGAAAAAGTATAACTTATACTTTATTGCCTTAAAAGTGTTATTTTTATTTCAAAATTGTGACACCTAAACACTAAAATACAGAAACACAATTAAAACGTTTATTTTTTCTCATGGGGATAGCTGCTAAAAAGAGTGTACGTGAGAGTGTGTAGCTTTTATTTTACTTATAGCTGTATTTAAAAAGTATTTTTTTTTCTATTCACCCTTTCACTATATTCAGCTTTGATTAAAGAATTTCAATGATAAAAGCAAACATGGAAGTTTTAGTTGTTTTTCAATTGTTCCGTTGAAAGATAATGGTCCTTCTGTTTCACTATCCAAGTATTACCTAAATCAAGAGTGTGAAAAGTAGTTTATTAAAAGACATGAGCAATCGAAACACTGCTCAGGACACTGGAGTAGGTCCTAAAAATTATATTTTGCTTTAGGGAAGGTTAATTACTACCATTACATTACAGAACCGATAATGTAAGAAAGAAAATACATTCAACAACCTATATTTGGAAGAAGATGAACTTTACATTACAAACGTATTACTTCTCAGGTGGATAGTAATAAAATCGTCAAAATTTTGAGAGCATCTTAACTGAATTCCCGGAAATCTAAAACAACAAGAAAACAAATGAATGAATTCCAGGAAAAGTAATGCATTTTTAAATTTCTCGGAAGGGAGAAAATAGTTAGATAAAAAATTACTATTAAAAAGTACACGTTTTTTCTAAATATTCTGCTATTTTCCAAGAATTGTTTTCAATTGGGAATGCTTGATTTTTTTAAGCATGTATAAAGTTACGCTTTCAAAATCCTTTTACGCTTTTATCCTACTTTGCTTGTAGGAAACTGTAATGTTAATTAGTTATAAGAAGGTCGATTCCAATAAAAATCCCATGAATGTTTGTTTCCTCATGTTAAATGTATTGCAAAGGAAAAACCAGTTTTACAGGAATGACGTATTGCGGAGAAAACACTATTTAAGAGTTTTCATCAATCAAGGGTTGCAGCATTTTAGCACAATTTTTGAGTGTTGTAAAAATTAAGTCATATAAAATTTGTGCAATTTTTTTCCTGATTTCTCCCTACATCTTAAAACATCTCATAAATAACTAGTAATACTAATGTACAAGATAAAGTTGAAAAACAACGTTTATATACACACAAAAACTTTAAAAAATTGTTGCTATATTATTTACAAATAAAAATTTTATAAAAACGTTTAGTGGAACTGACTCTACACAAAAACCTGTTTTTCATGCTTCCCTTAAGTTGAAATAAAGCTCATTTGTTTATTCACAAGATATGGAAACTAATTGGTATTAGATATGAAGTTCTTTATCCTATTCGTTATCTACAGTAGTTCTTAAAGAAGAAAGCTCTAGGATACGTTAAACACTACAACAAAAATAACCTTTATTCAGAAAACTACATATTTTTTTTTGTTTCCTCTGCACTTTATTTACGTTACTTTTATTTATTTGATAATACTTTTTTACTACAAACACATATTTTCCCTTATAAAAAGATGTAATTACAATTAAAATTACACACTTCTATTAATTATCTAGTACGTAAATTAAAACAAGAGGCTTTAATTAAGGAAGCAAAAAGGTTATTCGGAAAATGTTATGTTATCCGTTTAATTATTTTTTTGAGCACATCCATATTCTAAACTTAATTTTGAAAAATTAGAAGCATAAATTTGATAAGTGGGTAGTGTTGTTCGAAAAGATGATACCTAATTAGTAAATTAACTTACTTAAATCAATAAATCAGTTTTAGCTCCACTTATACATTACGGGTTTTTGAGGAAACTTTTAAGGACTAAATCTCCAAGACAGATATTAGACAGACAGAACTTAACTATGCTTCTGAATAAAAAGGTTTTGTCTACAAATTTTAAAACAAAATTATAAGTAGAAAAAGATGAATTTCAATATTTAATTTTAAATAATATTTATTTAACTTAATTTTAAAAGATATCAGCACTGAAGAAGTTGCATTGCATTAAAGAAAAGTCCCCCCCAGAATTACATATAACTTGTGTTGTGAAATCAAACAGAGAAATATTTTTTTTTAACATTAGAGTTGCTTTTGAAATTTATTTAACTGATTATAATGCTAAAGGTGATTCAAATACGTCAAACCCAGTTTCAAACCATATTATATGGTCAGAAACCGATAGGACTGTAACATGGCCATCTCTAGACACATAAGGCCAAAGCAGCTTGAAATCTTGAGTGACGTTCTGCCTACTATTTCGTGCCATCATCAATTTTTGGACAACAGCGCAACTCCTGTCTGAAGGGAGCGTGCAATAAGGAGTTGCGCTGTTGTACAAAAAGCGATGATGACGCGAAATTGTAGGCAGATTGTCACTCAAGATTTCGAGCTTCTCTGGCCTTATGTGTTGAGACGGCCATGACTGTAAACAGTGTTTTAGCTATCAATCTGGTGTCTGCCGCACTAAGTCCAATTTAGAAACCTTTCTCCATGAAATCCAAATCAATCTACAAACCATCTTATTTCCTTATTGGATTGCATTAAAATCTACGACCATGACTCTCACCAATAAAATTTCTTTGTCCTCAATTTAACCACGGCTTACTAGATACTTATACAGGCTAGCCGAGTACGGAAATCATTGCAAATCCAGATGGCATTATTGGACAAACTGGCAAAGCATATTCACAGTGTTGAAGGCGGTGGGTGATATAGGTAGGTCTTGTAGCGCTCCAAGCGGGAGAAGTTGTCAAATGGCTTTCATTGTTTAAAACTCGGCTAGCCTGTATATAAGTATCTAGTAAGCCGTGATTTAACAGTAGTTATCTAATAGAATAGTCTAAGATAAACTTGTAAAATATTTTTAGAATCCGAATGTGTTCTTAATTTTAGATCGAAAAATTAATTTTGCTATGTTTTTAAATATGTTGTGAACGTTTGCAATATATTAAAGAGAAATGCGCTTTTCTGTCATCTGAGAACAGTCCAATTATTTTGCCATCCAAAACATCTAAACTCCATCTCACTCCTTTGTTTACAAAGGAAATGTAACAGAGAACCATTACAACGAAGATCGATAGTTAACGTTAATCTTCTTGGAAGAACAATCCTCAACCCAACATACAGACCACATACGCCCTATTATTCCGATCCCCACTAAATCAATCACGCACAGCACTGAGGATGGATCCGCTATAAGCACAGCACGCTACCATCCGTGCTTAGCGGATCCATGGAATTAAGACGTATGCTCTCCATTATCATCTTATTTATCGCCACGGGTCTCTTTCTTCAAACTTTGATCAATTACGCTGGGCGGAATTGATGAATGGAAGGAGTTGTAATGGTGCTCGTTGTTGCCGGCTTTCATCCGTCTTCGACGCCTGGGTATCGTTAGTTGGGGAGAATTGCCTGCTAAAAATGGTTCCGGAAGTGGTTATCGGTTTTGGGGGGGCGTTTGAGGGGTTCGAGGCTATTTATATCTTTACAGATCGGTGTTTGGAGGGTTCGATGATTATGAATACGTTGGGAAATTATTCTTGAACTTGTTTAATCCATGGGTTTGTAGTTGAATTGGCTGGAGTTTGCAGTTTTGATATTATATCTCAATAAAATGGATTATTCATATCAATTGGTTCAATAAACAGCTAATTGTATTATGTTTTTAAATTATTTATGAGGAACAGTTTTATGTAAATCTACATAAAGGAAAATAAATCTTTCACAAGGCACCTTGAATTTCATTCAATATAATTCATCTGATAATATCAATGATTCTTTTATTTTAATTCATTTATATTCGACGAAGAATTCAAACAACACTGAAATTTCATATCTAGACTACATTTAAAATCAAATCATAATAATTAACTATCATTATCGAGATATGATGACTCTTCTTTTGACTCTCTTATTCAAGACTCTCTTTTTAATTCATTACATTTCTTAACCAGTGGTGCCTACTTTTATTAAAAATGCCAAAATGCGTAACTTTCTCATGAATATCAAGGTGTCGTAAAATAGTGAAATAATTCAATCCTTTTTACAGAACCTCTAAAAAAACAGCACTGCACTATCTAATACATCCAAGTAGTATTCAATATTCCCCAGCCTTTCATTGTTACCTTCCTTAACTATCTGACGTCATCCTTACGTCATGAAACCCCCGCCCACCCCCAAGCCGTTTGGTATTTGTCAGTTCTCTCCCACGCTGAAGCAACTGCAACCGTCACGCAGTTGGCGGGAAAATGGGTTCCTCAGGTCAGATGGAAAATGGAGACGCGTTACTACTCTCTCATCGTATTCGATTTTGTAGCGACTGTCACACATCGATCGATTCGCGAAGGAGGCGTTAAGTGTTCATGGAAAGTGAAGAAGAACTCGATTCGATTGTGGTTGGAGATATTTCGAAGGGGATGTCGTGGGTTTTTGGGATTATGGACGCGTTTGTGTGGGTTTGGGATTTGTTTGTAGGTCCTTTGGCGACAGATTTTTCGTTATGTTTTCATTTACTGTGGAGAAAATAGTCCTGTCTCCAAATAAACTGGAAATATCAGGGATTTTCTGTTGGAGTTAGTTCTATCTTAGTTGGAGTTAGTTCTTCTTTGATATTTTTAAATATCAAATGGTACGATGTGGGTTGTTTATTTTTATTAGTATAAAATCTTCCATTCTCTCTTTCTATCTATATTTATCTGTTTTTCCTCTCACTTTCTCTCTAATTATCTTATCTCTATCTTTATTTCTTTCCCCATCTCTGCATTACTCTATCTCTCTCCCTTTATCCCTTTTTTCCTCTGTGTTTCTTACTCTATATCTGTATATCTTATACTTTTCAAACAGGTTTAGTTTTTTAAAATATTAACTAAAATATGAACAATAACGAACATTTTTTTAAAAATACTTTTCCTATTAACTCTAAGAAAAATATTTCAACCCGCTATTTCTAATTAAAATGAGAATTAAATTTTTAAAAAAATATTTTCTTTGATAGATTTAAAAGATGAAAATTAATGAAAAGTTTTTCAATTTCAAGTTCTCAATTCACGTTAATTATAAAACACGAGCCTTGAAAATTACGATCTTTTTTCAAAAAGAAAGATGAAGAGGAAGAAAACTTTAAAAAAATAAAACCCCCCAAAAATTATGCCAACCCCCTTCAACTCAAAACCCATTCCATTCTCTCTACAGCACCAATTCCGCTAATTCAAACAACCCCACTCCTAAATACATAAAAACAAAAAGCCCACAAACATTTCTCCACCAATAACCTCTATCACTCTCCAAAAGCCAATCGCCACTTCCCATCTGAAACGGCCCACACTTACTGACCAGGGTATTAATCAAACAGTGAAAAAAGAACGAGCGAACGTCCTTCGAGATTGCGGCTAATCAGGATTCTGTGAGAGCACCCTTTGGGGGCCACACTTTCAAAATCTCCTCCGGACTTACAGGAAGAAGGATCTGCTCTCTGATAATGGGCCTTATCTAAGCTGCTTAGAGTGGGGATGCAGCTGGATTGGTTTCCTATTGATTCGGTTGGGGGTATTAATTTGATTGATTTTCGTTTGATTCGGGACACTGGTGGAGGATCTCTTGGATGTGGAGTAATTGCGAAAAATGGGGTGCTTGTTTTGGGGGGAGTTTCTGTGGTAACCTTTTTTGGTGGGGGATTAAGTTGTTGTGTTCATCTCAATGTAAGTAGGGAAGGGTATTTCCTTCTTTTCTTTTTAATGGCGGTTTGTAATGTTGACTTTTTTTTCCCAATAGAGTTTTTCGTTTAAGGCACAATATGAAAAACTGACTGAACTGAAACTTTTGACTAGTTTGAGTTATGCATGAATCTTAATGTAAAGTTTGTAGTCGTATCGACTTATACGTGATCCCTCTTTCTATTATACGTACTGAAACCAAAGCCTTCTAAGTCTGCTTTTGCTTAACGTTTTAAAAATAATTCCCTAATTTCCAAAACATACTGAATATAATTTTCTTCTGAAAGAAAATCTTAGCTTGATTACTTTTTACATTATAAAACATCCAAAAAACTCCAACAATTGCACAAAAAAAAACCACAACAAGAAAATAATGTACAAAAAAAAAAAAAAAAAACCCACCACCCCAACAACAAAAATGGTGTTTTGACAAGCTTTTAAAAGTTTATCCAACCTAAATTTTAGCTATCTTTAAAAACCGACAGTTCAAAAATCTCAAGGATGATTTTCCAGTAATAAACTAATTAAAAAAACAAGGTTTTTTACTAACTTCCCTTAATCTTTTCTCAGATGCTAGACAACTCTAATTTTTCATTCTAAAAATTTTGTGCTTTTCATTTACTAAAAAGCATAGTTTAGTTCAAATCAAAACTTTAAAAACCCCAAAGAACCTTATCTTGATTTCCTAGAATGGAAGTTTTTTAATAAGCTTGAATGATCCTAAAAGAAAAGAAATTACTTAAAATCCTCGTATTACTATAACAACTCTTTTACATGATTTTACTTTAATTAATTTACTTTAATCAGTAAAAAGAATTGACATTTATATTGCCTTTATAAAATAAGATCATATCAGAAGACTGTCAAGAATTTTCATAAATTAAAGTAGATTAATTTTCAATTAACAGGATAAATATCTTTCAGTCTTCATTTTTTAGTGAAACTAGATTGATATTTACACATATTCTTTGACTACTCCTTCTCTTAGTTAAAGCTGTTTTTTATAAATTGCTTTTATATGAAACCACTAAGAAAAGTTTTGAGATATTTTACCCATTAGGATATTAAAATTTTGCGCTCTTTCAACTTCTATTTAACATTTTAATATCTGTAAGTAGGATGCATTAAGAAGCCGAACTATATTTTAAAGTTTTTCTCTTAGCTTTCCAAATTAAATAGAGGGATTGTTAGGAGAGATGTTATAAAGAATAAGTTTAATAACTTTCAAATTTCATCCTAACAGTCAGTTTAGGAGAATAATTTTGAGAAATTTCTCACACAGCCTTACAGCGTAAAAATCTTCTTAACTTATTCGATCAACTTCTAAAAGTTATGATAGGAGTTCTATTTTTGTTATAGAATTCAAACTCTTACCCATTTAAGCTTTGGAATATTAGTTTTAAATTGATTTTCAAAATATGTTTTTAATGTGTAGGTTTATTGTTTAAGATTAAGCTACCAACAAGATGCTTTACCACTTTATTCCCCTTTTTGTGTGCAAAACCGGGTTTATCCACAAATTTAAGTTGATTCTTTTTAAGCGGTGATAGGAGTAACTTTAAAATATTCATTTGTGACGACCCCATAAAATTTAAACACGCATATCTCGGTGAATTTAGAAGATATTGAGAATTTTTTTGTGTTTTGTCTAATTCAGGTAATAACAAAGAAAATTTTTCCAATTGGAAATTTTAATCAACGAAGAACGTAAAAATTTATTTTCTGAATTTTCTTGAGTACACCCCCCATGGAGTTGAAACTAGTTCCATCTAATTTCTCACCTCTTATGATGAAAATTTACGATTGAAAGTATGAGTCAGGGGAAATATATAAAATTTAACCTAAGGTATACATTCAAATTGAAACTCCTGTATATATTTTGCATTCAAAATAAAGAGTAAAAAGTCACAATAAATGTAATAAATTACAAAAATGTTATACCTAAGTTGTTTTATCAAAAGGTCAAATGAAACAGATAGCAATGCGACAATGTCTCAAACCTCTTTTGCAAACTTCTCCACAAGTTTACACATTCTGCAGACAAAATCCTCCACTGAAAACACCCATACAAAACGAAAACGGACCCAAGGCCAAGACGGAATCAAATCACGTAAAAATTCCCGGAAACAAACAGAAAACTATACACTCAGCAATACCCAATCGCTGAGGGAAAAAAGTCGCAGCAAACAAAAAAAAAAAAAAAAATAACAAGCTTGAAAATCTGGGAGAAATCTAAAATTCAACTTTGATTTCCGGACATTGCTTTTAGAGGAATATCCTTGCCTAGCCGAAGCACTTTGTGAAATTAAATTGCAGTTCCTTTTCATTGCGAGATCCCTTTGAAGAGGTGCTCATATGAAAATGCACTAGCGTTGCATTTAGGTGGGAAAGACGTTGCATTTAGGTTGCACTCAGGGAAAGTAGAGCTTTAGGACGGATTCAACGCCTTGGAGCGTGCCTGGGTGTGATTTAAAAGGAAAGAACATTCGAATTTTCGAAGGGTTTTTTTTTTGTTTGAACTTGTGTGATTAATTATAGATTATCCTCTCTTTCCTTAATATTTTATTTTTGTCTAGAAGATGATGGAGTATAAATCAGCTAAATGTATTTAAGTTTGTTTTCTTAAAGTTGTTTTTTTTTTAATTTTTCTTATTTTAATTTTAGTAATAACTTTTTTTGTGTTGATGGAGTGGAAGTCCATCAGTTATCGTATCAAAATTAATAGGAAAAAATAGTATCATAAATATTTTGTTTGTTTGGATAAGGTTTGTTTATAACTCAAGAAAGAGATAGTTTACATTTTTCACACCTGTGGTATTTTAGTTTTACAGTTTACGATATTTTTCTTTTGCCAAAACTTTAAAATAGACGTTATTTATAAAATTGGAACTAAATAATTATATTACAATGCACAGTACTGTCATTTTTAGAATCTAAATTAAAAAAAAAGAAAGGCATTTACCCTATAAAATATGTTCTATAAATCGCATTTCGATTGACGTTTACCCATCTATTTTACAAAATGAATGAATAACTATTAATCTTACTACTTTATTACTATTACTTACTATAATACTTACTATTTATTTACCTACTAATGGTGAGGCTTTGTAGTAAATACATAATGCAAACACAAATAGTCGAGAACAGCTATCACACAGGGTACACACAATTTTCATACTGTATAGTTTTTGTTCTATAACTTTTCGGTTTTTTATTATTTTTTAAACTTTCTCATTTTACCACTAAGAACGCCGTTTCAATGGATTGATTCTCCATGGTCACTTACCTAGGGGTACACCTTACTTCCATGACCGTAAGTGATGTTGATTCCAAATAAAAACCATGAAACGGACATTTGAAACACATTGCATGCATGTGATCACAATTTCGATACACTTTATCTCGTTAGGGAGAAAAATAAACATGTTTGATTTTAATTAATTTTCTTTGGTCTCCTGAATAGAAACACTGCAAAATCTTTACTATTTTAAAACATTTAAAAACAAAAGCATTTTAAACATTACTTAAGATTTTATGTAATCATAAGTAATTTTAATTTTCTTAAACAATGCAGTATTTTAAATGTCTTTCATTCCATACATTTGCTTTATTTTTTTCTCCTCAACAAAATAAGTCCTCTGAATTCTCCACGAGTAAACAGCAAATCCCCGTTGCGAAATAAACTAGAACAAAGCAGCAAAATAAACTTAAATCGTAGTCAATTCCGAGACACCCTCAAGGGTTTGTAAGTTACTTATTTATTCGAAAAACAAAAACAGAATCGAAAGAGGGAATCATCTTCCCAATCCTTCCAAAATAAAACCCACCTTATCAACCTCATCCGGGAATTCTTCTAAATGACAGGTGGAAATTACTACCGCCTCTCCAAGTAGAATTTCTGAAACCTTAACTTTCAAATTCATATCTACGTTTGTCAAAATGTTATCGAAAGGTCAGACGATGACTGGATGTGTGTTTACACAAGTACACAAAAAATATAAAAGGTACGGATTTTACAACAATAGTTGAAGTATGTTTTACAGACGGGAAATGATACAAGTTTCTAAAGACTGATTGGTTTGGAAAAGAATCTAGAAAGGGGATGGGGATATAAGAATTTCGACAATGCCTCAGAATTTTACGTGGATGGTTTTGTGCGCAGTAACTGCTTGGGTTGTTGGTTGATGTTTTTTTCAGGGGTTGTCTTTTGTTGTTTATTTTGAACGATATTATTTTCAAAATTTTTGAAGGAAATACTTGAGAACAGTTTTTACTAGAAAATTTCTTCTGAATGATTTAGAGAAATATACGATAGCTAATCTTGCATCGTACCCTTCGTTTAATGTACTCATGTATAGAGTGTTACAATGTTCCACTTACAGGTTCTAAATATTCGAATTGTGGTTTGAGATGTTTTTGAAACCGTAATTTAATTTGAAAGATTCACTTTTAATTTTAAAGAGTTAAAATATCACGCGTATAAAGTTTGCCGTGATCGTATTACGATTATCGTTTATGTGTGCCTTTATCAAGTTTTTCTATCTTCTATTTTCTTTATCTATTACTAGTTTTACTTATAAAAGACTAACTGAATCTTAATTTAAATGGGATGCAATAAGATTCTACAAAAAATACCCTAAAAAGCTACCACTAACTGAAATTTATACTCTTATGCAACAAACCTCTGGAATCAAGAATCCTTCCTCAAGAAACCCATTTGTTACCTCAACCAATTGCAAATCTTACAAATAAAAAAATATTTGTTTAATTATAACCTCCACTATGCAGCCAATCACAATTAAAAATTATACTTACTGCTTCATACATTTTAAGATTTACTATTTTACTGGTGACCTTTGCTTAGGGGCTCTATTTATTTTACTACATTAGAATTATAAATTTATTCATCCAATATATCTACATAAGCATTGACATTAACAGATTTAAACAAAATAAAAAATAACATATTGCTCATCAAGGGGCCTACCAAGAGAACCAAAATTATTCTTAAATGAATACATGAAATAAGAAATAACAGAAAAATTAAAATATTACAAAAAATCTTTGAAATGTATAGGATGTTTTGCAAGGACAGCACAAAAAATATGAATATATTTTGCTCAAAACAAATTAATAACTCGATCAGAAACATGACGAAAAAAGACACACATCGAAAACACGTATGCAAAGGCACAGGGATCGGGAAAATATATAAATTCATCCTTATGAAGAAAAAATAAATTCAACTGTATTTAATAAAAACTTATACTGATCCCTTTTAAAAGAAAATTTATTGGAGTTAGATGTTAGATTATTAGGTAATTTGTTAAGGACCCTGATAAATATAGCTTTTATGTAAAATTTCTTTGTCATTTTTAAATGTTCCTTAAAAATGTCTTTTTGCACATTCATTCTGCATCCTTACGTTTATATTTAATGAATTGATAAATCTTCAAAACAGTCTCCAAAACTTTCTATCATATTCCTCAATAGAATGCTTTGAGAAATATCAGCTAATACTGCTCGTTTAAATCTGTATAGCTTCGTCATAAGGAAGTTTAAGGCGATCATTGATTTATAAATAAAATATTCGGTAGCATTATAGAAAGTCCCGGTTATAAAAAAAGGAACAAAAAGGTTCGCATAGTTATGCTCAAAAGCAACGTTTCTTGAACCCAGTACGTCACAAATGCGAAAGGAGAAATCGGTAAACACAAAGCCTGTTGGGTTGCTAGGAGGAGTTTCAGTACGCAAATCGCGTGATTGAAAAGCAGGATATATACATGGGTTTACCAAAATAATCATATTTTTAACTCGACGTTTTTCATTTCACTTAAAATTCAGACAACGCACTGAGAGCTATTACGTTTGTTTTTGACGTCATGGATTCAGAAAACGCTGCTGTCGATTATAAAGTATAATACATCGCATAATCAAGTGCGCTGTTTAATTTATCTTTACAAAAGGCCTTAGTTAACTCACATATTTGTGAATTCGGTATATAAATAACTAAAATTTATTTCTTTTTTTACTGGTGAACAAAGACAGAGTGACACCTTTAGATACAATGTTTTAACCGTAACTTTTCAGTAACTGCGGGAGCTGTGTTTTCATTTTAAAAATTATGTAAATTATTATGTTTAATTAATAACTTTAAAATCACTTCTGATTTATAAATAAAAATCAAATTGTATCTTTGAGTTTCATTGATTTAAATAAATTGAAGGATTACTCTTTAAACCGCGCGGGGAACTTTGATTTTTAGTGACGTCATTGGGGCAGGAAACGTTGTAGTCGACAGCAACGTTTCTTGAACCCTGTACGTCACAAATGCGGAAGGAGATATCGTAAACACAAAGAATGGTGGGTTGCTAGGATATGTTTCGGTACGCAAATCGTGATGAAAAAGCACTATACTATACCATATACTATACATGGATTTAATAAAACAATCCTATATTTAAATTGACGCTCTTCATTTCACTCAAAATTCAGACACCGCGATGGGAACTACTATGTTTGTTATTGACTACTATAACTACTATGCTTAAGTTGCTGTCTAATATAGTAGAGATTTTTTATCTTTCCAGACCCATCTAGCATTTTACCGAGCTGTCCTTCTCTATTCAGAAGGATTTTTATATTAACTCTGATTTTGCATGTTTTTAGTTCGGTCTCAAGAAGTATTATCGAGTTCAGGTCTCCCTATCAATTAATTTTGAAACTACTTTTTCTTATCTTAAAAAATTGCCACGGTGTAGATATACTTAGGTTATCATTCTGACGAGCGGTTCTCTTTGTATTACTTCTTAAAATATCAACTTTAATTATATTCAACATGAATATACATATCGAGGAATCCTTTCATTTGCCCGATACTCAACTGCCCGACATTTCTCCATTCTTTCCGTTGTTTAGCATTGATGATGTCGGGAAAACGTATCTGCCGGGCAACTGATTGTCGAGATTTCAAACCAGACCCACATATTGAATAGCGCTGCAGACACAACTCTCACCATTTATACTTCTATTCTTCCGCAACCAAATACATTCCGCATCGCAAATTCCCACAAATGCTTTCCAATCCTCATATAAAAAGAAGAAAAAAAAAACAAGACCACCTCCAACCATTTCATCGAGAATTTACTACCACGACTCCCAAGACTGCCATCCACCTCGTGGAAATATTCCACAACCTTGAAATCGAAATTCAGTACCTTGCGGGCAATATCGATTGTTTCTTCTCGATGCAGTTGAAGCATTCTCCAAGCAGTTTATTCGATACAAGCCGCTCAATTTTGAGAAATCGATTTTTTTTCTAGTATATTTTTTTTGTGTATTTCATTGCAATAGTGTGGTTCTCTTGATAAATTTTAGTTTTATCCAAAATTTATTCAAGGAGGTATTTGAACGTTTTGAGATTAAATTTTATTGAAATAGTAGATAAAAAACCCATGAAGAATGACGTTTAAATGTAGTATTTTCGTAGCCTAGTTTCTGAGATCTAAATTTTTGACATTTCGTTTTGCGTTTTGGTGCGAAAACAGAAACACTGTTGTTTACAAGCGCTGTGACGTCACATCCAATAGTATTCCGTTTTCCGATCATTGAAAAACAGTAAAACACTAGTTTCGAGGGCGCTTTGAGGTCAGATCCCGTTTTTTGATCACGTGACTTTATACTAGTGTTTTGGCAAAAATAAAATAAAATTTAAAATTATTTAAAACATATTTTTGAACTTCAGCTCGGAGAACATAAAAACGCCGGAAAAACTATACCTCTAAAACCCAGAAAAAGGCACGACTTCATATCCGGTCCAAAGGCTTTTGGAAAACGTGAACATGGTTATTTAGAAATATGTTTGGACACTAAGATGATAAAAATATACTTTTCGTATCCAACCATACGCATACTGAGACGAACGAAATAATTAAGCTTTCATCGGATATGAAGCCTCATTTTTCCCGTAAACTAAAATTCCTCGAAGAGTTACAGTTCTTTTGGTCTATTTAAGTTATCTACTCAATGTAAGAAATTTTTCTGTGCAGAGCAGGGTTTGAAATTGATAATTCATAAGCACTCAAAATCGGATAAAAATTTTATTTGCCACTTAAAAAATCATACATCGTTTTTCATTAAACACGGATCATCGTTTGGTGTTCAGAAAAGAAAAGAAAATTTCGTGTCATAATCATAATTTTAATGGTTGTCTGTGATCATTATTTTATAATTAATATATCGACAGCCACGTTGCAAAAGCCTGTAAGAACATTTTTTGGCGAAAATAAGATTTTGAGTTGTACTTGTTAAAGATGGCCTTGCGCACATCTCAGTGCCACCACACAAAATCAGCCAAAGACGCTTCAAAACTTCTCCATGACGATTTGTAATAGCCTGTAAGTTGGGAACCTCCCAATCACCAAGCAAAACTCTGTAAGTTGCAGTGACGCTGAGGGGAAGCCGTGTCGTCCTCAGAAAAACGTGAGTATATAGCTTTATTTTAAAATGCTTATCACCAAACCATCGCCATGCTTGCCAAAAACCAAACTTGCGATAGTTTGGTTTTTTTCGTCTCCTGAAAACTTTGAGGTTTTGCACTTACAGGCTTTTGCAACGTGTCTGTCGATATTATGCTCCATAAAATAAAAATAATTGTAATACTGTGAAAGATCGCCAATAGAGAGAGACACCCCGATTGTTCTGAAAAACACCAAAGAGAACACCTATGCTTGAAAAATTACATTGGTGGTTTTGAAGAGGAGCAAACGATTTGTTTTTGGCGTTGAATGAGTTATATTTTTTGATCGAAATATTTTTCATCATGAATTATACTAGACAGCAACTTAAGTTGACCCGTCACTAACAAACAATAGTGCTATATACATATAGCGTTTTTCAATCACGATTTGCGTACCGAAACTCCTCCTTGCAACGCAGGTTTTGTGTTTATCGATTTCTCCTTCCGCATTTGTGACGTACTGGGTTCAAGAAACGTTGCTGTCGAGTATATTGATTTTTATATGAGTAAAACCGTATCTCTCAAACGTAATCATGATTTTTAATCAAAACCAATAAAACTCAAAATCCGATCATAAGTGTTTTGCCCCAAACCAGGCCCAATTTCTGACTTTACTCAAAATTCACTAAATCAGGTTTTGGTGATCTCAAGCGTATAAAATATCAAATTCAAAATCTGATAAAAACGAACACAAGCCTTTTAGGGAGGCAGGTGCTGCTAAAATATAGTAGTTGCAATAAAGCCTTCACACCAATACATGCACTCAAGTATATATAATTAAAAATTATATATTTTTTTCAACTGGTGAGCAAGTAACACGGCAAGTCATTGCCATCTTGTTTTAGAGCCGTTTTGGCCGTCCAAATAGACACTCCGTAGGGTCTCAAATAATAAGAAATTTAATTGCTCTAGAGGCTCCAAATAAAGTTCCAACATTAAATCATTAAATTCAAACCCTGGTGCAGAACTAGTGCGGACTTGTTGAAACACCCTGTATAAAACGGATCTTATATCAAATCTATACCCCTAACAAGTCAACTGTTCTTTCTTACCCCGTCTCAATACTAACTTACCCCAGTGTCCCTCTCGCCCGCCGTTTCCCTTACCTTTCCCCAGGAGGGTCGTATTGATCAAGAGCAACACATGATAATCACATTAGGATGCGGCGGTCAGCGAAATTCGCTGTCGGAGATAAATGCTGATCAGTCCTTTACCCCGACTTTACTTTAATGACGAGGGGGCAAAGTAATGAGAGTCAAGTTGCGTCGAGTTGCTTACATGCCGATTTCTCCGTTCGTATGTCATTTTGGCATGGAATGTGTTGTACTCGTTATGAGAAGGTGCTGCATTTTGTGGGGGAGTTACTACCTTTTTTTTTTTGGAAGGAGTGAGTTATTTACAGGTTACATGTATACCAAGCATTATTTAGCTTTTTGTTGAATCTAGAATTGGAATTTGTTGAAAGGGCACTTGGTTACTGAAGAAAAATGCTTGCGAAAGAATTTTAGTAATTTTTGCTGGTTATTTTTTAAACAAGCTCGTTGAAACGTGTTTTGAAAACATCATCAATTCACCATTCATTACTTGAAATCATTATCTAAATAAAATCAATAAAGGTCCCTAAGAGAACCCACGTACCTTCCTTAAGACTTTTCTTCAGTGTTGATAATAAAATAGAAACTTAAACACCATGGTTAACATGAAGAGTTTCACCACCGGTGCCACTAATAAGATCAAAATAAGTTTCCATATAGATGAGCCGCATCGCAATCGGCGGGTGACATAATAAGTGTTGACATTTTTACTACACATTTCATTTACAATACATTAAAACCAAACCATTTTCATCTAATTTGCCTTCATAACCTTTTTCTAGCGGGTAGTCCAGGATTTCGACTATTCGTGGTACATACGCGATACGCCACTCAATTTCACGAATAATGGGAGCTTTACACGTAATATTAGAGAAAAGTCTTGAAATCTTAGAACTGTAACACCTTCTCTAAATGTATACTTCAAGATCCCTGCATTTTAACAATTCCGAAAATGGAAGAAAAAAAAAACAAATATAATGAAATGAGGTTTATCCCAATCTGTAGTTATTAGTCCTTATATGAACAAACACAGTATTTTGTTCGATGCCTTTCTCTTCCCATTAACATCCTTTAATCCAAACTCAAGTTAATGAGCATGGAGCTTTATTTCCCCCCATAAAAACCCTTAATGTCTCCGGTCGTGGAAATAGAGGAAAAACACTTAATCCGCAAATGTGTCGAAGTTGGGGGAGTTCTTGAGAAAAATCATCCCTTAACACCTTCATGTTTATTCATGAAACTCTTGTTCCGGCAATTTTGAGGCGAGCGAGCACTGCAGTACTTTGAGTGGGTAAAATTTGAGGAGAAAATCCAGGGCACAGAAAGTCTGTGTAGAGAAATTAGCAGTTATTTTCCAGGAAGCGAAGAAAAATGGAGGACCGTAGGATGGCCGTGCACTCGGGTTGAATTAATTTCTTTTCATTTTTGACATGTTTAATCCACTTATTGTGGGAAACTTTTAAATTTGGGGAGAATGTTTAAGACGTTTATGCTTTTGTTCTGCAGTTTGGAGGTTAGTTTGTTTTTGTACTCTTTGTGTATGAACTCATTTAATTATGAGAGTTTAACTGGGGGTTAGGGAAGTATGTGCTTTTCAGCAGACAAAGCTTTTAAAGACAAAATATGTATGATATTAAAGTTCAGTTACATTTATTTTGATACTTATCTTCTGGAAATTAAGATTCTGGAAAGAATAATGAACGGATTCAGGAAAATCAGAAAATACAGGTTGGTTTAATAAAATGATTGTATCTCAAAATATCAAAATTTAAGTAGAAATGTATGTTTGTTGTAAAGTGCATTTAATTTCAAACTTTCTGTCAATAATTACGCAGGAATTCCCTTAGGCATTAAATATTACAGAAGAATAAATACAATTGATGTTACTAGAGAAAATTATTTAGCTTGCCTTTTTTGATAACTAAATAACTGCCATGAAATAAATTACTATTTTGAAATTTGAAGTCAATATTATAAATGAAACTATGTAAAAATATTTCCTTATAAAAGTTCATAACTTTATTCTTAGAACGAATTTCTTCAAAGGTAGGAATACTAGGTAGAAACAGTACTCAATATATTCCATATTCTACCATATTCCATACGTGGATACCTTATTTTTTATATAACACAGCTACACAACAGTGGTATTTTTATTACTTTAAATTCATGCATAGAAGGCATGATTTCAATACAAAAGTTCAGACAGAATATTCGTGAAATTTCAATAAATATAAATAAAGGATATTTTCCACCATACGCTTACATTTCGTATATTTAAATCTTTTCCATTTTAATAACCTCGAAATTAAATAAAAATAAGCGTTTTAGCATGTATATAAGAATGTGAAAAATAAACTGATCGTATATTTTATAGAAAAAATTATAATTTGTCCTCTAAAATTGTTGAAAGGAAACAGACTTTCCATATTTTTCTCTCACTACAATGAGAGATAAAATTTAATTTTCTAAAATAGAAAATTTCAGAAAAAAAAACTATTGTGCTATCAATGAATTTATAAATCCAATTAATAAATTTCAATTAAAATAAATTAATTTTATAAAAAATAAATCATTTTCAATCTTATGAATATAAAGAGGGATATGATTTTTCCATAATGGTAAATAATGAAAATATTTCATTTACTGTCCTTTACGTCTTGCATTGCTCAAATAAAAAGTTTATTGTAAGTTTATGATTGAATTTCCATTTTTCCCCTCAAGGATAGAATATTGAATGTAAATAAATTTTTAAAATGACCAGATTGGAAATGGAGTATTTAACTGATTAAAATAAATCGTAAATATTATTAGAATTTTATTGGCACTGGTTATTGCTACGAAAGTAACAACTCACCTCTACTCTATTCTCGCTATTTTTTTGAAAAATTACAAGTTAAATTTAAGCATAACTAAAGTAGAAACCAGGAATCAAACCGGGGACCATTGGGTTATTAGCCGCACACTATACCACTGAGTATAGTGCTGATGCCAGGATTGATCAATAACGTAATTTTAATGTTATAAAACACGTAATAACAAACTTCTACTACTGCGCATGCTTCAACTGTCGTAACATTATAACCACTTCGAATTTTATTTTGCTTAAACAGAGATACATTATTATGTATTTATTTTAAATATTTACTCATTGTGATTTAGACACAAAAATGAATAAAACTTAAAAACAAAACCTTTAAACTTTTAATAAACATTGGGAATCCTCTCGTTTCTTCGATCCTCCCTTTAACTCAGAAGAAGTCCTTACATTCCGTTAACACTAGCGTCGGAAATCAACAGCTGCTGTTACACAAATGTAGTATGTGCTTACGGGTGCGTAAATCCCGTTCAAACAAAAGGCGTAATACACTTTGTGATAAGGAAAATATATCTTTTTGTAACTTATCGATAAACCAATAGTTATCTATGGTTCCATCTTCTGAAATTGGGACGACAAGAGTTCAGTCAGTAAAACAAAAAGAACGAATGGTTTTCGTCTTCTTCCTGTTTTTACGACATGGTGGATTTTCCGTTCATTTTGATTGGTGAGTACTAGTACGATTCTGCAATTTTTCCAGATTAAGTTGGAATCGATGTCTGGGTTAAGTAGTTCTTGAGATTTGTTTTGATTAATCGTTAGCAAAGCTCTTTCGTGGAGAAGAAAAAATCGATTTTAATGAAGTACTTGCTTTGAAGAAGAGGTACGAATTAGTTTCTACGTCCTGAGGTTATTTATGAAAACTTAATCTTGACAGCGCAAAGGTTCAAATTTGATTTGTTATTTTCTTAACTTAAATTGAGAGTACTGATTTTTTCCCTATGGTAAATAATTTCTAGTTTTAGTTGTTTCAATAAGTCGTCAGTTTTCGAAAATATGTATCCTAATAATGGTTTATTCTACTGAGAAATTAGTGATGATATTTCGGTAGGGTTTTATTTGTAATTTTGTTTCGATTATAAAGATTTATAGACTAATCCTTGATAAAGTTTGTAGTAAAACCCTGAAGAAAGAAGAAACTTAAACCGGATTAGTTTTTGGATATTTTTACTACATAAAGAAATATTTAAGCCTTTTTTCTCTATCAACCTACGGTAAATTACAATTATACCTATTATTTTACTTATAAGTAATATAACAAAAATTATTACTCCCAGATAGCACAGAAAGATTGAAAAAAGATTGAATCAAACTTAAGCGCTCAAGCTTGATAAACCTGAATCAAACTTGAAAATTACGGTAGTTTAGCAGTATTTAATGTGTATAGTTGTACCACGGCGATCTTGAATCATATCTAAATAAGGATTGAATTTTCATGCTTAAAGGTAACATTTTTCAAGATAGAAGTTTCAATGATTTTCCAAATTTGAAAAACGCTGTAGTTTAGCTGTATTTAAAGTATACACGGCAAACTTGAATCCTATCTAAAAAAGGATTGAATTTTCATGCTTAAAGGTAAGCAGTATTCAAGATAGAAGTTTCAATGATTTTCCAAATTTGAAATTTCTGGTCACCTTTAAGCTTGAAAATTCAACCCATTTTTTAGCTGATTATTTCAATGATTTTCCAAGTTTGAAAATTTTGTTTCAGTTATTGCTTAGTTCAAGCCTGAATAATGCTTATTCAATTTTAGTTTTCTTTCTTTTTTTTTTTGTTTTACTTTTCCCTCCCGCGTTATAATGCGGGTGGTACTCAGTTTTTTTTAAACTTTATTTTTTATTGAGTACATTTTCACAAGCAATAAATACAGTTTATGTAATACGTAATTAGTACATTGATATCTCATAAAAAATAATTTTAAAAAATAGATAACTCATAAATTCTATAAAAAAAATCAAAATATTTTAGTACTTTTAAAATAAGAAAATACATGATACCATAATAATTTTGTTACTTTTTTTGATCGGACCTAAGTGGAAAAAATATCAATAAATTATGAAAGAATTACAATAACATTGGTACTTAAACACTGTTTTTCCTTGTATGAAGCTACCAGCTGATTCCTTACCAGTTCTACAGCCTTTCAAATACACTTCTCTGTAAAAAAAATTCTTAAGATAGTTTTTATCAAATGCAGAAGCTGAAAGAAACTTACTTTTAAAATATTAAAGAAAAAAAAGGGCTGAATATTCTTTCCTTTTCACAGTTCTAATCTGAAAAATAACCGAAAACTAATTAAAACAACTGATGAATTTGAAAGCTGCCAACAAATAGTATTGCGTTAAAGACGAATATACTACAACAGGGCTTGGTAACTACTGAAAGAGAAAAAAATATAATTTAAGAAACATTAAAAAAATGAATGAAACTTTTTTTTAATTAAGCTGTATCCCTATCGCAACAGGTACAATCTAAAAAGACACCTAAAAGAAATCACGTTTCTAAAATTACTGAAAGCAGAAAAATTGTTAATATTATTCCTAGGATCCCATTTCCCATCTGAAAATTAAAATGTGAATTATATTCACTACAAATATTTACAACATGGCTGGTTAACTCCTGAAAATATATTATTAGGTTAATTAGGCTGCAACTGGAAAAGAGAAAACAGGGATAAAAAAAAAGTACCATAGGATCCATCTGCAGTCTGCATCTGAGCCGCGAACAACACCGTCGGCCAGAGAGAGACCCTTCTTTCCACCTTCCAAGCCTGCAACTGCACACGAGCGAGAGAATGTGAGAAATGGACACTCAGACACTGGGCGGGCGCCGAGGAGGGCTGGGGGGCTGGGGTGAGAAAGGTCAAACAGGTGGGAAGAGATGGCCCCAACATCTTGATAGCTTACACAGCGGTAGAGTGGGGTCGGGTAATGCTCATTGTCTGTTTTTGGGGGGTGACGGGTGAGTAGGAAAAAATCTAAAGCCGATTGACGCGAATTACGAGGTTCTGCTTCTATTATACCGAGCCAGAAACTAAACTGCACTCTGACTAAACGAAAAAAGTTATTTTTTTTTAAATCGTGTAATTTGTTCAGTAAATTAGAATAATTTTAAAATTAAGGGCTATCTGTTTAAAAATACTTCGTTGTCTAGGGATATTTTAGTAGTAGTTAAGAAGTAGGGTATAAAAGTATAGGGGTGGGTCTGAAAAGTTCCCGTCTTCTACTATAGGAAGCAAAAAATTATAATAGTTACAGATAATACGTCCGATAGATTTTATAAAACTGGGGTCCTGTAAAAAAATAGGTTGTAAAGTTTGGGAAACACCTGGTACATAAAAATATATATAATACATCACATTGATATCATATTTTTGAAGTGCCGTGAGAAAGTTCAATTTTTTCAATGTCCCGTGACACGGAAAAGTTAGGGAACCCCTGATTTAGAAAACTTTTAATTTAAGAAATATGTATCTTTAATGCTAAAAAGTCCATTAAAAACACCTACACAATTACCACATTGAATCGGATAAATAAACATCCTATATTGCAGGGGTACCTAAACTTTTGAACATTGTGACTACAAAATCTTCAGTTAAGGCATAAATTTTTTCAGAAACTAAATTGACCAGCGAAAAACATTTAAATCTGTTTCTCAATCTTTTCCACACCTTTTCTTTTTACAGGGCAGCAGCAAGGTATTTTTTTTTATAAAATGAATTGCATGCAAAGGTTAAATGAAGCTTTTTTAGAAAATTAAGAGGTAGTACGAGAACATCATCGCATTAATGTTTTAAATTGTGTATAGAGTTTTGAGTCTCACTCAAGAAAGGGGTCTGGGGTCTATCATCAGGAAATTTTTAAAATTTGACAATTAAAACAGGGCTTTTAAAAATATTAAAACATGGGTTTTTTTTGTAAAGTGCGGGTAATTTGCAGTTAAAGATAATTTCATTAAGAAAATTACCAAAAATTTAACTGTGTATAATAAATTATAGGTTCTTTAGGATTAGGGCGCAAGTGACAAGTGTTCTGATAAATTTCCAAAAATAACGAAATAGGGTAGTGGCATCAGTAACTGAAATGATGGCCTTTCTTACATTTTTTTTTTTACATTTATTTTTAACTTTATGCAATATTTATTTTCCATCAATTTTTAATAATTGAGAATTCACATTTAGTGTCAAGAAACGATTTTAAGAGGTTGGCTTAATGCTGAAAAGCTGAAATTAAGGAAATGCATTTTTGTTTAGTCTAAATTAAGCAAAATTTCCTTTTGAAACATTAATGCATGCCTTAATGAAACCTTAATGCATTAATTAACATTCAATTGATAATTGTACATAAATCATGCTAAATGGGTAGTTATTTTTGAAAAAAGTACTAATTTATTTATTTAAAATGGGGTGTCAGTTACTGGATCCAAACAATCAATTTCACAATTCCAAACAATCAATTTCAATCAGTTTCTGGATCCAAACAACTAACACGAGTGTCAGTTACTGCTGTTTTTGTGAAATTCAAGGTAATTGTATGAAAATTCTAGGAAATATGGTAAGAGCTATTTGTAGAATGTTGCTGTGCAACTTAATTTTTAAAATCTAATATTTTTCCAGTAACTGACATCCTGCAGGGCCGTATCCAAGGGGGGGGGCTAGGGGTCCGAACCCCTCCCGAAATTTTGACATAAATTTTTATAGTGTTTGTTTCCTTGAAAATTGTGTCTTTAAAAACAACCCAAAGGGTCTAAAAATTAGTTCTCGAAATCTACTGTACTGTATTTTCCTGTGAAAATTTTGTGACTTACAAGGAGTATTCCACATTGGTGTTACCTAAAGGGTCACAAAATGAGTTCAAAACACTATTTTTAGGGGTAAATTTCCAAACTTTTTCTGGACCACCACTATACTGTTTTATTTTAACATTCTTAACATTATGCTCTTTGAGTGCAATCCACACAAAGGGATATAGGTATAGACTATAGGAAAAATCCCCCAAACAACTTGCTTTGACGAATAAATGGATGTTATTTAATTTACTCAAAATATATGGGTTGGGTAATATAAAAAATTGTGTAGTATGGCCTCTAGACAGGCTCTTACACCATACAAATCCCCCAATCAAAGCATCTTCTCTCATTGTGCTTTCAACAGTTTACTTTTTTATCAGCATACTATTCGATTGAGGCTGGATTAATTAAATCCCATCAATTATTAATTGGTATGCACCGACTGTAGAATTTTGTAGTTTAGTCTCTTAGACTGGCTCTTACACCATAAAATTCTCCCAATAAACGCATTTTCTCATTGTGCTTTCAACAGTTTACTTTTCTATTAGAATAATATTCGATTGAGATATTGGATTAATTAAATCCTATCAATTCTTCTTCTTACGGACTTAATTGAAGTATTGAAATCTTTGAATTTAGGTTTTCTACACTCATCTGAGCAGATATATTTTTAACTCCTCTGAGAGAGTATTTCACTCCTTGAAAATCGGAAATACTCTTTAAAAAAAACTAGAAAGGAGTATTTTCACTCTTTGAATTTTTCACAAAGGTTTAGCTTAAAAAATGCACCGCGGGCCCCACCGAAATCAACAAATATTTTTCTACTCAAAACACCAACTGATCTCAGCGAAGACATTTTCGCCCTACTTCTAGAAAAAGCCAACTGCCAAAAGCCACGGCACCCTATTTATACTATTTAATTGTGTTTTCATGCCGCCATAGTAATTTTATGTCATTTATTGTTCTGATGCTTAGGGAGGTTTTTGTGTCTCTGTACAACAGGGCCGTATCCAAGGGGGGGGTTTTAGGGGTTCAAACCCCCCCCGAAATTTTGACATCAATTTTTATACTGCTATTTTTCTTGAAAATTATGTCTCACAAGGAGCGATATCCTCTTCGGGTATAACCCAAAGGGTCTCAAAATGAGTCAAAACCCTACTTTTAAGGGTAAAATTTCAAAATTTTTCTGGGGGAGGACCCCCAAACCCCCTCGAAATTTTGAAATCTATTAAATATACGGTTTTTCCTTCAAACTTGTGTGATTTACAAGGAGTGGTCCTCTTTAATACAACCTAAAGTGTCTCAAAATGAGTTAAAATGCCACTTTTAGGGGAAAAATTCAAAAAATTTTCTGGAGTAGGAACCTAAAAACCCCCTTAACATTTCGCCATTTATTACAATATACCTTCTTTTTCAATGAGTGGTGCTCTATGGGTGTTATCTAAAGGGTCTCAGAAATGAGGTAATAACACTCTTTTGAGGGGCAAATTTCCAAAAATTTTCTGGGGGAGGACCCCCAGAACCCCCTTTTACTTCGAATTCATATTGTTTATACAACTTTGAAATTTAGTGCATCAAAATTTCAATCCAGTGTTGTCATCTAAAACTTAACATATAAAAGTACCCCTAAGGAGCAAGGTTTATAGAATATAAGGTTGGCTCTTCACATAGACATGGAAAAAGCTCGTGACGTCTCGTTTCCGCTGCCAGTGACGTCATTTGTAACGCCTCCTAACTGTTTGAACAACCAATCACTTTCAGTTTGAGCGGGATAAGGGAAAGATACTGGTGGCATGGAAACTTTACGCTCCGCCTTAACAAGCCTGATTGGCCAGTGTAAGCTTTGGCTCGTCACTTCCGCTGCCAGTGACGTCACTGGTAGCAGTGTCAGATGGGCCCCCTCTGCCTAAGGAGGTACCTCAGAAAATATTTGAGTCAAAACCCCCCCCGAAACAAAAGTCTGGTTACGGCCCTGCTGTACAATGTTCATGCTATTTCTGTATTTCACTCCTTATTATTCAATTTCACTCCTCCTAAAGAAGTTAAGGAGTATTTTTACTCCTCCAAAAAAAATCCTAGGAATAACACTGCATCTGAAAAAATCGTCCTATTAGACAAGATTGGTGCATACCTATGGACAAAATTCTCTTTCAAAAATTAATGCATTCGATGCACATGTACGATAACGAATCTGTTCATAATTATTGAATAGAGACGATTGCAAGTCTGTTCATTTTTAGTTTTTAAAATACCCCGAATTAGATAACAGATCAGTTCTTTGATTTGATATAAGATAAATTTTAACGTTTATCCTTTACAAAAACGCTTTAGAAGTGTTTTCCCTTTGTCATAAAAAAAAAATATAAACCGTCCGGAAATCTGTATGAAAGCTATTTCTCTTGCCTTTTGTTTATCTTAATAGTTCTGTGAGTTTGGATTTTCTTCATTGAAAGATGTATAAGAGATCTATACTACACTAAAACTCTAGAAATAAAGAAAAGCCAAAAATATCCTGAATCATTCATAATATTTGACAATTTTAAATCTTTATGTCCCTGAAGCACTGACATTTTAGTTCCAGGAGGTCATATTTTGGAAATAAATTCTGATCAAAACAAATATTTATATTGAGTTATTGAGATACAAAAAACAATCTTGGTAATTTAAAAAACACAAAACATATTTTATTAAGTATCCCAAAATACCATGATGTCCATTATATGATTAATTTTGTTAAAATCTTATTTCTTCATCGAGAAGATTCCCTTGAAAGAGCTGTGAGGAAACAAATTTTCGGAGACATCCGTAATCAGTCAATCTCGAAATCGGACACTCGCGCCGGGCGACGCGAATCCCCACTGCCCACTGAGATAACGAAACGACATTCTCTGGGAGCTCGGGGGGAAGGGAAACAGGATTTTTTCCCGCTGTTGGTGTTTTGGCCGTAAAATGGCCGAACCGTCTACATAGGGTTAATCACTTGCAGAATAAAATCTTATCTCACACAAAAAATAATTATTTATTAAAGCCTATTTTGACTGCAAGAGAATTATGTATATTTTTCGTTTACTTCTGTGTTCATTTTCAATAAGTTTTTCTATCAATTCAAAACTAGTAACTTTTCACTTAGAAATTCGCAAGGAAATTATTTAATACCAAAGTCTAATAGAAATCTTTTATAAATCTCGCGTGTTTCTGGGTCCCTACCTGTTTAATAAAATAAATTAAGCCCTTAAAACTACTAATAGTAAAACTGAATTTAAATCTGGAGTATATAATTGTATAGCAGGACACAATGAAATAGAAACATTATTTAAGTTAATTAGTCAGCGATGCTTCGTTACCGTAACAAAGAAACTGGTACTGGGTACCGAGGACGAGCTCTGTGCTCTTTTGGTGCTCAAAACTTATTTTTTTTCCATGTAAGTGTGTGTTCGTTTTTCTGCTTTTTTTGTCTGATTTATCTCTTGTAATTTGTTTCATTTTTTTGTTGTGCTTTTGTAATAAAAAAATTTTATTCTATTTTAATACACGTCTTAGGCCATGCTACTGGCGATATTTTATTGAATACGTCACAGCGCTATTGAAAGCCCGTCAGGTTAGATTATTTTTCAATGCTGATTACAAATAAATTATCCAAAGCTAGTAAAAATTATGTTTCTAAATTCTTTCTCTAAAGTATTAAAAGGTAAGAAAAAACTTTAAAAATACCCCAAGAGAAATAGTTTTTCAACTAGGGTTTAAAATTGATAATTATGGAAACGGAGAAAAACTCAAAATCGGATCAAAATTTTTATTTGCTACTTTAAAAAATCAGGCCCCATTTTTCATCAAGGTTGTGTTTATATTAATATTCAATCAAGTGTCAATATTTTATAACCCAAGATAAAAATTCCTTGCTGGACAAATGATTGAACTAAATTTGATAAACACAAGATTGTGATTCGCTTGAATTTACAACCAATTTTAATGATTGAAAAAGATTTTATTACCCAAGCAAGAAATTCCTTGCAGGAAAAATGATTGAACTAAATTTGATAAACTCAAGATTGTGATTCGCTTGGATTTTCAACCAATTTTAATGATTGAATAATATTTTATTACCCAAGCAAGAAATTCCTTGCAGGAAAAATGATTGAACTAAATTTGAAAAACTCAAGATTGTGATTCGCTTGGATTTTCAACCTATTTTAATGATTGAAAAATATTTTATTACCCAAGCAAGAAATTCCTTGCAGGAAAAATGATTGAACTAAATTTGATAAACTCAAGATTGTGATTCGCTTGGATTTTAAACCAATTTTAATGATTGAAAAATATTTTATTACCCAAGCAAGAAATTCCTTGCAGGAAAAATGATTGAACTAAATTTGATAAACTCAAGATTGTGATTCGCTTGGATTTTCAACCTATTTTAATGATTGAAAAATATTTTATTACCCAAGCAAGAAATTCCTTGCAGGAAAAATGATTGAACTAAATTTGAAAAACTCAAGATTGTGATTCGCTTGGATTTTCAACCTATTTTAATGATTGAAAAATATTTTATTTCCCAAGCAAGAAATTCCTTGCAGGAAAAATGATTGAACTAAATTTGATAAACTCAAGCTTGTGATTCGCTTGGAGTTTCAACCAATTTTAATGATTGAAAAATATTTTATTACCCAAGCAAGAAATCCCTTGCTTGAAAAATGATTGAACTAAGTTTGATAAACTCCAATCTTGAAACACCCAGCTTAAAAATTGATTGAAGTAAGTTTGTTTCTACAAGTTTGAAATTTCAACCATATTTACAGGAAATCTCAAACTTGAAGCAAGCATACGTGCTATCTGGGCTCTTAACTCAAAGCTTAGGTTATGAGAAATGTATGACCAACACTATAGTTCAACACACTTGGAATATCAAGGATTAAATGGGCTCTTGGTAATATTTTAATGTGTGTTCGAAAGCAAAACTTTGGTGATATCTCTAAGCTTATAGTTAGATTATTTTGAATTGGTTGGATACATAGTGCCATCAAACACTATATTTTTTTATTACCTGTACAACAACCTATCATCTTCCATATAGACCCCTCTCCCTATTAGATAAACCTTTTACGCCGTACGTCACAGAAAACTTTCAAAACCATTCAGTGTTCCATTCCTACATTCCCAACTCCAGCAACAAAACTGCATTAGAAAGTTTACCCTCCAGTTTTCCTTCCCGGTTTCTGTGTGACTCGAAGCGAAAGTTTAAGATTGCTTCTCTACTTCACCCTCCCCCCCCCCCCAGACATTTCCAGTTCCTTGAATGAAATGTAAGATTAAATAAATAAAAAAACACCTCAGTTCATACATCTCAAAAAACAAACACCGCACTACGGATGGATCCGGTTTTTTTTTTTTAAATAAAAAACCATTTCCTTAAGGAAAATGTCAGAACTTCGGTAGTCAAGTGTGGTGGTAGTGGCGTAATTCTTTACCGTCTTGGTATATCGGTCACATCCAATTAAAAATATCGTTTCCAAGTCTCTCTCTTAAGAACCTTCAGTGTAATGGGGTAACATCTGGATTAAGGGGACATCTTCAAAGTATCTTACAGTTAAGGAGAGGTCAGTAGCGAATCTAGGATTTTTGTCTAAGGAGGGCTGAGGAAATTGGTATTACCGTGAATTTACCCATTTCTATTAAGTTTCTAAAATGTTGGTTTCGTGTACTAATATCACAATTCGAAAACCTCCATCTCTAGAATGTATTATGTAGTACCTAGCTATACGATGAATTTCAAAATGCTAAAATTGGAGACTACTTTCAGTGTTCATTCACTGGGGAAATGGTATTCATTTACTGGGTAAATCGCTGTATTTTCCCTAAATTCTAAATACCTTTAAAACTACCAATTTCTGCGATTTGAAACTACTTTCACCTACTTTTGCCGGGAAAAAGCCCGTATGAAAACATACATATTTTCAAGAATTGACCTAAAAAAAGCACTGAGAATGATATTTTAATTAAGTGGAAAAATCGCAAATCAAAATGCTTATGTTCATTCACTAGGTGATCCACCCTACCTCCTATATCCAATGCATACCAAATAATTGTGGCGAGCTACTCACTACTCAAATAGTTAGATAAAATAATTGGAGAATATATATTGACAATAACTTTCAGTAATGTAGACGTTTTGAATTGCAAAGCTTTTTTCAGTATCCCCCGAGGCTTACTGCTTTCACACATCTCCCAGGAATTATTTTCCATTTTATAACGAGCACATTTATTAGAAACCAATTTTCTTTATAGTACTATACATGATTTCAATGAAATGAATTGAAAAATACTTTAAAAAGTGATTAAAATACCAAAAAGTTCCTAAACCAAAATTTTAGGAAATATACTAACTATTGAATATATTTCTTGCTCGTTCTTTACCCCTAAAAATTTAACTATAAACCAAATTAAACTGGTTTACTTGATATATTTTGAGTATTTCCAACTCCCAAATATAATGAAGTGTCTAATTTATTCATGAAGCAAGAACTCTAATTAAGAAGCAGCGCATTTTTCACTTGTTAAAAACTATCGGCTGCTTTCATAATTGAGTGGGGGTTTCTGCATAATGAAACAGAAGAATGAAATCGTTGCAACTCCAAATATTTTTAAAAATAATCTAGTATCTACTTTCTACAAAACAAGTGCAATGATTTTACACAAGCAAAGCTAGTTAGTTGTCTTTGAAATTTCTCCTTATACAAATTTAGAGAGTGTTGTGTGAAGAAAATATTCCAAACATTCCTTCGAAGATATCCCTTAAAGTAAACACCTTCAGAAAATTTCATTTGAAAGATAAATATAAGTGTTTGAAGAAATGTATATTTCTATTCAAAAATATTCAGAACATTCTGACATCAGTTTGAAAGTAAATCAAAGAAAAATAATTGTCTTTGAAGTACAGCTCTACTTCAAAAGCAAACAAGTCATGAATTTTGTAGAAGTCAAAATATTTATCTACAAGTAAAGTAATAAAATGTCTAATTTTAAGTTAGGTAATAATGTTTTGATTAGAAATTAGATTGTTATTTTGTACCGTTTTTTACGCTTTAGGTTTTTGAATGACTACAGACGTAATATTTTATTTTAGGTTTCCCCAATCAAAATATTGATTATAAGAATAAAGAAAATATTTATCCTTTGCATGTAAATGAAATCAGTATGCTTAGTTTTCAAGTAGAAAATGGAAATAAGACGGATAAATAAGCAAGTAGTTGATATGATTGTTCGTTTCTTGTTGCTTTATGCAGAGTACGAGTATAGTATTTTTTTTTACAGGGAATAAGATATTAAAATATATGACAACATAGATTAGCTACAAGCGAGAGTTAAATAAGTTGTTGATTTGAGTGCATCTTAAGACTATAAAATAATCTCTTAACTAAATGATACTTATGTGTATTAGGGTGGTCCTTATTTGTATGGTAAATTTTTTTTCTAGGGAATTCCGTTGGTGTCGCCCCCTAGTTTTGTGTCACTATAGAAAATAATAATGTGTGGAAAATTTAATCTCATTCGGATAATAATAACACGTGCCCCCAGGCCTTAAAGTTTCAAAAGAGTGCTGATTTTTTTTACAAAACATCAAAAAAAAAAAAAAAACCCAAAGATTAAACCCTCCCATATTCTTCTTGATTTTTTTATGAAAATCTAACATAGTTATAGTTATAATGTTCCAGATTCCATTCTTCTATCACCCCTCTTTCGGTAGTAAAAATTTTTTAAAGTAAAAATAACTCTTGTAAAGTTGTTTTTTTCGCATTTTAAAACAGCTAATAACTCCAGAACTATACCACTTAAAAACCTGAAATCAGTGCCATTTTGTTTGTAATTTTATTATCTTTGATTTGATGTGCAACACAACTGCCTTTCTTAAAAAAAATGTTTCAAAATTCAAAAAAATGGGAAAAAAATTAAAAAAAAAAAAAATTCTGAAAGGAAATTTTATTAAGTAAATTTAAAGTTTTCCAACTCCCAAAATAAACATTTCTGCTGAATTTCAAGCTGAAAATAAAATTTGATCATGTAGAAAAAAATAAAATTTTCGAAATTTTGGCAAGTCCCTTAACATTATATAATTTAACAAAAAAAGCGATTCACTCATGGGGAATTTAAAAACTCCCTTGAGGGTGTTCATACGATTTGTACCATGCAAAAAAATTCAGCTAAAAAAAATTCAAACTTTTCAGCACTAAGAAAAAATCCGCACTTTTTTGAAACTTTAAAGCCTGGGGGGCACGTGTTATTATTTTTTGATTGAGCTAAAAAAAATCATTGATTTGTATGATGGAACAATTTGGCGGGGCGACGCATAAAGATTTCCAAACTTTGAAAATAAGGACCACCCTAATGTGTATAAATCATTTTAAAATTAAATCAAGGTTACTTAGGTCCGTTTTTCGTAACAGTAGTACTACCATACAGATTTTTCCCTTTTTTTTTTAAGGAATCAAAATATTTAAAATCAAAATTAGTTTCCCTTAGTTTTTTAATTTATAAGCTCCCGGATCAAGGGAAGTTTCTCGAAGGAAATGTTATCCTCGTCACTCATCTTTAATTCATCCCAAAGTAGAATTAACCTAATCTATAGAATAAAAATAACCCCCTTCTTCTGAAAGTCAGAAAAATCAGTTTCAAAAATGCACCTAAAACTAAACATATCTTAGTTTTTTCACATGAAAAAGCTTAGCGTATAAACTATTTAACAGCAGATAATTTTCAATGATAAATAGAGAATATCTTATTTCAAAAATGTTTTACTGAATTGGAATAGTTTCGTAAAATAATCATAATTCACTTGGATTATGAACTAAAATTCGTCCAAGTAAAATTATCATCCTTTCTATCCAAAAACTAATAGTTATTTTTTTTTTATTTTTCTCACATCTTTCAAACTTAATTTTATTCCTTAAAAAAATTAATTCGAACTTTCCTACCACATATTCTAATTGGAAATAAACACTGAAGTCAATTATTTCCTCCTCCCACCCACGCAATCCATCCAAAAAAAAATCAATGAAACCCCCACTAAAAGTCCAATAACTGCACTCGCCCACAGGCCTCATCCATCCATATTTAACCAAATTTTGACCCTCCATCCCAACATACAAAAAATAAAAAAGTTATCATGACCCAAAGATAAAAGAGCCCCACAGAAGATAACAAGATTTGGCCCCCTCCCGAAGGTGTAGCTATTATCTCAGGCAGCAGCTTTGATGTAGGCAGCGCCTAATGCGGTTTCGGGACGGACTGTGCACTTGGGGAATGGTTTTTATGAGGAGGGCGTTTATGTTGTGTGTAAAAGTCGATGATGGTTCTTCGCTGCGTGGGAGGAAGATGAAGGTTTTTCGACCTTTGGAGGAGGGATGCCGCTGAGAAGAATTGTTAATCGGATTAGATGAGGGATGAGAAAGTGTGGGAGGGGGAGGGAATTCTGGTTAAACGAGAGTGGAGGCATTTGAAGTACAAAAACTTGAGATGTCTGTTATTGAACAGTGTGGCCTTTTTCATTGCTAGCGAATAGTCACCACTAAAATGCTTATAAAAAATATGGTAGTTATTTTAATTGAACTTAAAATGTTCAATCAGACATGATCATGACAAATAAAACTTGATTACACACGTCCCCTTAATTTTAGAGGGGATGATTGTTTTGAATCTATTAATGGTAAATATAAAAAACTCTCCTGTTCAATAGTTGTTACTTTTTTAAATTTGAAGTGATCAAAAGATTTATTTAATCAAATTATGGTCTTCACCCATATAATTAGTGATAATAAATTATGGAGACTGAGAAAAAACAATCAAATTTTTATTTGCCACTTTTAAAATTCAGGGAACGCTTTTCATCAAAAACGAATCATCGTGTGGCGATCAGAAAGGAAAAAATCATTTTGTAATCATTACTCATGATCATAATTTTAATGGTTATCTGAGATCATTTTATACATATTTCGGAGTTTATTTTTCGTACCAAAGAGTAAAAATAATTTTTGTCGCACGAAAGATCGCCAATAGAGAGATGCCTCGATTTTTCCGTAAAAATACTGAAGAGAATGCCTATCCTCGAAAAATTAGATTGACCGTTTTGGCGAGGTGTGAACGATATGTTTTAGCGCTGTTTGAGTTTTATTATGTGATCAAAATGTTTTTCCTCATTAATTAATGATTATAATTGGAGTGCAATCGCGTATCGCTCTAAAATAATTATAATTTTCCATTAAAACAAATAAAACTATAAATCCGATTAGGAGTTTTCACCTCAAACGAGGCCCGTTTTATATGATTTTAACTCAAAAATTAATCATTAAAGCAGGTTTTGTTGATCAAGTGTGATCATTAAATATACAGCCTTCATGGAAGATGTAGATGGTTATCTGTTGATATCTGTTATTGAAGAAATGTGGCCTTTTCTGCAGGGAGCCATAATTTTACCTCTATTATATAACATTTTTACACATGACATTCCAAAAACCCCTGGTAGGTTTCTTTACCTTTTCTCTGACGACACTGCAGTGATATCGCAGCATTACAAACCCACAGTGATAAAATCTAAGCTCCAAAAAGCACTTAATGAAATTGAGGACTGGTGTACTGATTGGAAAATAGCCATCAACACCAAAAAGACCCAGGCCGTGCTTTTCAAAACCCAAATCAGGAAAAAGCTGCAGCAGCCTTCACTCACTTTGTTTGGCGACGTCCTAGAATGGACAAGGTCTGCAAAATACTTAGGAGTCCATTTGGACGAGTGTCTTTCATTTACTTGCCATGTAAAAGAAAAGGTGAAAAAACACAAAAATAGACTCAGAATGATGTATCCTCTGCTAGGCCGTAAGTCCGCGCTATCACTGAAAAACAAAGTGTTGCTGTACAAAACAGTGGTGGGTCCGCAACTAACCTACGCTTGCCCAATATGGGCAATCACAAACTAACCTAAACAAATTGATGGTCATTCAAAATAAAATGTTGCGGATGATTACGGACGCACCCTTGTTTGTCAGAAATCGAACCTTACACAGCGATTTAAAGGTGGAGGAAGTCCCACTTTTTATTGAGAATACGTCAATAAAGTTCTTCAAATTCGTGGAATCGCATCCAAATGTCATAGTGAATATACAAACTATCCACAATGAACCAGAACAGGAGAGGATATTTCCATTCTCCACCACAAAACTGACCGAGCGGTTCCATCCCCCCCCTAATCTGGTTCTGGCTATCCAAAACCAAATCTGAGCATCCCAAAAACATAAAAATCGGCTCCCTGAGTTTCCATCACATGGTCCACTTTTTCTTAAAAGAAAAATAAAATTAATGTGTAATTAAACTTTAAAAAAAAAATAAAAGGAAAGAATCAGTAATCCTCTCAAAGGATTGAATAAAGCTCAAATTAAGGACGATACGTTCGTACCTGTAACC
Organism: Tetragnatha montana; assembly: GCA_963680715.1. Taxonomy (NCBI): domain Eukaryota; kingdom Metazoa; phylum Arthropoda; class Arachnida; order Araneae; family Tetragnathidae; genus Tetragnatha; species Tetragnatha montana. The sequence continues at coordinate 60,271,517 of OY796677.1, read as the reverse complement.
GATAAAATTGTAAACAAAAAAAATAATAATAAAGCAAAGTAAATGTAACTTAAAGTTAAAAGCAAAGATGTTAGTAATGAATCTCATGGTCATGGTCAAGCGGAGCAATTGCAGTTGTTGCAGTGCACTCTATAAGGATGGAATTTTCGTTTCGTGGCCTTTTTCTACTGCTAGCAAATAGTCACCACTGTAATGTTTATAAAAAATAATGTAAATAACATAGATTTTCATTATACTGGAACATTTTCGGGTACATCTCTAGTTTTTAAAACACATCCCCTCAAAATCGGAGGGGATGTTTGTATAAAATCTATTATGGTAAAGGATAATCACAATCGTAGACGAATTCGGAATATTCTAGGTCTGTAATATTTGTTCCGACAATTTTTTTCCCTGTAGACAGGAAAAAGTTGTCTTGTTCAATAGTTGTAAATTTTTAAATTTAAAATGATCAAACGGTTTTTTAGTGAAATTATGGGTGCCGTCACTAATCTGGAGTTCACCGAATCTGATTCCTCACCTCGTATTAGGATTGCTTCACCCATGGAAAAACGTAGCTTAAAAAGTGTCTTTAATATTTGAAGCAAACTCATCTTTCTTAAAGTTAAAATTTTGTTTAACGTGAGATGTGTTACTTCAATAGAATAATGTTTGGTGTTTTTAAATGTTATGAAAGCCCTCACTTTTTATTTATTTTACCACACTCCCCCTCAAAACCACTCCTTGGAGGTGCAATATTCTCAAAAAACTATAATATGTAATCAAAATATTTCTTTACATTTCTTAGGCGAAAATAAATTGAACGGAATATTTACGGAAAAGTAAGCTAAAACCAAACCTTTCAAAACAGAACCCTATCCAATCAAGGCGTTTATCTCAGACGAAAAAGAGGAAGGATAAGAAATAAGAAAAATTATGGGATATCATGAGATAGCAACTCATTAACTCTTGTAAACAACCATCGAAGAGCAAACAAAAAGCATCTTTCATTTGAAATATCGTTCACCTCAGCAATGCCAAAATAGAATACATTATGTCGTTTGACTCCAGAAACATCTCTTCAAATTAGGTTGTCTCGGATCCTTTTAGCAAGTAATTAATAAAGCATCGCACTAACGAGCGATATGAATATTCAAATAAGTTCAAAAAAAATAATTCATAATAATTTCATAAATTCAAATAAGGATGCAAACCGAGTTTGTCGGAAGGGCAAAGATGCAGTGTTCCTTTGAAAACGCTATTAACATGTTGAGATGTTAAACTTGTCTAACATGTTCTGACGTGAACCGTAATTTGTAGAAATTTCGATTTGAGGGTCAGATTTACATTTTTGATATTCTTAGGTAAAGCATGCGAATTTATTGATGCATGTAAAAGTAACAATAATAAATTCTGGCTACTCACTGGTTGAATATTGTTACTGATGGTAGAATTGTGTTATTCACAGGGTTATTCTTAAGCTCAAATGGAAAACTCGGACACAAAATGCTACAAAGATTTGGATTCAACAGAAATTTGGACTGTTTACTGGAAACTACAGAAAAAGGGTAACTTATACTACATGAGATCCAGGATATTTCAATACTAAAAACAAAAAACAACTTGCTCAATGAAGGGGTGTATAGTTGAAATGCTAGGGCGTAATGTAGCTCGAGGCCATCCAGAAAGCGAGCTTTCCAAGGCCAGTTGAACAGACAAAACACATCTGAGTGAAAAGTATAATTTCATAAGTTATAGTATGCCAACAATTTTCATCTTAAATTTGATCAAAATTGAAACACTTGTCAAACCCTTGGACGAGTTATAAAAAGTGCAATTTCAAAAGTTCAGCTAAAGAAGGGAGTTCAATTGGTATTCTTGTGATCACTTATTCTTATTGCCACTTTTAAAAATCAGGTAACATTTTTCATCGAAAACGAATCATCATGTGGCGTTCAGAAAAAAAAATCAAGTCGTAATCATTACTCGTGATCATAATTTTAATGGTGTTATGTGTGACCATTATATATATTTTCGGAGTTTATTTTTCGTACCAAAAGTAAAAAAAAAATTTTGTCGCACGAAAGATCGCCTAATCACCAATAGAGAGATGCCTCGATTATTCCGTAAAAATACTGAAGAGTGCCTCTCCTCGAAAAATTAGATGGGCTGTTTTGGCAAGGTGTGAACGATGTTTTAGCGCTGTTTGAGTTTTATTATATGATCAAAATGTTTTTCATCATGAATTAATGATTATAATTTGAGTATAATTGTATCGCACTAAAATAATCATGAGAGATTTTCCATTAAAACAAATAAAACTATAAATCCGATTAGGAGTTTTTCACCTCAAACCAGGCCCGTTTTTATATTATTTTACTCAAAAACTAATCATTTAAACAGGATTTGTAGATCAAGTGTGATCATAAAGAATACAGCATTCATGGAAGATGTAGATGGATGGTTATCTGTTGATATCTGTTATTGAAGAGATGTGGCCTTTTTTATTGCTAGCAAGTAGTCACCACTATAATGTTTGTAAAAAATAAAATAAATAACATAGATATTTTATCTAATGTTATAGGAAATATTAGAATCTAGTATTATACAACTCCCCTTAAACTAGTAGGGGATGTTTGTTTAAAAGCTGTTATCGTACAGTATTTTTTGTTATTTTACTCAAAAATTAGGTTTTGTTGATCAAGTGCGATCAGTATATTCAAACACTGTTTATGATCTGAATAACGGCCGTATTCACCGGTAACGTGACCAGAATTCAAACCTCTGATTAGCAGTTAAAGAAGGAAAACTAGTTCCCCGCCAATCAGAGGTTTGAATCCTGGCTAACCACCGGTGAATACGGCCGTAAGTGATTGAATGACACCACTTGGATCTTGATGATTCTCATACTTCTTCCAGTTTGAATTCTCTGATTTACATTTGAACAGCATACTATGAGTTTAAAAAAAAAAACAAGAAGTAAACAGTTTCCTAAAAACAATAAACGTTTTCTTGGTTGTTATAGTTTCTATCCAAACATTCCTTTAAACCTGTGTCCTTTTATTGAAGAACCGTCCATTACAAAACCAGAATAAATCCACTTTCACATTAAACAGACGTCAGGAGAACCATTTTTTCGTTCCAACTGCCCTTCCTCGACTATCTCAACCCCAGCGAAGGACCAAACCACCTTCCAGAACAAACTGCCCTCCACTAATCGAATCATCCGGCCCTCCACGTCGCTTAGAATAATAGGATCCACGCGCAGAAAAAAAAAAGATCTTATCTCGCGAGAGGGCGCAAAGATCAGGAACAAAGCGTAAGATCGCGCATTTGCATAATCGGGGGCTTTATTCTGTGAAAAGTTTCTCTCGATGAAAAAGTGGCGCGTTTCGTTAAGGCGATTTTTCACCGAAAGTGTTTTGGGGAGAAGGTCCATTTCCATGGGAATGGGTGGTTTGTTTGGACACTGTCGTGTAGAATGGTGGAGATGTGATAGAATATGAGGGGGTGTAGAGAGGAATTTCTGTTGGTTGGCGGAGTTTGTTAGCTAGATTTTACTTATTGTACAGACTGTTGAGAAATATTTCATTATTTATCTCGCAAAATACCTTAAAGCAGTTTTAAAAGTAAAAAATAAGAAATATCGCCGAAAGTTGGAAACTATAACTAACCTTGGTTTAATTCCGTTACCTAACGATAGTAAACACTTCCGTATTAAGGTTATTATGTCATTTGAATGTGGATACTGGAGACAAATACGACCAATACAATGAGAGCCTCATGGCAGACAACCAAATGGAGAGTAATTCAAAAAAGTTAAGAAGTGTATAATTGTAGATGTAGAAAAACTACAAATTCTTAGTAGTATTCTTTGTTTCAAAATATAAATGAACATGAATATTAATAAAATAGATGCTGTTTATTTATACAAATTAAAACTAGTTATTCGTATTCCAACGGAAAAAAGGTTTTTCCAGCCTGTGTGAAGTGTGCCGACCATCAGGCCACTCCTGACCATATTCTGGATTGCCTGGGACTGTCCAGGCTGGATCTGTTGACGGATCCAATTTTAGTTTTAGACTTTTTGAGATTGATGGAATTCATGGACCTGGTTTAGCGTTGCTAAACAAAGGAGATTTGCAACAACAACAAAACTAGTAATGTATGTATATGAAAAATAAGCAAAACACAAAACTATTCCTCCTAATAGCCCAGGCAACGAAAAGGTATAGAGGGAAATTCTTGGAGCACAATTTTTGACTTCGGAACTTTGTTTGGACTAGTTAGGAGGAGAACATATCAAAAGTCCCCGCCCGTAGCCCTTACGCCGAAGTGAGGAGGGGTGTTCGAAAGTCTCATTTTTCAGTTTTTGGCTAATTACTCTTACAAAATGCATCCCCACGAAAACGTTTCAATTCGCTTTTTTAAAGTAGATAAAATTATCAACAATTTAAGACCCTTCCCAGGTTTATACGTCCAATTGATCCCGAGTTACATCTCTTCAAAAATGGGAATTTTTTTCTAAAAATTCGAAAATTTGAGTAAAAAATGTATTTAAAGCAATTTATTGGCTATATTACCCATCTAAAAGGGAATTAAAGGCTATTACCTCATAATGCACTTATTTAGCTTTAATTTAAGCCCTGAATCAAGTATGTGAGATCAATAGTTCTCACGTTATCTTAAAAGAACAAAAATTGGGAAAATGGGATTATCCCAGTATAGTCCAGTCAAATAGTATTTATTTTGAGAAATATTTGGGGTAGAAGATATTTTTCTCTATCAGTATGTTTTTTTGGGGTGCTGAATCCGAATCTGAGGTTTGCCAATAAAATTTCGGGACGGAACATTGTGAAAATTCGAAAAAATGGCAAAAATTCGCCCCTTTTTTTCGTTTTTTGCCCCTAGAACATTACCTTTGCACTTCTGAGCTAAACAATCAATACAAAAAATAAAGAACACAAACCAAGCTACAAAAAAGTCTATTACAACTTTTCTCTCAGGCGCGTAGTTTCGCCGATAGAGCACGTTGAAAAAGGGGTTATTTTCGTTCGATTGGTAGAAAATGTCACTAGTATCGCCAAAACGCCGAATTTTTGGAACATCATACTTTAAAAACTGCTTTAATAATATTCTTCATCAAATCGACCATCTAAAAACTCTAATGATGATTAACTAAATGCATTTTCGTTGTGAGATTTCTCTTACGAACGAAAGTTCCATAGGAGATTATAGTATTTCGATAACTACATACATGTTGCTTCTTCGAGATTACATACAAAAGTGTTCTTTAGACTATTTTATAAGTTTTTGGGGGTGCTGAATCCGAATCTGACGTTTGCCAACAAAATTTCGTGACGGAACTTTGTGAAAATTCCAAAAAATGGTAAAATTTCGCCCCATTGCCCCCAAAAATTGCCATTTTTTGGAATTTTCACCAAGTTCCGTCACGAAATTTTGTTGGCAAACGTAAGATTCGGATTCAGCACCCCCAAAAACTTATAAAATAGTCAAAAGAACACTTTTGTATGTAATCTCGAAGAAGCAACATGTATGTAGTTATCGAAATACTATAATCTCCTATGGAACTTTCGTTCGTAAGAGAAATCTCACAACGAAAATGCATTTAGTTAATCATCATTAGAGTTTTTAGATGGTCGATTTGATGAAGAATATTATTAAAGCAGTTTTTAAAGTATGATGTTCCAAAAATTCGGCGTTTTGGCGATACTAGTGACATTTTCTACCAATCGAACGAAAATAACCCCTTTTTCAACGTGCTCTATCGGCGAAACTACGCGCCTGAGAGAAAAGTTGTAATAGACTTTTTTGTAGCTTGGTTTGTGTTCTTTATTTTTTGTATTGATTGTTTAGCTCAGAAGTGCAAAGGTAATGTTCTAGGGGCAAAAAACGAAAAAAAGGGGCGAATTTTTGCCATTTTTTCGAATTTTCACAATGTTCCGTCCCGAAATTTTATTGGCAAACCTCAGATTCGGATTCAGCACCCCAAAAAAACATACTGATAGAGAAAAATATCTTCTACCCCAAATATTTCTCAAAATAAATACTATTTGACTGGACTATACTGGGATAATCCCATTTTCCCAATTTTTGTTCTTTTAAGATAACGTGAGAACTATTGATCTCACATACTTGATTCAGGGCTTAAATTAAAGCTAAATAAGTGCATTATGAGGTAATAGCCTTTAATTCCCTTTTAGATGGGTAATATAGCCAATAAATTGCTTTAAATACATTTTTTACTCAAATTTTCGAATTTTTAGAAAAAAATTCCCATTTTTGAAGAGATGTAACTCGGGATCAATTGGACGTATAAACCTGGGAAGGGTCTTAAATTGTTGATAATTTTATCTACTTTAAAAAAGCGAATTGAAACGTTTTCGTGGGGACGCATTTTGTAAGAGTAATTAGCCAAAAACTGAAAAATGAGACTTTCGAACACCCTTCCTCACTTCGGCGTAAGGGCTACGGGCGGGGACTTTTGATATGTTCACCTCCTAACTAGTCCAAACAAAGTTCCGAAGTCAAAAATTGTGCTCCAAGAATTTCCCTCTATACCTTTTTTTGAGCATTCGTTGCCTGGACTATAAGCACAATTTTAAACTTTAAAAAGTAAAATTACCATTTTCTTAACTTTTTAGACATAAGAAAACAGTATTTAAAACTCATTTCCCAAAGACAATAAGTGTGTAGCCCAGTGTATTTTTTAATACTCACCAGTCAAAGAATATATCTTAAAATGGTTGGGCAAGCAAGTGTAACCGAAAAATTGGTGTCTTCGTCCATACTAAGATTTGTTATGTTAAGCACATTTCCGTGCGTAACATTGAAATGTGCATTCATTTAAAGAAAAATTCCTGGTAGAACTACATAGAAACTCGTCGATGTTTAGAATTACTTTTTTTGAAATACTAGCGCTTTCAGCGCTAGACCCGGCGTTGCCCGGGCGCAGTAAAACTTTATATAAATACCTATAGCGCACGCGCTATCCCGGCGTTGCTCAGACATTATTGACGGGCTGCGCCCGTACTAAGTTCCTTGGACAGAATCTCATACACTTTGAAATAGTTGGGAAGTCATATTTGTTAAAAAATATTTAAACTTAAGGTGCAACAGATTTAGTAGAGTACCTAGACTGCAACATAAAGAGGCCCGCTGCATTACCGTCCATAAAAAATGGATTCAAACAGTTAAATGAATATAATCGAAGAATTAAACAAAAGTCAGTAAATGTATAAAAAGCCAGAGTGATTTAAAGGCACAGCTCAGTGCCTGCTCTTAGCTCATTAATTCAAAGATTTACATTTTTATGGGTTTTTTTTATTCTGAAGAGCGTTATCAAGAATGTGTTTCAAAATGAATCACTCCTTCTGTCAATAATATCAGCTTGTTTCTTTTTTTATTTTATCCTTATATTCAGTCGCTTCCGCAAGGTTTCTTTTTTTTATTGAACAACGGATTTTTCGGCCAATCATATGCTTTATCAAAACAGCAGACGGATTTCTTCATTTTATATATTAAGATTAGAATCAATAGTAGGAATTTTAAATTTTGCCATAGGTACTATTGTCACTTAAGATACATTTAATTTGTTGTTAGTTTAGTAAAGAAAGTTCCAAACTCCTTCACCTTGCATTACTGTGTTTCTGCACTAAAACCCTCTGATATTTATCCTTCGATAATATTTTAATTATTAATGTAGTATTTTTCAATAGATTTTTTGCAGTGATTTTAAAACATTTAAATTCAAAGTAGTTGCTAATAAATCAAAATTGAAAATTGTCACATCGTTTAAAAAACTAATTATTTCCTTCATTGAGGTAATTTATTTTAATTACATTGAAACATTAACAAAACTCTTAACTATTTTTTAATAGGTTTGGGAGAAAGCAACATTACAAGCAATTTTCTGCAACATAAAGAGAAAGTGTCCGTTTAAAAGTTTATTAAAGTATGCTAACTGAAGATTATTCGGGAGGAAGAGTATATTAATAAATGTAAATAAAGTTCACACAAACATGTTACTACACAAAGTTTTTAAGACACTCAAATGCTAGACAAAATATGCATTTGAGTACTTTTTCTATTAAAAGGATTATTTTAAAGAGCTAAATCATCCAACAACAGAAAATAAATTAAAAACTAAGCTAATGATAAATGTTCCAATCAAGTAACAAACTGTCTTATATCACCTAAAATAATTTCAAACTATTTCTCACACGTTATTTTTGGGTACAGATTAATCACCTACAGTTTTAACAAAACCGTGTTATTAATTTAATGGAAAACTTTTTGATAAAATTGAAAAATTTTTTGATTAAAAACTTGGAATAAATTATCCTAATTAATAGTTAAAACTTTCGTCTTTTTCAAGTTTTTGTGATTAAGGAACTGGTGATGCAGAGTTGTCTACCTTCTAAGTAATTTATTTCGAGACTGAAAAAAAAATTGTGGGGTATTGTAAACACGTCCTATTTTTAATTTGAAATAAAGAATAAACCCAGTTTTTCCTCTGATACTAACAAGAAGATTATGAATGTCAACAAATAATGTCGATGAAGTTTTCCTATACAATACTATTCCTTTTCGTATACTAGATCCTATACAATAATTGGAAACTTTTTTTCTACCTTAGAAAACGTGCTTCTTAAGAAATAAGGCTTAAATAGCAGTAATCCGTTGTAATCAAAATAAATATATAACTTTAATTTTGAGCTTCTACCATTCCCTATATTTTTCCTATTTTCTGAACAGCTAGTTTTCTCAGAGATTTTTAACTATGACGAACATTAATTGAAAGAATTTCATTTTCCTAAGCAAGAACCTTAACTGATATGAAACTTTTGAAAAAAAAAAAACTTTTAGATTTTTTGTTAAACTAAACTAAATTTTGCGAAAAAAATCTCAAAGCTGATAGTAAAAAATAAATATTTTAGTAATTTTTTGTTGAAAATCATATTAGGATATATTTACATAACTATTTATATATAGGTATTAAAGTTTTCGATCGGCGAAATAAATAAATGTTATGAAACTATCTTTGAAACTATCTGCGTTTTCAACTATCTTTAATAATAATTAAATGTTTGAAAATAAATCCAAAGGAAAATATTGTTCATGTTTTGAAAAACTCTTGATTAGAACTTATAACAACTCAAGAAAATTTCTTTTTAAAAATTTAAGAAATCTGTACTCTTAAGGATAGCTCTCTTCAAAATTAAAAGAATTATGTTTGATAAAGCAGTATCACATTTGTAATAAGATTGTGGGCTTTTATGTGGAATGAAGTTCCTAAATAAAAATTCAGTAGAAAAACTTTCCACATGCTTAATAACAACATCATATTTCTTCTGACGAGGATAAACATTTTTACATCACTTTCGAGAAAGATAATCTACATAAACATTTCCTTTAATGACAGAAAACATTTTCTCATAATCCTCCGCAAATAAATTAATTGCTCTCAATTCTAAATAAATACGCCTTCTTTAACAAGAATCCGCCACATAAGGTTCGCTGCATCTTCTATCTTTAAACAAAGGGATGTCTTGGAATAAATAAAACGTCTTTCGGGTCGTTGTCCTTTACAAACAGCCTCTGGGAACGCACGGCATTCTGGGAAGTCGCTTTTAAATGTATATCTTCATTCTCTGTGACTGAGCAATCTGCAACATGTGTCTTTGTCATTTTGCTTTGTGCAGTACGGATGTATGTATTTATACGGGATGGAGTTTAACGTAGTACGTTGCGGAAATCATGGGTTTTGTTCAAGATATGTTGTAGTAGGGACAGCTGAAGAAATTAAATTTATATGAGTGGTTAAAAGAGTAGGGTGGCCACACAGATGGAAAATCTGAAAAACCCTGGATTATCAGGGAATTTCAGAAAATTTGGTGAAATTCATGAAAATTTTGTTTCGAAAAAGAATTAAACATCTTTCTAGTTTGCAAGCAATTTAAAATTCCATTTCCGTGTTTTTGCATACAATAAATAATCGTGAAATTCCTGTAGAATCCTCTAAAATCCTATGAACTAAAATATTTTATGTGATGATTTTTGATTTTCCATTCACTTTTTAAAGCAATCTATTATTGGAATCCACGCCTGGAATTATCAGGTAATTTTAAAATAAATTTTATGTGTCCCACTTAATAGTAAAAGTACCACCTGGAAAGTATATAATTACTAGTTAGGACACTTTCAATATTTATTTCTTGTATTGGAATATTTTAGGATTTTAATATATGTTCGATTCTGTGCAGGATAAATAATTATGTTGGATGCTTGTTGTCTTAATATTTTTTTTTTCAAAATTAAGCCTAGTTTTTGAGAAATATTGTAAAAAATTCATTCAACGAAATAACCGTTGGAATTTTGATTCACTTAAAACCACTATTAGATCTCCTTAAGAGTACGGGGTCCCAAAATATTATATTTATTTAATTTTCCTACCTGATTTACTTTATTCCGGTGTTTCTTAACGTTTTACGCACATCGTAATAAGGGGAATAACACACTTTAGGATATTTTTAAATAAATGTTGTACTGTGTAAATTACCCCAGACTACTAAAAAAAGAATTGAAACCCTGTTTTTAAAAGTCAAAATTCATAACACTTTCTGGTTGCGACCCCGCCTTCTGATATGGGACAAATAATATTACTCATAAAAAAGAAATAAAATTGAATTTTTTTTATAAATAAAATTACATTTAACCTCTAATATTTGTATGGTTAGGGATCTATGGTCTAGGAAACAGTAGAGGGGCAGGGGGCTATGGCAGGAGAAATAGAAAGAGAAACACTATATTCTTTATGTGTGACCTCCTGCAACATTTTACATCGTACCTCCTTTTTTTTATTAAAATTTGGGATATTTATCTATTCTAATGAAGTAGTGAAACCTATTTTATTCATAACCCTTTTTTCTCTATTCACCAGAGCCAAACAAGCGATAATAAACCAACAAAGAAAGCCAAAATTTCTTTTGGGCCGCAGGTGTACAAAAAGTGAAATAGTGTTCAAATAACCAGAATAAAGGCGAATATTACTATTTTTTGGGGGCACAAAAGATGCATTCCGCTCAGATGATCGCTGAGTAATATTGAATCCTTCTTATCAGCTTTCCTCATTGACAACTCCATTCTTTCACTTGACCGACAGGGATTTTTTTTCGTTCTTTTTCAGTGTTACATAAAGAACAAAGAGGGCTTTGCAATAAAAAATAACGTCAAGTGACTGGGGATTAGAGTGTACAAGACTGAAGAATATAGGGGGATTAGTATTTGGACTACCTCAGGGTATTAAATCCCTTTCACCTTTGTAATCAGCCGAAAAAGACTTAAAAAAATTGTGAATAGTGGAGCAAAATTGTTGGGTTATTTTCTGTTTGTCTGAGATAGTATTATTATTAGTCATGTTGCCATGACATTTATGAAAATAAAAAAAAAGTCCTCCGAAGCAACGTAAATAATTTTGAATATAGAATATGTATTAAGTTACTAAAAATAATTTAGTAATGACTTTATTTTCCCTAAAAATTTTTGAACGTAATGATAAGTGGCCTCATTTTATTCCAAAAACATCGATTTTGCAATCCCAATTAAATTTTCAATTTTATTACAACTATGCTAGACAGCAACTTAAGTTGACCCTATGACGTCATTAACAAACAAAGTAGTATCTGAAATTTGAGTGAACTGAAGAACGTCAATTTAAAAATATGATTATTTTGATAAACCCATGTATATGTTACGGGCAAAGGGATTAATCGGGCATTATTAATAATGCCCGAAGTGGAGGCGGGCAAAGTGATAAATTTCGTTCACAAATGCCTTTGAATTTATCACATTGCCCGCCTGACATCGGGCATTATTAATAATGCCCGGATTTATCACATTGCCCGTAACATATACACAGTGCTTTTCAATCACGATTTGCGTACCGAGACTCCTACTAGCAACCCAAAAGGGTTTGTGATAACCGATTTTTCCTTCCGCATTTGTGACGTACTGGGTTCAAGAAACGTTGCTGTCGAGTATAGTTGACTTTTTATTGGACTTATTTCTAGGCTTTCACAGGATTCCAGTTGAAAAGCAATGTTTAAACACGGCTTACTAGATACTATACAGGCTAGCCGAGTTTTAAACAATGAAAACCATTATCTTGGATCGCCACAAGTCCTACCTATAGCCTATATCCCCCACCGCCTTCAACACTGTAGATATGCTTTGCCAGTTTGTCCAGTATTGCCATCTGGATTTTTAATGATTTCCGTACTCGGCTAGCCTGTATAAGTATCTTAGTAAACTGTGTTTAAACAATGCTTAGTAATGCTTAAACAATGTCTAGTAAGCCGTGGAGAACCAACTATTAAGTGGATACTTTCTTTTTCTTTCAAGAGCTAAAATTTGTCAGTTGAGTGCGTTTAAGAGTTATTTATCACCCAATAGTGATTAATTTTATTTTTTATAAAGTCGTTAAAATCGACCTCAATTTGTTGGTCCCAGAAGGGGTTGCTTTCTACTGTAGTATTTGAAAAAAATTTCTTATGGAGCCATTCAAACATTACGTAAGCATGGTATTTATGCCCCCCTGGTCAGCAACAGGTTTCAGCTGGTGCTAATGGTCAGCAAATCCTAAACACCCTCACATATTTATGTAAGACTCTCGTTGAACTCCGGGTATCGTGCAAAGCTTTTAACAGAAATAATATATTTTTTAAAGTTTAGGACTTAATTCAAATGAAAGTTACTAACTCAGCTTAAAACGGAAAAATTTAATAATTAATTTCATATTAATAATTTATAACTATTATTACCCAGGGAACCATTAAAATTTTTTCTTTAAGTTGTAAGAAAAAATTCCGAAATATAGGACTTTTCATGTCTTACGTACAAATTTCTCCTATTCCCTTCCCCCTTGTCAGAATAAAAATGTGCAATTTTCCCCTCCTATCTTAGTAGGTGCTTACGTAATATTTTTAAATAAGTAGGCATAAGATTATTTTGAGCAGTGGTTCTTGTTTTATAGATTTGTTAAAGTCTCGGTTTAATATTCTGTATTACATTTTTAAGTTTATAGAAATGTATCTCATAGCAATGAATCAGTACAACCTAAAAATTTAATTTCATGCAGGATAATATGAAATAGAATGTTTACATTATAAACTTGAATAAATACTCAAGTCTTAAAAGAAACTACTATTCTGTATTATTATGCTTATACTTTCTATTTAAATAAAAAGTTAATCATTTTCCCAGTCCCAAGTTAAGGTTTTGAGCCATTAAAACATATTTTTTAAATTTTTAAATAAAAAAGGCAAAAAAAACTCATTAAATATGCATTAAACACGAATTAAAAATGCATTAAACACGAATGACTCATTTTGTTAAAGAATTGATTTATTCTTCCAGAAAATCAAACACAAATTCTATGAAATTAATGAAAATAAGAAGTATACTTATTAAAACATACAAATTTTAAGTATGTTCATTAAAACGACTAATTTGTATCTAAAAAAATGACTACTAATTTATTTATAAAACGTTTCCCTAATTAATATATGAACCGTTTTATCAAAAATTTACTTGTCTCAAAAGTTATCGAGACAGTCATTTCGGAATTAATCTAAAATTCGGAAGAAAAAGGTAAAAAAAATGGACTTGAATAAATTCTGAGAAAATAACAGATTTTGAAATTCTGAATTCAATGAAAAAGAATAGAACAATAGCACAAAAATAGAAAAATGTAATATACCTTATTTACCAAGAACGTCCGGCATATTCTGTTTTAGAATGTTTTCAAATCTCTACAGCTTTATGAAGTTACTTTCTGAAGAGACATTTTTGACGCGTCTAAGCAGTTGTCTCTTAGCACCCTAACTCCTTAATTTACATTCATGATTTCAAGGAGGGTTTTTTACTCAGGAATTAACTCGGGACTCGGTTCAGGGACTCGGGTTCTATTTTCAGATTTCGCCACAGAGATTTTTAGCAATAGACTCAATTACTAGGTAAAGACTTGTTAGTTGCACAAATGTGTTTAGTTTAATTATAATAATTATAATTTCTACAACATACTCACATACCATGCCTGCACTTTTATAAACGTATTTTTAATATTTTTATGCGTTGAAAGAAATTCAATATATCAAAAATGTTAAAAAATGCAAAAATTCTAGCAGTGAATTTTGGTTTTACACTTTTACCATCTTATAATAACAGGTGTTAAATAAAAATGTAATACTTAAAATAGAAAAATTAGATTTAAACTTTTATCAAACTACATATTACTATTAATGTTTCAAATTGTAAGTTGTTTTAATAGTACGTACTATTCTATTTTTATAAAATAGTACGTTTTTATACGTATATTAATAATTACACTGCACTATACACTCTTTAAATTAAAAAAAAACAATTAAAACTGGAAAATTTTGTTTTAGTTTAAACACAAGTAATTAGTGCTAAAAATAGATGTTATGAAATTATCTAAAAATAGCAGAACATTCAATGGATACGGATTATAAATAATTTAAATCAAGTTCTTAATGCATAGACTATTTTTAGTAAAGCATTTAATGTAATATTTTTAGATACGTTATTTATGCTTAAAGTAGGAATACTTACTTACAAGTTTTAGTTCTAAAATTATTACCTTTTATCATGTTTGCTTTGCAATCTATTTTTAAACTAAAAAATGATTATAACTTATTCCTTTTTTTTAATTTTATAACTTAATGAAAGATGAATGGCACTGATTAAAATAATGGTTTTGTTAACAAAATCCTACTTTTATTACGTTAACTTTTATTATTTAAAAAAATCTATTAAACAAAAGGCTTAAAATATGGCTAAAATTAAATGACTCTTTATACGAAGAACAAGCTGGATTTAGGAAGGGTTATAGCTGCAACGATCAGGCTTTCATATTGAATTCCCTAATTCAAGATAAACTAAGAAAAAAACGAGGCAAGTTATACACAGCTTTCATTGATCTCAAATCGGCTTTTGACAGCATTAATCACTCTCTTATGTGGTCAGTACTCCGAAAACTGTCAATTAGCCCAAAATTTATCAACATCCTAAAAGATATGTACGATAAAGCTAAGGCGAAAGTTAGAACCCCAATGGGAACAACTGACTCTTTCAACGTGGATACCGGTGTACTACAAGGAGAAATACTGTCCCCTTTACTATTTAACTTATTTCTCAACAATTTAATTGATCGATTAAATGAATCCAATATTCCTGGTGTTTACATCTCTTCTTCTATATTCCTGCACATTCTACTTTACGCTGACGATGCAGTAATCCTGGCTGAATCTCGCATTGATCTACAAAAAAAGCTCAACTTACTCGAAAAATTTTGCTTCGAATTTAATTTGGCAGTCAACATCAACAAAACAAAAATTATGATTTTCAGGAAGGGTGGAAAACCTTCTAAATCGGATAAATTCTCTTATCAAAACTCGGAGTTGGATATCGTAAGCGAATACGTTTATTTGGGAATTCCTTTTTCGTCAAATGGAAAATTTAATCTGGCCAAAAGATATTTTACTTCAAAAGCTATTGCTGCAATCGGCGCGTCATGGTCTATTTTCACTGGATCTCGAACCAACTCGATTAAATCATGGTTTAAATTATTCGAATCACTAATTCAGTCTGTTTTTACTTATGGCTCCCCAATTTGGTCCGCAAACAACATTTTCGAATTGGAAAAATGTTTCTGTGTTTTTGTAAAAAAATTATTTACTCTCTCTAGAAACACACCAGGCTATATCCTAAGATTAGAACTAGGTCAGACACCAATTGCAGTTACATTGGTAAAATTGTTGTTGAAGTATTGGATAAGAATTCTTCAGTTACCTGATGATAGATATACTAAAATATGCTACCAAAAGTTATTTTCCTACACGATGTTCTCCTCAAATCCTGAGTATAACTGGGCTTTATCAGTCAAAAAAATCATTGAAAACCTGGGATTTAGCTTTATTTGGACATCTCAAAATCCTGACCTGGCTTCCTATTATCTACCTACTATGTTACAAACCTGTCGCGATCAATGCCTACAACGAGACCTCTCAATGATGGAGAATAGCACCCACTTTCCCCACTATAAATTTATAAAGAATTGTCCCACCCCTGAAAACTATTTGCTATCCGGCTCCGATATTTATGTAAAAAGAATTATTTTCCAATTACGTTTAAACCAGAATAAAATCTTCTATAAGGGTCAAATATTTGAAGTTTATTTTAATAACAAATGTTCCTTTTGTAACACCGATGATTTTGACACATGGAACCATATATTTAACTCATGTCCTATTTATAGCTATTATCGAAACAAATATTTATCATACACAAAAAATTTTACCTTTGTCTTGAATGAGCCTAACGTTAACTATTTCAATATTCTATGCTTCCTGACTTCCGTTTTTAAGCTTCGCCGGGAAATTGGAGAGGATTTCAGTTGATTTATTTTAGTTCATATTTTGTTACTGCACTCGGTTTGTACTGTCTTGACTTGTATTACAGTGATTTGTAAAAACTTATTTATATATGTTAAATCTCTTTTTTTTTTCTATTCAAAGTTCATGGCATATAAAACTATTTGTGTTATTTGTAAACGGGCAAAGCCCAATACAATAAACTTTTTTCTATGTCTATGTCTATGTCTATTTAAAAAAATCTTAGTCTAATGATAAATCTGTATTTATTTTATCATAAATATAAATTTGTCCCGAATTAAAATTTCAAACATTAAAAGGATGTAAATAAATTACTGTGATCTTAACAGCAGAGATAATTATATTTTTAACTCGCTTTTTGAACTTTTTAGGTATAACTTTGGTAATTGTTTTTTTAAAAAACTAAGTCGTAAAAATGTAAAATTAATCAAAAGAAAAAATTAACATACGTTCTCTAACGTTTAAGGAAATCTTATTTTGATTTGATTTCAATCATTGTAATCTAGATTTTCAATGAAATTAATCGTGTACAAAAACAAATACATAATATTATCTGGAAGAATGAAATTTGTTATCATAATTTATCATAACAATTGTGTATTTTAATTCTCTACATTTTTGTAAAAATTTTATTCCTCGTGTTTTGATTTTTTAATTACTTATTTTACATTTTTATACCTTATCAAACTTGGTTGGTGAATTAGCAAGGGATACGAATTCCACATCAATATTTTGCTAAAAATTTGAATCTACAATTTTTCTCATGCACATCGGAAGTAAATAGAATACAATGAAACTTAATAATATAAAAACAATTATCTCTCATAATACCATTAACTATTGCAAAATGAAACCTCTTTCAACTATTACAAAATGAAAAAAAAAACCAGATCGTCTTTCCTTATAGTATTAGTTTCTAGGATAGCTCTTCGAATATGGTGCATGCGTTCATCTCCCAAAACTCGATTTCAACTTCGATTTATTCAAACTAGTCGAGCTGAGCTGAATTCGTTAAGAGAACCCTTGGTCTTGATTAATTAGAAGGAAGAGCCTCCCTTAGAGCTTTAATCAATTCCACGGCGGAGGAAGGTAAGATTAACGCATGGCCATGCATTTAATGGAGGTTTTAACACGCTTTTACTTGAATGGAATAGACAACAGGCAAGTCTGTCAAATAGGCCATGATTATTATAATTCAGCCCCACATAACTATTTCATATTAAAGAATAAGAATAATTTATTATATTGGTTATATACAATTACACAACATACCAAAGAGAAAGAAAAGAGAAAAAAAGATTTCCTATTGACCACTAAGGGGCCTTGGCCCTTCCAAGTGATAACAAAAAATATATTTATAGTACTTATATAAAGATAAAAATAGAAAAAAAAACAAAATAACAAATACATTTTGGCAGAGACAGAGCACAAATATTTAGCTAAAGTATAGGGTTCATCAATTTAAACTAACGTGTAAAAAAAAACACATCAAGATGCATATACCTTCATACAAAGAAGTATAAAGAAAAAAATACAATCATGAAGATAAATCAACTTCATTAATGTTTAATAGAAACTTAAACAATTCCCTTTTAAATGAAAATTTATTTGAGATTGAAGACAAGTTATAAGGTAATTTATTGTAAAAGAGAGGACCCTGATATAAAAATTCAACTATATCTACAACTATTATATAGTATAGTATCTACTATATTATAGTATAGTATCTACAACTATTAGCTATATAATTTATTTCCTTATAGTAGGTTGAATTAATTTTTATTGCTCTTATAGTAATACTTCTGGAATATGCAACAATAAATTAATATGAATGTGTCAGGTAAAATTTCGATTTTACATAAATCAAAATATAACGATACTGTAGGGATCTATAAAAATATGTGTAATAAAGGTTGTTGTTTTAAACTGTTTGCTGTGTGTAACTGGATTTGAACCAGCTGACGCCTTGAGAAATATTTTTATACACAAGTTTCTTTGTTTTACATGATACCGATTGCATACATGATATCCTATTGTAAATAAATTACATAGTATTTTATGAATGGAAAATAAACTAGACGAAATATATCAGTGAAATTTAGGGAAAAATTAGTTAAAATAATGTAGCATTTTATGACTGTAAAACCACGGCTTACTAGATACTATACAGGCTAGCCGAGTACGGAAATCATTAAAAATCCAGATGGCATTATTGGACAAACTGGCAAAGCATATCCACAGTGTTGAAAGCGGTGGGTGATATAGGTAGGACTTGTGGCGATCCAAGCGGGAAAGGTTGTCAAATGGTTTTCATTGTTCAAAATTCGGCTAGCCTGTGTGTATAGTATCTAGTAAGCCGTGGTAAAACAAAGCTCAATGTTTTCCATCTGCATCTTAATCCGAAAACTGTCATATAAAACATATTATAAACACTTATAAAATATATTTATAACTAAATCCTAAAGGAAAAGAATAAAAGTTATTCGATTAAATGATCTTTTATTATTTCTGACATTTAGGGCGAGCGCGCACGGGCGACTTTTGTCACGGTGACAAAGACAAAAACAACGTTGCTAAGGCTGTTGTTAGGGGCGGGACATAGAAGCATCCAATAGCAGCATTCGCACATGACATCACTGGAGGATAAAAACAACGTTGCTAAGGCCGTTGTTAGGTAAAGTCATGTGATTTAAAATGCTCTATTGTTTTCTAGTGATATTTTTGATGCTAGTAATCCTGGTCGCCGTGACTTTAGTCACTCGTGCGCGCTCAGCCTCCGTGCGCGCTCGCCCTTAGAGTGGAAATACTAACAATAAATTTCCTTTATAAGTTTCCTCCAGACTAAGGCGATCAAGATATTTACACGTATATTTTTAATTTCCTTACTTAGTTATGAATGCTTTCATAAGCTTTTATTATAATAAGTTGAAATTTCAAATAAATACAACATGCTCTTTCAAACATCTCATAAGGGCTGTTATAAATTCCCTTTTTTTCTTATTAGGAAATCTTTAAATCCACAGGAGACATGGAAAAAATGAGATTGTCCGGATATCTTAAACTGATTTTATAAGAGCTGACACATCCCACTCTGGGTTTCCTATGTTCAGACTTAAAATATATACAGGGTGTTTCAAAAGTCCGTTTCACGGCTTTTATTTGGAACCAACGCCTCCTAGGGTCCTGGAAGTAAGGTCTACCCCTAGGTAAGTGACCCTGGAGAATCCATTGAAAGTACTTACAGCGCCCCTAGCGGCGAAATAAAAAAGTTAAAAAAATTAATTAAAAAACTAAGGGAGATAGAGCAAACTCCTCAGTGAGAGTATTGTTGCCACTGTTATAAGTAACTCACTGAAAAAAATTTCATGAAAATAACGTGAATATTCGCGGAGATATTAGCATGTGAAAATAGCCCTTTTTCAGGCATCAAAAAAGGAAAAGTTTTTCAAATTTGCTAGTTTTTCAGAGTTATTATGAAGTTTTGTATCTTTTCAGTTAAATAAAGTAAAATTTTAATGAAAAAATAAAAAAAATTGCAAATTTTTGAACTTTTTCTTTTTTGATGCCTGAAAAAGGGCTATTTTCACATGCTAATATCTCCGCGAATATTCACGTTATTTTCATGAATTTTTTTTCAGTGAGTTACTTATAACAGTGGCAACAATACTCTCACTGAGGAGTTTGCTCTATCTCCCTTAGTTTTTTAATTAATTTTTTTAACTTTTTTATTTTGCCACTAGGGGGCGCTGTAAGTACTTTCAATGGATTCTCCAGGGTCACTTACCTAGGGGTAGACCTTACTTCCAGGACCCTAGGAGGCGTTGGTTCCAAATAAAAGCCGTGAAACGGACTTTTGAAACACCCTGTATATATAAATCGTGTTTTCATTTGATGAAACAGATTCTACTTTTGCTTGAGTATTTACAGTATAATTTAGTATTATAGTCTAGTTTTAATCCAATTATACATAGATTCGAAACATTTTGAATGCTGCAGATATAAGCAAAATTGTATTCATAATTGTCGTATTCTTTATAATTCCCACGTATTGTAATTGAGACAGGTGAATTACCTACACCTCTTTGAGTTCTTCACTCTGATTTGTTCATTTCTTGCAAGCCTACGTTTCAATTTATCAGCATAGCATGGAAAACCTTTCCTAGTGATGTTCTCTAAGAGTATATGAACTCCGAATGAAATCAATTGATTTAGGGAAACCAGACCTTTTCTTTGTATTGACTTGGAACTGTCTGGATTAAATTGGATTCTATTCAGCGAAATAAAGAAGTTTGTTTTAGACATACCTACACATAATGCATCAGAAACATCTAATGATATTAAATTATCAATGAGTAAAATATTTTGCGCATGACATGGTTTTTAAGACTTACAATTTAAAATGCCTTTTCTCTTCCGACATCCTTACTCTATAACAGTTTGAATTACCCATGTTTTCTGAATGAATTATATATAAAGCATGAAAATAATGCAATTATAACTTTAAAACTTGAATATATGAAAATGATTTCCCAAAAATACTCAGAAGATCTGTATACAATATAACTTTCTGTGTTTTGACCTTTTTTGTAAGAAACATGTGAATCTTTAATAGAGTTTTAGAAACTGTGAAGTAAAGTGTGTTATGTTTAAAACCTGTCAGAATATCTTGAAGATCTTTACAATTAAATATGCATTCTTGGAACTTTAATCTCTACTGGGAGCAATTAAAATATTCTTAGCGCTAACTACATTCAGAAAGTTGAAGCTGGGTTAAAACTTTTGACTATCTCTGACGTCCTTTTTCAGTATTTTAATCTCTAATAACAACCTACAGAATGCAATAATAAAAGAAATTTATTCTCATGCAATATACAAATATACTATTACTGATTCCCTAGATAAATTTATAATAGTTTCTTCGTTAAATGCTAAAAACCATTGTCTCCATTATCTGAAATATTTTATTTTATTTCAATAATATACAGTTATTTATTCCATAAATAAAGATGTAGAATTCTTAAACAACATTTTAATTTAATTAAAAGTTCAATTCTAAGTGTTTCAACTTTTATTTATTTATTTCTGGAATCATAAGAAATTAGAAGGGGATATGATATGCACAAAAGTAAAAAGTGTATTTCGGTGTCACGGAAGTTTCGCCTACTCGGAATTTTCCTACCCCCAACCCGGTTTCTGTTTAATCTTCGCCAGGGATTTGTGTTGTATAAGGCAAACAAGGGGGGTAGGAAATTTCAGAGTAGGCGAAACGACCGTAGAACCGTGTATTTCAGAGATGTAAACTTTACAAATGAGTTAAAAATATGGTAGGTACTATAAATAGGATATAATGGCTTGTGTAACCCTAACTTATATTTAAAATGAACAGTTTTTTAAGGTAACTTGTATGAATCATGAGGCGTACAGTATTGTGCTAAAATTGTCTCATAAACACTTTTTTTACAAAAAGACAAAGTCTTTACTTTAAAAAAAAACAATTTCTAATGAAAATATTTCTAAACATTTTATGAAAAAGTTAGATACTCTTTAGTAAGTAATTCATTTTATGAGATTTAATATTGTATCCATTTTTAGTTTTCAAAACTTGTTTACAATTCACCCACCCTACAAAACACTATATATCCATACAGAAACATTACATATAATCAAGGTTTGAATTCGATGATCATGTTTTATCGCAAAAACCTTGTTTAATGATTAAATTTTGAGTAATTTCGAATAAAATTCAAAATTACTTTTGAGTGATACTGTTTTATTTACGATTAATTCACGATAAGAAATATTTTGATCAAAAAAGCGCCGAAACATATCGTTCACCCCTCGGCAAAACCGCCAATATAATTTATCGTGGTTAGGAAAGTTTTTTTCCAGAAGTTTTTAGAATAATAGAGACATCTCTTTGTACCTAAGTGAATCGGGGATTTTTTTCATGAATCATCAGAAAATAATGATCACAGATGATCATTAAAAATAATTATCTTTTTGATTAGAAACGCCAACTGATTTTTAAAAGAGGCAAATAAAAATTTTGAACCAATTTCGATATTTTTCTTCGTATCCAATAATTATCAATTTCAAACCCTGCTTGTAATTTTACATCGTCATAACTTACAATTATAAAAATATGCAATGATTAATGTCTTTAAAAAACCCTTTCAGAAATAAAAACTTTCCTTTCATTTAAATTAAATTTCTAAATACAGGATACGCATATTATTACATTACAGGAAACATCTCTAGTTTAAACACTTTCAAATTGTTTACTTTAATAACGAGTTTTTCTGAAGAGGAAATTTCAATACTTGAAAATTAATGAAAAACTAACGTGTTTAAAAGGTCTTACAGCCTGTGCATTGGTTTGAATTTCACTTTTTTTAATGGTGAAGGGAATAAGTTCAGGAAGGAAAATGGAAGAGAAATAAAATTAGTGAGTTTGATAATTTAATTAAATGAGATTTGGCTGTGAAACATGAAGTTGATGTTTGATTTTATTAGAAATAATATTTAGTTTCTTAGTTAATAACATTTTAGTTTACGGATATCAATTTTTGTTAAATCTCTTTCCGGATATATTCATCTAAAGAGTATACATATAAAACAGTCATAAACTTAAAAATAATGTAAGTCATTAATAGTTGATCGATATTACTATATTTTATATTATTTGAAAACGAATTATAAATGTTTAAAAATTTTGCTAATTAACTAATTCCAAATTAGCAAAATTTTAAGTTTTTATGGGAAAAGGATTTAATTCACATAACCCCCTTATATTACTTTATGAAAAACTAGGTCTAGGTATTTGAAGTTAATATTTTTTAAAAATTTCTTTATATATGTGAACCCCTTAAAACTGTTGAAATATTACTGAAAAAAAAAAATACGAGACCTTATCTATAACCCCAAATCTGAATTTATTATAGATGTTAACCCTGCTGTACTGTTGGGGTCTATTTGACCCAAATTTTTTTTCATTTGCTCATAAAAAGGAAACCCCCGGAGATATGGTCATGAAATTGCATGACTTTGTTGATAAAGGACATAAATACGTAAACACTAAATGATTTTCATTTATTTTTATTTACAACCAAAATTTTTCAACTTATTCTTAATGTACAGTTGGGGAAATAAAAAACGACTCAGTTGAGATTTCTGACGAACCACTTGGGTTAGGAAGACAAACAAGGTGTCATTTTTCATGTCGTGAAGTATTCTTTAAATGAAAAAAATTTCGAATCCTTAGGGGGTAGTCTTCATATTAAACGGTATACTAACTTTATTTTTTTCTATGGGGACCCCCAATTATTATGCGTTTTTCTGAAAGAGCATCCCCATAAACCCCCAAATACCAAGTTTCATCCATGAAAGTATCCAAATAAAAGCATAATATATTTTTAAAATGTCAACCATTCAATGTGAAATTTGTCGAAATGTTTTCGGCGTAAAAATATGAAACTTTGAATTTAGATCAAATTTGTGTCCCCAAACAAAATAATTATGCTTTTATAGCGATATTTAATGGTTAGATAATTAGCATCTAATTTTGACCCAAAAATTAAATTTTAAAATCTTTTAATATTTTTATGGTAATCGATTCTGGTAGTAATTTTATGTGGAAAACCAAAATTTTAGTCGATTCCATTTAATAGTTTTGGAAAAAACCGAATTAAACTAAATTCCCACTCTTTAAGGGACCGTATACCGATGCCAAATGTATACCGGTGAATGATTATTTTGGAAACAGTCGCCTTAGATTAATCACCATAACTTAAATTAAAACTTAAATTTGATATAAAATTTCAATAAATTACTTATAAACTTTTCAATAAACATTAAAGTGGTGAGTAAAAGTCTTACTATCCCACCGTTTATAAGGAATAGTGTTTACAGAAAATTAACCCTTCTCACTCTGGAGACGACCCCCAAAACGTAAAAGCTTTATTTACCGCACGATTTGAATGAAACTTGGTATTTGGGGGTTTATGAGGATGCTCTTTCAGAAAATCGCATAATAATTGGGGGTCCCCATAGGAAAAACAAAAGTTGGTGTTTCGTTTAATATGAAGACGACCCCCTAAGGACTCGAATTTTTTTTCATTTAAAGAATTCTTCATGACATGAAAAATGACACCTTGTTTGTCTTCCTAACCCAAGTGGTTCGTCAGAAATCTCAACTGAGTCGTTTTTTATTTCCCCAACTGTACTGTTGGGGTCAATATGACCCAATTCTAGTATTTTTTCTTGTGCCTTCACACTTCCATATTTCTTGGAATCATTCAACGGAAACGAACAAAAATAACTACTCAAACATTCCTTTTCGAACTTTTTATGTTTATTTTTATTTTTTTCTCGTTTTCTTTTGTGTTTGATCCACGTGTCAGGAAGGCATATCCAATAAACTCCTCTGGACCAAACGGTTGGGATATGTGAAAATGCAAAGTTTTGGGATGTTTGTTTTTCGTTATTTTTTTTATTTGTATGTTTAGTTTATTGCTTTATTCATATATTTTATTAAATATAATTTAAAATATACTTATACAATTTAAGATATAATTATTTCCAAAATTTAACTTTTCATTTAAAAATTTTTGAGTTGTTCATTTGTTTTTTATTTGTATGTTTAATTTATTGCTTTATTCATATACTATTTTATTAAATATCACTTAAAATATACTTACACAACTTAAGATATGATTATTTCCAAAACTTAACCTTTCATTTAATGGTAGAAGTGATAATATTTTGAATGGGGTCATATTGACCCCAACAGTACATGCGCGTAGCAAGTCGGAGCAGTGCAGCAGGGTTAAGAGCAATGTGATAAATCCGGGCATTATTAATAAAAACCACGTATTTTAAGATAAATACTCACTGATACATTGTCCGCCTCACTTCGGGCATTATTATTAACTCCCAGTTCGTCACTTTTCCCGTAACACATACATAGCATACTATAACTAAAACTTCAACTAAAATTTTATAATCATATGATTGCATAGTTAAAGGAAGGATTTGAAGAAGGAGGTATGTGACCTTTTCAAGATAAATAGGTTAGTGGACGAATAGGGTACGTTTCGACTTATATTTTAGTACAAACACCATTTTTATGGGAACCGTATTGACTGAAATATCAGTGTCATGAACGAGGTGTGTGACATCAACATAAGAGGTATGTGACAAAACATTACGAACATGAAAACTTTGAAGTCAAATATCTCGAAACAAGGTTTTTTGTTACATACCTCCATTTTCCACTCGCCCGTCATTGCATTATTACATTCATTGACATTCCTTATAGTATTTAAATACCTATAACGAGATTAATTTGAAACTTGTTCAAATAAAGTAATTTTTAAAATTAAAATTGTGACCTATTCAAAATTTAATAGAAGGGATCTGGTTTTATTTTAAGCTCAAAATATTCTCCAAAACGTTCTTAGAAACTTTACTCGACCCATTGAATTAAAACTAGTAATTTCATCCCAACAGAAAGGCACTCCCCTGACCTTTTTAATTCACCACGTCCACATTTTCCTTTGATAGAGATTTCCCACGTTCTTTAATTGAGATACGTCACGGAGAGCCACGGTTGCAGTGACACTCCCCGGAGAAATAAGTTTTCTCCGGTCGGGGCCAAAGTGGATGACTTCGTTGAGTAATCTTCCGATAGACGCTTTAACTCTTGCTACCAGAATAGAAACGGTGTCAGATGGGGAAGGGCTAACGTGCCATAAATATTTATGGCGATATCGGAACTTGTTGAAAGAAGTGGAGTGAAGAGAGGATAGAAGTTGGCTCTTGTCTAATATTCTGTTCCGGAAGATTATAAAGATGTCACAGTATTCTTCCAGTGTTCTGGTTATGCTAAATTGGTGGGGTTTGTAAGTGCTTTCCAAGTAAATTAGCTTATCTCTTTGATGTTTATAAAACAAAATAGTAAAAACATTTTGAACCTTATTCAAGATTATTTAAATTTGTTCTTAACTTAGATAATATTTTTGATAGATGTGAAAAAATAGAAGTCAAAAAAGTAGTAATTATCAAGCACTTTTATTTTTTATTATTATTGAAAGTCAGACGTGTTATGCCTTTTAGCTTCTCCGATCCCTATACTAAAGAAATACAACTGCTTTTGGAGCATATTGAAAGATGAATAACTAGTGCAGATAAGTTATAAGAAATATCTTCATAACGAAGTTTCATCTTACTTTACTACCTTATGGATTATTGATTAAATTTGGTCCTACCTGGTAATGATACATATTCAAACATGACAGTCTATACATTTGTTTAGCCACGACTTATTTAGTACGATATAATATATAGGTAGTACTTTACCACGATTTTAGCCTTAGCCTTTTTAGCCTTTTTTTAAAAAAATTATGTTTTAAAGCTTTGCAATAGGTCTTGCTCAAAAATTTAAGTATCATATACATCACTTATTATGTAACAAGTAATGTTATTCATAAAACAGCTTGGCTTAAACTATGACTTGACTACGGATCAAACATAATCATTTACTACTTATATAACAAGTCTTCATTCCTTTCATCATCCTACATTCTGACGTAAAACTATTTATACCTTCCCACAACCTGTTAAAGTATACCATTATACTACAAAGAACATGTTAAATGTCAGTAGATATCTTTAGAACTGTTTTATTTGAAGAAAGTTCTTTTACCCCGAAAACATTTTAACCAACTCACAAAGCAAGTTTTAATTCTACTGTAGTCCCAGAGAACCATCAAAGAAATACCAAGTGGAAAATTTAATTCATGTATTCAAATTATTTACCTTTATGAATACTAGTTAGTAGCCAGGAAGGTCCTTTGACTTTGAGCATAATTCAATTTTAACCCTGCCTTTCCATAAGTTAAGCTTGACACCTCTTCTGAAGCTAGCTCGTAACGAATATAATTGGATTACGAGAGCGAGTAGAAAGCCTTTGAAATACAGCAGTAGGGCGCCAGAGAAATTTTTGCGATTAAGGCTACCATATTTATTTTATTTTGGAGTGTTGACCCTTAGATTGTGAATAACTTTTGGAAAAGCACAACTCCTAAAGGACTGTGTTGTTTTAAAATTTTAGAGAAACTTGAGTAAACCTGCTCTACAAAACAGTTTTAAATTATTTTTTTTGAAATTTTCGGAAGCATTTGTTTTTTCTGCAATAAAATAAAACTTTTTTAAAGGAAATAAAATTACCATTTTGTTCTGTTATTCCTTTTACTACACCAGGTTTCCTCTCATGAAAGTTGCTTATTCCTTTGTAGTTAGTTTATAATGGATAGCTATACAGAAATTCTCGAAAAATTGTAAGGATTCATATTAATATATCATTATCATAGTATTCATATATCATGAACAAAATTTCGGCCTTTTAAGGGGTCAGTTAAGTCTTAAACCATAGGATAACTCTCATAAACTGGCACATACTAAAATGAGTCCCAAATTTTTAAAAATAAACGTATCAACAAAATTTTTTTGGTAGTGTGAAGTTAACTATATGTACCTTAATTTCAAATCTTCAAATAGCATATAAATTATTAAAATTAATAAAAATTAGTGGAAAAATTATTGACTTTTTTAAAAAAAAATTATTTAAAGTACAATGCTCGTTACGCAGTCTCTAGAGCTCAAAAACAAAGGTAATTATTAAAAAGTGGTGTTAAATTAATCTTAAATACATCCTCTATAAGTTATACATCATTCAATACATATTTAAGATTTTTTTATATTTTTTAAAAAATAAAAAAGTTGAAACTTAAAATTTTAGTAAACTTTTTTACTTTATAAAGGTGAAAAAAAAAATTTGGTTGAATAAATTTTTATAAAATGATGTATAACTTATAGAGGATGTATTTAAGATTAATTTAACACCACATTTTAATAATTACCTTTGTTTTTGAGCTCTAGAGACTGCGTAACGAGCATTGTACTTAAAATAATTTTTTTTTTTAAAAAAGTCAATAATTTTTACACTAATTTTTATTAATTTTAATAATTTATATGCTATTTGAAGATTTGAAATTAAGGTACATATAGTTAACTTCACACTACCAAAAAAATTTTGTTGATATGTTTATTTTTAAAAATTTGGGACTCATTTTAGTATGTGCCAGTTTATGATAGTTATCCTATGGTTTAAGACTTAACTGACCCCTTAATTAAAAATTCATCTATAATTTTAATAACCCTCATATAAAGTGAACTTACTTAGAAAACTTAAAGCAGTCAAAAAGCTTGGTTTTCAAGAAGCACAAAGATTTAAGGCAAAAAAGGCTAGTTATAATTCATAGTTTTGCTACGAAAACCTACCAAATTATGTTTGAGTCTTTTTAATGTCCTTATTTTCTGTTCACCCCCTTTTTTTGGCTTTGTGGTAATAGGGTTTTTTAAGTCTATAATAAAGGATAAATATGAATATCTGAACATTTAAATCTCTTAAAAACATTTGAAAAAAAAAACTAAAAATTTACATATTTTGCTTTAGTCCTATTTGGCAGTAATAGAGACGATGATTTTAAGGATAGTATCTAATTCTTAGTTCTTGAAATTCTATTGATACATTTGGAAGAAATAAAAAAATTAATTAAATGATGAAGATTTAAAAATTAATTAAAATATAAGTATTACTTTAGAAGTCGACCATTACATAAAAATATCTAAGCATTTAAAAAAAAATTGTTTATATTTAAGGGTGATTTCAAAATTACTTTCCATAATATTTCTTTATACAGGTATGAGATTTTTTAGACTTTTGTAAGATTTTCAGACTTTTTTTTGAAATTATATTGAAAATTTCAGACTTTTTACTTTTAAAAAATAAGCTGATGAACTGAAATTTTTTACCGGAAAATTCATTTTTCTAAATTTAAGTTGATGTTCTTTAGTTATGAGGCTCTATTATGTGGTAAATTTTCATATTTATCCAATTAAATATTAACTAATTGTTATTAGTTTTTCCGATTTATTCTCAATTTAAGAGATCAGATGTCGTTCGAGCAGTTTTCAGACTTTTTGCTTTTTTGCCAATCTCATCCCTGTTTATGTAAAATAATATAATGTTATATTATTATGTTATATAAAATAGGATAATTTTTGCTGCAAGGAAAAATGCAATTTTAACTTGTTAATTAGATAAAATGTTTTCCTCTCTAAGTTATAAGGATATTTTATTCATTATAATTAAAATTGTTTCTTATTCCAGACATTTTTGTTTGGAACTTTACTATGAAACTACAATGACTTGAAAAGTAATCTTCTTGTAATTTAAGTATATTTGTATGAGTTTAATTCTTAGCAGTTAGAACACTTCTCTTGATACAAAGGAGAAGTATCATATATTATCAAGGGTTACTCCCACGTTGTATGAAAATTTCGCTTTTTAAAATTTATCTTACGTAATGCAAGTGTAAACAAAGCATCTTAAAATACTTAGAGTGCACATTTATTAAAATTATTTATAGTTCTCGCTCGCGCAACTTTCTCGTTGCATAATATACTATGCAAATTTGATTTACAATGCGAGTCATGTATCAATATGAACTAGGAAGAAAGTTTCATGATAGTTTATTATGGTAGTCTAAAAATGAAAGGGAAGCAGAAACATTTGGAGTATCTCAAATCCTTATCTAGTTTAATAACATTAGTTACTGTGTTATACTATTTGCTAAATAAGAGGACTCTACCAAAACCGATTAAGCTATTAAAATGTGGACTATCTAGTCATATTTATTTAAATAAAAACTTCTTTCAGTCCCTAAAGTTATTAAAACCAATAATTTAAGAAAGTGGAAAATAATATAAGAAAAAATTACGTTGTTATTTTAATCTTGAATTTCTTCAAAAGTGAACAATTTTACTTCGTATATCATATTGCCAGCTTGCTTATTATAAGAGGTATTTGTATAACTAATTAGTCATTTCAAATTAGTTATTAATCAAATTTAGTTTTGACAATTTTTTATTAAATTGACTTTTATCAAATAAGAAGCTATAGAAAGGGACAAAGAGGTTCCTCATACTATTAGAAATAGTTAAAACACACTTCTTATTTTTTTTTCAAGAGATAAATATTTAGAAAAGTTAACAATATTTGAAATTTGGTGCAGCAGATATCATAGAAGTTTTTTTTTCAAAACAACGAACTTGATTTTTGACCTTTTCTGAAATAAACTGTTCAAACGTGTGTTATGAAAACACTTACATCCACGAACCTATCGCAATATTTAAAGTCACAAAAGCCCCAGCTCAAAGAACGCAAAAGCATAATGTTCTGTTTCTCATTCAAAACCTATCTGCGTTCATGATAAGAGGTTCCATTTCACAAAGCAGCACAAACACCAGAGCTGCTCTGCATCCCCATACGGCATATTCTCGCGGTAATAAATGCAAATAGCAGAGCCCGAAAGGAAAACATATCTGGGAGCCCCTGTTTCCATTCACCAGTCCGCAAAAATGGATTTTTGAAACTGTTTACTTTGCAGTGGACGTCCTATGTGTGTGTTTGTCGCAATATAGTATGAGGGACTGAGTACTAGTACTTCTTGCATTCTTTCAAGGAAATATAGAATTTTTTTTTTATCAAGCGTGGTTAGAAAAGGAATTTGAAAGATACATTGAAAACATTGATTGAGGGTTTCAAAATTTGTATGCTTTTAATTTAACTTTTTTTATGCAAAGTTAGTCTGTGCCTACTGTCTGTCTATCACAAGATGAGCCCTCGTTTACATTTCTTACATCCATCCGTTTAGTATTGTTTCTATGGCAACCGCCAGAACCAGGCAACTAGTCCAGAGCTCTTCTTGTGATAGACATCAGACAGTACTATTATAGTCCAGTCAAATTGTACTCAAATAAGGTCATTTTGGGAAAAACTTGGGGTAGAAGATATTTTTCGCTATTTGTATGTATTTTGGGGTGCTGAATCCGAATCTGAGGTTTGCCAACAAAATTTCGTGACGGAACATTGTGAAAATTCGAAAAAATGGCAAAAATTCGCCCCTTTTTTTCGTTTTCTGCCCCTAGAACATTACCTTTGCGCTTCTGAGCTAAACAGTCAATACAAAAAATGAAGAACACTAACCAAGCTACAAAAAAGTCAATTGAAACTTTTCTCGCAGACGCGTAGTTTCGCCGATAGAGCACGTTGAAAAAGGGGCTATTTTCGTTCGATTGGTAGGAAATCCAAAAAATGTCACTCGTATCACCGAAAAGTGGCCTGTTTTGAAACAGGATACTATTAGAACTACTTTAATAGTATTCTTCATCAAATCAACCATCTAAAAACTCCAGTGATGATTAACTAAATGCATTTTCGTTCCGAGATTTCTCTTACGAACGAAAGTTCCATAGGAGATTATAGTATTTCGATAACTATGTTGCTTCTTCGAGATTACATACAAAAGTGTTCTTTTGACTGTTTTATAAGTTTTTGGGGGTGCTGAATTCGAATCTGACGTTTGCCAACAAAATTTCGTGATGGAACATTGTGAAAATTCGAAAAAATGGCAAAAATTCGCCCCTTTTTTTCGTTTTCTGCCCCTAGAACGTAACCTTTGCTCTTCTGAGAAAAACGGTCAATACAAAAATAAAGAACACAAACCAAGCAACAAAAAGGGCAATTGAAACTTTTCTCTCAGATGAAGGGTTTAGACGCTAGAGAACACTTATTTTTGGGACGTTTTTGTTCGATTGGCGGGAAAATCCAAAAAATGTCACTCGTATCACCGAAAAGTGGCCTGTTTTGAATCAGGATACTATTAGAACTACTTAAATAATATTCTGAGTACATGCAATTAATATTCTTCATACACCAATGATAATTAATTAAATGCAAGATTAATTAATGTTGAGCTAAACGACAAAAATTTACGTAGACTTAACGATAAAATACGAGCCATATCAAGAAATGGATATTTTTACAATATGCTCATTGTTAAGGACTTTATCCAAATGATATGTAATGTAAATAATGAAAATAGGTACATAAATTGAATGTTACGTAACTTTTGGAATAACTAATTGTACTTCACGTACCAATTTATGTAACGTAAGTACAGATTATATGAAGCCAACATTTCTAGGAGAAACTGATTAGTATAACACTAATTGAGTTATAACACAACACTACTTACTACAGCATATTAAAGTGTACCTTTAGTTGTTTTAAGTAAAAAAAAACATTCTTAATTGTTTATAGGACCCTGGAAGGTAAGAAAAGTGCATGGATGTAAGTTATTTAATCACTTGGACATAAATTTTCACTTTTAAGCAGATGCTTTTCTAAAACGTTTCTTCAGATAAAACTTTTTTCTGGATTTATTGAAATTAGCGTAAAATAGCTCAACATTAATTAATCGTGTATTTTACTAATTATCATTGGTGTATGAAGAAGATTAATTGCATGTACTTAGCATATTATTAAAGTAGTTCTAATAGTATCCTGTTTCAAAACAGGCAACTTTTCGGTGATGCGAGTGACATTTTTTGGATTTTCCCGCCAATCGAACAAAAACGTCCCAATAATAAGTGTTCTCTAGCGTCTAAACCCTTCATCTGAGAGAAAAGTTTCAATTGCCCTTTTTGTTGCTTGGTTTGTGTTCTTTGTTTTTGTATTGACTGTTTTTCTCAGAAGAGCAAAGGTTACGTTCTAGGGGCAGAAAACGAAAAAAAGGGGCGAATTTTTGCCATTTTTTCGAATTTTCACAATGTTCTGTCACGAAATTTTGTTGGCAAACCTCAGATTCGGATTCAGCACCCCCAAAAACTTATAAAACAGTCAAAAGAACACTTTTGTATGTAATCTCGAAGAAGCAACAGTTATCGAAATACTATAATCTCCTATGGAACTTTCGTTCGTAAGAGAAATCTCGGAACGAAAATGGATTTAGTTAATCCTAATTGGAGTTTTTAGATGGTTGATTTGATGAAGAATATTATTAAAGTAGTTCTAATAGTATCCTGTTTCAAAACAGGCCACTTTTCGGTGATACGAGTGACATTTTTTGGATTTCCTACCAATCGAACGAAAATAGCCCCTTTTTCAACGCGCTCTATTGGCGAAACTACGCGTCTGCGAGAAAAGTTTCAATTGACTTTTTTGTAGCTTGGTTAGTGTTCTTTATTTTTTGTATTTACTGTTTAGCTCAGAAGCGCAAAGGTAATGTTCTAGGGGCAGAAAACGAAAAAAAGGGGCGAATTTTTGCCATTTTTTCGAATTTTCACAATGTTCCGTCACGAAATTTTGTTGGCAAACCTCAGATTTGGATTCAGCACCCCAAAATACGTACAGATAGCGAAAAATATCTTCTACCCCAAATTTTTCCCAAAATAAATACTATTTGACTGGACTATTATGTTTTTTTTATTTATACTGACGAATGTTTTACTACTAACTATTTTTTGGTGTAACATTGTGATCATTTTGTTTTAAATGCATTTATCAAAAACATTTATTTATTAAAGTTATAGCTGTTAAAGTTCTTCAACCATATTAGGACAAAATCATACGACATTTAAGATGCAATTGCTACTTTAAATCAGAATTTTAAAAACCCGTTTGTATCCATTCTTACATTGAATCAGTTTTCATTTTAACATAATGCCTTTGAAAGGTTATCCATTTATGAGTTTGAAAGCTATTGTAAATACTTTCATACTTAGATATTAAAAAATCCTTACAAATTATTATTTTTTATTTTTGCTGGGTTTTTTTAAAAAACACTTTTTGTCACCTTAATGAAATGTTCTTCTTGGAAAGCGTGAAATTTTCATCGTGAAAGAAGGGCACGCGTAAGAATAATTTGAGTTTCCAACACACAAAAAGTTTTCCACGCAAATTCAAATCGAATCTATCAGCAAGCCAAGTGGAACTCGCGAAACTAAATTTTAAATTCCATTCTGTACCTCTCTTAATACGTGTAACAGGCTTTCTCATGCAAATACTTGAGTAGAAATTTTCCATCAACATAACTGCAACCATGTTGATCAATTTAAAAGTTGGAGAGAATTTCCTAACTTCATTTTCTTCTCCCCGCAAAACTAAAATTCCATTTTCCAACCGCCATTTTCATCTGGACCGGAACGACATACGAAATTTAAATTCGAATAACCAGTTACATTCTTAAAATATTGGTTAACATTCTGTGAGAATCGTGAAATATATGTAACTTTCAAAAGAGAATTGCATCACAAAAGATTCATTACTGAAATGGACACTATCGATTATTCTCGAATCGATCTTTTTTTGTTTTTCTTTCGTAGTGAAGGCAATTATGTTGCATATCGTTTGCGTAAAAACTGGAAAGAAATCTGGCAATGTCGTATTTTCTGGCTGACGTTCTTGATTAAGATCTCGAGATAAGAAACTACTATAATTAGAGAAGCAATGATGGAGGGAATTTTCATGATTGAGTTTAAGTTTTTCTAGGCTCTTATAAGTAACGAGCTGAAAACATGAATTAATTTCGGTAGGAAACTATGGAGACTCGAAAATGGATGTTTAATAATATTTTTTATTCTTACTCTATTGCTTCATATTCAATTTTAATCATATAACTTTTATGTACTTACTACTTTCTAATTTAATAACATTTGAAAAATGTTTGTATAGTATGAGCAATCATTTAAGTTCATGTTATTTTCAGTTTCATCGTTTTATTTTCAAGCAAGAAAATAATTTGATTTCGTTTCGTAGTTCCATCCTCTAAATTAAATTTCAACACAGAACATTTTTATTGAATGTTTATACGAAATAAATGTTTGATTTAAAGTTATTGTATAATTGGATTATTTTGAAAAGTATTCCTGTTAAGTAGGACCAGACATAAATGATCGATTTTTTTTTATAAACTATAGTTGTTCATTGAAATATATCATATTTTTTAATCTTTTAGCTAAAGAAAGAGGCTTATACTTAATAAATATAACTTTATGTCGCCTTACCTAACATGATGGATTTAATATTTTTTCTTGGACCCAGGCTCTCTCCTCAACGTGCATTTTTGAGAATTTTTAACCTTATCCTAATTTTCTCCAAGATAACCTTTTAGATTATACACTTACTGACAAGTAATTTTTTATTCATCGTGAATACTGCATGTTTGTTTTATTACTAGAAAAAGGTAGGTAAGAAAACACAAAGCACACATGTCATTACAAAACTTACCTGAAAGTTATACTTTGTAGTTATCTTTCTATCATCAATGAAGTCACGAAAGTATACTAAGGACTTTGATAGCTTTATTTTTAGATAACCAAATTCAGTAAAATCCTTTCTTAGGTTCCTCCAGGTTGAAACTTCGGGAACCAGTGCCTAAAGTGCAATCCCTCATGCAAAGAAAGTAATAGAGTATCAACAATATTGTCACTTCCTTATGAAGAAATGCATAACACATTCGTTTCCAACATCATGGAATACTACTACATTCAAAACTACAACACTAGCTGCATTTCTAGATCCATAAAGCTCCTACAAACAAGTCCATCATGCGAATTCCGGAACCTTTTTCGCACTAACCATTCCAAGAAATGGAATTCCTCCCATGGCAAGAGTAAGATACCCAGGTACACCAACCCAAAGTGCCCGGACTCGTAAAAATTCGCCGTAAACCGGAATAATTTCTCGTAAAACAATGCTCTGATCCTCCATGAGTACCTGGGTCGGTTTCATCACCCCAGAACGAGGCTGGAAGGGAGGTCATTAGGGGACGGGGATCCCTGTTTACTGTTCCGCAGAGAAGGTGGAATTTCTCTGGGATATGAGAGAAAGAGGGATGTTTTGCGGAGAAAGTACTTAGAGAGTGATGCTAGGTTTTGAAGAGTGATGTAAAGAGTTCTTTGGGGTTCAGTTCAGGGAAGATGGCTTTGTCTTGGCTTAAAACTTTAGCGAAACTATTGTTTGTGTTACCGTAACTTCCGTAGAATTCGCTTATAACGAACACACAGGGACCAACAATAACGCCTGAGTTCACCACTAACCTATAACCTAAAGTTAACCTGGAATCAAAACTTCGAATTGATATTTGAAAAAGGGAAACACGTTTTAACACTAGAACCGCCGGACTTTGCTACCTACCTAGAACCACCAAAGGGGACAAAAATGTCCCCATGCTGCTTAGGCCGGGTCGAAAAAGACGAAAGTCAAAAATTCGAAATGTAATAGTGCGGAAAAGTTGTAACACATTAGTACAAGTATAATGCAACAAAACTTTTTGAAATCGGGCAACGTTTGCCGTTGTGCAACGCGGTCAAAGTTTTGATGTTTTGGTCATTTTGGGGAAATTAGCCGAAAATCCTAGATAACGTTCTCAAATATTCTCCTCAATTTTTTCATGGTTGTGTACCTTCATTATCAATAGTATGTGACTAGTTTAATTTCTTTGTGTCCGAATATTTAAAATAAATAAATCTTGAAAGTTTTAAAATTTACGTAAAGTTGTTTTTCCTGCATTCTAAAAAATTAAAAATACAAATGTTTGTAAATTTTTAATTTTATTACAACTAAACATATCTTAATAAATGTGTCTGTAAATTTTTAAGTTGAAATTCTAATATTATCCAATGGAAAAAATTCATCTTTGGAAATTAGCGCAATTTCTAAGTATCTCAATTATGTACCAATTTATGTATCGGAAGTTAACAAAAAGCCCTCAAATTGTATATCTTAGAAAATAAAAAGAACAAACAGGTTTTTACAAACATTTAAGAATTAATGATCTTCTAAATTTCTACTGTTAATTTTTCGTTAGCGCAATGAAAAGCATGCACTCAAAGGATAGCATTTCTTCTCGCGATTTAGACGTGTTTTTAAGGGAAACCTTGTGAAATTTTGAATATTGGGTAGACAAATGAATGTCTGGTTAAAGTTTGGGAAGAGTTTTCCATAAATAACCACACAGAGACATGATAAAATGTAGATATACTTTTAGTAGATGAATCGGTAAGCCACCTCCAAAGCAAAACAATGAAACGTCATAACATCACATTTTTTAAGTAGATCAAAGAGGAAATATCTTTGAATATTTCATTGCATTCAATAAGGGAACAACGTCTAACAAGCTGAGGGGAAGAGATATGGGCATGCCTGGTGCCTGAAAGAATAGTTTTGCTGTAGGGGACAAAAATGTCCCCTTTGGCGGTTCTAGTATAATCCGCATTTTTCTTCTAAAATTTGCAACCGATCGGGAATTTTTTTCCGTGTTAAGTAGAGGGCGTAGAATAAATAAAAGTCACCGAGTTTCAGAGTGATCTGACAAAAAATATAGAATTAGCAAAACTTTGAATTTGCGAGGGGACAAAAAAGGGCCCTTTGGCGGTTCTAGTGTTAA
Organism: Tetragnatha montana; assembly: GCA_963680715.1. Lineage (NCBI taxonomy): Eukaryota > Metazoa > Arthropoda > Arachnida > Araneae > Tetragnathidae > Tetragnatha > Tetragnatha montana. The sequence goes on along the minus strand of OY796677.1, from coordinate 60,233,692 downwards.
GCCAACCAGAGTTGTCGAAAAAGCTTGATTTCAGGTTAACCTTAGGTCAAGTTAGTGGTGAATACAGCCGTAAACCTGAGTTAAGTTTCAGTACTAGTTAGAACTGAGTTTTAGAGGAACCACGGTGTTGGATACAGGTTTGTAAATTACTTAACATTTAAAGAACTGATATTATAGGATTTTCAGATGTTGTTACACTTTATTAATAGATTCCAAATACTCTCAATCCAGTTCATATTTTTCATAAGGAGGTGAGGGAATATTTTTTATTAATCAAGTCTCAAGAAAAGATAATCTACAAGAATTCAAGAAAAGTTTCTAAATGAGATTATTTACAAGAATGAAAACATTATGTAATAATTCATTTGAAACGGTTCAGACAATCAGTGATCTCGCTTACAAATTTAAGACGATAGTAAATTTTTGATGGATATCTTGTATTTTCGTATAAATAACACACTGAACTATACATCAGATAATGATTTCACATTTATATCATCAAAGCTTTTGAAATTCTCAAGTAAACCTTTAAATAAACAAAGAGAAATAAGACTGAGAGCTTATAAAGGAAAATTTTGAATCGATTTTAAATGGCAATGAAGTGTTTATTCATCAAAACCATTTGCATCTGATGCTTTTCAAGTATCTTACAAAAAGTATAGGTATAAGGATAACTTTATTCCTAAGTTGTTAAGAGTACAAATAGAGATGAAGAATCTTAAAAGGTTTGAAGAATTTAATATTAATATCAAAAATTACGTTTTTAAAACTTTTCGATTCTTTCAAACACTGAATGATAACGTTGTATTATTCATTTCATGATTAAAAGCAAATACTCAAAGCGTTCTAATAGCTTTTCATCTTAAATGCACTTTCTAAATAAAAGAACATTTGTTTTGTAAGCGAATTTAAGACGAAAATATCTACGTATTCAGGTTTCAAGCAATTAATTAATACACTCTTTAAAAGAAATCACTTTTTACTTCTGAACTTTATTAAACATTCAAATTTGTGGATTTTTTAAAAGAGCATAACAATATTTTAAGATCTAAGGAACTTGGAAACTAATAACAAAACAAATTTTTAAAAAGATGGAGTTTGGTAACCACTTCAGGATTTACATATTAGTGCTCTTTATAGGGTTTGAATTTGATAAAATCAGGTTTTCATAAATAAAAGTCCAGTTTTGAGTTTGTGTATTATTACAAAAAACCTCTCTAAACCCTCCAATTTATTTTTCAAGCATATATGTTCCCTATCTACTATACTTTCCATAAAAATCGAGGTATCTTCTTCTCTACTGGCAAACTATGGATACTCACAGGCATTAAAATCATTTATAATTATTTACTCAAAAAATATCACTCTGGAAAATATAATGTTAATTAGAAAAGTTTTGGCAAAACAAGGATTAAAAAGATATTTTTCTGTTATGATTGGAAAAGGTATAATCCGTTCATTAGGGTATAAAAATTAAATCAGATTTCGATGGGTTATTTTTATTTTATGACTCCCCAATTTCAAGCCAAAGTGCTCTGGTAGAAAATGTTGGTAGTAGTTACTAATGATTTTAATTACATTGTTTAAAAAGCACTTCATATCCTACTAGAACAGTGTGTCCTTTTATTTTCTGGTCTTTATGGTTAAGATCAAAAAAGGTTTTAAATGTAGTAATCAAGTATGTCTGTAAAGGATTCAATTTAAGGCAAAATATTTTGTAGAATTGGTACTGATTTAGAGGAAAAGTATAATGAAGTTATGAAACTTCGAGAGCCACTATTGGCGAGATGCGAGACACGGGAAGTTACCAATTCGAACGTTCCGCGACTCAAAAGTGTAGGTGAAATTTGAAAAGTGAAAGGTGAAATTTGCTTCAGTCAGTATTTATACCCCATTTAAATTATCTGACTTTTTAGTGGTGACTAATTTCCCCACACTTTGTAAAGAAACTCAAATCATTCCATTCATATTCTTCATTCTCTAATTAACAAGATCTTTTGATCTGTGTTTTATTTACAATGAATATTTAAATCGAGAACATTTAAATTAAACAATGGAAAGACAGTCGATATGAATCTTTTAATGAAACTCATTATTTTAAGATCAAAGAAAAAAATATTGTTTCTTAAAACGGAAGACAATCTTTCTAGTCTAAATGTATCTTAATGATGCATGTGTGTGTTTCGAAGCCTTTATATTTCATTTCCTTTGGGAAATTTCCGCTAGTTTGTTATTTCTTTTTGTATGATTTCGTGTTTGACAAAATTTGTAACAACCCGGGTTCGGTTTTTTAACTATCTATTTAATCACGCGAAGTTTGCTTATGATGGATGAAGATTTCGTTTGTTGGAAAGTTGGAAAGGATTTATTTCCTCAACGAAATGTTTCAATTTTATTTCTTAACTAATGAAGTGGACGAAGTGATGGATTTCACGTGTGATGTTTGTTAACTTTGGTTAAAAGGTAAGAAAAAAACTATTATTTTCTTCATATTTCAAAATTAGGATAGTTAGACGTTTATTGCATACTAAAGCCAATTCTCAAAAATCATTAGATAGGTGTTTGTGTAGATTTGTGTGGGGTTTGGCAACCATTTGTAGATTTAAGAGTTTACTTTACACAACAAGATCTTAGATTAGTAAAAAAGCAGACCTAGAGTTCAGCACCTACTTTATAAAATTCCCTACAGATGGTTCTAGTTGTTAAAAGAAAAATGAATTTAATCACCAGTAAATTGTACTAAAAAAATAGTATCTGTTTACCATATTTTAAGTAATCACAACCTTGCTATAGTCTGTCTGTCCTCGCTTGGCACAAGTGGCAAACCTAAAATCCGTACCCACAGCAGAAAAAACAGTGGTGAAAAAGCCATAAAGATGGTTATCTCACTTCTATTAGATACCCGATACCCTGCACTCGCCACTGCTTTTCCTGCCGTGGGTAGTGATTTTAGGTTTGCCACGCGTGCCAAGCGAGGACAGACAGACTATAAGCAGTTCGTTTTATTCATTACAGCTGAAAAGCTGTAAATCTTAAAATTATGATTATAGTCGGTGGGATGAAAGGTTAAATGAATACACTAAGGATAAGGAATTTATCAGTTGATTTTTATAAGTTTTATTGCCATATTCACAGCCATCAGCGTCGGTGTTAAATTCTTGGTCAAAGAAGGATTCCACCAATCAGAGTCAGCGAAAAGCTAATTTTTTTTTCTTTAGCTCCTGGTTAACACTGACGCTGATGGCTGTGAATATAGCTGTTAATGTGCTTGCGCATGGTGAATTTTGAGGCTCAAGAAAAATCAGCAATTATAGAACATTAAATTTTATAAATAATAAGAACAGTTAAAATCCCTATTTCCATTTTACCTCACCCAACCCTAGGATACAGATTTCTTTCGTTCAAAAGAGCTAAAGTTTAATTCATAAATTTGCATGAAACCTTTGGGAATCGACTTAAATATTGCAACTTTCATTAGTCTAAAAGCTTCCTTAGAAATCAGATTACTGATCTAAATCATGATTACGAAGTTCTAGAATGTTCTAATTAACAACGCTTTGTTTCCTGATGTAACTCTGGTGAGTGAGGGGATGATTTAACAAAACCGGTCCTTGAGAAAAGTTCGAGCTAGAGCTTTATTGAACTTATGATAAAGCATCGCTTTTCTTAGCGACTGTAGTAAATATTTAATTACAGAACAAGAATAATTCAGAAAACATTATCATTTGGATTCTATTCCATCCAAACTTCACATATTTCTGTTTTTACTTTGTGTTATATCTCGATTTGTTTAGATGAGAAAATGAGACCTTCCTCCTTCTTATTTTAAAAAGATATTAAGTTATATTTTCAAGACTTAGATCTTCTAAACTTTAGATTTCATGCCAAAAAATTCCAGTTTCCGTTGTTTAATTATTTGCTTGGTTCAAATAGGATATATCAATATATCAATATTTCTGCAATATGATATTTTATGAAACCATTGCAATGAGTAACCAAATGTGGCCGATAAATAATACTATTGAGTTAAAAAAAATTATTCTTTACTCACAAAATTATTTTTTTTTAATCTAGACTTTATATTCTTATCAATTGACTGAATTTAATCAAAAAAACGGGTAAATTTAACATTAAGTATTACTTATCTGGATAATTGATTTGATAGTTTTAATACACATTTTTACATTTTAGACTTTGGTGACGGTCCAAAACCAAAGCAAAATTTTAGGTAAAGTGCCACCTGGGATGGGGGAACTGCACTAAATTTTTCGTATCAAAAAAAATTCCAATACCTTCAAAATGCCCTCTTTAAAATTTTAAATCTTTTTACCAATAGTTTTGTCTGTAGAGAATTTTAAAGTAGGGTCGTTATTTTATGACCACCGTGTACAACATAAAAACTAGATATAATTAGATAAAGTTGAACTGATACTCATTCTTCAATTAATATGAATGGGATTTATGAAATATAATCTAAATGAATGGGAACTATGAATGAACGCATAAGTGTGATAAGTTTCTTATTATTTATTCGAGAACAGTTACAATTTAGATCGAAAATGTCTTTCAAAAGAATCTTAATCAAACGTCCAATTAAAATTTCTTACTGAAAACTAAAGTTGGCTATAAAATCTCATTTTCATACATTAAAAATTTATTCTAATATCGATGGATAATTAAAAAGCTTTTTTTTATTTCCTTTATGTACTTGGTTTTTAAGGGAGGTTATCATCAAATGCCATTTAAATTTCGAAATTAGCTCAAAGAAATGGGTTTTTAATAAGACAATTACTTTAAGAGCTTGATTAAATATTCATATTCAAATCTTTTGTTCCTTAGAAAAGTTCAATTTCAATTATAATACATTTAGTATATGATTTACATTTCTACAATACAAGCAGTCTATAATACTTCACTTCAAAGATAACTAATATGTCGTAGTTGTTTGAACTTTACATTATCAAAAGAATATGATGCTTTGTTATGAGTCTTTGTTAAGGTCTTAATTGGTTAAAGGAGTGTTAAGTTGTTACTGGATGCATAACAAACTTTAATTATCTTGGATTATTTCAAATGTATAGCCTGTGGCCTTATCTTTTAATCACAATTACCATATTTCATTTTGTTTCTCATGCAAGGACGCATCAGGGAGATGTACACCATTTTCTATATTTTATTAAGGATTCCTTCTCTAATTAAATTTAATATTCTTATTTCCAAAGGAAAAGGTAACAATACAAGTTTATGATCTTCTTCGAATAAAAAAAAATTGCGTTTTACCCTTTTCTTTTGAAATTTCAAAAGTAAAAATGCTGTAAAAACGTTTGGGATACTCAGCTCTTCCAAAATAATAATCGCAGATTCACTATTGTTTTCATGTGTTTATTTTACAGTAGTAACACTTGGATAAACGAGAATCACGACAAAGGCATTTTTCTCCAAAAATATGTTTGAGATATTGTACTGCCATCTAGGGACAAATAATTCAAAATAAAATGAATAATTTAATATAAATGTATTAATTAAAAGAATACCTGTCTTTCTGTAAAACCCATAATGAAACTAATGTAAATATTTCGCTAACATTTTATATACATGATACTTTTTTTAACTTTTAGAAAGTGCTTTTAAAGAGAAATCTCCAGTTTACAATAGTTAATTTTTAAGAATTCCTTTAGATATTAGAAGGTTGAAAATTTTATCTATTATACTTTGTTAGGTTTTAAATTAAATAAAACGAATGATCGGAAAATTTTAAAATTATTTAAATTTAATTATTGTATTTTCATGATTACAATTTAAATTGGAAAAAACTTATTGAATAATCCAATTACCTTCAATTTATAGTAATCACTTATCATAATCTTACTTAATATAATACTCATGCCTCAAAAGCATTCAACATTGTTAAGGGTTCAATCTTGAGTTTTTCACAAACTCGCTTTTTTTAAAAGGGGGTGTTACTAATAATGCAGTTAGAACATTGCCAAATTAAAACATAATAATAAATAAGAAAAAGAAATTAATAGCAACAGGGGTCAATCGGTCAATCTATTCTATAAAAATACTTGTGTAATTTTTTTGTTCAAATTCCATCAAAAGAGCATAATAAGATGGTTAAAATATTGTAAGCTTTTTTTCCTTTCACTTAATTATCAATTTGTAAAAAAATCAATAGCTTCTAAATGTTAAATACTGTCAAGGGGGAATTTTTTTTTCCGCGAAATAAAGTTTTTTTATGCATAATGATGTTTGTCACATCGAGATGTACTATATTGTAAATGTAAAACAAATTTAATTTTTTTGTTTTATATTATTTTATAATGAGTGGAGTGGGGACGATATACTGTCAAAGATAAGCTAACACTGGGCAATGTCATCAACATTGTAGTCATTTTGACAAATAAGGCCAATTTTTCAAAACGAACTGCTGAAATCGATCTACTTTTCATCGTATATTGCCAAAACATTTCCATAAATTTCCAAAGACTAACATTTAACATCAAAGCTCCCACAACCTTTGATCAAAGAACACCCAACAATAGAACAAACTCATCAACAACAACAAAAAAATTCGATCCTCAACTCTGATTTTCTCCCTGCATATGAATAAAAAAAAAACTCCGGACGCAAAATCCTTTCGAAACCATGCGTTTGTCTCTCAACACTTCGCACAATTCCAAACAAAACAACACTTGGATGCACTAGTCCCGATGCACTAGTCCCTTCATGCATATTTCATGCATCTCTGCCGCCTCCCACCTTTCTCCTTTTTCCAGCTTTTTGATCTCGTATGATAATCAATTTATCACGTCAGGAGGGAGCCATTTCTGTTCTTCTTGTTGCCCCAAATGGAAGGGATGTCTTGCGTCCCTTGAGTTTAGAATATTCTTTTATCCCGTTCTTTGGAATTCTGGACGTCTTTGTTTCATGGTCAACTTATAGTATGGGTTCTTTTTATACTTTTAAGCTTTTTATAGTCTTTAACGCAGTGGTTCCCAACCGGTGGTCCGTGAGATTCTTGAAAGTGGTCCGTGGAGGGGCCCGGCGAAGCACAAAAAAAATTCCAATAAATGCAAATTTGAGCCAATTGAACAAGAAATGATTGAATTATATCCGTGACGAGATGACTTTCGGCTGAGTAGTTTGTGAGGATAATAGTCACCACTAAATTGTTGCAATAATTGGATGAATATTTAAAGTGAAATCGAGAGTTATGAAATAAACCTCAGCTTCATATTTGAAGGCCCCAAAGAATTAATATAATTATTTGTAATAACAAAATTATTATTTCTTGTGAGATACAATTAATTATTTTTAAATAGATATTATAATTCAGAGCATCATATAAATTTCCATGCTTAATTAGGGAAAATAAACATTCATCTTGCAATTTTGTTTGGGTGTAGGATTTTAAGCTATAAAGGGGTGGTCCGTGAAGGTTCCAATTTTAAACTCAGTGGTCCGCTAAATTCTCTGAGTTGGGAAACACTGCTTTAACGAATATTTTTACTGCTGGCGAATACTTGAGTGACACAAAAGAAGCCTATTTAAATTCTACCATATATATATATATATATATATATATATATATATATATATATATATATATATATATATATATATATATATATATATATATATATATATATATATATATGTTCCGTATTATCTTTTTGAAGGACTGGAAAATCACAGTTCTACTTTACTCGTATGAATTCTAAATACCTACAAAACTGATTGGTTCAGCAACCAGAAGATTTTCAATTTGAACAATTTCAAATTGTCGTTAAAAAAACAACTTCTCGCTGGAATCTAAAATCGAAATTTGAGCTTTCGGGTTTTTTTTTCATTTCACTCTAACACCCCTATATTTCTTATAAAATTGTCTACATAAAACTATCTTATTTATTTATTTATTATATTTATATAGTTTATAGAAAACTTATATGGCTATAACGCTGTTTTTGGAGTTACATATGTCCCACTTTGTGAACCACTTAGATAATAAACCATATAGTAGTATAAGAAAAGAAGTAATAATGTATTGGGAGTTTAAGAATGCCCCGTTCTGCCCATTTGATTTGGGCTCTCGGGGGGTGGCCATAGTGCCACAGACAGTTTTTAATCTAACAATATATGAAATCTTAAAGTTCCATTTAAGTAAAGATTTGTCAAATTTTGTAGCCTAGTGTCTGTCATGTATTTTCATTAAACTATTCTACTCAAAACATTTTCCTTCCTTTGAAGTTTGTAAGTAATCCGGATCTATAAACATAGCGATACCGACTGAATTTTAAAGTACTGCATCGGTTTGAACATCAATTTACCTTTCACCTATTCAAACCTCTCAACTACATACATAATCAAACTATTAGAAACAGCTCCAACGATTTAAAATCAATACACACCCAACCATCCCATACTACAGGCTCTCATCCGATACGAAGGTAGTCACGTATGTTCACACAACTTTCAATTGGTCCATTCAAACTGCCTATTAACCAATAACAAACGCCGATAGTTAAGCCCCTCCTGAATTCAATTGTCGGCATCTCCAGTCAATATCCACGTAGCCGATGACCTCATCAAATTAACCTGGCCTCTTTTCAGCTGGGACTACCTAGATGACGTCATCTGGTACCAACTAATCGGAACGTCATTAGCCGGTTCTTGTATTCCCGCCTTCAATTAGGAAGGGGACTACAAAACGTGATAGAAGCCTAATCGGGCACTTAAGAGGGGCTGAATGAATGAAGGAATAACAGTGGGGGCCCTCGTGGGAAACAAGGGGGTGAGGGAGTTTGAAAGTATTGGATGCATAATTGAAGTACAGGGTTCAAGAGCTTAATTTGGGCTCTATTGGTGTAAAATCAATTTTAATGGAATTATCTGAAAGAGCCTTGGAGCATATTTTCCTGGTGCGCCTTTCTTTTGAAGAGTAAAATAATTAGTTGATGATGTAGTATCGAAGGTTCCTTTTTACATAGGTTTGTTTTTTGTTTAGTTTGAAGTTTATTCTAAAGTAATTAAAACAGCGTTGTTTCGTACAAAGATCGAAAGAATTATTATTATGGGTGTAGTGAGGACAATTTTGAGCTATGATTTCAATTCAGGTATTAGGTTGACTTGATTGGTTTATGTTATTATTCCTTAAAAAGTGAACTTTTTGTGACCAAACACACAAATTGATCTTTTATAAAACTTTTAGACTTGTATAGTGCTGTCCTTTAAAAACAACCCACTGTTTCATATTTTCTTCATTAAAAGCTTAATAAAAAGGATAATTAAATCGAACAAGAAACTGTACTAGCGGCTCGTCCTCCCTAACATTTTAGTGCTAAGCATTTTTAATTCCAACTATCCATTACAAATTGGCAGCCAATTAAGTAAGAATTTGAAAAAAACCCACTTTTTCTTAGAAGGACTCTAATTTTCCGACTGAGCTAAAACTTTAATATTTTATTCTCATAGTAATGGGATAACATAAAAACGCGCGAAAAATGCTCTAAAGTCTTTGTAGCATGCATTTTTACAAAATCTGTAAATCTAAAGCACATTTTTGCCAAAAATCTACATTATCTCAGCTTGTTTAAAAAATAAGTAAATAAACCGTTCTTTGACCAGTTTTTACTCCCCTGACACTCTAAAGAGCATAGAAAGACAAGGTATATGAGATGGTAAAATTATTTTAATTATTTAATTAAAAAATCTCAATGGGTTGTTTTTAGGGTACAATTTGGAGTGGGTTGTTTTTAATGGACAGCACTTATATCCTGCTATGTGAATTTAACAAAGTTTTTCATAAATATTAAAGTGTCTAGAATTGCATTGTAAATAAAAAAGAATCTTCTGTTGAAAGCTGCCCCAACTGGTAGGATAGCGTTTTAGAAACTTGTGACAATGGTGACCGAAAATTTTGATTTTGATGGGAGATTTGTGTGGTAGTAATAGTAGGTTACGGCTTACTAGAAACTATACAGGGTAGCCAAGTTTTGAACAGTGAAAACCATTTGACAACTTTTTCCGCTAGGATTGCCGTTAGTCCTACCTATACCGCCCAACCAATAGGATAACACACTGCCAAATAAGGAAAAATAAAGGCGTGTTTTCATGACGTAACTTCTGACTGCTGGCGATTGTCAGCCTATCTTGGCAAACTTTGTTACCGTGGCAACCTATTACATCTGGGTAACAAGAAGTACTCTTTGTTTAGTAGATCCTGTTCCACTTTCTCGCCAAAGAGATATTTTCGAGCCATTAAGCCTGCCTTCAACTCTGTGGATATGCTTTGCCAGTTGTCAGCTATCGCCATCTACATTTTTAATGATTTCCGTATCTCGGCTATCCTGATTAGTATCTAGAATGTCGTGTGAGTAGGTAATATAATTCACCGATATCTTCACTGTTTTGAAAATACAAGCTGATGTTAAAAAGAAAGAAGTTAAAAATGACGCAGACCCTGATCAAAACTCACCAGTAGAAGAGAAAATATTTTAAAAAATATTTTAAAGTTATATAACAGTAAAAATTTATTTCCCTAAATTGTAGTAAGGTAAATGTGGGTATAGTGGACACTGTCTCAATAGTGGCCACCTAGTTGATTAATTTTAAATAATAAGAGTTAGAGGCATCAAATAGCGTTAAAATTCATAGGCATAGTAGATTATGCTACCAGGTAATAAGTTAAACAACCACCGATACCACAGATCAGCATGGGAAGGATATTTAAGTCTTTGAAAATAACACCATCGGCCTAGTGACTGAAATTTGATTTTGCTTAACAAATCGCGTTAGGAAACGGTTAAGTCGGAACTGATTTTTTTGTACTTATTACGGTTTAATTGACTTTTAAAATCATTTTAAGATAAAGTAGAGTGTAAACAATCATATTGAAGAAAATTTATTTGAAAATTTTGACTTTACGAGGATTTAGGGGGGTGGCCACTTTACCAGCACAGAATCTTAGATTTTCCAATAGTGGTCACTGCAATGGCTTCTAAAAGAAATATAAGTCATTTTTAATTTGAATCAGATTTTCTTCTTAAACTGTTGATTATGCTTTAAAACGGGTGTTGTACGAATTAGGTTTGATTCTGGCTTCGGGAATCTACATTTCAAAATGCCTCTCAAATCAGCTACAACGTTGGCTATGGGCCGGAAACCATCAAGTCTCTTATTTTAAGTCAAATAAACTAATTTTATTTTGATCTAAAATATGTTTCGCTATAAAGGATGATTTTTTTAGAACTAAACGACCATACCTACTCAATTTCATGCATAAACCCCCTCATATTGGCAGAAAAAGAGAGGTGTCCACTTTTGATGCAAAAGGTGTCCTCCATAGAAACATCAGATACATCGATGTGGCCACTATAGAAGCAATTCGGAGTACTTTTAAAAAATTGATTAAAAATACTTTCCCCGATCCAATTATAGTTTTAATTGGTAAAATCGAAAGAAGAAGATCCAGTTAATCTAAAAATAGGATGGTAACCGTTTCCAAGCAAATAGATTGATACTTATAGAGAATATAAGTGAAAATTTTCCTTAATGTGTCCACTATACCCACATTTACCTTAGTACTTCGTATTAATTTTCATCAAGTGTTTCTGCGAGTAAACTTTGGCAGAAGGCATAAAAATGTCAGAAGTACAGTTGGGGAAATAAAAAACGACTCAGTTGAGATTTCTGACGAACCACTTGGGTTAGGAAGACAAATAAGGAGTCATTTTTCATGTCATGAAGTATTCTTTAAATGGAAAAAATTTCGAGTCCTTAGGGGGTCGTATTCATATTAAACGAAACACTAACTTTTGTTTTTCCTATGGGGACCCCCAATTATTATGCGTTTTTCTGAAAGAGCATCCCCATAAACCCCCAAATACCAAGTTTCATTCACATCGTGCGGTAAATTAAGCTTTTACGTTTTGGGGGTCGTCTCCAGAGTGAGAAGGATTAATTTTCTGTAAACTATTTCCTTAAAACGGTGGGATAGTAAGACATTTACTCACCACTTTAATGTTTATTGAAAAGTTTATAAGTAATTTATTGAAATTTAAGTATCAAATTTGCCTTTTAATGTAAGTGATGGTGATTAAAATAAGGCGAAGAAAAAAGCATTCGCCGGTATGCATTTGGCAGCGGTATACGGTCCCTTAAAGAGTGGGAATTTAGTTTAATTCGGTTTTTTCCAAAACTCTTAATTGAAATCGACTGAAATTTTGGTTTTCCACATAAAATTACTACCAGAATCGATTACCATAAAAATATTAAAAGATTTTAAAATTTAATTTTTTGGTCAAAATTAGATATTAATTTTCTATCTATTAACCATTAAATATCGCTACAAAAGCATAATTATTTTGTTTGCGGACACAAATTTGATCTTAATTCAAAGTTTCATATTTTTACTCCGAAAACATTTTGACAAATTTCACATTGAATGGTTGACATTTTAAAAATATATTATGCTTCTATTTGGATACTTACATGGATTAAACTTGGTATTTGGGGGTTTATGGGGATGTTCCTTCAGAAAAACGCATAATAATTGGGGGTCCCCATAGGAAAAACAAAAGTTAGTGTTTCGTTTAATATGAAGACGACCCCCTAAGGACTCGAAATTTTTTCCATATAAAGAACACTTCATGACATGAAAAATGACACCTTATTTGTCTTCCTAACCCAAGTGGTTCGTCAGAAAACTCAACTGAGTCGTTTTTTATTTCCCCAACTGTACAATGACGCGCAGACTTTCACAAAACGTTTTTTTTATGGTTTATAAATTACTGCCACCTCTAAAATTGAGTGTAAAAATTCGTTTCGATAACATTCGCAACATTATTGAATAAAGACGTCAAAAGTTTTTCTCCTGGGGATTTATAAAAAAAATCACACAATAACAAGATGGACGAGATTAAAAAAAGTTTGTTCTTATAGTCTTTGATTGTTAATGGTTACCACACACGTTGAATCAATACTTAGCTATTCCTAGGTTTTGGATAGGAGAATCACAGGCGAAAAGGAACAAAATTCATTCTAATCTATAGATTCTCTCCTTATATAGTTGAGTTGAGTCAAAAAAAGGACATGAACATTAAAAAAATGACCCACAATCACATTCGATTTATCTGTGAAGTTCTATCGAAGTCACGATCCCTTGCATCGAAGAAACAAACAAAAAAAAAAGAACAAAATAGCACAGAATTGTTCACGTATAATGACAGACAGTACGGCTTTACGGACACGTATGTATCGAAAAGCAGTGATGTTAGCTCTGGGTTGATAGCTGGTGCAGAAATTTCCATGATAGCAGAGGAAATGCTTATTGGGGAAATTGTATTACGGATCGGTAGTAAGGCTATCACATATATTTCAGGTGATTGCGTTGCACGTATTGATTTTCTTTGTGGGAAACAGGAAGACGTAAAAGAAAAGAGGATTCTCAGTTTGTTGCTTCGGTTTCTGGTTGGGTGTACGAACAAAAAAAAAGTCAATAAAAGCGTTCTCATTTTGTTTTATATTTGTTTGATAGAAACTTTAATAATGGTGTTGTATTGGGGATTATACTTCCTCTATCGTCATGGGTTTCATATTCATAAAATATTGGGTTTTTTTTTTTTCGTTTTGAAATTAACATCCGAAAATTTATATTGATTACTCGTATTTGAGGGAAAAATAAGATAAAATTGACAGCTAAGTCAAGGAAATATTTGTTGTTATTTTTAAAAGGAATCATATTCTAGGTTTTAGCTTTTTGATAGTTTGGTAAAAAAAATGTGTTAATTTTATTTTAACACGATTTCAACCATTTCCCTCTAGTTTCAATTTTTGTTGAATATTTTAAGTAATACTTATTTATTTTAAATTTGATTTTATATTAAACTTGTAACAGTGATATCCACTCACCTTTGTGCATTTCCATATTAATTGCTTCCAGTAACTGTGACTGTGAGTGCGGAGGAAGAAAAACATTAGCATTCGTGAAGGGGAATCCCCAGTTAGGGAGAGAGGTAAACGATGACTTACTGTATTCCTAAAATTGGTGGAACTAATAAAATATTTTTCAAACGTTATTATAAAGTTACTGTAAATTAAAAGGAAATAAAAATCCGACTAAGCAAGCAATTATGTGGATTTGCTTTTAACAGTAATTCTATTTTCAATGCTACAAAAACTATAACATTACATAGAAATTAATTCCGAAATGCATTGAAATAATATTGCATATTAATGCAGCTAAAACGTTTTGAAGTATTATAAAAGTGTTAAAAAATTCATTCTATTCTTTAATTTTTGTTTATTCTATATTTTGGTCTCTAAATAAAAACAACTGAAGAAAAGTATTTAAAGTCAATTACATTAATTTTCAATTTTTATGTATTCTTCTTTATTTCAGTCAGTAGGGAAATATAGCCTTAATAAAGAGAAGAACCAAAATCCACACAGTCTAAAAAAATCCCATGTCTAAGAAATTTTTTTAAGGCGGTATTTTGGTGCCATGTATAAAATCTACATATTACAATATAAAGTTATATCATTCTGAATGGGATCGACGTGATAGATCCAAGCAAACACATTAAAACTTTTCTCACTCTTTTATCTCCATTGGAGAACAGTAAAACGGATGGTTAAATTCCGTGACGAGAACTTTTTTTTCACTCCAGAATGAATTCGGAATCTTATCCGATTCGATGTTCGAATCGGGCACTCGGGACATTATGCCCCGTTCCGTTCATTTATCGTTTGCGCATAAAAAGAATACCAATGGGCCATTTTCAATTCGTGTGATATCTGGATTCAAGATTCCAGAACGGATTGGTCGGGTACAAATTTGAATTGGAAGTAGATAGAATAGCCGTTAAAATATAAGGTTGAGCAACAAATCACTGGGAATACACATATTTGAATGGATTTTCATGAATACGGGAACAGTCTTGAAGTAGAATCCCTTTAAAATTTGTTTTACCCGGCTAATGTCTTTGGAAGAAATTTGCATGTTGGATGGATATTATTCGAATGGTTTTTTTCCTTTCCCTGATGAATAGGTTATTGTTATCGTGCTCTTTATATGCGTTAGACACGTATCCGCTTTATTGTACGGAATGTTCACCTGTCGTAAAGAGGTGAGGTGAGGAGACTTGTGAGCCCAAAATAATAGATTAGAAATAGAATAGGTTTCATAGAACAAAATAGCTCATAGGCTATATTAATATTATGCTAGACTATTTGAATTACACGGCTCTTTCTTTATCTTTCAAAAATGTTTCTTAGTGCTTTTGAAACAAAACAAAAATTTCACCTAGTTTTTCCACACATTTTCAGTTATACTATTGGTTCTAAAACTCGAGAAGGTATGAGAAATTATAAATTCAATGGCATTTATCAATGTGTATTTATCTCTTTGGCCTGATATACGAGGTCATTTAGCCCCTTATCGAGCCTTATTTATAATGGCCGTGTGCACATCGCATTACCCATATCTTTCACACTGTAGTTACACCAATGTGAGTTTTTAATTTTTTGACATTATTTATAGACACTAATTCTATGAATTTTAAAAGATAATATATAAGTATAATTTTAATCTTTTTACTGGTGACCAACTTGACTTATAAACACCCACGTTCTCATGCTTGTGTAATATTTTAATGGCCCTACACAGAGATATTTTTAAATCCTCTGTGAGAGTATTTCACTCCTTGAAAATTGGAATTACTCTTTAAAGAACTACAAAGAATATTTTCACTCTTTGAATTTTCCATAAAGGTTTAGCTTAAACCTTCAGCCACGGCATTCTAATTATCATACTTTTTAATTTTCATACAACATTGTGTTTTCATACAACCATAGTATTTTTTTTTCATTTATTGTTCTGATCATTAAGGAGTTTGATTGATTGAAACCCAAAATAGCATCCTAATTTTTTTTTTCCAATTTCATTTTGTCCATTAAAAAGTAAGCGTTTTTAATAGAAATTTTGTCTCTATATGTAGTTTATGCTATTTCTGTATTTCACTCCTCATAATTTAATTTCACTTCTCCTAAAACAAGGAGTATTTTTACTCCTCCAAAAAAATCTTAGGAATAACACTGGCCCTACATAATAAATAAGTATAATTCTGCTATTTTTAAAAGCAGGATGTTTTACATAAAATGAATGTATCTATTTAACACGTACTATTTAACAGAATGCAAAATACCCTTATATAACTCTTCTTTGCTAAATTTCCGCATTTTGCGAAACACTTGCGGGAAAATTATGCTATAAATTACATTCGCCCTAAACCGAATTTTTCTCGTTTTTGCAATTTCATTTAATACAGGTGGAAAAGCATTTTGTTAGAATTAATATTTAAACTCTTTTGTCGGATACCGTCTGTTCCTTTTCCCTTGATTCAAGAGAACAACAAAAACCCAAGAAAATGCAAATGGGACCGGTCGCAAATAAGTCTGAGCGTAAAAACCTCTAAACCAGTTTCCATATTTTAAATAATTCCCACTCGATACTCGAACTGAATCTCATGCATTCTCCTCCTTCAGTGATATTCGTTCTCAATCGGAACAAAAGAAATTCGTTTGGAACAGATGTCGTGATTCCCGTGAATTCGAATGAGAACGTAGAAGGAAACGAATAATACAAAATGATGTTTAAAAACGTGAAGGTTTTCCGTACATGGAAACATGTTCCACCGTACAGGAAATTTCAATTTGTCCCTATCACTTAACAAATTCCTTTCTTTTTGCAGTGTGTTAAATCTCATTTAAAGCTGCATTCAATAGGGCGTGTGTTTTCTGTTTCGTTCTTTTTATGGAGAGTATAATGTTGGACACGGAAAGCATTTTATAGATTCTGTTTTTAGAAATTGTAATAATGAAAATAGTACTATGTAATAAAAAATAATATCTTGCTAAGTATTATGTATGAAATAGGAAATACCTATAAGCCCATGAAGCATGTTCATATATTTTTATAATAAACTGATGGTAGGTACTGTAGGTATTACTTAATTTCTTAAAAAAAAAGATAAGTGCGGAAAAATATTTTCTTTCGATAAAATTTTTGTTTTTATTGTTAACAAATATGCAGAAAATTTTTTAAATCAGAAATATTTCAAAAATTCATTGATTATGGAGACGATAACACATGGGAAAATAGAAGTAAAGAGAAATATTAATGATTAAAAAAGTTTGTGAATCCTTAATCAGTTTGTTCTTCAAACATTCTCGCCTCCATGATAGACAGATTTTCGTTAAAATATAAAGTATTCCATTCGTTGGGAAATTAAACAAAATGGAATACTTAGTAACGAAACTTTCGGTTACTCTTTTATACGAGAGGAATTTCGAAATGCTTAACTTTTCTTTGTCACCATTTATGTAAATAATAGCAATAAAAACACTTCAACACATGTCAACATAATTCTCGAATTTTTCATTTGGTCTTCTTATTATAACTGTACTTTATAAAACAAAACTGAAACCAACCTTTAGTGGACCTTTTGGTAACTGGCAACGCCCTCTGTTAGGTGCTTCTAAAGTTAATCATTTAGTGGAATATATTGTCAAAATTATAGTGATACTCGCACACAATTTTCCTCTAACAAAAAAAAAATATCTTTCCCTTTTATCTTTGTAATATTTGTTTGTTTAATTAAGTTTCACTGTCTTTTACATATCTATAGAGATATTTATAAATAAATGTTCTAAGTGGGCTTCATTTTATTGCAATCTATAATTTTATCTCGTAAGCATTCATTAACAATGTGTTTTTATCGTAGAATTAAATCATTCTCAAAAAATTTATGCACTCATCCAATTTGAATCATTATTAAAAGTAATAAATATTTAAGCCCAGAAGTTTCATAATAAATTACGAAATATTAATTTCAAAACTTTCGATCAATTAGTGTTTGTGTGATCATCTATATCTTTTTCTAAAGAATAAATTAAGATAGTACCTACTACCTTTTTCCGTTTTATTTGAAACAAGCAGAAAAATCTTTTCTACTTTTTACATAACTAAAGCACAGGCGTTAGGTATTGAAGGAGAATTACTGATTCCAATGCAATTGCTTTTAAAATGAGTAGTAGTAAAAGGTCTTTTAAGATTTAAGTCAAAAACAAATATTTTATTATTACCTATATTGAGGAACAGTTTAATTTTCCCAAACAAGTTCATCCCCTGATTTTATATGCCTTCGTCTTTAATACTGCTTTCTAATTCTTCATTTAAAAGGATATTCGAAAGAAATGTGCGAAATTAGTATTCAAAATATTTACTCTTCCGTAAATTACAACACAACCGGAGAAACTTAACCACCTTCAGCACCTAGACTCCCCAAAACGTCCCACTCTCACGCAAGTGCTTTTTGTTCCTCCATTACAAAACAACACTGATATTCCTTTTTTTTAAGGTGCTTAATATTCTCAAGCAACCCCGCTTATTCAAAACAAGAACTAAGTAATAGCATCTAGCACGCTCCTCTCTAGCGTAGGCGCGGTGTAAAAGACAGTGTTCGCTAATTTATATTCCCTATTCCGTGTTTTTTATTGGTTTACATGCTTAAGTTTGTGCATGCGTCTGTTTAGTGTTAAGGTGGTTTTATGTTACTAAGAGAGAGGACCCTTTGGGAGGAAATCTTTTAAAGTACTTGTAAGAGGGCAAATTGGATTAATTTTATATCATGTAGACTGAATTGTTTGGAGATTAAACTTAATGAAGAGAGATGTTTGGGTGCTTAAAGTTTCGCAATTGTGTTTCCTAAAAAAGTGATATCTGATGGGGATATTTTTGGAAGTGTTGTAGTTTTATAGCATCATAATTTAGTTACGTTATCTCTTTGTGGATGGTCGTCTTAAAATAGATCTCAACCGGAATGACTTTTGTAAAACTAATGATTAAAATTATGGGGTTATTTTGGGCCACTTTATTGCTACCTGCTTAAAAAAGGGACTGCTTGTATGTAAGTATCGTTTTCTTTCATATGTCTATATTCATGCCCCTTACTTTCTTTAGGAACCAAATTTAATAAAAAAAGAGAAACGTTAAAAGAGAAAATTATTTTGAGTCGCATTATCTTGTTGTATAAGTATACATATAAAGATAATTTCTGTATTGGTTGGTATATTTTTTGTTTTGTTACTTGTTGGTTACGAAGAAATTTCGTGATATCACTTTAAAAGAAATTTGACACAATTTATTTTGCCCATTACTCATTAATATTTTTAATTCATGCGAATACCTCCAATCATCCTGTATAGAAAAACCTACACTTGTATTTATATTTTAACTTAAGACACTTTATTGTGGAGGAACTTTTTTCTGGGGATGAGGATTTTTTTACCGATTTGAATTAAAATTCGCAGCTAGCTCTCTAAATTGAAATATTTTTAGTTTAAATATCAATGAATAAAAACTTAATACTTAAAAACAGATTTTATACCTGGCTCCTGTATAATACAATTTTAACACAACGGCCTTAGCAACAGTTAAAAGCCCTACAGAAGGTACACAGTTAAAAGAAAATAACCGGTTGTGACGTCACCTGAAAATACTCTATTCACTGATTGTGTTCGTTATTTAAAAGAAGAGAATCCTTAAAAGGAAGTGATAAAGATAGGATCTCATTATGTTTTGTAAGAATTATTTTCAAACTTAAATGCAGCAAAATAAGAAGTAAAATACATTATTAATATGGCTTTAGGCAAATTGAAAGAAAAATTTAAAATTATTAAGAAGTATAGATAATTAATGCTATCAAATTTAAATAATATCAAAGAAATTTAGGCAAAATAGATAATAATTTGAATATATCATCGACATTTTTAATTTGTTATTGAATATCTTGTAATTCAAAATAATAAAGAAGAAGACGAAAAAGAAGAAAATTATAAGCAAAATTAACAAAGCAAAACTTGTTTTTTTAGGTAAAGAAATCTTCAAACTTCTGTAAGATTTTTTTACTTGTATTTTTCTTCTGAATTCATCTTAAAAAAAGTTTTCCAGCTAACCGCAGAAAAAAAATATTTGTGTTTATTTAAAAATCCTTCTTAAGCATCCAAAGCAAACATCATAAAAAACCCCTTCCTTTTGATACCTTGTTCATAGGAAAACAAAATCCAGATATCAAACATCGAAAACCAAAAATCACCATATGTATCTCTCAGCTTCTTTCAAAAAGCAAGATCTCGACTTCCGCGTTTGAGCTGTGTTGACCGTCCGGAAAATCTCCCTACCTCACAGTTTGTCGGGGGGCTGAAACTGAATTCTCCGGCAAATCCTGTTTTTCATAGCCACCTCAATCTCTCCACGGACTTACCGGAACCAGAATTCCCCCTCCATCCTTCCCTACCCCCATTTACATAATCCAGTCCGTTTCCATGGAAACCACAGTCTCGTCTGATCTCCTAGTTGAACGAGACTTCGCGAGAGACCTAACGTTTTTTTTTATTGTTAAATGGTGTCAACTCCATAGCATTTGAAGGAAAGCTTGACGAACATATTGCGCTGGTGAAAATAAATTGAGCTAGCTATACACCATAGGGGATTTGGAGAACAATAGGCCCCTTTTGTTGTTTTGTACCCCACTTTTGTTGTTGTTGTTGTTGTCTTTTGTTAGGATTCGACAATAACTCGACTGTCAATAGACGGGGAAGTATTAGTGTATGATGGTGCGTCTTATTAAGAAATAAAAAACTTTCTTAATCTTTTGGATTGAGGGAAATGAATTAAATATTTGCTTTGAATTGGAATTCCGAGTCCCAGAGTTTTGTTCTCCTTTAATAAACTGCCAGGATGCCTGGCGTTTTGATAAAGATAGCTGTTGGGTTTCTCTTAGAATTAATGTGCCTTCGAGGATAAATAGTTTATTTTCAATAGGTCTAGCTTGGAGTTTAATTTTTTTGTAGCAAGAAGAGAACTTGTTATTACAAAAAATAAGGTTATTCAAATGAAATCCAGCGAGTTATTTCATTTCTGAATTTTAATTTTCCGAGTAAAAGCTACAAATTTCGTCTGAATAGTGTTATACATTTTTAAACTAGCTAAACTAAATTTTAGGCTGTAAATATTTTCCGTACTCTTTGATTAAACCTTAAAAAGACCAAACAACAAAAAGATTTCCTTGTAACTCATAAAAAATATTTTACTAGATTTACAGATTTACTAGATTTTCAGTTTTTCATCATAATCATCTTCAAATTTCTTGGTATTAAACATTAATATTTATCTATATCTGTATAAGTTGTTCTCTTAATGATGTTTAGTTGATAAAATTTCAAATTCTAAAAAATTTGTTACAAATTTTCACAGTTTTCGTAAAGTCTTACTTGAAACACGAAAAATCCTTATTAACTTCGTGCTTTACATAATATCATACATCTAAAGCGTTATAATACCTTTAAAAATTGTCTGCGTTACATTTTGAAATTCACTTAAACTTGTTTGAAAAAAAAAAAAACAATAAATGTTTGCAGAAATAACACCCTGACTCAGTTTCATTTTCTTCGAACCACATACACATTTCAAAATATTTTCTTGAACTTTAAACAACTTATAAGTTTCTCAATTGCCCCTTATACAGGTAGATCTATAATGCGCAACTCACTAAAGCTCATCTGATTTGAAAGTTTTGTATACGTTTAGGCCTTACCTGCTCTGGAGTTATAATGATTTCCTGTTTTGACAATCAACATCTTTTTTAAAATATAAAAGAAAGCATATTTACCTTATTTAAAACTAAATTAGATACACAAGTACTTCTGCCATATAAATATTTATTTTTAAAGGTAGATATGCACCACTGATACAAATCAATAATAATCTGACATAGGAGCTCATAGGGAATTCGTTCTATGCAACCAATTATTGCACTGGCAAACCACTTGCCATTTTGTGCGAATAATATGACTAGAAAATTTTCCTCATGCAATATCCAAAGCGCTAAAGTGTACGATATCGGCGGGAGGTAGGACATCACCAGCTGAAAACGATAATTTTATATTCTTTAGAACTCACACAAAGCTTTTTAGTGAGAATCCGATGCGGGAATAATTCAGCACAAAGGCGAATATTAGGTTTCAACCCTGAGAAATTGTTTAAAAAAAAACAATAAGACGCGTTATTTTTTTTTCTCTGGTCTCCAAAAAGTTCATAGAATATCCTAGGTTTAGAATAGGCTTTCTGAAGAGATTGTTATTTGGATATTGATATGAAATATGTTGGTAAAGTATTTTAAACACGAAGAATACCAATGTTAAATCCTCTGAAAACTCGATATTGCTAGAATTATTGGTCAAAGTTTCTAATACAGAAAATGTCAAAAGTAGGTTGATCTAGACTTTTTAAAGAAAAGATGGTTTTTGATTCTTTGATATTGATAAAAGATTGTGGTGGTCTGCACATTGGTTAATTGCTCATGTAGACGTCATTAATATTTCCTTTAAATTTTAATTAAAGGAACCGAAAAACTTAACTTAAACTGTAAAATATTAATTAAACTCTTTGTGAGCATTTTCTAGCATTGATTTCTAAACTTCTTTACAAATTATTATTCTCCAAATAAAAAAACGCTATCACCAAATTCTTCAACTTGGTCACTGGAATGCTAAATACCTCCGCGTTCTCTTGATAATCAATTTTTATGAGGAGAAATTATTTAAAAGTACTTTTTTGTTTGAAAATTGGTGTAAATGGAAAAGGTAACAGAGAAATATTTAGCTATCTTAAGTAAATAAACTTTGGCGATATAAGCTTAATAACTCAACAGGAAGGCTGTCGGACCAATTGAGCTTATGTCGCCATGGTAACCTAGTAACAAAGACCATTGATTCCTACATAAGACTATTCAACCTTAAAAAATGTCATCGCCTTGTCGTAAATATCCCGTATCGGAATCTCAACTGCTTCTGATTGCTATCAAGTTTTTGAAGAACACTTATTGGTCACCGATCTTCTCCGCCTGGTTTGGCAACGGCAAGGCATCTCCACCAGCGCACTTGTCAACTTCGGGCTTCGAAGGCTTCTCGTCCTTTTCGGTATGACAGTTCACCGACGACTGCTTGATGCCGTTCTGGCACGATTTGTTCTCTAGAGGAGCAGAGGAGGAGGATTCCAACAGAAGCCTCAGAGGTGGGTTGTACTTGCTCTTCACCCGGTCCAGAGTGTCCTCCAAGGCCAAGTCGTCGAAGTTGCCGTTGGTGGGTGCGGTGCAGCAGTCGCTCGAGCAGTGACTGCCCCCCTGACTGCTCATGAAGTACTCGGGCAAGGGTTTGACGTCCTCTTCGTCTTCCTGGAGGGGGTCGGGGTTGTGCGGTTTGTCCTCCTGCTGCTGCTGCGACCTGTACTTGCTGATGAAGTCGGAGAAGGGGTCCGAGGTGGTTTGATCGTCGCTCTCCAGCTTCCGCAGCTCCCTCTGCAGTTTGCTGTTGAAGTCGTCGGCCGGGTTCAGCTGATGCTCCTCCACGGCCGATAAGCTCTTGCCTTCCGGAGAGTCCACGGAAGCACCCAGTCTGCGGGATCCTAAGCTACCTCTATTAGTTTGGCTGTCGTCGGTGGGGATGTACCCCCTCGGCACCGGCGGTCTCTCGGCAGGGCAACTGGTCTGCCTCTTGAGAAGGCTCTTGAAGAAGGACTGGAGCACGGTGTCCCCTTCCCCGCTCGCCAGTTTGGTCTCCAGCTGCTTCTTCTTGGGGGACCTCTGCACCCTGCTGCGAGAGGAGGGGTTTCTGGTGGAAGACACCGATGCCGATGAATCTGCTGCGTTGGAGCCCGCGTTGTTCTCCGGGAGCGGCCTCATCACAGCCGGCTGGATCCCGAGGAGGAAGTCCTGGTCGCGCTGCGCCTCCACCTCCGCAGCGAGCTTCTTGGCGTCGGCGAGGCGCCCGGGCTTGGCGATGACCTCCTCGTACGGCGACGAGAAGGCGATCGTCGCCAGCGACTCCGCCAAGGTGAGGATCTTGTTCTCGCTGTCCCAGCCGGCGGGCACGAAGATGGAGTCCTTCTCCAGGAACATGGCGGGGATGCGGAAGGGGAGCGAGTAGATCCTGTGCAAGACGTACTTGAGCAGAATATCACAGTTCCTGTCCTCCTTCACGGAGACGTACAGCAGGGCGGCGCCGTACGTCATGCAGAACTTCCTGAGCGAGAACTGGATGAAGTCGAAGTGCTCCTCGATGAAGCCGTACTCGGACTGCAGGATCGTCATGTGCTCCGTCTGAGTGATCACGACTATGATCTCTACTCCTAAGAGGAAAATTACATGTAAAAATATCGAGTTAAGTAAAATTTAAAATACAATAGAATAACACAACTGCACAAAAGCTGCAAGTAAGCAAAATTTCTACATGATAAATACGAAAAATGCACCAAATTAATCTGCCTGTCCACTCTTTTTCAGAGGGTTTGGACATGCAAAGGGTTTTACTAAATTTGCTAAAATTTTCTGCTTCGTCAGAAGACATTCAA
Source organism: Tetragnatha montana (assembly GCA_963680715.1). NCBI lineage: Eukaryota > Metazoa > Arthropoda > Arachnida > Araneae > Tetragnathidae > Tetragnatha > Tetragnatha montana. The sequence continues at coordinate 60,209,223 of OY796677.1, read as the reverse complement.
AAACATCACCAATCTGCCTTTATCCAAGCCCCTTGATGAAAAGAAATGGGTACAGCTTTAGAAAAGGTCTGCTAGCCGCCATGTTTAACCACAGCACAATTTATGACCGACAACCAATTGAGATCTAATTGTTAATATTATTATTAGATCCTAAAATAATAGTAATTAGTACAATACTGATATAGAGATCTAATAGTACGATTAGATCTCTCTACTGACAACATCTAATCATGTTGTTGTGGGAGCTGTGGTTAAACATGGCGGCTAGCGGACCTTTTCTAAAGCTGCTCCAAGAATTTTCAGAGTGATTTGATTGTTTTGTAGTGAGTTATCTATGTACCTAAATTATTTTCTATTTGATCCGAATTGCTCTGATCGTCCAGGGTACCGTAAATACTAGCGGTAGGCTCCACATACTCCTGATACCGCTTCAGGACTTTTGCCTTCCGCTCTTCCATCACATCTGGAGGAACTCCGCAACTCCTGATGTGCTCTTCCAAGATCTCGGTCCACGCGCACACGCACCGGAGGATGTCCCAAGGCTTGGCCATCGTCGCCGTCAACAGGACGGTGGTGTCCGACAGCGTCCTGTCGTCGTTCAGGACGTACTTCAAGAGGTTCTTGAACTCGGGGTCTTCGTCCAGCACCCAGACGTCCAGCTTGGTCTGGTTCTCGCAGTACTCGTCTCGCACCGTCAGGAAGTGGTACTGCAGTCCGTTGCCTTTCCTCAGTTTCTCGCCAGACCCCTGCAGTTTGGCGATGAGCTGCGCTTTCTGGGAGTCGTCCTCGCCGAGCACGAGTAGCGATTTGGAAGCGGGCAGTTTGTTGGGGCAGTTGGCTTCGCACTCGGCCATTATCTGGGACCAGAAGTTGTTGTTGGTCTCCATGGTCCCGTCTTCTTCGGCTGGTTGGGCGGCCACCGAGACCACCAGCTCGTTCAGCTCCATGCTCTCTCAACAACCTGCAAAAAAGAACGAAAAGTCATTTCAGAATAAAATTAATAATGTGATCAAAGTTACAACATTGTACACCGGGTTATTCAACAATTCCAGTCCAACTAAAAAAAAATTACAAATAGGGAAAAACATCAAGCGAATATCATACGCATCGTGAAAAAAACCTTTTGTACCGTAGGATTTTTAGGATGTATTTGAGATTTTGATGTTGGTTATTTGTAAGTATACTTACAATTTAATGAAAGGGATTTATTTAAAATTACATTATAAACAATAATGACTGAATTTGTTGTTCTCCCTACCATAGAAGATAAATTTCACCATTTTGTGTGTTTTTGAACGATTCTACTCTTATTTCATCAACCGAAACTGTTAAACAATACTGCAACAAATATGTCTAATACTTTAACTTTAGAAAACCTGCATTTTCTTTACTTTCAGTAAGGGTAAGTAGAAACTAAGTTACAAAATAGTGAATTAATGAAGAAATTATGTTTGGCTAGCCACCGAAACAATTCAGGCTTTGTTACTACTACTAGGTCAGGGGTCGGCAACCTGCGGCTCTTTTGGAGTAAAGTTGCGGCTCTCCAGTTCCATACGAAAATATTATTAATTTATTATCAAAACCCTTAAATATAAGTAAAATAATATTTTTAAGTAGCTAATTTTTCAATAGCTTTTATTTTCATAATCTAATAATAAATTACAAATCGCTTGTGTGAAATAAAAACATTCCACAATGAAAAAAGCCAGGGGCGTCATTTCAGTTTTTGGTTGGGGGGGCAAGGATTTTATTTTAAGTGGGGCTGAGCCACGCCGTAACCAGACTTGTTTTTTTTGGGGGGGGTGACTCAACATCATGAGCTCTAAGTAAAAATAAGGGGTCTGGGGGTCACCCCTAGAAACATTTTGAAATTTTGCCTCATATTTACAACAATTAAGTTACATCCGAAGAGAACAGCCTCTTGTAAACAACATAATTTTCTAGAGAAAAAAGTTACAGATAAACGTCAAAGTTTCAATGGGAGCCGGAGGTCCTCCCTCAGAAATTTTTTTGAAAATTTCCCTTTAAACTAGTGTTTTATCTCCTTTGCAACTTCATTGGGGAGCACCCAGAGGGAACCGCTTGTTGTGAGCGGCAGAATTTTGAAGGGAAATATATTATATAACATATATATTTCAAAATTTTAAAGGGGGGGTCTGGGGGTTCTCCCCCAAAAAATTTTTGGAAATTTGCCTCTTAAAGTAGTGTTTCAGCTCATTTTGAGGCCCTTTGGGTTACATCCAAAAAGAACAGTTCCTTGTAAAGCATAGAATTTTCTAGGGAAAAAAAGATATAAATAAACGTCCAATTTTCAAGGGGGGGCGGAGATCCTCCCCCAGTAAAATTTTTGAAAATTCCCCTTTAGACCAGACTCCTAGGGGCTTCAAACTCTGGTTCCCAAAGGGAACTGCTTCTTGTAAGCGGCAGAATTTTCAAGGGAGACACATTGTATAACAGACATCAAAAGTCAGGAGGGGGTTTGGGGGTTCTCCCCCAGAAAATTTTGAAATTTGACCCTCAAAAGTAGTGCTTTAACTCCTTTTGGGACGTTTTGAGTTAAATCTGATGCTCCTTGTGGAAGTTACAAAATTTTCAAGGGACTCTCAGCAATTTTTCACTTAAGAGTGGAAACCTTGGGGGGGGCAACTGATGGTCAATTGCTCAAACGAGTTCAAACCATACTTTTCGGGTAAAATTTCTAAAATTTTCTGGGGGAGGACCCCCAGACCCCCCTTTGTGTTTATAACATTATTTACTACTTTTTATATATTTTACATTATTCCATATTTAAAGCCGTTTATTTTAAATAATATTGAAATGAAAATTTTTAGTGGGAAATTTTGTAAATTGTAACTTTTGGCTCTTCCGCTTCAAAAGGTTGCCGACCCGTGTACTATGTTAACAAATACGGTTGTGTGAGAAACGTGTGGAAGTCAAGCAATAAGTAATAGCAATGCAACATGACATTTTTAATTACAGGTGGAGGGGAACATAGTCCTAACCGCCACGAGAAAAACTTTGACGGAAAAACATTGAAAAGAAGTTCGAATCATAAATGGAAGCCACACAGATTTGGCACAAAATGTTTTTAAACAGTGTTTATAAATTACCATCACCCCCGAAATTGAGTGGAAAATCCGTTTCCTATAAACAACCGCCACAGTATTGTACGACGCCAAAAGTGTGTATCGTGGCGGTATTATTTCATGAGGCTAGAAAAGCTTAAAATTGTAACGTGCAATTGAAGTCCGGTCGTAACTTTTGTTTTCTCTTTGACGCAAAGGGCGAGCGCGCACGGGCGACTTTTGTCACGGTGACAAAGACAAAAACAACGTTGCTAAGGCTGTTGTTAGGGGCGGGACATAGAAGTATCCAATAGCAGCATTCGCACATGACATCACTGGAGGATAAAAACAACGTTGCTAAGGCCGTTGTTAGGTAAAGTCATGTGATTGAAAATGCTCTATTGTTTTCTAGCGATATTTTTGATACTAGTGATACTGGTCGCCGTGACTTTAGTCACTCGTGCGCGCTCAGCCTAACTCAACTTATAATAGAGCATTTTCAATCACATGACTCGGCCTAACAACGGCCTTAGCAACGTTGTTTTTGCCCGCCAGTGACATCATGTGCGAATGCTTCTATTGGATGCTTCTAGTTCCCGCCCCTAACAACAGTCTTAGCAACGTTGTTTTTGTCCTCCAAGTGACGTCATGTGCGAATGCTCTATACAAGGGAAATAAAGTTTCTAGTTTATCATAAAAAATTATGTACAGATCAAATAAAGTTACCACTTTTAAATTTCATTAAAATAATATAAATTCATCTACCCAATTATGCAGATATAGAGAAATTTTCAAATGTTCAATCTTTTTTTTTTTTTGAAGGGCGATACATATCAGATTGTTATGCTGTCCTGTGCTAAGAGTAAATAACTGTCTAAAGACTCGTTCAGGCTAAAGGGAGAGTGGGACAGCTTTTAACTGATTTCGGCATTTATTTTTTGTGACTAAACAAATTGACAAATTATAAAACTTTTATTTGCATATCCTACCATGGACTTTCGAACACATAATGTAATTTTACCCAAGTTCCTAGTAAAAAATAACAGGTCAGAATCTGCGTTTTAAAAAAGGTTCTATTCTCTAGTGAAACCTTGCCCCACCCGGTGGAGCAGGTTTCAACAGTGGGTTAGTTTCAAAATATTAAAAGTTTCAGTAGATTTTAATTTTATTTATTGCAATATACATACAAACATATTTATTAATTTAGAGTAAAAAACTACAAGGTGCAATGGTCGGAATACTGCAGACAGATGTTGTTTTGATAAAAAACATTACTTGACACCAGGTGGCATTTCAATTAACCGTATAACAAATGAGAAAACGATTTTATTAGAAAACGAAACTGTTGAAAGCTGCCCCATTCTCTCCTATCACTTTTTATGTTCATTTTTGAAGGTTCATCTAAAATAAAATGTTCCAATTAGCATTTAACTCTTTACTCCTTCACTTTAATTATTATTAGTGATTCACAGAAGTGAATTACTCAGGATGAATAGCAAAAGTGCAACAGTGTGAATGAGCCTTCATTTGCACTGTTTAACTTTCAATGTTCATTATGAGTGATCCTCCCCTAGGAATTACATATTTACATAGGAAATCGGAGGATTGAAGAGTTGAAGCAACTTACATTAATTTGTCATTTTGGATGATTCCTCTAAAATGAAGATCAAGAGTAAAAAGTCTAAATGAGCCTTTAGTTACTAAATGCTCAGTTTTTACTGTTTCACTCTTTTAGTCATTCGTCACTATCCGATGAATCACTAATTTGCATAGGAAATCTTTGGAGTGAAAAGACAATTGTCAGTTTGGATGATTCCTCAAAGATGAACATCGAAAGCGATAAGTCTTAAAGAAGTTCATAACTAAAGTTTCAATTTCAAGATTGGACTTTTTAGTAAAAATATAAGTTAATATCTTTAAAATCATTCTTACAAAGTTTCATATAGATATGTGTGTTGTATGTTTGAGGCATTCTGAAAAATAATTTTTAAAATAATTAAACGGCTTCTTCTCAAAACAGGGTTTTACACATCCTTTGGTGTGAGAAACCAATACCACAACTGTCAAAAGTTTTTCTCGAAGCGGTCTTACTATAGACTCATGAATCATGAGGCTAGAAAAGCTAAAAATTGGAACATGCAATTGAAGTCCGGAAGTAACTTTTGATTGCTTTTTGACACCAACTCAACTTCACTCTGAATTAAATTGAATTATCTAAATTAATTCTGATGAAACTTTGTAGCATTTCAAATAATATTAGCAGGGGGATATTTAATTAAAATCTTATCAAGTAACCAATTGCAGTTAAATGCTTTTCTTTAATAAAAATAGAGATAATATATAGAGAAATAAAGTTTCATATATCATAAACGTTTCTGTACGGTTAAAATAAGTCACCACTTTTAAATTTCATTAAAATAATATAAGTGCATCTACTCGTATTATATCCTATTCAGAGTTTACAGAATTTCATAATTTTTTGAAGGGCTTTATGCATCAAACTGGTGTGGTGCCCTGTGCTGAATGAAAATAATGACTTTTTTAAGGCTCTTATACACTGTTGTTTCACTTTCAAGTTGATCATCACAGGGGATTCGCATATTTGCATAGGAAATCGGAGGAGTAAAGAGTGACTGAAACGACCAGTTACACAGTCATTTTAAATGAAAAAATAATGTAAAAAAATAATTATTAAGGATGGATGTTCATGTTATGATTTTTCCAAAAACAATCGTAATTTTATTTTTTTAAATTAAATGTTTGAATTCTCATTTTGTGCTAAATTCCATCTTGAAATGGAAAATAAATTAATATGTAATTTGAAAAACGAAATTTTCTTTTAATAAAAAAAATGTGTAACAAGTTTACTTAATTTAACAAACTTAATGCTTACAGGGTTTGAAATTAATAATAATAGAAACAAAAAAAGCATCGAAATTCAATTTAAACTTTCATATCCTCTTTTAAAAATGTTGAGTTTTTTTTTATTAATATCATATTATCATTTCCAACCACAAGATATAGAGGATGTTTCATATTAACCATTACTGTAAACAATCGGATCAACATGATTACAATTTTTTTTAATACTTTTTTTTTAAATCAGTAATATGAATCATTTTGATGTTTCGGAAAATTGCAAGTTCAATTACGGAGAGGGTCATCTCGATTTTTTTAAACTGTTAAATGAAACACGTATTAAAAAAAAGTAAAATGGACTTTTTTTATTATATGTTATTTATATTTTTTAACAAAATGTTTTAAATGAATTAATCATTGTTATCTGAGTAAAAGCGTATCCCTCAATAGCAATCCTTGGATTTTATAGAATCAATAGAACTCGAAATAGATTTTAGTTTTTTTTACAAATTATGCCCAAATTTTAAGGTTATTAATCAAAATTTCAACATTGATATTTTTATGGGAAAAATATGGTTATCGATTGAGTTTATGATTTAATCCCTATTACTCTAAAAAGGGTAGTGGAAAAAAAACTTGAGGAAGTTTGCATGCATATTCTGCATAAATATGTAATTGAGCCGACCATTTCCACTTAACTTTTTGATTATTATCAAGTATCCAGATTCTTTTGAAATTTCAGATAAACTCGTAGGGACTCTTATTGGTATGGTAGGAACGTTTGCTGACCAAGGTTGGTCGCTTTTTTTACATTTATCAATTTAATTTGTGATACTTTTTTAATTTACAGGTATGGTCGCAGTGATAGCAATTTATTGTCTGATAATAAACAATTATATTTCCGTCTAATCAAAACAGCACCAGATATTTGACGACTTATTACGTAAAAGACTTGTTCCCTAAACAAAAGTAGTACCTTTTTCTTTTTCAATCTTGTCAGACTAAATGAAGTATGCTAGAATAAACATAAGAGATATAAAGAAGCTTAAAATCTATCAGAAAAAAATTTGGGTTCGTATTATTTTCCTACTTTTTCAGTACTTACTTTGAATTTAATCATGGTTCATAGTTGATCTTCAGAAATGAAGCGACATTTTTGTTTGTAAATAATATTAGTTATGCTGGTTTTGTCCCTCATTATTTCTGATGATTTAGACAGTTTTACTTAAAAATGTCTGCTAAAGCGAAATATACGAAGGAATAGAAAATCACAATCAAAATTCCGGTTTTTTATGTTGCAACAGTCATAGGCATAATCCAGCAGCTTGACTTGGGTTTAAATTTGACAATTCCCTTTATTCTTGTGTTTCAAAATTATTGGTCTTCGTAACATATGTTTGATTAGGGTTTAAATAGTGTAAAAAATATTTATTTTTCGAAAGAATGCACTTAAATATTTGAGGAAATTAATTATTTATGAACATATACTTTTCCTAATTTTATTAAAATATTCTTGTAAATTAGCAATCCTTGTAGTTTTTTTATTTTTACCTTAAATCTCTTTATATATTCTGTTTGTATTATTTTAAATGTATTTTAGATTTAAAATCTTTGATCTTTCATTAATTATTCGGTTGTAAAAAAACCCGCTTTTAAGCCTGAAAAATGATTTTTACTTAAAGTAAAGTTGGAATGTTATGAAAATAATAGTTTTCCCTCAAATAACACGAACTTATATTTTGATATTTTTTACTGTTTTTAAATATAGTTGTTGGTTGTAGCTTTGTGTGGTTAAGTTTGAATATACGTGTTTAAATTTATTCGTTTTACTGTTTTCTAGAAAATTCTGATTCAAACTATTGATGTACTCGTAAAATTAAATACAATAATGATAGTTTTCATTTTATGGATTCGATAGTCTTATGAACTTAAATTTTTTAAAATTTCATATGTGTAAAAAAAAACCATTACTATTTTAGGTGTTTCCAGCAACAGGAGTTAATTCCAATGAAAAGTTGTTGGAGTTAGCTCCCTGTTGCTGCAAGCACCTCAATTTATAATGCTTCTGCTTATTATTATACTACTTTTTATCCTAGGAAACGTTTATTTTATAAAACTTACCTACATTGATTAAAGTTTCACAGTGCGTTTTTTATTTTTTTTTTTATTTTAACTTGTTTAACCCTGTAGTAATCTAAAATGCATAACATTATAAAGAATTATGGAATCAACGTTATCTAAATTTATGGATATTTAATATCATTTTTTGATTAAACAGTACTAAATTATACACTACTAGAATTGTTACTGTAATGTCTGTAGTAGGTATTAATAAAATATAGAAACCAATATAACATAACAATAAAAGATAATGTCACTAGCTTTTAAGATTTCGTGACAGACGTCGAAAACATATCAGTCTATTCAAAATACATAATAACACAGAACAAAAGGACAATTAAAAATCAGAACACATGACATTTTGAGGGGTTAAAAATATCTTTGATTCATAAAGAAATACTACGGGAAATCATTAAGGGCGGAATAGCACTACTCTACGTCTTCGCCAAAAAATCAATATTTGGATCAAAATACGAACTCGAAAATTCTACGGATAGAACATGAATGATTTTAGTCACATCATCATTCTAATGTCTTTCTTTCGTGTTTTAAATATAAATAAAATCTGAAATTCAACCTGGGATGTAGATATGTTGCCGGTTTTCCATGCATGTAATGATTCCATACGCCGCCATGTTCGGCGAAATTAAAGAGAATTCTTTGGATAGAAGGATGGAAAGGTATTCACAGTGGGTGAAAGTGACTTACTGAGTGGTTCCTGTTCGTTCATTTCAAAGGATGGGCTGTTTGTTTTCTGGAAATTGAGCGAGCATGGTTGCATCCTTCGCTGACATATTTCGTCGGAACTACATTTTCGTAATGCCCCTCCCTCCCAAAAGATGGCGTGACCTTTTGGGATGTATCAAATCGGAATGGAACTGTTTTAGGGATCGCTCTCGGAACTAGATAGCAGCACGTGCTGGTTCCTTACATTGTTTCCTCACCTTGCAGGGAAGCAAACCTGTAGGTTCTACCAACCACTCTCTCCAAATTCAATATTTTTTTTAGAAGATAATTTTTCCTTTAAAAATTAAGTTTATTTTGTGATTTTCTATATTTATTTTCGTATTTATCTAAAGTTAAAATATAGAGCATTCGCACATGACGTCACTTGGAGGACAAAATCAACGTTGCTAAGGCTGTTGTTAGGGGCGGGACATAGAAGTATCCAATAGAAGCATTCGCACATGATGTCACTGGAGGAATAAAACAACGTTGCTAAGGCCGTTGTTAGGCAGAGTCATGTGATTGAAAACGCTCTATAATGATATTAGAAAAAGTAATAAATGAATAGGTAGTGAATATGAAAAGTAATAAACAATACTCCATATTAGTACAATTTAAAGAAATGATAAAAGGTATATTAATAAAAGAGATTATTATTTATTACCCTATTAGTGGAAAATAGTACTTAGTTTCTTTATTAGTCTTAATTAATGCTCCTTTAAAATTTAAAACCGAAACAACCTATCTCTCTTGCTTATAAATAATTTAATCCGAATTATTACCCCTGCCTTGAAAGTTAAGATGTTCTTGAAATTAACCTTTTCTAACAAATCAATACTCTAATCAACCCCCCCCTAAAAAATATACAGCATGTCTACTAATTACTATATCGTCAACCAACTTAGAGAAAAAAATGCCTCTAAGAAACTTTTAAATTTAAAACACTCATGGGCGTAGCTAGAGAATCCTCATAAATAAAAGAAATCATAAGAGACATTTAAACTAGTCGGTTTACCTAGTGAATAGTCAGAAAGAGAAGAAATTTTTTTTTTAAATCTTTTAATCTTAATTCGAAAACTGATTCCCAAAAAAAAACCCCCTCCAAATTTTTTTTATAAAAAATAAGCATACGTGTATATTTTAAATATATTCGAAAAAAGGGATAAAAAGTTGCAAAACGTCATATGGAAAATGGAGTATGGAAAAAATCATGATTCTGCTGAGAATAACTTTTGCTGGGGATGAACTCGCAGCTCGTTGCCTTGGCAGCAGCGAGGGCCTTTAACAATGCTTAGGGAGAGAGGAAAAAGGGGGCTTCGTCTGACTTTTTATACGCCTATTCTATTTTAATTACTAGAGTATAAGTAAATTTATAGCTGCTTAATATCATTTGAAAACTTTGAGAAACGAACGGGGTTCTCAAAAAGGGAATAATTAGACAGGAGATGATATAGTCCGACCGCAACGAGAAAAACTTGGACAGAAAAACAAAACTTTGAAAATAAGTTCAAATCTAAATAAATGAACATCACACAGATTTGGCACAAAACGTTTTTTCAGCGTATTGGAATTACCCTCCACCCCTAAAACTGACGTGAATAAACGGGATTCCATAACAATCGCCACTGTGTTGTACGACGTCAAACGTTTTTCCCGACGTGGTTGGTCTACCGCGCAGCAGTATTACTTTTTTGGAAATTAGGCAACTTATTTCTCATTATATTTATTACACGTACTTAAATAATGTTACTACGTGATTCATGAAAAGAAGATAATTGTATTACCAAAAAAAATCAAGGGGGATTTTTGAGGGAGTACCTAGGTCGTCGGACCTTCAAACTCCAGTATAACTTGCCTCACTGGGTGAGGCCATGAGCTGAACTGTTACAGAACGTGTGACTTGAAAGTCACAGTCAGCTGAGGAGTGGCTAGCTTGATGCTAACCCCCTCTTGATTTCCCCAAGTTAGAGTATAAGTCGGTTACGGGGTACCAGCAGCGTAAGCTGCTCCTGCCCCGGCAGCTGTCAAGCCTCGGTAATTTCCCCAAGTAACCTCGGTACTCATTTTATCGACCCCGGAGGGTGAATTTTCTACTGGTGATTAAACTTATATTTGACCTCTTTTATGAACTAGCTTTCAATATTACTGTTCGGATGGAATTAAGAAATTGATTTTAAACTAGCTTCCCAATGTGCTAAAATATTGAGCGTATAGGTCAAATCTGAATTACGATGTGATATTATTTCGTTGTTTCCAGGGACCCCAGGGACTGAAAGTTTACAAGTTTAACAATAGAACTAAATAATTGTTAAAATTAATTGGCGAGCAGATTTTGTATCTCGTTATTAAGATAGCTATAGAAGTGTTGTTTAAAACATAAGTAAAATTAAAATTTCATAAGAATAATATAATATTCTCTTATATTTACCTTTTGATTCCGAGGGACTCCATCCCTTTCGAAATTTAGAACAGATAGGACAGTATCCGGAGAGGGGTCACGTTAGTTTCAAGTGGAAAAAGGAGAGTTCCTCAAATATTTCATTCTAGCAACAGCTCTGATTGAAGCAAACTTTTATTTTCAATATTTAAAAAATTAAACACCAAAAATTAGTTTGATACTTTTTAATTTTAACGGATCGAAATTTTTCCATTTGGCTGCAAAAATCTGTCTTCTAAAAAACTGATTTCTGGAAACAAGTAATATATTTCAATATACCATAAATTATTCAACTAAAGTAGATTAGTAGTTTTTTATACATTATAATATATACTGTTAGTATTTTTATAAACATTTTTTTAAGATCCAGTAAATCCACTTAGTTTTATTTTTGAACCGTAGATGGCACCATCAATATCATAAGTTCGGAATTTTCCCCCAACTTGTGTAAGAAAAATTGAATTCAACCACAAAAAGTAGCCAAATATATTTTATTCAATTATAAATTAAGTATTATTTTTTATATATATGTTTTTTAACACTTTTTCCATTCTGAAATAAAAAGAATTACTTGGGTTGGTGTATTTAATATTCATTAAGATTATTAGTTTTTAAGATTATTGTTTACAAGTCAAATAATATTCCAATTTACATGAATTTCAAAATGAATTCACTTTGATTTTAAACTGAACAAAATTTCAAATATTTATGTATACCAGTTTTTAATACAGAGTAATTCTTAAAAAATGTAATTCATTTTTTTATATACTGTATATGATTATTCCAAACTCTTAGAACTCAATTCAAATAAACAAGAAAAATAATTTTTTCCATATTTTAGTTTCTATAAAATAATTTTCAAATGGAAATTTTTAGTAAACAGTCAACTGATACTTTAATTCCTTTTTTAAAAAAGCACAAAATTGAATCACAAAAGTACTAAACTTTGAAATCTAAAAGGAAGTTTATATCAATGAATGCTTTTTTTCAACATTAATAGTATTTTATTTTAAGTGAAATTTCTCTCATATCACATATACATTTAAATGCGTTGGAATATAGTAATTTCTTGAATATCTCCTATGTATAGTTAAGAAATTAATATTTTACAATTCATACGGAATGACACCAAATACTTCATTAAACACGTAACCAGTCGATCATTCATTCAGTCATTTGACTCTTATAGCGTTATAATATATTCTGAAAGTTAAATTTAACCACCCACTGAATACGAATATTCCACCTATCATGATCAAATTGACCTTCTTTGGGCTCATTGAATGAATATTCCCGCCAAATTAAATTGCTAGCTTCCCCCCACCTGAGGTTTGGATACGTTTTCACATATTCCGACAATTCTCTGAGGTGCCTTGTAACGGTAACCGTGAGCTCAAAGGAAGTTATTTATTTTGATTAGAGTAGTTGTTAATTATGTGCATATGAGTGAAGAACAGTTTGATAAATAAGGGTATTTGGTGTGAAGCACTTGGTTGGGAGAATTAATTAAAATAATGGCTCAAAAATTAAGTGCTTTTGATTAGAATGCTATTAAGTTCTTTGAGTTTTATGACTCTCTGTGGGAATTAAAGAAATACGATGTAAGATTTAAAACTGAAATTAGACGAAAATTAAATGTTTTTCTCGGAAATAAAAAGTATTTTTAAAGTAAAATTATTGTAAAGTATTTATTGCTCTCCCGTAATTCGTGAATTATTATTTTCTTTAAATGTAAGGGGTGACTATTGATAAATATAATTTGTTTTAAGTTGGATTTAAAGAGTACAGCGTCATTTTTGAAGCCATTTTTTCATTTTTGAAAAAAAAAAAAGAATCAAATTGCTCCAGAATGCTTAGATGAAATATCAAGGAATGGCAGAGGAAAAAGTTTTTTCAAAAAAAATTTTTTAAACTTTTTTTTTTCTAATAACTTTAAAATTTTAATATTTTCTTTTCTTACCTTTTATAAATCACCTTTTATTCTTTGGCAGTTGTAGCGAAAATTACACCTGTGAAGTTGGCTTTTTTGCAGTGCTCGCTATCACTGTAGAACTTGTTTCCTAACGAGGGGAGTTCTATGCGCAAGAAGCCAACTTTAAGGATGTTACGAGCAGTTCGTATTCATAACTACACCACCCATCTGTGGTTCGTCTTAGAATACAGAATTATTTGTTTTACTGTTAGAATTTTTGTTATCTCAATCAATCATTTCATTGATTGGGCTTGATAGACAAAAAGTACTGTGAAAAGAAATTATTAATTGTAAAGGGGGGGGGGAAAGAAACAATTTCAATGCAATAGTTTTTGAAAGATTACAGTTTAATTTTAACTAGCATGTAAATACACTATACTCTCGATGTAACGAACTTTGTTATGCTGGTAACCTCTATTTCTCGGAAAAGTATATTGTTTTCCTGCATAGTTAATGATCTAAATGCATAGTTAATGATCTAAGTTATGAATCTAAATAAAAACGTTTTTTAATTTGGAACAGTCTGGATCTCTAACAGGTAAATTGTTATGTAATTTCTGGGAAAGATCGAAAACATTTTCACGATAAATATCTTTATGAAAATGAGGAATTTGATATATCATTCATTGCTGGTTTTTATTGGAAACAATTTTTAATTAAAATATTTTATTATGGTGTGTAAAAAAAGATTCCATAAGGTAAAAAGAAATACAAATTTTCTACAGAACCAATTCAGACGTTGTCTGATTGATAAAACTAGATTGAAGCCCACTGAAGTAGGGAAATGATTTAGTGAACTTAGTTATGAAATATTTCGTATCATATTGAAATAACTCTGAGTTAAGGATATTTTTTTAACGGGACTTATTTCGGTTTTCTCCAAAAAATAGGTTCATATCTATCCAACGGTGTGTTGTAATGGAGAAAATGAAAACAACACCTAAAGATTTGAAACTGAAAAAAATATATATATATATATATAATAATGGAATCACCTTACACGATGTGTCACAAAATGTATTTATTAAGCTTAATTGTTGGTATGAATGCAAAACATGGAAATTGTTTTGGAATAACTATGGGGATTCATCATTTTGGTAAATTTGGATTCGAACGTAATCAAATATAGCTTACATTTCCATTATTCATATAGTAAATTGTATTATAGAGGGGCATGGAAACCCAAATAAGACAAAAATCATTTTTACAGTTTTAAAATTTAAATTAAGATTCTAGACTTACACAAATAAATATTCAGTCTACTAGACTCCAATAAACTTCATTCACACGCCATTCTCATGATTTCGATTGCCATAAAAATCTCAAAAACCCGCTCAATCCAGTAAACATCATCTGCTGCTCTGATAACTATTCAAACCCGCCTTTACAAGTTAAGGCAAAACATCTCTTTTTGGAGGCAATCTATAGCCCGTGGCTCCTCGCACTTTGAATCCTAAAAACAAACAGAAAAGGTCAACACAGTTACTTAGTTATACGTGTTTGCCCGTTCCTACTACATAACAATGCCAGCGGCGGAGTTCCTTAGTTTTATATTCAGAATCGCAGTTCTGGCGCTTATGGAAAAATCTCGAATTTAAGTGTGCGTTTTGTTGTTCCTAACCCCGTCTACGATGCTGTTGGAATTTTTTCCACCGCCCACTCGAGTTTAGGGATAGTCCGGAGGAAGAAAAGTGAATTTTCTTCAAGGCAAGTGATGTTTTTTTTCCGTTTGATGAAATTTTGGTGTACATAGGATGTTTGGAAGATAAATTGAGAATGTTATGAGTGAAGGGGGATAAAAATAGGGTGTCTATTTCAGGTGAGGAAATAATTTGGAGAGGTAAGTATTTTTATGTGTTGGTAACTAAGTTACAGGTTGTTCTGGGGATTTGTTATTCCTGTTTATGCAAAAATCTTCAATGTAAATTATAATATTTAAGTTCATTTTTCTACGTTTTATGACATTGGTTTATTCATATATTATGTGTGCCAACTTTTTAATATGTGTTTTATGTTTCTTTTTACGTTTTCATATCTTGGAAGGAAAACACGCGAAAAAAAAACTAAAACAGAAGCATAAATTTTCCCCCTAGTTGAATGCAAAACTTAAAAAAATCAATCTAAAATATTTTCATAAAATATAATTTAATTCTAGGTATTACAATTATTTAAGAAGACAAAAGAAGATTATTTTACCTACAAGAGAAGATAAAAATTTAATATTTGTTAAGCTTCTTCAGAATATATGCATTAACAGTTCTCACATAATGAAACCTTTTCATCATTTTAAATAGATCCACTACCAGCAAAAAAATTACATTGAACAATATTAAAAATATTTTTTTATAGAAATTAGAACTCAAAGAGCATAAAAATTACTTTAAAAGTTATTAAATTTTGTACGAGTTTTCTCGCTGTACAATTTTTAAGCTTGAATCAAAAAATAGATTTCATGAAAAAATCTTCGAATTTTAAAATTTTTTTCGTTGCATTTACTGTTGTATCTTATTTCAGATGTTTTGTATCATTTTTTTTCTGCAGCTGAATATCTGTAATTAACTCTAGTATTTTAGTTATTTTTTTTTATTATTATTTAAGCAAGTTTTTCTGGCAATTCTATAAATGTACTCAATATTATGGTGTCAATAATAATATTATAGAATTATGGTGTCACTTCAAGTAGATATCTAATATTCGAAAGCCTAGCACATTATTTACTGGAATACTTTTACTTTTCTTTCACAAGAAATACCTAACTAAAATTATGAAAAAAAAAACATGTTATACTATATAACATTGATTACCTAACTCAAGGCTAATCTAAATACGAGAAAAAAAGACAATACTGTCTTTTATTTGCAAGCACTAAGAAACAAACCTCTCCAAAGGTTAAATACCTTAAAATTTATTAAATCAGAGTCATTAAGAACCATTAACAGCGAAAGAAACAAATTAACCCCTTTGGGAAAAATTCCTACCTGCCCTTGACATTCAGACGCCAATTTATTACTCCAATTAGCAAGGTATCATTGGCAATACTCAAAATTAAATGCTCCACATCTCATGACACAAAGGGAGTTATTTTAGATCGAGGAGTTGCTAGGTTTCTGCTTTAATTTATCACTGCTATTATTAGACTATCTGTTCCCTCCACCAGCATTCAATGAATATTTGATAAAACTGCATTTAAGAGGGGGGATGTTTCCGTAATTAGCTTTGGGTAATGTGTATAGGGCTTTAAATGGGTGTAATTAGAGCATTGAGTTTGAGGTGAATGATTTCTGGTCTTGTGTAATACACCTTAGGTAGAATGCTATTTGAGGAGATGTTCTCTTATCGCTATACTTTTTTGGGTCATTTTTTTAGTAATCAAGCAGTGAAGATCAACTTTTACTTAGGGTATCACTTCAAGTAAGTATCTAATACTCGAAATACTCATAATAAATAACTAAATTAATTATATAAACTGTTATACTATAACATTGATTAGCTAACTTAAGGCTTTCCGTAATTAGCTTTGGATAATGTAAATAGCCCTGACTAAAACTATTGTCGCTTTATTTTTATGGTTATTGTTGCTTTTGTTATTATTATTTTTTTTTCTAAATTTTTGACTGGCTTGATTTATGCTGGTTATTTTTTTTTGTGTTTAATCTTTAATAATTTTGGGGGATTTAATTTAACAATTTCATTGTTTATAATGTTTTTGTACGGATAAATTCAGGATATTTAGTCATTTTGAGAGAAACATTGGGAGAAGTTGATCATTCTCTTTGATCTTCGTTCTAAACAAGTGCTACGTATCAGCTTGCAAAGTGTCATGGGTCATTCCAGTGGCGAGGAACTGCCCTTATAGCGAAGAATGACAATTCTTTTAAATATTTTAAATTAGACAAATATTATTAAGCTATTCTTTTGACGAATAATCAACTGTTATTAAGTTAAGTATAATTAAGTATCAATATCTAAGGAAAATAATGAACAGCTTTAATTTTTTCCTTCAAAATAAAAGTAACATCGCAATAGTAGACAGGTATTCCTTTAATTGTTTTTAGAATAAATGTTTGGAAGGGCTACTTTGAATATGCATTGGTAATTTATTGAAACACTTCGGGGCTATGTAACAAAACTTTTTACAGAAAATTGACTTTTTGGGTTTAGGAACAAAGTATACCATGTTAGGTCTTCGGAGGTTTACGACATTGCGTTCCTGCCACCCAAATATCTCCACCATACCACCCCTCAGCATGTCCTATACACCCCACCATCTAATTTCCCCCATATTCAAGCTGGTTCTACATGGAGCCTTTTTTGCCGGATGACGGGCCGCGATCCGTCTTGGCGCGATGGTTGGCGACAAGAAAAATCCCTATTTTTGAGGCAGAAAACGGATCAACCAAACCAGGTGGTCACGTGAGCGCGCGGACCAATGGCTAGGCGTGATACGCCCGACATCGCGGGCCGAGAAAAAGTGCAGGCAGCTCGCACTTTTTCTCGGGCCGTCAAAAACGGAGGGGGTCACGTGATAGAAATTCACCAATCTCCGAAACACCGAAGAGAACATCGTATTCGTATCGTATGCAATGGTGTTTTGTTTACAAAAGTAAACTAAGCTTAATTTTACAAAAAAAGCTTCATCTGTTGATTTTTACTAAAAATAATCAATGAAAAACAAGTTGAACACGTTCTGTCACCATTAAAATATAAAAGGTTTTGTAGAATTTGAAAAAAATAGTACTGAGAATCTATATGTTTTCCGTAGTATTGTATGTTTTTGCTTTTAGTTTTATGGTCATAGAAGTAAAATTTAAAGGATAATTTACTTTTAAAGCAAACTAAAGTACCATTTAAATACCCTACTTCAAGTTTATATATCAAAACTTACTTTAAACACTTTCCCTAAAAACTATATCTTGTACTTCCAAGTTCGATAAAAAGCCTATATACTATAATTATTTACTCCACACATTTTTTATGTGCTGGGATGTTAGGCAGTGTTATGTTTTAAATAGATTGAAGTATTTGTTGTATGTTATTAATTTCAGAACCTGATAGTTATACCACATAGACATGAGACAATAATAAAAGAAATTAAATTGATTTTACATGTTTTCTTCCTCGATTAATTGAAAATTATGTTGCTCATAACATAAATTTTAGAAAATAAAAATTGGTCAGTAGTACTAGGCATATTTACGTATTCTCACAAAATACCCTGCAATAATGTCACATTCTCGCAAGTGTGATGTATGTGAAAGAATTTGCTTTTTTATGATTATGACTTGTTTTGGATACAGATTTAATTATTAATTTTACCCTAATATCAAGACCTGATTATCTGGGCCAGATTTAGAAAATTTTCCACATAGTAGGCACACTGCGTTGCAAGGAGTCCCCTTGATGTTTTTTTATAAAAACAAATTTCACAACACACAATAATTGGTAGGTATACTACTTATGTACTGTTGTAAAACCATTTATTTTAGGCTTTTATTTTCCAATTTCAATTTCTTCAAGAAATATGAAGTGAGTTTTGTTTTATGAGTTAAGATACTTTTGAGATTTAGGGTTATGTTTTGAATAGATTCAAGTATTTGTATGTTATTAATTTCAGAACCTGATAGTTATACCACGTAGATATGAGACAATAATAAAAGAAATTAAATTGATTTTACATATTTTTTCCTCGATTAATTGAAAATTATGTTGCTCATAACATAAATCTCAGAAAATAAAAATTGGTCAGTAGTACTAGGCATATTTACGTATTCTCACAAAATACCCTGCAATAATGTCACATTCTCGCAAGTGTGATGTAAGTGAAAGAATTTGCTTTTTTTATGATTATGACTATTGTTTTGGATACAGATTTAATTATTAATTTCATCCTAATATCAAGACCTGATTTAGAAAATTTTCCACATAGTAGGCACACTGCGTTGCAAGGAGTCCCCTTGATGTTTTTTTATAAAAACAAATTTCACAACATGCAATAATTGGTACTTATGTACTGTTGTAAAACCATTTATTTTAGACTTTTATTTTCCAATTTCAATTTCTTCAATAAATAAGAAGTAAGTTTTGTTTTATGCGTTAAGATACTTTTGAGATTTAGGGTTATGTTTTGAATAGATTCAAGTATTTGTATGTTATTAATTTTATAACCTGATAGTTATACCACATAGACATGAAACTATAATAAAAAAAATGATTTTACATGTTTTCTTCCTCAATTAATTGAAAACTATTTTGCTCATAACATAAACCTCAGAAAATAAAAATTGGTCAGTAGTACTAGAAATATTTATGTATTCTCACAAAATACCCGCAGATGTATGTGAAAGAATTTGCTTTTTTGTGATTATGAGTATTGTTTTGGATACAGATTTAATTATTAATTTTAAGATTTAGGAAGGCCAGGTCTCGTAGGCCTAATGGTAAATCAAAGGAGAACGAACAATAATAAAAGACCAATCAAGGCTTACCCAGCTTGAGTTTGTACTACGCGTAGTTCATTAACGCCAAGACCATGGCCCTATAGCCTGGAAGATTAATCTTGTAATATAAAAGAAATTAACTTGCTTTACATATGTTTTCTTCAACTCAATGTCAATATGAAAATTTTATTTTGGTCATAAAAAATATCTTGCCCCACAGGAAGTGATGCCTGGGAGTCAAATTTGCTTATCGAATGAACGAGTATTGTTTTTGATGAAGATTTAATTATTAAAGTTAACAACATCAAAACCTGCTGAAATTTAAATACTTATACATGTACTACTTCCCTCTATTATTAAAAAAATTATTTTGCCTAGTGGAGTACAATTGTAAAAGGTGGTTAGTAAAATAAATTTTTAGAACAAATTATGGGAATTGTGCAATTAAACTCTGCTTTCTTTATATTTGGGTTTAGGTCGGTGCATTTTAACATAGTACCAATGAGTTATTTTTATCAAGTCAAGAAACAAGGTTCTCATTATGCCTTAATTTGTTATAAGCAGGTTCAGCGGTATGCTGAAAATTTAACTAGTTTATTGTATGATCATTACAATATTCAGCTTTACATTTTACTCATTAGATTTTATTAAAGACAAACTATCTTCAACACAAGAATTTATCAAAGATTAGTTTACTGACAGGAATCTTTTTACCATATATTTTTAAAAAGCATTTTTCAAGGGTAATTCATCAATCAATTTTTTCTTAGGACTAAAATATTAGCTCGAAAACTATTGTAAATTTCTGTACAAGAAATCCTAGAAAATACAGAAAAAGCTACACATAAATTAACCCCCCCCTTGTTTTGTAGAAAATATTATTCTAGTGTATTTTTATTTTTAAAGTTAAAGATGATTTTCATGTTCAAGAGAGTAACCCGGAGTATTTTTATTTTTAAAGTTAAAGATGATTTTCATGTTCAAGAGAGTAACCTGGAATGTTTTATTTTAATTTAAAGCACTATCAATTGTTAGGACAAAATAAAAAAAATCCATACTTTTCATTCTGTAGTAAAATTGAATGTTAGAGCTTCCCATACATTTGAAGCAGCAAAAATATTTATTTTCCAAAATTTAAAAAGAATAATTTTTTACTGTCAATAGAGATAAATATTAATTTAAGCATATATGCATTTACAAGTAAATCAAAATTTTAAAAAATTTCTAATTTTTATTATTTAAAATTAGTGACAGCTACTAATTTTTTAATACCCAAAAATATTTTACAGCCATATTCAGTCATCAGTGCTGCAGTACAACAAGGATAATTCAAACTGAAGGAGCCATCAAAATTGTTCCAATGAATTAAAAATTAATAGAAAAATGAAGGCATTTAAAAGCATGTGTTAAGAAATAGTAATGAATCAATTTTGTATTTGGGATCGAAAAGTTAGTTAAGAAAAAAGAGAAATCTTTGAACTATCCTCAACTTTTAAATGAAGATCCTTTCCTTGATCTATCAAAGTTGCACTGTGTGCACAAATGAAACAAACTAAAAAATTTTTACTAAGAAAACAATATTTTATTTGTTCAGAAAAAGTTAAAGAAAACTTGAAATAAAAAAATCATTCGACACAAGTCCATATATAAAAAATAATCCTTTAATTGTTACCAAAAATAATTTAGAGGCTGTATATTACATAAACTAAACAAAATTACAGTTTTTCATTCTTTTATAGTCTATTAATTAGGTATACCAATTTGAAGGCAGAATGTAATAAACAAATTACTAAATGTAATGCAAACACAAAAATATATATTAAACAATAAATTTTAAAAGGGTTCCATCTTCAATTATTTATATTCCAATGATAAAACTGGTCTTTACTCAAAAACCTAAGGAAAAATATTAAATACACACTTTAAATTACATGTAAATTCAATTAGAGGAAAAACACAAAAAATATTGAATATATTAAGTACATTAGTAATCAAACTCACTATGCTTCATACAGTTCAGTTCTAGAGATCAGAGATTAACAGCCATATTCATAGCCATCAGCGTCGGTGTTAACTAGTTGCTAAAGAAAGAAAAATTAGCTTTTCGCGGAATCTGATTGGTGGAATCCTTCTTTGACCAAGGAATTAACACCGACGCTGATGGTTGAGAATATGGCTGTAAGAGTTTAACAATATCTTAATTACATATTAACTCCATTTTCTGGAATTAATGGTCGTGTCGATTTGAAATTTTCTCCAAATGTTTCGCCCTCTTCTTCGGAAGGAATCCTCAGTGGAAACACAAAGGGAAACATTAGGAGAAAAATTCCAATCGACATGACTATCAATCCTGGAAAATGAAATTAGTATGCAATTTTCAGCGCGGAAGTTCTTGTTATTTTATAATCTTAATTGATTGTTAGATAATTAATAAACTAAAACTTTATCATACTTTGTTCATTATAAACTAATTTCAATTACATGCAATTTTTGTAACACAAGATATACCGACAATGATAAAATTGAAAGTAATATCAATAACTCATTACAAATTACAATAAAACCTAAAAAATAAAAAACTATCCCAACTGAATTATTTAAAAATTTGGACAGTTTGTAATGTAACCCTCAGATATGGTGCATACCATTTCAGAGGTGGTGTGTAGCACCTTGGACATCAAATACCGAGTACTACCGTGAGGTTGGCAAGTGTAACCTCAAAAATTCTGCGTACCACCTACTTGGGAATGGTGTGAAACATCTCAAGGGTGTTATGTAGTAGTTCGGGGAAGAGGGTGTACGACCTTCAGGATGGCTTGCAACTGAGAGTGGTTTGTACCACCTGGGGAACTGCATGTAATACCTCATTGGGGGGTGTACCACCTCAGGACTTGCGGTAAAATGCTTTATAAAAATCCCAAGGTATTACACACCACCCTTTT
This sequence comes from Tetragnatha montana, assembly GCA_963680715.1. Classification (NCBI taxonomy): domain Eukaryota; kingdom Metazoa; phylum Arthropoda; class Arachnida; order Araneae; family Tetragnathidae; genus Tetragnatha; species Tetragnatha montana. The sequence goes on along the minus strand of OY796677.1, from coordinate 60,186,664 downwards.
GAAGTTATACCCAAACCCCGAGAGGTTTCACACCACCCTCATAAAGTTTCCCAAGAGAAGTTTGAAATGGTACTTTCCATTGGATACCCGAGAAATTTAGTTTTATAACCATTAATATAAATAATTAATTTTTACTCGATTGCATTTTTGAAAAAGTGAACCCCCACTTGAACTACCCAAAAGCCACCAGTCATTTGGTGACACACAGGGCCACCGAGAGCCAAGTCGGGCCCCGGGTAAAAGGTTGAGAAGCGGGCCCCCAATGACATATTCTCATTTCGAAGTAGGGGGTGAAATTTTCTGATGTACCTCCACCCATGCATTCATACACTTAATGTAATTTTTAGAATATTTCTAGGCAAGATCTGAATTACACTCAACTTAAAAATATCGTTTTCTTGATAATATGATGAGTAACAAGTAATAAAGGGGGTCTCGGGGTTTTCCCCCAGAAAATTTTTGAAAATATGCCCCTAGAAAACTGGGAATTTACTCATTTTTGGACCTTTATGTGAACAAATTAATTTCTAAAATATTCAAAATGATATCTGTCTTAGTACTCAATATGAAAAGCTTTGGGTACAGGGCCCCGGGGTATCATACCCCCTCGCCCCCCTCTCTCGTCAGGCCTGGTGACACACATAGAAGCAGTGGCGAAGCAAAGTAAAAAATTTAATGGAGGGGGATAGGAGTAGTTTAGTGGTTTTCTATGATCAAAAATTTTTCTGAGTTTCCAGGAGGATACGCCCTAACATTTTCAAAGTAAAAGAACCTGTGAATAAATAGTTATAAAAATTTCAAAGGGTTGTTGAACCCTATACTCATTCTCTACATACTGCTATACTTACATGCATAAAAAGCTTTTTATCTTTTAAAAAAAATTGGGAAGAAATGTAGAAATCATTCTCGAAATTCTTTTTTCCAATATCTTGACTCGACACCGTTAGTAAGAACCTGTTGAATAGAATAAACAGAAATATAAAAGGAATTAAGCAACAGTACCAGTGTTGTTACTAAAAAAATCAGATGGCGATATTGGCAATTTTTATGTATGGGGAGAATTTTACTTATTTCAACTGCACTATGTTACAACAGGTTGATGTGAGGTGACGACAGACTTTCTGGCTATCTAATAGGTGAAAAAGACAGAGCAAGCAAGAGTCATCTCTGACTTGTCAATTAGGTAGCTAGAAAGTGTGGAGTCTTCTTACATCAACCCGTGACCCGTCACTGACAAGAAACATAATCTAGTATAATTCATAATAAATTTTTAGTTTTGGGAATGAGTACTACAACCCCAACACCCACTGGCTACACCACCAGTAAATAATGTGTTACCACAACCATACCGGGAAATTTGGTGTTTTTGCTTGACTTTGGTAAACATAAATTAGCATCTAATTCTAAAGTATTGTGCAAAGCAAGCACACGCACTATAAGTTGTGCTGTAAGAAACAGTCTCACAAAATAATACCGAGCAAAAAAAACTGTAATGTACAGAAAACTTTGTTAACAAATATTGACCTTTCGTTTTCGAAAGGTATGGAGCGGAATCTTATCCCGGATAAAGTTGAAAATGTTTTTATTTCTTTTTCATGTATTGCTAGGGGTTCACATACTTCGAATGACCTGCCACTGTGAGTGGCAAATAATATCCCCATATAAATAAAATTTAAGATTTGCAATTAAAAAGGTGAAAAAAGCTTGGATGCATTGCTATAAGAATAGAAATTTACTGCACTTAGCCAGTCATCTCATTCAGGATAAATATCTTCTTCAGTTTCAGACTACATAAGATAATATTCTTAACTTCTGTGGAAGAGAAAAATAATTGAAATGCTAAACAATTGTACAGAAATCATATTAATTGAATCACAAACTAAGAAGAATATTAGTAACAGACATTCAATAGCGAAATACAATACAATTAAATAACAATGTCTTTACATACCTAGCAGGTTCAATTTTAATTATTATGAATAAATATTTGTATTTCGCTAATAGCACCTAAAAGTAAATGTTAAACTTTAAATAACTTAGTCATTTAAGCAACAACTTCTAGAGATCTACAGGGGCTATAATAGGATTTTTTAAGTAAGGTAAAAATGCTTTTTTCTATACTTTAAACATGCATATTCTGGATGGGCAAGAAGCGATTCCTAAAAGAATGTAAAACATGTAACGGTAATTATTCTAGTTAAGTGGTAGAGCAACGCCCCTTCTAAAATATGCGAGAGTATTGGGTAAAAGCGACTAAAAGGCAACCTATTTCTTTTTAGCGCCAAGCTTGGTCAGGTATATCCTGGTATGAAATCACTGTCTCTAACAGGAGTAACAAACTGTTATAAACCATCATACCGCCTGGACAAAAAGTTTCAACAACTGCCTGAATCGGGATATCAACCATTAGATCAATCTCATACCTAATATAATTAAAAACATTGTCTATACAACCAGTTCTGATTCTGAGGGGACATAGGGAGGCGTCGTCACAAAATATTTTTTAGACAGTCCCCGAAATATTTTAGCCATCATCTTAAACTGCTATATACACCGAGTAAATTCAATTTCAAATCAAATAAATAAATAATTAGTTTTCGGTACAGCTTTAGAGACTTCAGCCGCCTTTTTTACCCACAGCCTCAATTATAACAACCATTTAGGTCCAATTTTAAGTATTATTACTAGATCCTAAAATAGTAGTAATTGCTATTATTGTTAGAGACAGGGCCCCATTTAGAAAATTTAGAACACTAGGCCCAACATGCAGGAAGGGGCCCCCCGTTGCCATATTTGGTGCTATATAAATGTAGATGCGTTAAAATTATTGTTTGATTAGTATGAAAATTCACTATCGTCAGGGTCAGACACGTTCTCGGTTATCTTTTACGTTTTTTACATTGCTAAAAAGTTTTAGATTTTTATTTTCGAGTTAAAAAATGTAATGAAAAAACATTCAAGGAAGTATAAAAAGTTATTTCTACTATAATTTTTTGTTAACTTTTTAAAATTAGGGGGCCCCCAAATTGTGGGGCCCCTAGGCCCGGGCCTAATGGTAAATCAGGCCCTGGTTAGAGATAGACAACACTCAATCGTGTTGCTGTGGGAGATGTGGTTACACATTACAGATGTGGTGACTGGAGGACTATTTCTAAAGCTGTTTCCAACGATATAATACAAAACAAGATAAATGTGATTACACGCGATATCAAGCTTTATTATCTGTTATTTTATAGCAGTGTCTCTTCTACAGGAAACAGAATCTGTTTCATAAAATGATGCAATTTCTTTTTTAGCATGAACATTAAGCTGTACATTGACTTGTAATCAGTGCTGAAATTGGAGGGGGACGCCGTCCCCCGAAATAATTGGACCGTCCCCCGAAGTATTTTTACCGTCCCCGTTCCCTAAAATATTTGTTTCCACAAAAAAAAATTATAAATTTAAGGGTAGATTTAAATACGAAAGAAAATTTATTTTTTCTGACCTAAATTCCCATTTGAATGAGTATTCGGATTCGCCTATCAGCGTGCCAGCAGTTTCCCCGTATTCCGATTCGCAAATATATTCGTATTCGGATTTTTAGGGTCAAATTTCCAAAAACGTTCTGGGGAGGACCCCCAAGACCCCCTTCAAGTATTTTAATCTCTATTACTCACGATTTGCTGTGCAAAAAATGAGTAAAAACCCTGTTTTTAGAGTCTAATTTCGAAAAAAAATTTAAAAAAAACCCCACATTTTTATTCCCCAAAAACATATCCTGGATCCGCCACTACTAACATAAAGATGAATAATGTTTTTTTTCTTTCCATCAATATTTGTAATGAATACTTAAATGTTACATAGTTTTAAGGTTATAAAAATTATAATAACTGCATTTATGCTTTTATTCTAGCATTTAAAAAATTTCCCATTAGCCCCCACTTTCCCCTAACTATGCAATTAAATGTAATCTATAATTTGATTATCAATTCAAGTAGGTACTACTAAAAATTAGTCATATTTTACCCTCCATCAATCATCTACTCTGTAAAAAGGTGAGGGTGAGTCCCCCCAAATATTTTTCTCCAATTTCAGCACTGCTTGTAATGCAAATTACATACAGAAAACAACGCCAGTATTACGATTGAAATCAATCGCGAGAACAAGTACTTTGTTTGTTTTAAATAAGAAATCACTTTACAATCATTTTCAATTGAAATACACTTTAAACCAAGAGAAACGAAAATTGAACTTACGCCATGTTTGTAGTTTATTGTTGATGTTCTCTAATCTTCGCGGCTGCCGATGACGGAGAGCAAAACTTTTTTTGCTCCCGTTTTCACGGGCCGCGTTTGGTTGTTCAAAGGCGACCGCAGCGCCACCACTTTTTGCCAACCATAGGGATTTTTCTGATGGCGGATCAAGCAAACGCGGGCCGTCATCCGCGAAAACGGGTCCATCTAAAAGGGCCTTCATCCCTTTTCACCTTACGTCACCTCCACACCGCCCTTACCCGTTGCCGAGCGACCAAGCATGTGACGAGCAATGACACGGCCTAATATTATACTCCCACACTATGGAAGCTACGGTTTTTGTTAATGTGCCGCGCAGACATCGGGATGATCTGTTGTAAGGTTGTTTTTATTATAGTCGCGGTTTAATATTAGAGAGCGGCTATTTTCGTACGGGGGGGGGGTGAGGTATTTATTTTCACCTGGAGATTTTGCTTTTTGTTTGATTGCACATTTTGAGTTTGTTTGAGGTTTATTGGTTATATGTAAAATACAACACAAAGGATTAATACTCACCTTATACTTAATAGTCACCACTACAATAGTTAAAATATAAGTTAGTGCATTAATATAAACCTAGTTTGTGGCATTTGAATAGCATTTCATTAAACTCTTAGCTAAGCACGTCTCCTCGATCTTTATTAAATAAAAGCTCGGATATTAAATAAACTAGTCTGTCAAGTAAGATGTTGTGTGTAAGAAAATTCGGGAGTTGTAATTTTTACTATGAAAATTTATAATTACTTTTAGTATTTTATTTCTATATCAAAGTATGTTAGATTGTGATAATGCAAATAAATTAACTTTTAAATTATTTTCCATTATCGAGACACTGTGAGAGCACTCATTAATGATAGTTGGGTACTTCGTTGGCAACACTCTCTGTATGCGAATTCAGCCGTGGTTTACTCTAGTTGTCATAGGATGCTAATTAGTCCAAGAAAAATAAGGTTTGCTTCGGAACTAATTGTAAAAGAAAGTTTGATGGTTGATTCTTATAGGAAATTTTCCGTAGAGAACGATGGTGAAAAGTCTACCGAGCTACGACGTGTCCTTTAGCCAATATGGCGGATTTTCCAAAATGGCGGCCGTTTATTTTTCACATTTTTATTTTTTATATTTTTAAATGTAAATACCTATTTTTTTTGCATAATATAAATTATTCTCTATTAAAATACCTATAAAATGGTATATTAACCAAGATTGTGCGATATTTAGAACCTAATAAAATAATTTTCAAAATGGCGCCCGCATATTTCAAACTTAGTGGAAAATGGATATTTTTGAATTCCTACCCACCTTTAAGAGTATTTACCCTTAAGTATCGGTAAATTATGATTATTCTGCACATATTTTACTTAATAACATTAAAACTTCTAATTTTTAAGAAAATACACAAATTTAAAGCAAACATATATTTTTAATCTTGACTATTTATTCTGATTATTACAACATTTTCCAACATGTCCTTTGATTTTATGCATACAAAACATTATTTTCTTTGAACAAATAATAATATTATAATATATTTCTAAATAATATAATGAATTTTAGGTTAATGAAAATTAAATTTATTCAATTATTAAAACTTAAATTTAATTATTTTAATTTTAATATCGCTAAGTTCTTAATAAAAAGTAACCTTCACTAAGTTTTTTTAAACGTTATAATGTCTAATTATATTTTTAAGAACTATTTTAATCATCTTCCATATCTACATGTCCAGTATTGCAGCAGCTAACACCTCTACAGTCGCTACAAGCACTTGTACATATTGTACCTTGTTTTCTGCATATACATTGTACGGTAGCACATTGGCTAATTTTAAATCCACATTTTACAAATTTCAAAAGATGGTTTGGAGCACAGGTGCGTTTTTCATCTCTATAGGTCTCAAACCTCCTTCCCGTAATTCCCAACCCCAGTCACATGGGTCCATGGAAATTCCTATCCACTGCTGCTTGATGATAAACTCTTAAACAGTGAAAGTTATTAGAATCTATTGTAGGAGGCAATATTTCTGGTGTTACTTGGACTGATTTTGTAGCTTTTGTTTGAAAGTTTGCAGTCTTACGTCATTTAAAGAGTCTCCCACTCTACCCCCTAGAGAGAGATGTCATTGCTCTATTATCCAGCAGTCCGGGTATTTTGAAAACATCACATTGATTTTTGAAATCCTTGTATTTTGAAATTAACTTTAGACAATCACTTTTTCTTAAGCCAAATGGTTGGGAGGTAGTGTCGCATCCAAGCCTAGAGTGACCAAAAAGGATATTGGAACACTCCTCCTCATGAAGTTTCTCTTGAATTTCCTTTATGTTGTATATGACTGAATTCTTTGAAGTTTTTTTCGGTTCAGGTATTAAAATTAAGTCACAGGACTTAGAGTTCATATGATGGATTAGTAACACCAGAAGATCAGTATCCTCACCAATAACAGTTGTCGGTTGATTCAGAGCAGATGTGATGCCTTCAATTACGATCATGACATCTGCATCGTCTTCTGTTTGTTTCGTAATACAACCAGAATCAGCTAACTTTTTTGAGAGATGATCTATGAAGGCTTGTTTATTATCACTGTTTAAAAGAAAAATGTCCTTCTTTATGGTGATTTCCATTGTAGTAACAAATCCAGACTGCTGGCCAATAGAGCAATGACATCTCTCTCTAGGGGGTAGAGTGGGAGACTCTTTAAATGACGTAAGACTGCAAACTTTCAAACAAAAGCTACAAAATCAGTCCAAGTAACACCAGAAATATTGCCTCCTACAATAGATTCTAATAACTTTCACTGTTTAAGAGTTTATCATCAAGCAGCAGTGGATAGGAATTTCCATGGACCCATGTGACTGGGGTTGGGAATTACGGGAAGGAGGTTTGAGACCTATAGAGATGAAAAACGCACCTGTGCTCCAGACCATCTTTTGAAATTTGTAAAATGTGGATTTAAAATTAGCCAATGTGCTACCGTACAATGGCAGAAAACAAGGTACAATATGTACAAGTGCTTGTAGCGACTGTAGAGGTGTTAGCTGCTGCAATACTGGACATGTAGATATGGAAGATGATTAAAATAGTTCTTAAAAATATAATTAGACATTATAACGTTTAAAAAAACTTAGTGAAGGTTACTTTTTATTAAGAACTTAGCGATATTAAAATTAAAATAATTAAATTTAAGTTTTAATAATTGAATAAATTTAATTTTCATTAACCTAAAATTCATTATATTATTTAGAAATATATTATAATATTATTATTTGTTCAAAGAAAATAATGTTTTATATGCATAAAATCAAAGGATATGTTGGAAAATGTTGTAATAATCAGAATAAATAGTCAAGATTAAAAATATATGTTTGCTTTAAATTTGTGTATTTTCTTAAAAATTAGAAGTTTTACATGTTATTAAGTAAAATATGAGCAGAATAATCATAATTTACCGATACTTAAGGGTAAATACTCTTAAAGGTGGGTAGGAATTCAAAAATATCCATTTTTCACTAAGTTTGAAATATGCGGGCGCCATTTTGAAAATTATTTTATTAGGTTCTAAATATCGCATAATCTTGGTTAATATACCATTTTATAGGTAATTTAATAGAGAATAATTTATATTATGCAAAAAAAATATGTATTTACATGTAAAAACATAAAAAATAAAAATGTGAAAAATAGCGGCCGCCATTTTGGAAAATCCGCCATATTGGCTAAAGGACACGTCGTAGCTCGGTAGACTTTTCACCATCGTTTTCTACGGAAAATTTCCTATAAGAATCAACCATCAAACTTTCTTTTACAATTAGTTCCGAAGGAAGCCCTTTTTTGAGCTAACTTTCTTGGACTAAATCCCTACACTGCACGCAGTATGAATTGACCAAGAAAAAAAAAACCCTACAACCAACAAGCATCAAATTATTATGAAAGGAAAAAAATATTTATTTGAAAATTGTAAAAATAGTGGTGAATAATTAAATCCTCTGATTTTACATTGGATTTTTATTGATCCACCACTTTTATTTTAATCTTTTAAAATAAAGACTGGGTATTCTTCAATTTTTACTAATTTAAATTGCTTAATTTTTGCGAATTCATTTTATTCGCAATGTTTTTCTCTTACTTTAAATTGAAACACTACCATCCCACAGCCACTAAAGTAGTACGTTTTCTTTCTATTTAACAGAACACACAACTGATTACCTTTCCATTTCCAAAGACCCATCTTCACTGCTATCCATTAAAACACAGAGAATATTCAACATCCATAAGCGAGAAATAAATCATTCAATGAGCTGTTTCCAGACACTGCCCTGTCCTCCATTACCTTAAACATGCATTAATGGCTTTTTCAATGATAAGTACCCACCAGGGTCAATCCCTCCCAAACAAACTAACGTGATTAACTCACATCGAAACCCTCTGCTTTCAGTCTCTGCCGATAGATGGCGCTCGTCCGTCTCTTGTTTTTCCTTCCCTTGTTTACGGAGCTCCCATGCGAAAGATGATTAATAAGCGAGAGGGAAGTCGGGGTTATATTTGGACGGGAGGACCCCGAAATATCGGTATTTCTGCTAACTGTTGTTTGCGTGATTAGAAAAGGATTGTGTGTTCAAGTAGGGTGGCCAGACGTGTTCTTTTTTTTCTATCCGGGAATGCCGTCTTTTGAGGAGATATGTATGGCCGCGGGAGATATGTATCACGAACCACATGAGTGTGTTTTTCTTTTGTTCGCTATAATGTTTTTATTAAAATAAGTGTGACTATACTCGACAGCAACGTTTCTTGAACACAGTACGTCTCAAATGCGGAAGGAGAAATCGGTAAACACAAAGCCTGTTAGGTTGCTATAGGAAGAGTTTCGGTACGCAAATCGGTATTGAAAAGCACTATACATATTACATACACATGGGTTTAACAAAATAATCATATTTTTAAATTGACGTTCTTCATTTCACTCAAAATTCAGACACCGCGATGGGAACTACTTTGTTTGTGAGTGACGTCATAGGGTCAACTTAAGTTGCTGTCTAGTATAGATATTTTTTTTTATAAAACAATGGTTTGAAACTAAAAGGGGGACTACCTTACAACAGAGCATATGGTGATTTAGGTAGGGGCCATTGCCCTTTATCCCCCCTTAAACCTTAAATCCTTAAGGTATCAATGGTATCAAATTAAACTATTTAAGTAAGGACCTAATACCAAGAATAATTCGTATTTATTTTCAAATTTATGTTTTAACAGGTATAATTCTTGAGTCAGAAGCATTGCAACTTAGAGTAAAGAAGAGAAAATGGAAGTTAATTCTAGACCACTCAAAAAAGGACTTTTAACTGAATAATGGTCACTAGGAATCCTTGTGAACATCCTAGTCTAGGATGTTTGAATTCTAAAAGCTATGACATAATAGTTTAGTTAGTACTTTGATTATAACGTTTCGAATTTATATGTCTGGATGATGCCTTAATTTTTTAACTTAAGATTTAATAGTAGGTAAATTAACCCGTTATGAGTTTCACAGAAAATTAAATAATGAGTAAAGCGACTTCTCAACTCTTCTTGAGTGTCTAATCGATAGGATGTTTTTGTAACCATTATCTAAAAAACACTTTATTTTCCTCATAAAACCAAAAATATTCCGCTCTCAATAAAAAGTGGTATAAGACATCAGGAAAAAAAGTTCAAAAGAATTTTTACCGAAAAAAAACCTTTAATAAAGTTATTTAAAAACTGGATAGTTTTTTTTTGCTTCGCCGTCACATTCCAATATTTTTTCAACTATGATACGCCAGCTTTTTTATTGCATGATGAAGTAACGAGGCCAAGAAAAAGATATGAAAATACGAAAGAAAATACCAAAAAAATGGTATTCGTATTTTTCTTGTTACATAAGAAAATTTTGTAAGAACTGGCTGAAAGTTCTTAAAATCATAATATTCTTAATTCATAATATCATAAACTTCTAAATCTATTGCTTTTTACGGTCACAGTGACAAAAGAATCAACCTTTTCACCCAATTTTTTTCTTCAGTTCGTAATTTACCTCACTGATAAAATTTTCGTTATTGATGAGCAATTTTATTTACAAGCATTTTTCGGTGTGAAAAAAGACAGTAAAATTCCGTAAGTCAAATGAATTACGAAATAATAGCGCAAACCAACCAGTAAAATATTTTTATTTTAGCAGTCAGTTATTTTTTTTATTTCCAATGGCAGGGAATACATAGATAACAAAGAACATAAAACTCCAAAAGGTGAATTAAACAGAGACCGAGGTCATCTTCCCATGAGCTCTCTCGCACGCCAATATCTTGCGGTCTCGGACTTAAGAGTGTGGAGCATCTTGCAGCGATGAAGATGCTTTCTGTTCATTGGTTCCTTTGCGTCACATATATTATACAGTCAGGATGGTCATAAATGTGTAGACGATACAAGTGTTCGCCCAGGCAGTCGTGGCCTACCAGGAGACGAAAGAGGGCTACAGCATCTCGACGAGGCTTATCTGGTATTGCCACAAGCTCCACTTCACTCCAATTCTTATTCTTTATACTTTCCTGAATTAGCCGGACGCTCGTAGCAAGAAGTAAGAAGTATATACTTTCCTGAAGCCAAGAATAGGTTCTTAATTTCGTTGTGTTTTTTATGTATAGTTTTATGGAGTGGTAGGATAGGCCAGAGCAGTTTGGTTGGACTAACTGCGCTCCCTTTCGAGCGAGGAAGTCGTAGTCAGTTATTATTATACACTAAATTAGGTAGAGCTAATTTTTTCACTTTCATTTCTTTCAACAATTTTTGTTGTTGTTGTTGTTCCTTATTCTGCCTGGTCTAGAATTAGACTAGACCAGGTCCAAAAGCTTCCACGCCTTCAAAAAGTCCATGACCTGGACTGGATTATCTTTTAAATCAGCCTTATCCAGCCCCAAACAATCAAGAATATGACTAGGGGAGGCCGGGGCTGAGCAGCATTTTCTACATGTCAAAAAAGTCTTAAGCCCCTGGTCATAGGCGAGATATTTAATATGTCCACTAATGAGTCTGGTTCAACAATTTTTATTATGTCTGAACAGGTCTGAGAGTTATAGACCTAAAGTATATTTTAAGGAAGTGAAATAAAATAATTTACAGCACATGGCAGGTCAGAACCTTGGCCAATAAATAACTTAATTGAGAATTCTCAACTTCTACTATTTTTGCATATTAAATTCATTTCTTTCTTACATACTTAATCAAATATATAACTTATGTAAACAGCATATAAATTTTTTATAAGTTTTTAAATCACTTTGGGATTGAATTAAATCCTGTTTTTTTTAAATAACAAAAACTGTTATTTTAACAGAGCGCCTCTCTTTATTACCGTTTGCCCCTGGTGGCCGGAAAATGAACTATTTTCCCATAACAAGTTACCGCTTATAAAGAGAAGAAAAGAGACAAAAGGCGGCTTTATATGCATCCGGCAAGTGCGGCAAAATCGCATGCGATTGCGAATTTCTTTCCTATTTTTTGCTCTGTCGGGAAAGACCAATAGGAAGCCTTGAAAATATCCCGCGCCGCACGGAAGAGAGAAAGCTGCCGGACCGGTTAGTTGGCGACTAGCAGGAAAAAATCTTCCGTCGTAGTCGCACTTGCCGGATGCATATAAAGCCGCCTTATCTCCGATCATAATGGCGTAACTCCTTGATCCATGATGTAGTTACCTGAATGTTTGTAAAGCTTTTATGTCCGTGTTGCCCTTTTCATTGAGTTCGAGTGGAAGATTTGATGTTTACTAAAGCTAGCCGTTGTTCTCGGCTCCACCCACGGGCACATTACTAAAGTTATTCAATATTTTATAGGATATGCAAATGAATCAAACTATCATACAGTCTAGCTTAAGCGATTAAAAATTTCAAGACTTAACTCGGGCCTTCCATGATCATTATCTATACATTTAAAACCTTAACGATACATAAAAATAATAAGCTAAATTTTTGCAATGATGCAACATTTCAAACACCATTACATAAAGTTATAATAAATTAACTTAAACATTAAGTTTATTAAATAATTTGTATTCGATAATACTTAGCATCTTTGAACTTTCAAACGCCTTACGGAATCACATACAAATTTGTGAAAGCGTTTCCAAATATTTTATTATGAATTTAAATGTCCAACTTTGAGAATCTTGAGAAACTGAAGGAGCGTTATCAAAGAACCTTTTGGGTGAGGTTAACGAAAAACAACTTACACTCTTCCTTCCTCATAATCACGTTAGTAAATGTTTCCAGAACAACCGATGATGAAACTATTTCCTATTAAAGCTTCCCTGTATGAGTGTAGCATTACAGGTTTCACAACTACTTTATCATGATTCTGTATTCACTAACAAAGCGTTAATTGAATCGCGGGAGAACTTTAAGTGAGTAAACTTACACAATTGCTTAACTCACTCTTAAAAGTCGATTTATACATGGAGGACGCTAATGTGGGGATACATTCCATGCTGTTCTGACACATTATTACACAGATTTGCTAAAGAATACTAATTGACAATTATATTTTTATGAATCATTTTTATTCTGATTCTAAAAAGGAAATGTATCTTGAAATGATTTTTTAAATGATAGCATATTTTGTATTAAATATTGAATTTGGGCCAGGGCTCTTTTGGTGAACAATATTGTGTTCATTACATTTTTTGTGTTATTAAAGTATTCTTAGTAAAAAGTTTACAATGGATTTATGAGTACACCATGTGAGATATTTTTTTATAAAAAATGAACACAATATTATTAATAAGGAATAAAAGTAGTCCTGATATTTCCCAGAGAGACGCCTCCCCCCACAATATATATCCAAAATCCACCGAAATATTTGGGTCATCCCCCAAATATGTGATATTTGACACTAGTAAAGAAAGGACAATTTAAGAAGGTTTTCTTATTGTGGTTTGATAATTTAGGTTCATCACATGCAAAACTTAAGCATCAACTAAAAGTTTAAAATCAATAATTTTGGTTGATTAATGTATTAATCAAAAGGTTTTACATTATATTCATATTCCAATATCTAGGTATCCCTAATTGAAGTATTAGTTCGTTCGTCAAAAGCATTAATGAGCGGACTGTAAGTTCTGACTGCTGGTCACCTACGCATCAGTTCCCTAAATTCATTTTAGGGAAAACAGATCGTTCTAGATCCCCTAGAAACCCAGGCTTTCCGTCAATTTTCAATGACTGATGAACCATTGGAGTACATTCTCAATCAATAATTATATTGAAATGACCCTCACTGCTCGCACCATGCTAAGGTTTTCGATGTCATTTAAAACATGTGTGCATTTTGTGCATTAAAACATTGTGCCATTTTATGCATTTGAAAAGTAGTTATGGTATATTATAATAGAGCATTCTTGAAGTAGCGAAATGTTTTTAATAGCTTAATTGGAAAGTAACTTAAGTAATATATCACCAAATGGTATGAATAATGTTAGTTGTGGGCAGGGTTTGCTGAGTTTAACCCAAATGGGTATAATGCTTAGATAAACATTTGAACAAACCTACAACTTTATAAACAAAATAATTTTTTCACAGTTTTTGCATGATTTGTAAACTGTAAGCTACAGTTTCGTTGAAAATATAATGTTAAACTTTAATTGCAGTAATTAAGATGGTTAGACTAAAAGAGGAATTTGAATAGTTAAAGAGTATTATTCGCCAGTTCACTTAAAAATATGTACCTCCAGGAATATTTTACTAACCGTAGGGTTTTTTTAACGACTGGCAATTAGAACATAGTCCATTCATCCATACAAGAGCCGGAAGTACTTACCTTTACCCAGAGAACCTAAAAGCCACGGAGAAGTACTGTCAACCACGCAACACACATTCGCTCGCACAAGCCCATTTTACACAAGGGGGGGGTCGCATTCATTCATCAACACAGGGACAAATGACCAACCATGCCAGAGCGGGGATTCAAACCCAAGACATACCGCACGGTGGCGGCGTCGCAGTCAGACACCATTGGACCAAAAGTACGCCGACCCATATTATTCTAAACACCTAAGAATGTTGACGTTTTAAGCTTTTGGGTTTAATGTTATGCTCTAAGGTTAATGTAACATTAGTTTTATGTCAAATACAATACTAATGAGTTACTATAAAAAAACTCACAACGGCATTTAACAAAATAAATCATTAAAATACAAAGTATTCAAATATCTATTCTGTTTACGTTTCTTCATCAATTTGTTGTAAAGTAAACTTTCAAGCGACTTATTTCGTCAATTCATCTGCACACAAACAGTTATTTTGCATTCTCCCTTTTTCTATTCTATGTTACGCAAAATTCAGAACCGAATTTCTCACGTAGTGCGCTATGTTCACTAGAGAGACAGAAACAATACCTCCACTAGTCCGGGAGCTGGTGTCAACTGTCAACCAAGTCATGGACGAAACTTGTTAGACTGTCTAACTTAGACACCTTACTGATAAAAAAATAACTGTCAGCTGACCCGGCTGGCGGTGGAAAGACCTCAGTCAGGGCCGCAAAGTGCCTCAAATTTCGAAACGGTGGTGTAACCAGGGTTTGAAATTGATAACTATGGAGACGAGAAAAACTCAAAATCAGATAAAAAAAATTATTTGCTACTTTTAAAAATCAGACAGTGTTTTTCATCAATTGATTAATTGATACCAAAACGAACCTATTTAGTGATCATAAAAGAAAGTGATCGTAATTTTAATAATTATAATCTGAGATCATTACTTTCTGATTTTTATTTTTTGTTCCAAAATATAAAAATCAATTTTAGTGACGTGAAAGATCGCCAATTCACCAACGGAGAGATTACCTTGGTTATTCTGAAAAATACCAAAAACAACGCCATTCCTCGAAAATTTAGATTTGCGGTATTGACGAGCTGTGAACGATATGTTTTAACGCTCTTTGAGTTTTACTTTTTGATCGAAGTATTTTTCATCAAAAATTAATCAGTACTATATCAGACTAAAACCGATAGTAAAATAATTATTATTTTTTTATCGAAACCAATATAACTCAAAATCCGATCACGAGTTTTATGCCTTAAACCAGGCCCGATTTTTAATATACAACTCAAAATTAAATCATTAAAGCCAGTTTTGGTCATTAAAAGTTCAAACCGTCATGGATATAATAATAATCACTATGGTTTTTTTACTCCAGTCTGGCTCAAACAACAACATTTTCTGGGGAAGTGCCCCAAACATCCCTACTTTATTGCATAGTACGCGAAAATTTACACATTTGAGAAGATAAGCCTCAAATCCTCTTTCACTATAAGCTACCAAGGGCTACTTTTGACTTAAGTAATCTGTTAGGTATGGGATCATGTGATTGCAAATGCTCCAATAGAAGAATTCCACGGCTAGTCATTTTTTGTAACTGTTAACCTCTGTAGGGCAAAAAACTGTAACCTTTCTGTTGCTAAGGCCGTTGTTAGGTCCAAGTCATGTGATTGAAAATGCTCTATATCAAGTGCTTAACGATGTGTGGGTTTCTCTGAATTTTGAGAATAATTAAACAACGCACTTGATTGTGCGTTGTGTTATACTACTTTATAATCGACAGCAGCGTTTCCTGAACCTATGACGTCAATAACAAACACAGTATTTCCCAGCGCGCTGTCTGAATTTTGAGTGAAATGAAAAACGTCAATTCAAAAGTATGATTAATTTGTTAAACCCATGCATATATAGCGTCTTTTCTTCACGATGTGCGGACCGAAACTCCTCCTAGCAACCCAAAAGGTTTTCTGTTTATACAGTTTCTGCTTCCGTATAGTAAAGTCATAGGATATACTTGGCTGTCATGTTTATTTACCGTATGATATATAACTTCGCGGTAGGAAAAACTGGAACTACTTTCTTTGTTTTGTTTCTCCAGGGTCAATTAACGTTTCAGTCTAGTATAGAGTCAAGCTGACATTACACGAATATGGAGGACACGAAGTTGGAAAAAACAGGTCAGTTTCCCATGACATACATGCCTACATTTAACGCCTTGCGCTCTTAAATTTTTATTTAAAAAAAACTCTTGATTGAACGTTTATTTCAATTTAAAAATGTCTAAATCAATGTTGCGCTCATAACTATTCAAAATGAAGGTGAAAATTTAAAAGAAAATAAGAACTGAAAGAATAAAAGTTGGTAACCTGCTGAAAACGATGCAGGTTTTAAAGATTTGCATGGTGTCCAGTCTCTATAATACTTATAACAAAACGAGTAAGTATACGCTGACTATTCGTTATTCTTTGAAAAATAAAACCATGGGTGAGAGTTAAAAAGTATGCAAATCTTGCTTATTGTGCTAATGAGTGGTTACTACTTGCGCGCGCACATTTCAAACATATGCTATGCGGTTTCGGTTCAGTCAGTCATCCCTCCAGTTTGTTTTATAGCAGTGCTGAATTCTGCAATATAGGCAACCCCAGAATGTTGCAGTAATATTCTTCATGACTCCCAAAGCGGGATTTTGAAAGAGTGTGCTTTGCAAGGTTAAAGTAATCACCACTTAATAGTTTAAAATTAAATATTTCTATAATTTATATACCTTTGTTATTTAAGATAGCAAGAATATTTAGTGATTTTAAAAAGGGACGTTTCGATTAATTGAATCGTCTACAAAGTAAAACTTCAGAATCCACATAATAGAGCATTTTCAATCACATATGACTCGGACCTAACAACGGTCTTAGCAACAGAAGATGTTACTGTTTTTTGCCCTAGAGAGGTTAACAGTTACAGAAAATGACTGGCCGTGGAATTCTTCTATTGGAGCATTTGTAATCACGTGACCCCATACCTACAAACCACCTTAGCAACAGATAAACAACAGCCTTAGATACAGTTAAAAGCCCTACAGAAGGTACACAGTTAAAAGAAAATAACCGGTTGTGACGTCATCTGAAAACACTCTATGAGGGATTTGCACGTTTTTTGTTTTAATTTTATTATGATAGAGGATTACGTAAAAATTATTGAAATCGGAAAACTATTCTCCAAGATATTAATTTTTAAAATTTCGTTTCCTGTATTGGCGGGAAAAACAGTAATTTCGTTATGGCTGCTGTGTGACGTCACAGCGCTTGGACCCACTTGGTTTCGCCATGTTATTGTATGCTTAGCTTGCTTCATTCTGCTATTCTTCATAAAGTTTTAACTAAAAAACTGTGATACTTTAAAGACACATACAAATATTTTTTATAAAAAGATTGGCGTTTTCTTTTTCAAAAAATATTAATTGGTTTTGGAATTATTAGGATTCAAAGTTTTAATTTTTTCTGTTCCCCATAGAGCAAGATAGATATTTTTAAAGTGTTACACAAACCTTAATCAATAAACCCGTTTTTTGAGGTGAAACGTAATCATCAAATTCCAACCATACAATAATTTGAGAATGAACAGTGAAAAACAAGGACAAAACACAAAATCTAGATCGTTCCTATTAGTGCGTTTTTCTGCATACAATGTACACTAAAGGTGAAACATGTATTACAGGCGTGGTTTATAAGGTAAGGTTATGGGGGGAAAACTATCATAAGGGAAAACACGAAATTCACAGCACCAACACAGATTTGACTGTTAATTTCTCTCTATCTAGGGGAGAGTAACAATTATTTCTGTATTTTCTCTGTTCCTTATATTTTTTTCAAAATTATGGGATATATTCCCCATACAATATTCCGTATACCGTATATACGTATTATACAATATACAATAAACCAAAACTTCGCACAGACAGATTCCCTGCGTGGAGTAAATAATAATGCCTAGTGAACCCCTACCATTCATACTTTTTATGGATCATAGAGTATATTTCATGGCCATTTTTATGAATCATTAAAAAATGTAATGTCACACCTGATGAAAATTGCATTAATTCACTCCACGGCGCACGCATCCATGCTCTGTAAATATTAATATTTTTAACGTCTTAGTCTTACTTCATTTGTAATTAAATTAAGTTCTACTTTTCAATAACATTTTAAGTGTAAGCACTGATGTAACCTTTTTTTCGTTTTTAACATTTATGTGTATTGAAAACCATGAGTCGTAGAGGTATAGTTCTCAGGGTATTTTGGTATTTCCAAACTAGAAATCTGGCTATGATGAGTTTGAGCAAACTTCTTGACACCTTGTAAAAATTAGATTTAAAACTAATTAATACCATCCAAAATGTGCAGTCCTTATGTGTTTGAAAAATTAATTTTATCCAATTACCCCCCCCCCCCAATGGGAACAATACTGGTTGTGGTTGATAACAGTACTCATTTTTGCAACATATCATTTTTTTATCGGGAATATACTATCCAAAATAGAAACAGAAACTCTGACATAACCAACTCGAAAATTAATCTGAAGACTAAGTTTAAACATAAAAGTTATATTTATTATTTATATCATCAGTTAAAATCTAGGTTAAGTATTTTTACTATCCCTTAAATTCGTTACGAAATTCCCAGGCTCGAGTATATACAAAATATTTACCCTCCTACAAAATAGATGCAGAAAGTTTTTTAGCTCGCAGGTATAAAGACGATCAAAATATTTATATTCCGGAAACCGCGGACTAAGAAAAGATCTTTTTGTTTATTGAGGATAAATATTTAAAATCGTGTGTAAAAGAGTCGTTTACTGTTGAGGTTAATATGTAGTTTCAGAAAGGAATGAGAACTATCAATTAAGATGATAAATCGCTAGAAATCCTTTTAATGAATGGTGATAGAACTCATTAGCTGTTTTTTAATAGTTAAATAGACAAATACTATTTTTTCCTGTTTATTATCTTTTTGAGTTTTAGCCATAGAGATCTAATAGAGAATTACGCCTGACCTATACAAAGATGGCGCCTTGTCGATTCAGAGAAAATCACGTGATGTCTACTCTAATATAGCACTGTTAGATCTCTATGGTTTTAACCCAGATGATATTTGTGATTAACATGTGAAAATTTTTGTGGTTTAGGATTTGATATTACGAATACTTGAATGTGAACTTTTTCGTAGACATTCAGCTAAAAAAATTAATTAAATATTTATATTTTTTACTTTTAAAAACAATCATTTTTTAAAAATATTTCTTTATTATTGTTTCTTAGTACTTAATTTTAATAGGATGAAAGAAAAACTTGTATGAATTTTATTGTAAAAAGTTTGATCATGTTTGTTAGTATGGATATTTTAATACCTATTGATTATACATGAGTAAAGGTAAAATACAAGATTTTATTATGTTTTATAACTAGTTACGTTCAGTTAAATCGATAAGTTTTTTGCAACATAAAGTTTCTTTCAATTGATTCCCTTAAATTATTTATTTTTGTTCTTATTTCCTTGTTTGACAACCTTGCTGGGCTTTTAGCCTGTAGTTGATCGACTATATTTGTATTTGTATATTTGTATTATTCAATTCTTTCAAATTTTCTTTCTTCTTTTTTTCAAATCCTCTTTGTCTTCAGTTTCTGAAACCTAAATTATCACTTAAATTATATAAAAAAGTTTTTTCTGTACTTAATATATCACTAATAAATTTATCTATTTAGTGTTTGTTATTATTTAATAATTTTGAAGCTATTAGAAAATACTATTTTTTTTTTTAAATTGTCTAAAGCTATGATTAAACCACGGCTTACTAGATACTTATACAGGCTAGCCGAGTTTTAAACAATGAAAACCATTTGACAACTTTTCCCGCTTGGAGCGCTACAAGACCTACCTATATCACCCACACCCTTCAACACTGGATATGCTTTGCCAGTTGGTCCAGTATTGCCATCTGGATTTGCAATCATTTCCGTACTCGGCTAGCCTGTATAAGTATCTCGTAAGCCGTGATTAAACATTATAGTCATAAATTTATTTATTTTCCTTTTCATATTCAACCCTTTTAAATATTTTTGTCTATAAACTTTGACTTTTCTATTTATAATCCTTCAATACTGAAAAGATAAAAAAATAAATCCCAACTGAACAAGCAAATTTACTCAGAGAAATCGAAATCTCATACTTTCAAACACAATATCGCTCTCTCCTTTTACTAAAGATAGCTCATTTCATCAAATCCCCTCAAAAGTTCTGTTTTCATTAAACTCCGAGATTAGAGCCGGGCGCTTAATTTGAAACAGGAAAGGCTCAAAATAAAACTGTACCCGTAATTATGGCATCAACACACTCTCAAAGATTTTCGCAAAACATCGGAAAAACATCAAAACTCCGAAATTAGCTTAACGGAAAGAAGGGCTTTTAACACGCTTTAAAATCTTTCGTCAAAATGTGATTTACAAAGTTTCCAAAGTTTTCCCGGAGGCCGGAAAAAAAATCGGAACAGAGATTAAATTCTGATTCCTCGACTAATGGAAGTCTCATAAGCCAGAGCGATCCGAACGGACCGGATCACACCTCCGCTGTATTGTTTTTGTGTAAGAAAGCGAAAGCACCAGCGTAATGAAAGAGTTCCGCTAACTGCGTTGACCAAAGTGACTTGCAACGTCACGGGCGTGGGAGTTGTTCCTGGACCAATAAGAAGGAAGGTGCTCTCCTGTCTCTTGCCGGCGCGATGCCAGCGAAAAGAGAATCAGAGTTCGAATAATTTTTCAACGGTGGCTACAAAGGTGACATGTATAGCAAGCCGTTAAATGCAACTTTGATTAGAATTATTTTTTGAAGGCAAATAATTCCTTCTTTCCTAATTTTTTCTCCCGAGGAAGAAGACGGCTGAGAGATTCAGAATAACTGCTTCCTGATATCGTGAGGTAATGTTTCGCGCTTTTTTGTTTGTTGTTTATAAAATGGTTATGCATGAAATTCTATAAATAGAAATCTTCCTTAAAAATTTTATCAATTTTTAAATACTTATATAACTTTTATTCAGACTTTTAAGAAAGTTTTAAATAAGTGAAATACTATTTAAAACAATAACAGTGATGGACAAATGTTTAACAATATTACACCGGTTAACTATTATCACGATATTATCTTCGGTGCATTGTATTTAAAAGTTTTAAGAGCAATATTTTTAATTTTATTTGCTTGTTAAAAATGGTTAAATAGTTAAAAACTTTTATTTTATGAGCAAAAAAGGCAAGTTTCCTTAAGATGTATTTTAATAAATACATTGCATAAAATACATTGCAAATAAGTTTAAATCGTTTATTTAAAAGTAAAAGTACTCTGTTTTAAACAAGTTTAGTACCTACTAATTTTAAAATAGATGTTAATTGAACTGTTTAATAAATAATTTATGATTCAATTATTAAAAAACAACAATTTTAAAATTGTTAATTTAGGTTTAATTTAATGTAAATTTAAAATGTAACAATGATAATAATTTCAGAAAATATTAAATTTCTAAATATCAAGGTCTGTAAGAGATGAAATAAACAACTCCATACATTTCAATACCTTTGAATTTATAAATAGAAACTTTTTTGATAGTTTTATAGATTGTAGTACCCCTGAGTTTAAATATGATCGATAGGTTAAAACTATACACTTTTCTGAAACACAATTGAATAGAAAAAACATAACCTATCAAATAGTATATACGTTTTTTCCAAGAAAAAGATTTTTCAAATACATAATTTTAAAA
The DNA here is from genome assembly GCA_963680715.1 of Tetragnatha montana. NCBI lineage: Eukaryota > Metazoa > Arthropoda > Arachnida > Araneae > Tetragnathidae > Tetragnatha > Tetragnatha montana. Next base: position 60,164,778 of record OY796677.1, on the reverse strand, counting down.
AAAATATTTGAAAAAAGAAGACCCAAAAAGTGCTAAATTACAACTTTAGCCTTATTTTTACAAATAAGGTTCACATAAGGTAGCTTATATGGCAGCTTTATAATAACTTTATTTAATGGGTTTAGTCGAAACCCTCTATATAACATGGCCTTACAACTCCGACGTGTGACGTCATACGTAAGGCGAAATCAGTGAATTTGTAATGTTAAGTCCATAGAACACTAAAACTTATTTTTTAACTCTTTGCTTTATGTATCTCTTCAAAGCTGATACTAATACTGTTCTGAAAACACTAAATCTTTTGTTTAACATTAAATTAACATTAATGTTAATTATACTCAGAAAGTGAAACTCATAATGTGTGGGCCGTTATTCTTGGGACGTCAAAGAAAGGTGAAAGTGGTGACGTCAAAACGTTTAGTTGTAAGGTAATTTATATAGAAGGTCTTATTCCAACCTTTCCTTTCCTTTTTTTTATAATTATTATGCAAACGATATTTAATCCCCTGATAGAAAAACTCAAAGCTTCAGATTTTGAGGTTGAACCTTCTTGGGGTTTCCAAAGTTGTTCTTCATTCAGAGTAAAAGGGTAAAGTACCTCCTAGGGTAGTTCTGTATCCCAGATATATGTAACTAAACTACAGGTGAGACACAAATTTGAATAATTCAATCAAATAAGAATCATTAATTTCCCTTTAGTTGTTTTAAATGAGTTAAAGTTAGACCATTTTTCCTTTCAGCAATTCATTTATTCTTTTCAGTGAGTAATTCAGTGAGAATTTTTAATTCTTTAGAAATTTTAAGATACAAATTTCTTTTTGGTAAATATAGTGAACGTGATAATGTTGCATTTCTTTAGAAAAATAAAACAGAAATGCTGTAGATACTGAAAAATATGTTTATTTTTATTCATTCCAAATAATTACTACGTTTCTGAATTTCGCAAATAACTTTCCCATTAGTAAAGTAAGTATGTCAATTTGCATTTCAGAAATAAAATGTAAGCATTTCAAATAAAATAGCATTAAAAATATTTACTGTAAATTATCAGATTTTTTTTCTGCTTCCCATAGTTACCCCATCACATGCACTTAGTTACGTGGTGGTCCCAAAACCATGTGTAGATTTTGGATTGTGGAAAAATAATCACTGATTTGAATGAAACAAATTTCTTTATATAAGAAATAAAAATAAATGAGGAAAAGACTGATTACATTCGGTAAAAGTTTCAGGTTAAATTTAGGTGGTGTGATAGATTATTTTTTGGTGCGAACAAATGTGCAACTTTCAAACAAAGAGTTTTTTACTATTCATAAAGCTATTTTTAACATTTTTAAAAAGTTGAATAATATTAATCTTACTACTAGATAAAGAAAATTTTAAAACCAAAAAAATTAAAATACATTCGAGGACGCTTTAGTAAACTGTAACAAAATCAAACAAGTAGACTACTACAACCGTATTAATTACCCATCTATTAATTACCCATTTCATTAGAATGCCAGTTGTTTAGTCAGAGCCGAAAAAAGATCCATTATTATAACTAAAATGTTCATTACATTGCAGGTGTTTTAAGTGGATACTAATAGCTGTTATACAGAATCATTTTGTCTTACTGGAATTATTTCACGGTAAATTAACTGGGATGAAGCAATTGAGGTTTCTTTATGAACTTTAAATTTATAATACCCAATTCTTTTGTTACTGCATTCGATAAATTTATGTCATCTACATCGTCGCTTTGTATCTCTATCGTAGTATTTCTCATGACAATCAACGACAAATTCATCCAAACAAATAGTGTGTCACCTCATAAGAATTCTTGAAAATATAAATTTGACTTCGTAATTTCAAAGCCCCTTCACAAATTGAAATATAAGGTCTTAAAAGCTCAATTCCTACTTTTACACGTATCCAATCAAGACAAGGTGAATTCGAGGAGAGTAGTACAAGTTGTTTTACACAACTTGTAATCATTATTAAAAACAGTATTCATTTCATTCCTACTGTTTGTGAGTGGTGGTTTTTTATGATTTACTTAGTGTTCGGCAACTAGTGGTCAAAAAATAGTTAACTACCAACTAGTCTGGGAAATTGTAGTTGTAACTAGTAGTTAACTATTTTTTTCCCTGGACTAGTTGCAACTATTTCCCAAGGTAGTTAACTACTAGTTAACTAGTCTATTTAATTTCATAACCTACTTTTTGGCAAAATTCTTATACATCTTTCTTATCTATATCACAAAAAACGTTTATACTTCGAGCAAAAATGGTCTTTATTTCTGGTTATGGTATTTGAGTACTCTACCTTTGATAAAAATCTTAAATATCTTTTTAAATTTTAAATAACATTTTTTTTTAAGTAGTTGAAAATTTGAAAGTAGTTTTAACTAGTAGTTGATAAAAAAAGTAGTTAAACTAATAGTTGAACTACTTTAAACTAAAAGTAGTTAAACTACTAGTTAACTACTAGTTGATCGGTAGTTAACTACTAGTTGATCAGTAGTTAACTACTAGTTCTAGTTAACTAGTGCCGAACACTAGATTTACTATTATGTTGATTAAAGAGTATTGTTATCTTTTTAACATATTGTCCTTGCACAAGGGTTCCCAAATGTTTCCATTTCAGGGCACTACTTAGAGAACAAGAACTTTCTCCTATAATTATATCCAATATAATATCTATATTTTTGTTCCAATATACCTACTGTGGTATTAATGTTATTTATCACCCTCTTTTATGATCTCCGTCTAAACTACATTTTGGCTGCTGTACTTCCCTAAATTCCCAATAGATGGTATTAATTGCCTACTTTTTGCAGATGACCTGATTATCTGGACGCAGGCACCAAAAAAGAATGCAAAAGTTCTAATTGAGAAAAGATTGAATAACGCGTTGGAAGCTCTTTCAACTTGGTGCACGGAAAATAATATGATCGTTAACCTTGATAAAACTGCTGTCCAGTCCTTTTCATTAACCCACCAGACTTTTTGCCCCAACTTAATTTATCGTAACACCACACTCAAAACTACAAACGAATTCAAATACCTGGGAGTAATTTTTGACAACAAACTAAACTGGAAGCCCCACATTGAAGCATTGTCCGAGCGAGTACTCAACAGAATTAACGTTCTGAAGCGTTTGGCAGGATCGCTCTGGGGATGTGCCAGATCGACTCTTAACTTAACCTACAAAACTTTTATCCTGCCCCTGATTACCTATTGCTGCGAACCACTAATTACATGCAGTGAGAGCTCTCTTAAAAAATTAGAAATTATACAAAACAAGGCCCTGAGAGTTGTAACCGGAGCGGTTAAGTCAACCCCGATAGAGGCTATGTTATTATTAACAAAAAACAGACCTGTTCAATCCATCATTGAAGAACGAGCTTTGCTCTTATTTGAAAAACTCATACGAAGTGAAAGCTCTTACTGGGTCAACTACCAACCAAAAGTAAGAAACTTAAAAACACAAATTGGTTTTATTCAAAAGGTTCAGTCTGTAAGAGAAAATTTAGAATTTTGCGATGTAGTACAGAAAAATATAAAACCACAGAACCCTATTGAGTCTGGAGGGATTGTAACTGGTCTAAAACTTAAAGATGTTGTTGTGAAGAGTCAAACAGCCCCTGAAATTTTGAAATCCCTTGCATTGGAAACAATTCATACGGATTACCCAGAACAAAATTGGCTACATGTATATACAGATGGCTCCTATTCTAACTCGAACATGACAGCAGGTTCTGGAGTTTTTTCCGATCTTTTTTCATTCTATGCATCTGCCGGAAAATATAGAACAGCCTTTGATGGTGAGGTAAATGCCTTATTGATTGCATTAAAGCAACTGTTGGCGATTCACAATAAGTTTGAAAGAGTTGTTCTACTCTCAGACTCCCAGGCTGCAATTCAAGCTGTTGACTCACCGGGAAAAGCATTATCTGATACGGTTCTGCAATGTCGGGAGCTCATCACGCTTTTGGTGCAGAGGGAAAAAAGTGTGGTCATACAGTGGATTCCCAGCCATTGTGGCATTTACGGTAACGAGCAGGCTGACTTCCTCGCTCGAAAGGGAACGCAGTTAGTCCAACCAAACTGCTCTGGCCTATCCTACCACTCCATAAAACTATATATAAAAAACATAATGAAATTAAGAACCTATTCTTGGCTTCAGGAAAGTATAAAGAATAAGAATTGGAGTGAGGTGGAGCTTGTGGCAATACCAGACAAGCCTCGTCGAGATGCTGTAGCCCTCTTTCGTCTCCTGGTAGGCCACGACTGCCTGGGCGAACACTTGTATCGACTACACATTTATGACCATCCTGACTGTAGAATATGTGACGCAAAGGAACCAATGAACAGAAAGCATCTTCATCGCTGCAAGATGCTCCACACTCTTAAGTCCGAGACCGCAAGATATTGGCGTGCGAGAGAGCTTATGGGAAGATGACCTCGGTCTCTTTGTTTAATTCACCTTTTGGTGTTTTGTGTTAATTGTTATCTTTATGTATTCCCTGCCATTGGAAATAAAAAAAAAACTTCCCTAAATTCAATAAATTGTTTCTACTAATTAAAAGAACGTAATTTTGAAATTCTTTCAGTTACTGAGCAAACAACACGTACTTAAAAAATTTTCTTAAAATTCATTTTATTAGAGTGGAAAATACCACAGGTATCACTTCCCCATAGGCTGCATATGATTTAAGACTGTAAGATTCATCGATTCAATTAATTAATTATAGATGGAAATTAAAGACTAGCTGCATGTCTCTTCCCTCCAAGAAATTTACATCCTTAGCTATAGAAAAAGCGGAAGCAGTTCAAAGTTTGAATTATGGAATAAGGATGGGTATAGAAATACTTAATTATGCCATAAATGTTTACTTTCTTCCATTTATGATAATGTAATTTCTAAAAATCTACCTTTTTCCAGGTATGAAGTTCCAAAGGTTCGATTACCTATAGTTTTTGCACCTTTATACTGGATAACTTTTAAATATTCTAAAAATTCATTACATCTCATCCTGACCTACTCGTGGCACTCACTTTGGTAACCACAGTAGCATTATAATTTCTTCTATTTATTGTTATTTATTCTATTATTTATTTTTCTCTCCTAAAACTTTTGCAGTTTTATAAATTAAAATTATTAATGGTTTAAAATCCCTAAGTTTTCAATCAGAATTTAAAACTATTGAATTTAAATAAGTAAGAGCATTTCTAAATAAAAAATTGAAAACTTAATGAAAATTAATAACATAAAAAGAAAGTTCTGCAAAAATCTTCTTCCTTAAATGTATCTTAAAAGAAACATCAAACTTTTAGTGTCAAAGCTAAAAATTCAAATGCTTGTTTTTGATGTTCACAATTTTTTTTCTTTTTTTTTTTTTCATTTTAAATTAAACAACTGATTACTTTGAAAGAATTTGGAAAACTAGTATTTCCATCTATTATCGCATTAATTCCTTTTAAAAGTTCTAAGAAATCTATGTTCTTTCCCTATAAAGTTCTTATATTTAATATGGAATCAACCCTTCTATTTTGAGAAATGTTTCGTAAAAAATAACAGGGTGGGTAGGAAAATATTAAAACTGACTACTAAGTAATATTTTTAATCAAGGTGTTTAACTATTGTTTGAAAATTTAGTATTTTTAATCAGAATTACCTTTCCAAAAAGCGTTTAAAATTTTAAAACCGATGGAAACCAGCAAGCCAAAAGTATTACTACCCTTTATTTAAGCCTCCTTCTTTGACAAAAAATGTTTAAAGAATGGTTGTTTTTTCTGCTCACGTTCAAAGAAAGAAACTAGGAAATATATTCCGGTTTTATAAATGTTTGTCCGTGCGACTTGATTTTCCCTGCAATTCTAAACTTTTTTTTGTGGATAGAAAATGCAAATCTGAAGTGAAAATGTAATAACTAATGCAAATCTGAAGAAATTTGTGATCTATAGTAACAATTAATTAGCTTTACGTACTTTATGACTTACTTAAAATCTTGAAATTAATATTTTCTATAGAACTATAGTGAACTTGAGGGAATTTCCTAGATAGGGAAGAAGGGGATAATTAAAAACAGGGGTAATAAGAAAAAATTTTAATTGTTGCTTTGTGTGTGGGCCTAAAAATATGAATCGCAGAATATATTTAGGACATAGTTTATATCCCATAAAAATTTTATCCTTTTAGAATAATTATTACAGTGAAAAATTCTCGTTTGAAGTTGATGCAACCAGCAAATACATAAACGTAAAGTCATGCTTTTTCAACTATTTAAATTTATCTTGTTTTTGCAATTAAATTATCTTGGAATTTTGGAGTGAACTTTTTTAGAGGTTAAAAGGACTATATAATTCAATTTTTATTCTCCAATTTAGGGTTGTAGATCATTCTTAAAAATGCCCCGTTTCGTATTACCCCATTTAAACAAAACTTTGGGGTACTTAGAAACTCTAGCATTTTTATTCCTGACAATTTATTCATCATATATATTTTTTCTTTATTATTTCAATACTTTATTGTTTTTATTTTATACAACAATTTAAAATTCAATTAAGTTTCTCGTTACTTCCTTTTCTTGAAAACGGTGGAGTAGTAAGAATCACTTTACTCACCACTTTGGTGTTTATTGAAAAACTCATAAGTATTTTTGTAAAAATTTTATATGGATCTTGCACAGTTTTTTTCACTATTATTTACGGTCACCTACATGGACCAAGAGATCCCAGGTGACTATGTTAACTTGTAATTGTTTTCTTTTTTATGTACAGTTTAATTAATAAATAAAAAAATCGTTTTAGTAAAAATCTTATATGAACTTTGCATTTTAATTTAGGTTTCGGTGAGTAGATTAAACTATTAATTTGGGATTGTATATTCATCCTACTTAGAAATTAAGTGAAAACAATGAATAAAGCAGTGAAGAGAACTGTATGAAACTGACTTAAAATTGCGTGTTGGAACTCAATGCTAATAGCAAACTACTAACTCACTTCTGCTTTAAATGGTGATGGTTTGACTCGAAAGAATATTTTACGACTATTAATGAACGATTTTATTTTAACTGTAACATAGTGGGGGGAAAGATGGCTATTGGTATAAAATAGTTTCGAGGGTTTTTTCATAAGCACCCTGAAACATTTGAACCAGAAGGAAAGGGGTAGCGCTGAGTTTTTAAAGAGAAAGAGGAACTGACTTTAAAAACTGAATTCGCAGAAAAAATTGACTTCTTTTTGGGGGGAAACTTTATAGTCTAAATAGATAAACATAATTTTATTTGCTTTTTCATGATTTTTAAGTGTTTATATTTTAAAATGTAGAGCTGTGTAAAACTTTCAGCTTGTAACTTTTTATCCTAATTTTAAACTGAGCCTATCTCGAAAACTTTTCAATGAAAACTTCTGAAAATTACTGAGGTTATAAAATACACTTTACATATAATAATACACCTTCATTTGATTTTTAATTGCTTTAATTATTCAAATAACTGGCTTGTTTCTTATTATCCCTCGTGGGGAAGATACAGTGGCTTGGGGTAATAATACACATGTAAGTTATTACTTTCCACTTTTACCTAGCAGTCTCATTATTTTTCAAAGAAAGCTGATAATGATATCAACATTCTGTAAAAAAAAATCAGTTTCATAAACTTAAAGGAAAATCCTGTGGAATTTTGCATGTTTTTATTACGCCATTTGCCCCATTTATTACCCCACTCTCTCCAAGATATGCAGTGCGGTAAATACAATAATTTGTAGAGAAAACGTGTATTTCTATTCCGGTAGATTTTGTTCAAAGTAAACACAATTTTACTTTTGAATAAAAACTTGCAACAATGAAGAAATTTTACACTTTGAAAAGTAAGCAAGTGTCAATGAACTTTAAATAAAATTAAGGTACTAATTCTTTAACAAATGACATTTTAACTTTAATAAAATTTCACTTCTACTCCAGTAAGATAGATAAGAGGGAAACATTTTTGTATTCTTTTAATTGATGGAAAAGGATTTAATCCTTAAATGAAACCTAATTACTTTTATCTTTTATACTTCTTAGAATTCCTTTCATGATCTGTTTGAAGAGAATTAACCTTGCCCTCTATTCAATTTGAGAACATTTACACACTTGAAAAGTTAGTCTACCAAATAAAGAGCGTTTATCGAGAGGTTTTCTTTTTTCCACCATAAGAGAAAGAATATTAGTAACCCAAACTGGGATTCCTCCTTGAATTATCCAAAAGTACTTTGTCATGAATCAACTTTACTATAAGGAAATATTTATTGGTATTAATCTCAACCAAGTGCTTTTAAAGGAATTGAGGAAATAAAAGCACTCATAAAATCCCTAATGAAGTACAAATGATTTTTAAAATACATTTATTGATTTCAATAGTTTAAATAGACTTTAGACTTATTTAGTTCATATTTTCTTCCAATTCTTAAAGAAAAGCATTAAAATATTTTTGATATTTTTTAAACATGAAATAAGAATAAATTAACCAGAACCTTTTTAAACTTTAAATCTAACTGATTTTATGAAGGAAAATTTAAAACTTAATATAAACTTATAGTTGTAAAATCAATTTGGTACACAACATTTGAGGCCGTCGAGTTAAAATACCTTAAAATTGAAAATGATATATTAAAATCATTGAATAAGTTTTTGTGTTTTCTACCATTTTATGTACTATGTATCAAGTATCCCAGTAAAAAAACGAGCAAAAATATCTTCAAAATTCACGTAGCTTATTTATGAATTTGAAAAACTAGCCTTTTCACTATACGGGGCCCTATTATAGTAGCTTTCTAATCAACAATTTTATCTTTACTACTTAATTATTTATTCTTATTTAGCTATACTTGTAAAATTAATTTTAAATTTAATTCGAAAATCAATTTTTCAGTGTAATCTTCAAAAATGTATTTGTGTACGCTTGTTTATTTAAAGAGTTTCAGGTCTCTAAGTTCTTTGGAAACGTTTCTACTATTTATCAATTTATGCAACAACTTATAAAAAAAAGAACTAATCTTCATTTAAAACGTAAGTTTGGTAATTGCATGAATTTCGAATGACCCAAAACTGAAACATCATATGTCCATTTACGCTAAGAGGAGAACGTGGATGTTCATTCATAAATTTTTCATTTTCTTGGATCCCACAGAAGCATGAAAAGAACTAAAAGATTCAAAAATAGAACATTAAAGCTATTTTTACCTGAAGAAAAATGTTCTCTGTGGGGTAAATTCCATGGTATTCGCACGCGATATTTCAATGATTACATCATCTAGAAAAGACCATCCATTCTCGAAATAGCAAACAAAAACTTCTACTTTAACTTCCAGAGCTTAATTAACTCACTTAAGACGGTTGCAGGGACTCATTTAATCGCCTTTTTAGAATATTGCTCTGAACGTGCCCCTTTGGGTTATTAAAACAAGTACCGTGAAGGTCCCGTGGATGCTAGAATAATCTTCCTAACTTCAAAAATTAAAGTTAAGTGTTATAAAAAATGTTGGTTTAAAAAGAAAGGAGAACGAGTTTGTAAAATAAGTGAGGGTAAACTAAGACTAATTCGGTACTTTTAACCTTTTCTGTTGTGAAATTCATATTAATTAATTGTTTTATGCAATGTGATGGGGTTTTTAAATAAAACTGGGGGCAAAATTCCTTTTTCATTTTTTTTTTGTTCATTCGAATGGTGTAAATTTCTTTTTAAATTTCAAGTTAAATATTTCCATGTATCCATATGCTTCATACCATATCCATTTACAGTACTTTATACTTCAAAATTAATTAAAAAAAATATTGTTCAGTAGTGAAAATTGTTTGAAAATTATTTTTTGCTTCATATTTTTGAACTTAAAAAAACAAAACACCATGGAAGAGAGTTGAAGATATTGCTCTAATAAATTCCGTTATTCCGAATTTTTTAAAAATGCTTATGTTTAAAACATTTGTATATGTCTCCAATACAATCAAATTTCCTCTACATAAAGTTGTTAAAATATTTTAGTTTAAAATGTCTGAGTATTTTTAAACTCTAGTTAATCAATACCGACTTAAGATACTTTTATGAAAAATTAACTAAATTTTCATACAAGGTATGTGTCTATGACAGTGTTTTAAAATGTGTTTGGATTCCCCTCTTTTATGTTTAAAAATGTTCTACACGGATATAAATTCCGTGTTTAATCTTTATTAATGTAATTTCAATTTTACAATCTAACTGTTAAGTTTTTACTTTCGAATAATTGAATTAATTTAAAGTGCAGAATTAAACATTGAACGAAAAGTTTTAAATTTATATAGTAATAAATTTGCATGCTTTTAAGCTATTAGTGTTGGATATTTTGATTACTTAAGTTGTATTCTGTTAATAGAATTTAGTTTAAAGAAATTTTACTTAAAACTCTTATATTTTACGTATACATCTTCATGTAATTAAAAAAATATGAATCTATTTACAAAAAAATTTACGATATTGTAAATAACTAGAACGGTAAAATTATCAAAATAATTCAAATCAAATTTTTGTAAGATAAAAATGTAGTAATTTAATATTTGTATAACTTTTTATACTAACTTATACACCCTTCATTCCCCTAGTTTTAGAAACGTTGGTTTAAGATTTAAACTTGTCGCATATTTTCAGAATTTTCTATTAAAATCATCGTTAAAACTGTTACATTATCATAAAAAAGTTCTGCATTCTAAAAGATTTAATACCTAGGTATAGATTCTCAACGTGTGACACGATATGAAGATTTTCTTGAGAAGTGAAATAGTATTTAAATTTAAGAACTTCCAATGCAGTTCTTTTCAAGAAATACTTCAAAAGTTAAAAATAAAGGTTATTTTTTTGAGAAAATGATAAGTTTAATAACTGCCTTTAAATAAGTGCACTTCAAAGCATAGTTATAATGATGAATACCAATTTACTTCTCGGTTTCACATATCAATTACATTCTTCATAAGCATATTTAATATAATAAGGATTGATACGCTTTAAAAATCATTTCCCCCTTTTTCTGTTTTCAGCGTAGCTTAGATAAAACTCACTCCGCGCTTTAAAGTAAAATTTATATTTTGAGTGTTTCAATTACTGAAGGATCCTACCGAGAAGCAATCATGAATCAAAAGGAAACAATCTATTCTCTATTATGATCTGAAAATAATCTTCTATCTGTGTGTATATGATAATTTATTACTTCTTGCTCACATTTGATTAAATGACACTTTCTTTGCAATTTCTAAATATAATTGATGTATATTCTGTAGTACTGTATAGATAAAGTCCAAGTCTACTTTGGGTCTTTCAAGAATTTAATGCTCCATCCCGGTTACTTATTGTAATTATTTTTCTGGATAAAATGATTTTAGGAATTTGGAAGAATTTAAAATAACCACTCATGATTTTAAAAATAAATTAAAGGAAATTTCATTGTTTAGTCATATTCAAAATTGACTACCTCGGTTATTTATTATTATTTTTGGATATAACTTAGGATTTGACTAATAAGTGTTTATAGATGCTTCATACAGCTGAAACATACTCTAAAATTATTTGTTTGCTACAAAGTTCGTAAAAATATGACTGAATGACCTTTTTATTAAGCTTAAAAGTATAATTTTTAGCGTATAATATTCTGAAACAATTCCTTTTGTGCTCAAATTTGAAGTATTTTCTTTGATGGGTCGTTGTAAACTTTTCCTCCTCTTTTCTTCTCCTTTAGATAAATGTATAGAGTTAGGTTTTAGGTATAAACTTTTCACAAGTTCATAAAAAAGGAAAAACTTGATTTACTGGAAAATATCAAGTATAAAACCTTTTTAAACTTAAGCTCCATGAGAAATAAAAAAAGTTAAAGAAATGTTGTTAAATATGAAATGTCGCAATACATAAATAAATTATTAACATCCAATCCAAAGTTTGTGAATAAGAGATCATTCCCACATAAAAAACGACCGGTTATCATTAAAAGGGGTTTCTTGAGTAATATTATTTAAATTAATTATTTAATTAATCAAATTCTTATTTTAATTCAAACTGCAAGAGCGGTAGAACTATTTTTTATTTAGTTTGAGTAAGCTAAAAATAATTTCTTAAATACTTGAAATTCTTATTATTTAGAAATATATGTTATTCTAATCCTTCAATCTATCATGTTAAACTACTAGATTAAACCAATGAATAAATCAATTTAATCGGATACTTTGATTTTCACTTAACATTCTGTGCTTTTGAAGGAAATTCCGTGTGAATTCCCATTTAAATTTAAATAAACACCTTCTATTGAAGTTATAAAGGAAAGTATGTCGATCGGAAATTCTCTTTAAGTTTAATAAAAAACCTGAATATGAATAACTATGGTAGCATCACATTTTGCTTTAAGTCAAGTTTTGCATCGAGTAGAAACGTATCGGAATAAACTCGGTAACTGATAGTCTTAAATAGAGATACATGTAATGCATTGAATTTAATTTGACTAATACCATTTTAGAGGAATGTTATTTTCATGGTGTGCGTAAGTGTTTAAATTTAGATTATAATGGTTGATTTAACACGATGTACCAAAAGGTTATGTTTCGAATGAAAAAATAATCCCTTCCCTTTTACATCTAGAGTTTACTGTTTGACTTAAACAATCTGTAAACTTCCTTTTCCCCGATTGGTAGCTTTACCCTTCTCTTCTTTTGTTTTAAGTCCCATTTAGATTGTCACTTTGCTTATGCAAGTGAACTTCAACCAGATTAAATGCTTAAGTTGGGGTTTTGCATTAACCTGCTCTTAATGATAATGGGAAGATGCTTTTAGATTTGACATCAATTTAATGGTTTGGGGGGGGGGTTGCGAAAAATTAAGTCGAATTTCTCAAATTAAGAACTAAGCATGTACACTTAACTGAATAACCATAGTTGTTGAAAAGTTTTAAGTATTATTTATGAAATGTATTTTTATGCTTTAAGAAATTTTCACAGGAATCTGCTCAAGAATTATTTAGTGTTACATTATTTTCAGAAATACATAATCCATCCAGTTAAGTGAAATTAGACTTGTAAATCCGCATAAAAATGTTAGACTGATACTATAGAATGACTTAAAAACTGCATCCAATTTATAATAAAATGAAAATCTGGTTTTAAATGAATATTTTATAACTTTATTTATATTTGAAATTATTATTGGCATTCCTAACAACCTTCAAAGAAACTTTATACTTCATTATTTCTCTTCTTTTTATAGGTACTTTTTTTCTACATTTCATATATCACTTAATTATTAAGCTTTTTAAAGGTTAGTTATAGGCTTTTTCAGAATTAGCCTAAAATTAAATTACTGGAATCAAATTATGATGTCTAAGTACTAAAAACCAACAAGCTTACTTAAATACTTTTCACAAATTAAAAATTCATAAAAAAAAAGATGCTAAACTATCTCTATTACTACCTCTATCTCTATTACTAACTATCTCTATTATCGGATTATTTAAAAAAAGGTTTAAGAAACTCTTATATGAACTACCTGTTTTTTCTTTGTCTTTGTTTTTTAACGCTTCTTAAGCTCAAAATACGTTTGAATCTTATATAAAAACGGCAGCATCAGTGTATGAAATTTATAAGATGAACTTTGAACAAAATAGCATTCCGTTCGTACTTTCCATGCCTGAGGCAAGGACTTGAACTGCATGACGAATGAATCCAGTTAAGCTTTCATTTCGAAGGTATGCTTTACGGGGGAGTAAAGTAATTTTTTATTCTGCTTCAGATTGAATTTTCTTCCATTGAGTGCTCTCGGAAACGAATTTTCCCACCTTTTATAGATATTCAGAAAATCGCTTCTTTTCTTTCAAGAGAGAACTCTCCGAAAGTGTAGTCTCCACATCAATCTCGAGAGACAAGTGATAGACAATGCGCTCGTAAAAATCATGGAAATACGTGCTAAATATTGAATGTAGAGAATAAAGATATGTTCACACATACTGCACCGTAAAAAATTCTTTTTTTTTTAGGGTTTTTATAAGTTTTACATTGTATTTTGACGAAAAATTTTCGTATGCACAGAAAACTTGCTTTTTCCAAGAATTCTTCCACAAAAAGAATTTAGCATTAATAAAATCACCACTAAAAGAGTAAGTTTAAAAACCAATATGAAGTTAAAATGAGTGCATTCTTTTTTGCCTAGGTAATTTGTTTACCGCTAACGTCCCACTGTTATTAAACGTCTATTAAATTAGTTATAATTAGCGTATTTATTGTCATTAAGTCCGCCTCCTGTAACTAATCTAAAAGAACTACGAAGTTCTCATTTTACAGAAAAAGGAAAAGCAGATATTTCCTCTAGTTACAAAAATTAACCGGCATTCCATTATTTGAAGAAAGAATTTTTTACAGTTTTCTAAAAGCTGGCTCAGTTAGTTTGTTAAGGTTTTAAACATGATTTTTAAATGACTCCGTTTCGTAGCATCTTATACTTTATAAAAATTCAATATTGTGGAATTAAATATTGTTATAAAAAGAGTATTCATGTCGAATTATAAAGAATAAAAATTCCCTAATGCCTTGCAAGAATACTTATAAAATCCCACAACTATCATACCTTTCATAGAAAGTGAATGACATTTCGGTGGAAGGTATTATATTGAGGGATTGAATTTTTTTATAAATATAAAGTATCTTGAAACACGGGCTTAACTAAATTAACTTCGCCTGAATGAAATAATATTGCTGTTGTCTTAAGTAATAAAAATTGGAGTGTTTTTACAACATATCTATAAATACACACGAGTTATTATAAAAGGAGCATTCATGTCGAATTAAAAAGGATAAAAATTCACTAATGCCTATTCATTTTCCCCACAGGAAACTTAATTACATTTGCCGTTATAGCTTAGCGAACTCCCCAAGGTTTCGAAAAGGTTTCAAGCGAACTCTCAAGAAACAAAAGTAATTGAGGAAATAAAAGTTCGCCACTTAGAATTAACAAGATCAGATAAATCAGCTGAAAAGAAAACTATTAAAGAGAAAAGAAAGGCTGGATGGCTTCATAGTGGGACGAATTTCGAGAGGCAATTGATGCTTAGATATTTTAAGGCGGTGGTTTTATTTCTAAATTTGAGAACGAGAGTGTGTTTATTTTTAGATCATATGAACATGTAGGAGAAAGAGAAGTATTTTTACCTTTAATTTTCCTTGGGAAAGCAAGGCTTCGTGTTAACTTCCAATATTGACTGATAACGTATTTCCGAATATTTTTTTAAACATAACCTAGCCTTAAAAACAATTTTTCATCGATTTTTTTTATGTTATGCAGATATTACGTTGGTATTTGTTTACCCTCAAAGTAAAGATTCCTTCACACTATGATAATCTCTCTAAACTAGAAAAATCTTTAAACATAATAAAAAGTAGGGAATTGTAGATAAAAATACTTTTATCAATCATAGCTTTACATTGATTTCTATTCATTCAATAATATGAATATGAGTGATTATGTAAACCCGAATTGATGACTTTGATCATTTTTTAAAACTTTACTCCAAGTTAAATAGTTTTATGGGTGTTATGTTATTCCAAATAAAATATAGGCTGAGTTTGTCATAGTTCAAATTATTACAGTTATATATTCAATATTAACAGTCTATTTTTTTTTCATATGCTGCAGTTAATAGAATTTTTTCTGACCTTATAAAAAAGTTCGTAGTTAAAATAGTTACCCCCTAAAAAGGTTATGAAGTGGGAAATGTTTTTACGAAGTAGTTTAGTGGTTTTTTGAGTTTAGTGTTTTCATCTACTTTAACGGGGGAGCTTAGAATATTCATAAGTAGGATATGGTAAAAAAGGTATGATTTTAGAATAATCCGAAATGATATTTTAAACTTAAAACTGCATTAGTATCTCTCTAAACCCTTATTTTTATTAGATATATTTTTAGCATATTTCTCACTTAAAATTTATGATAAAGGTAATTACTTCATTATTAACTTTATAGAAAAAAAATTTTGTGCCAACCCATTTTTTAGACAGTTTCTTTACTCATAAATGAGGTCATGGCTTAAAATTCACGTAAAATTAACTTTCCTTTTGGAATATTGTAGATTCTATCAAAATATATGAACACCTACTTAGGTCACTTATTTATTGCATTTAACTTTGAAATTTAATTTACTGCCTATAAAATTTATTCCATGTGATAGTTATACCCACCCTGAAGCAAAAGTTTCGATGTAGATATCTTCTTGTAGAACAAATTTCAGTTTAATATATGCGAAGAAATAATAAAAGGAGAGCGGATATTTCTGGTAAAAGAGGGATCGAAAAAAAATTGACATAATCTTTAAAAGTTTGTATTTAATTCTCATCTATAATTACATTCGTCTAATCATATCATACGAAACCCTTAAGCAATCAAACGTTGTTAAAACTTAATACTAAAATGTTGATTAAACCCCTAAAACCTAAATATTTTAATTTTATACCAAATGCTATTTTGTGAGACCATTGTGTAAAATGGGCTCTTATGTAAAATCTACGAAACACATTCCACATCTTTCAAAACTGATGCACTTATAAGAACACAAAGTCCAAAATATTATCTAATCATATAGGTTTTTGTAGGTAAAATTCAATATAACTTTAACATAAATAAATCCGTGATAAAAATGAATGGTATGGACAGCAACTTACTTGAAGAAGACTCCCTCACTATTTAAAATAAGAGTAATTTTTCTTACAATTAAATAATTTTTTTTCAAAGGAGTCCGATAGAGAAAGAAGACGTTTCTTATACATTAAAAATCAATTATAAATATTTTAATTCAGTTTTAGGTTTGTTACAAACGAAGTTCGTTTATTGGAAGTAATTTATTAAGGTTAAAAGTAAAGAAATCAAAATTAAATCAATTATTTTTTTTAATTAAAGAAATCAGTTTCCACTTGTAGAAAAATAAAATCCATACCAATCCGTTTTAAAACTTTACTTACCAATTCTGTCACATCTAAATACCTTTCTCAGAAGCAATCCAGTTTCAAATGAACTCAAAGAGAACAGCACAATTCTAAACAAAAAAACGTACACGAATGTCCCACCAACTAACCCTTACAAGAAACTTAATCAGCTTTTAGTGCCCAAGACAACTCTCAAACCACTTAGATGCTTACGGATTCGATATTCTCTGAAAAGCCCAATAGGGCCGTAAATTCCCCGATGCCCACTCGATTACACCTGCGAGGGTTCGGGGGCCTTCATTCCACTAAGTGCCGCACCGTGGACTTTATTTCTGGTAATAAATATTGTAATTGCTGACCTACGGACTATCGAAGAGAATCAGCAGCAGGTCGGACGGGACGTTTCGACTTTGATGGGAATAAAAGGATCATGTTTTGAATTTTTCATGTTTAGTTTACAGTTGCCGTTAGTGACCTCCTGGTTGAATGTTTGTAGTATTTTTTTGGCTCAGCTTCGATAAGAGTCCTAATCTTAGATTATTCAAAGACACAACTCAAATTAAATTAACTATTTTTTGTTAAAAATTTAGAAGAAAAAAGAAAATTAAGGAAAATAATCTACCAATTCTATCAAATCCATTGTTACATCAACTCTGTCTCTGAAGTAAGAATCTAAACCACTCGAATTTAAACCTACTTTAATAACTCCATGTCCAACTGGTCTTTAGAAATTCACATCACAGGTTCTAGAGTTGAGGAAAAGATTCACTAGCTCCATTTTCTACAACAGCCAGTCATATTCACATCCATCAGCGTCGCGGTTAACCAGCAACTAAAGAAAAGAAAATTAACTTTTTGCTGACTCTGATTGGGGGATTCCTTCTTTGACCAAAGATTTATTAACACTGACGCTGATGGCTGTGAATATTGCTGTAAGTGTTAAAGCAGAAAAGAATAGTAAGGATCATAGGATAATTACTCTAATACAGTGGTTCCCAACCGGTGATCCGCGGACCATAGGTGGTCAGTGAAGGGGCCCGGAGAAGCATATCCGGATCCTATCCGAAGCGGCGGATCCTTGCCTGCGTGTTTCGTGATTGCGACATGCCATACGGGGGCGGTTGAACACAAATCGATGGGTGCTAAAAATAGTTGGGGGGTGGGGGGTCTCCCCCCACTGTCCCATCAAATTTAATCCTATTATATACTTCTTAAAAAAAAATTTTTGCGATTCTGATGATCAAACTTTAAAATATTTTGTGTTTTTGCGCGTTTTGGCAAATTTTCCAATTTTGCGTAATGGAGGGCAGCCCCCCCCAACCACATTTAACTTTTATTTTTATTTTATGATGTTTCCGATGTTAAAAAAAATGTGTTTTTTTGGTGATTCTGATGAAATCCCGTACTTTGGCGCGTTTTGGCGAAGTTGGCGAAAACGATGGACGGGCTAATACGAAAGTACCGTTAATTTAAGTGCCGTGCCACTGAAAAGACTCCGCTTTTTTGTGTTGGTTCCGAAGATTTTAATAGATCATAACTAAAGATTATAATTAAATTTTTCTTAAATTAGAATTATTATTCAGAGCATCATATAAACTTACACGCTTAATTAGGGAATATAAACTTTCATCTTTTTTTGAGAGGGTAAAATATTTTAAACAATAAAGGGGTGGTCCGCGCACTTCTCTGAGTTGGGCACCACTGCTCTAATACTACTACAGAAATTACAAGGGGATTTTTACCTCTTTAAAAAAAAAGGTATCGACAAAACTAATATGCTTCAGATTCACCCCCTTTGTTGGTTGATACTATCAGTCACATATAATTGTCTAGAAACACAGTTATTGATGAACCCCATGATATTCCATTATTCAAAAACTTTTTCCATCAACTACAACTTACCTTCTCACGCATATGCGACCTTTCGTAGAAAGATTTGTAATTTCTGCGTAACTATACGTAGATCCCAGAG
This sequence comes from Tetragnatha montana, assembly GCA_963680715.1. Classification (NCBI taxonomy): domain Eukaryota; kingdom Metazoa; phylum Arthropoda; class Arachnida; order Araneae; family Tetragnathidae; genus Tetragnatha; species Tetragnatha montana. The sequence goes on along the minus strand of OY796677.1, from coordinate 60,145,865 downwards.
ATTAAAAGTGAGAAATGGGCTTACACCGATAGATTAATCTGTTTGGATAATGCTTTTTTGCAGGTGTACTTGGATAAGGGCGTTGAACTTGAATGTTTGTTATGTAATTCTAATCTGAGAATCATGTGTCAAGTGATTTTTTCAGAGTTCAGCTCAAACCTAGTGATCAACTCTTTATGCAACGAGCATATTTTTCATATCCATGACACCCTAACTATCATTCTTAGAACCATGTTTTATTTTTTTGTTTTGTTTAATATTCCTCATATTGGGAAGAAAAGCATGTTATAATACATGGTTGTTTACTCTTTACTTTTCTGTTTTTATGGTGGACACGTCAAAGCAATGAATTTAGTTTTGCAAGCATCATTATTTTCAAGGGTGTAGCACAGTGAGAATTATATCCACTATCCAATGCTTCTCAAGATTCTATCTCGTTAAAGTTTCATTGTTTTTAGGTGATTTTGCTTAGTACAATTACAGTAGTCTCCTAGGAAAATAATATTGTATTTTCGTAATAAAACTACTACTATTAACTTTTATTAGGTCCGTAGAGCTCACACTAATCCGTATGTCTAAAATTCAATTACCCCCATTCAGTGAATTTTCCTCGTATACGCCTACAATATAATTAATTGTAAATTTGTTGTGTTTTGTTTGTTTATATATCAATTTATTCTTTTTGAAGAAAACTGCAAGATGAATTCCAATTTAAACAAAAGATATATAACAAAAGATTTCATTGAGTTGAGTTTCCTAAAGACACGATAATACTGTTGTTTCCCATCCCTTTGATCGACTGCAATAAAATCGAGTCCATGCACCTGTATGATTTTAAATCCCAAAATAATATAGTCCCATGTATATGTTACGGGCAATGTGATAAATTCAGTGGAATTTATGAATGAAATTTATCACTTTGCCCGCCTCCACTCCGGTCATTATTAATAATGCCCGATTAATCACTTTGCCCGTAACATATATTCAGTACAGGGTGTCTATAAAAGAACTCCGGGGTTTTAATAATTCATATTTCACTAACTATAAAAGATAGCAAAATTTAGTCGATTTCTCTGAAAAGAGTAGCTCAAAAAGTTTTACTCATACCAATTGGGAATGTTTGTATCAACTGTTGGCGGTGCTGCAGGGCGTTGACCTTGAAATGACGTCGCGAAATTTGACGCGAATTTTCGAATTCGCGAATTTAGACGTCTGCCGTGCAACTAACGGGGCTCATATAGAACTTTACTAAGTGTTAAAAAAACTTGAAAATGTAAGCTTTTCAGTCATGGATAAAACATGTATGTATGTTTTTTATTTCATTAAAATATTTTGCCACAAAACTCCGGAGTTCTTTTATAGACACCCTGTACTGTACAGGACTGAAGTACACAGTTGCCTTCACAATTCTCAAAGATCTTATAAACATACTCGGAGGTGGCGGTAATTGTTCGATTTCCACCTGAGTTTTATGTTTAACTTGTGGATAACTGAATGGCGTTTATTCCCGAATAACACGAATTTCAACGCTTAGGAATAAATGTCGCAAATTTCCTCTCCAATTTGAGTTTACGTAGTAGGAATTCACGTTTTACGGAAATCTACTGGAAATGAATGTAATAAAAACAAAATAACTAATAATGTTTGCATTTGAAAGTATTTAAAATACTTAAATATTAAATTAAAGTGGTGACTAATATCTTCATATATTTTATAAGAGTAATTTGTTATCGCACATCTATTATTGTTAAAACTCATATAATAGTCGAACCTGTATAAAACAACCCCCGATATAGTACTTTTACCATGAATGGTAGTAAAAGTACCGATTTTTTAATCATAGTAATAATTTTTATTCGATATAGTAATGTCCTTTCGTTTGAACGACCGTATATGTTGTTTCCATAATTCCCTCTATATCGAGGTTGTACTTAGTAAAAAATCAGTTTATTAACATCAAAATTCTTGAATCGTCGATCTTAAAATAGAATAATTGAACTCCTTAAAGCAAGTGTCTTCAAAGTATGGCCCGCAAGCTTCTAAACTGTGTGGAATGAATTTTCCCGGAATCTCCAGCCCAGGATGTTTTTACCCTATTCTCAGTCAGCTTCAAACATATTATTAAAAAAAGTTATAAAAATCAGAATTTTTTTTCAATTTAATGTCATTACTAAAACTATTAAAAAAGCATGAAAGTTCAAAATTTCCAAACAATAATTTTCTCATATTTTAATTACTAAGCATCCTTACATGACATATCTCTTAGGTTTTTAAGTGTTGTACTACAACAGTGTGTTCCACAGGATATTATGCAGTTGGTAACTGCGGCTCCTAGCCTAAAACTTTGGAGATCCCTGCCTTCCCTCCATATTTCATCTGTCTTTCAGAAACGTGTCCTTTCATTGCAAACCCAGACATGTGAGACCAACTTGGTGGGTGTATAATTCACATCATTATCCACCTTAGACATTAGAATTGACAATTATGCCCCTCACCAACTGTTTCAATAATCTTCTAAGGGGGTAACCCTAATCCTTACACATTACCCTCCCTATCTTGTATGTATTAGGCTTACTGGAGTATGAGTGTGGGTGGATCTGATCCACACACTCACATATATTTCGTATCAGGAACAATCTTCACGGTTTCAGAAATTCGCACTACCAGTAGGTTCTCCGATAGATTTTTAAAGGTTGTGCATGATGCTTAAGCTAGTAACGATAGAATTGATACTTTTAAGCAGGGTTTGAAATCGATACTTATGAAGACGAAGAAAAATCGAAATGGATCAAAAAAAAATTATTTGACACTTTTAAAAATCAGGTGGCGTGTTTAGTGACCCAGGTTAAAACTATGGTTAATGGAATCAAGAACGGATTATCATTTGCCGATCAGAAAAGAAAAAATCATTTCACATTTTAATCATCACTTTGTGAACTTTACTTTTAGGCTGGGCGCGCACGAGTGACTAAAGTCACGGCGACCAGGATTACTAGTATCAAAAATATCACTAGAAACAATGGATCTCTATGAAGAAATTCTTGGCAATCGGCCAACTGTCACGTCGCCTAGTGCGCGTACTCTACCACTCTACCAAAACTTGAACTTGTTTCAATAGCCAAGGCAACAATTTTGTCTTTGTCACCGTGACAAAAGTCGTTCGTGCGCGATCAGCCTTAATGATCGTCTGTGAGGATTAATTTCAGTGGTGATTATTCAGTGATGATTGGTCTCTAGGACAATTTTTGACCCCAGCGCCCCTCAAAAATAGTTTTCCCTTGTTAAAAGTAGGGAAAATGCTGAAAATATAACCGTTTTTAATTATTTTAATTTAATAAGCCTGAACGCTGTCAAAATTGATTTAAAACCAATTATATTACCTTTGGGATATCATTGTCCCAAGATCTCATAGGAAAAACATGCAATGGCATCTACTGGGGGGATGATCCTCAAGGCCTCCGGCCGCTGGGGCTCCCTTGAAGATCGCAACCAAGCAAGGAAGCGTTTGCTATTACGTTGTTTGCTTGCCTCTTGCTTCGTAATAAATATTAGCTCGTAGCGTTCGTAATAAATATTACTTTTAAGCTTTCACTGCCTCGACCCATTCTTATTACCCAATACAGGTGCTCTTCTCTCCTCAAGCGACTGAATCTTCATAAAATGCTCTACAAATGGATCCATTTATGAAGAACAAATAAAAATTAATCACCAGTTAAAGATGTACAAAAAAAGTATAATTTATATTTTGCATCAAGTATCTTACTTAGAGTTAAAAGCTGGCATCATTATTAATCTAACACAGTAGGGAAGCTGTGGTATAATTGATTTAAAACTGAATCGTTGGTCGTGTTGAAATATTTGTCATATTTCAACACGACCAACCACACCACAGGCCCGGGGTTCAAATCCCGGTCCACGGGCAAGGCAGACTCAGCCCTTCATCCCTCCGGGGTCGATAAAATGAGTACCAAGGTCACTTGGGGAAATCAAGAGGGGGGTTAGCATCACGCTAGCCACTCCTCAGCTGACCGTGACTTTCAGTCACACGTTCTGTACAGCTCAGCTCAAGCCTCACTCAGTGAGGCTAGTTATACTGGAGTTTGAAGGTCTAACGACCTAGGTACTCCCTCAAATATCCCCCTTGATTTTTTATTTGTCATAAAGCACAATTACCTTGATGTTGCGACCTAAGTGTTTTATTGAACCTTTTTCCTAAGGTTCCCCCTTCTATCCTTTTCCTATTAGTAAAAAATGAATGCATATTAAATTTTAGCTCATTTGTTTTGACCTCCGCCCACTTAAATTAACAGATTTCCTATACAGGGTGTCCCACGAAAAGTGGCCCAACCCCTATAACTTTTGAACCCCTACAGATATAGTCATGAAAGTGGGGTCTAGGTATAGTAAAGTGACCATGCCCTATCCGATGAGACAACTTTCAACGCCCTCTAGCGGAAACTTTAGGAGTTATAATTTTTATTTTAAAAACTATGTGAGGTATGTAGAAAAAGTCAGTGACTAAGTTGTAGAGCAGCATCGATTCATTATAAATCGACACCTCCACAACAAAAATGCCTACAATAAAACTCATTAAACGCCCGTTTATTTAATTGTGATTTGGAGCACTCAACCTCACGAAACACTTAAAACGTTTGCTTGTTTATTTGAGGTCTCGAACACTTAACCTCACGAAACGCTTTTGCATATAGTAACTTGGTGCTTGAAGCGCTCTGCTTAATGGATATACTAATGAAGAGGCTATTGAATTTTGGGTATTTTTGTTTAATTATGCGTAATTGTGTGTGAGGTGTAAAATGTGCAACTCGATAGAGTCCAAATGTGCATTGTCGGGGACGGGAAGCACATACAGCATCAGCGGTAAAAGTAAAAAGTTTATTTTAATGAGGTTAAGTGTTCGAGACCTCAAATAAACAAGAAAGCGTTTTAAGCGCTTCGTGAGGTTGAGTGTTCCAAATCACAATTAAATAAACGGGCGTTTAATGAGTTTTATTGTAGGCATTTTTGTTGTGGAGGTGTCGATTTATAATGAATCGATGCTGCTCTACAACTTAGTCACTGACTTTTTCTACATACCTCACATAGTTTTTAAAATAAAAATTATAACTCCTAAAGTTTCCGCTAGAGGGCGTTGAAAGTTGTCTCATCGGATAGGGCATGGTCACTTTACTATACCTAGACCCCACTTGCATGACTATATCTGTAGGGGTTCAAAAGTTATAGGGGTTGGGCCACTTTTCGTGGGACACCCTGTATACAGGGTGATTCGTAATTACTTGGACAAACTTTGCAGGGGGGTAGAGGGGACCTAGATAAGCATATTTCGAATAGGAAAGGGGGGGCGCACATGCACCGTTAAAGAGCTAGGGCCTAATGTAGTGCGATGGCGTTACTAAAGGGGGTTTTCCCAAGGCCCGTTTCACGAAACAAAAGATAATAGAATGCAAAAAAGTATTGCATGAGGTACAGGAGTATCCGTACTCCTTACACCGCAAATTTAATAAAAATTGGACCACTTGTTAAACCGTGGGGTGAGTTTTAAAACGTGCAATATTAATCTTTTAGCCAAAGAATGGAGTTCCCTTAATGGTATTTAGAAAAATGATGATCGGGGAAGGAATTTTCAATGATCATACAGTTTCAATGATCAATGTATGATCATTGAAAATTCCTTCCCCGATCATCATTTTTTAAATTCCATTACACTAATGTAAGAGAACTCCATTCTTTGGCTAAAAGATTAATATTGCACGTTTTAAAACCCACCCCACGGTTTAGCAAGTGGTCCGATTTCTATCAAATTTATGATGTAAGTAGTACGGATACTGCTGTACCTCATGCAATAAATTTTTCATTTTATTATGTTTTGTTTCGTTACACGGGCCTTGCCAAAACGTACTTTTGCAACGCTCTCGCACTACATTAGGTCCTAGCTGTTTAACGGTGCATCTGCGCCCCCCATGATTTTTCGAAATATGTTTGACTAGGTCCCCTCTACCCCCCTGCAAAGTTTGTCCACGTAATTACGAATCACCCTGTATAAGCCATTGCATATTATGCTTTTAATACACGAACCCATAGCAGTATTGCATTAGGTAATGCGTTAAATTTGTAATTCTGTTTATTTAAATACCCATTAAATGTTTTAAACAAATCAAAAACTTTGAGCATTGCTTGAAAAGGGATAATATCAATACGGACAATGATGTAGCAAAGCGTTTAAGACCTTTCCAGTATAAATAAATTAGTTTATTTAGAAAAATATCGAGAAAGTAGAACCTAAAAAGATTTCCTTTCCCTTACAAATAAAGGGAACAATTGTTTATCAATATCTTTTTATAAAGGCTGGAAAAATAGTATCAGATATAATAGGCTCAACGTAAACAAATCACTTGAAACTTATCTTACATTTCTTGAAAAATCTCCATCTTAAGCTGTTTTAAGCCCCCACGGGAATTTGTCATTTTTGTGTGTTTTGTAAAGTGTTCTTCAAAATTTGATAGTAAGTAAATTATGAATTACTTACTTATGTATCTTGTATTAAACTTTACTTTCTTGAGTACACTACACATCCCTTTTCATCTCACTTAAAGAATATCATTCCAAGAATCGCTGGTAAACATTTTCTACAAATTTCCTTTTGTATATTTTAAATGTATAAAACTATGTTTCTCTTTTCAAAATGTGTAAGCAGTCATTTTGAAACTATGTAGTCTTTTCAGTCAATATACGAGGTGAACCAGAAAACATTTGGCACTTTATATATTTCTGGATACTTCTTTCTTCTGATCGTGGTCAGTTTAAATACTTACAAATTCCAGTTATTTTCGGAACATAAAATTTTTTAAAGTATATAAACAATTAAATATTTCTTACGATTTAAGTTCTCTAAAAAGACTCCAAACATTATAATTGAGACTTTTAAATGTTATGTACTATTTTGTGGAAAAAAAAACCTAAAAGAAGCACTAAACAAACTAAATAGAGACAGCGCAGCAAGTTGCTTTATAATTATTTATTAGTATTTGGTACTACCATGGACAAGCACTCTGGTCTTTTGGTGCTTCACAACTATTTTTTTTATGTGTTTGTCTTTTAGTTTATCTTTCTTACATTCGTGTATATTTTTTTTTGTTAAATTGTCAATAATTAACTGTCAACATATTCAAAAGACGGAAAACTATTTTAGAGATCTCTCCGCCTCCGAGACGTTGAGAAGTTAGTTACACTGCAAAAAAAAATCCCGTAAAATTTACGGTTTTAAACTGGCAAAAGGTGTCCACCATAGAAACATCAGATACATCTATGTGGCCACTATAGAAGCAATTTGAAGTACTTTTAAAAAATTAATTAAAAATACTTTCCCCGATCTAATTACAGTTTTAATTGGTAAAATCGAAAAGATTAAACGTTTTTTCTAAATTTTTATAGATTTACTTGACACGATGGAAATTGTGATAACCAATTGTATAAAAATTTCTTTCCAACTGTTTGAGTGGTGACTCTGTTGCAGATGGCGTGCGTGGAGTGGCGTGCCGCCGCAGTGTGCGTGGCGCTGGTGGTGGCGGTGGGTGCGGTGGCTGGGCACGCGGAGGACCTGCGCGGCGTGCTGCTCTGCCTGCGCAGAGAGTACACCCTGCGCGCCTCGCGCTCAGACGACCTGGGGCGCAGGTGCTGGGACTACGTGCGCGCCACCTCCTGCTGGGGACGATGCGACTCCTTCGAGGTGAGTCTCAACCATGGTCTCAACACTATCTCCTTCCTGTGTAAATCACTGGTTCCCAACCGGTGGTCCGTGAGAGTGGAAGTGGTCCGGCGAAGCTCAAAAGAACACTGTTCAATAAATTGTACCTTCAAAATTTTTTCCTTGATGAAACTAGTCATTTCTTATAGATTTTGGGTCGCTGAACACGAAAATCCCCATCAAAATTCTCAATTGGCTCGGGATTTTCGGGGAACGGCCCCTCCCCCTTTTTTACGCTTTTTGATGATTTAATGACTTTGAATTCGATTTTCAGGATCAAAAAGCATTACTCAAGTCTTTAAATTACTCCCAAAGAGACAAGGAAGGTTGAAATTTTTAAAATATGAAATTTTGTAACAAATGGATAGGTTTAAGGGGTTATTACCCCCCTAAAAAGGCAAAAAAAAAATGGGGGGGGGGGTTTATACGATATTTTTTTCCTCTTAATTTTTACGCATTTCACCTTTGAAGGGTCCTAACCTTTCCCCATGGACCCAAATTTGATGATAATATGCAGCAATGGTTTTTACTAAAAGTGGTTGAGGTGTTAGCGTCCCCGAAGCTCCCGCGGAAGGGTTCGGAAGACTCTCGTGCGCAAGTGAGGGCAATAAATTATTTTCTTGCTTTGGAAAAGTTTAAAAATGACAATTTCTTACATTATAAGTCTTTCCTAAGTGGAAATTCTTCAATTCGTTAATAACTGGCCGGTTTTATGGGGGTATTCGATGTTTCAAGCTGTTCGCTCTGGCGGATAGCTATCCGCCATCGAATACCCCCATAAAACCGGCCAGTTACTAACGAATAGAAGAATTTCCCCAAAAATCCCGAGCCAATTGAGAATTTTGATGGTGATTTTCGTGTTCAGCGAAACTTTCATCTTGCAATTCTGTGAGGGTAAAGGATTTTAAGCTATAGTACAGGGTGGTCCGTGAAGGTTCCAATTATAAACTTAGTGGTCCGCGGACTTCTCTGAGTTGGGAACCACTGATTTATATCATGCGATTTTTCATTACAAAAAAGCCATCTAGGTTGCTCAGGCTTTTGGTTTCTATGGGTGGTAAACAAACTAAGACCAGTTGCTAGGTGCTCTAATAATGTCGGAATGCATTTACAGCAGTCGTTTCCAACTCGGAAAAGTCCGCGGACCACTAAGTGAAGAAATGGAACCTTCACGGACCACCCTTTGTAACTTAAAATCCTTATCTTCACAAAATTGCAAGATGAAAGTTTATTATCCCTAATTAAGCATGGAAATTTATATAATGGTTTGAAATATAACTATACAATATACATTCTAAGAAAAATTTAATTACATATCACGAGAATAAGTATAATTTTTATTGTGAGATAAGTAAATCATCGGAACCTACGAAATTACCGTCGACTTTTTTCAGAATTCTACATATTACTTTAAATATATATTATATTATATATTTATATATATATATATAAATATATATATACTACAAGAAAGTATTGTTAATTTAGTGGTGACTGTTATCCCCACAAATTACATAGCCGAAAGTGTAATTGAATCTTTTCTTGTTCAATTCATTGAAATTTCTTTTACTTATTGGAATTTTTTGTTTGCTTCCGGATCCCTCCACGGACCATTTCCAAGACTCTCATGTACCACCAATGGTCCGCGGACCACCGGTTGGGAACCACTGATATAAATATTTTAAAATCGTATGGGACTTAACATCACTTTGTATTTGAAGGCAAGATCATTTTATGATTAATTTCATTTTTAATAAAAAAAAAGAAGACATTTCAAAGAAATAGAACGGACAATTTCCTGACGTGTAAGAATGTGATGCTCAAATATTAAGAAATATGAACGAAATTCGAGTCTATTGGCATCTCTTAAAAACGAACTCATAAAACCATTTCATTTACCTTTGCGTTTGGTTGCGGCACCGCCATCCTGATTTACCAAATAACGAATCCCAGGTAGGCAAAATTGACGTCATTTTATTCGATTAAAAACATACAGTCACTCCAGGAAGTATTCGTACACCCAACAAAATTGCACTAGTATACCTCCTATTATGGCTAAATTGCACGGGAAAAATCCAAACAAAAATTATCTTCCAATGTGGTATGTAATCCACCAAATAAAGAGGAGCAAAAAAATATCCATAACTTTAGAGAAAAAAAAATATTTTAAAAATGAAGGGATTTGAAACTTATTGGTATTATGAACCTCAAGAAAAAAAAATGCATGCACGTACTTTTAAATTAGGATTAGGAACAAAATATGCTTCTCAGAAATGCAATGATCCCATGTTAAGTCTATGGCTGTGCAAATATTGTTTGGGCTTTCAAATCACCTCATTTTTTTTAAATATTTTTTTTCTAAATGTTCTGATATTTTTTTGCTCATTTTTTTGGTAGATTTTAATGAAGAATAGCATACTATGTTGGGATAATTTTTGTTTGGAATTTGCACGTGTTATTTAGCCGTAATAGGGAGGTATACTAGTGCAAATTTGTTAGGTGTACGAATACTTCCTGGAGTGACGGTATACAAAATTCAAAACAGGACATGCAGGTCACCATACTCTTGGGTCCTCGCCTTGTATCACAACCAAACGCATTAGTGTAAACTTACAGCCGTTCCTTCCTTTGTAGATCCCCGACTGGCGCTTCCCGTACAAGATCTCCATCCACCCTGTATGCATTCACGACCAGAAGCGACTGCGGCGCGTGCGGCTGCGCCACTGCGACCCCCCGGACGCAGACGACTCTCTGCGGCTGTATGAGTACCTGGACGCCGAGAGCTGCTCCTGCGGCCTCTGCAACTCCTCTGACACCTTCTGCGACTGGAAGGGACACATCGCCAGCCAACAACCGCAACCGCTCCTCAGGCCCTGAACCACATGCTTCAGTTCTTGTTTCGATTTTGAGTTGGGTTCTTTACTAGAAACGTTAGGTTCAGCTTCAGTTTTTTCATTTTTGTGTTGGGTTCTTTACTAGAAATGTTTAGATTTTGTTGGGATCTTTACAAGAAGTGTTAGGTTCAGTTTCAGTTGTTTCATTTTTGTTGGGTTCTTTTTACTGCAAATGTTAGGTTTAGCTTCAGTTGTTTCGTTTTGGTTGGATTCTTTACTAGAAATGTTAGGTTCAGCTTGAGTTCTTGGATTTTTTTTTTTTTCGTTTTTGTTAGAATTTTTACTGGGAGTTTTAGATTCAGCTTGAATGGTTTTGTTTGTTGGGTTCTTTACTAGAAATGTTAAATTCGTTTTGAGTTTTTCTGTTTTTTCGTTTTTGTGGGGTTCTGTACAGGAAATATTAGGTTCACCCTGAGTTGTACTGTTGTTTCGTTTTTCTTCTTGAGTTGTTCTGTTTTTTCGTTTTTGTTAGGCTCCTTATTAAAAATGTTAGGTTCAGCTTGAGTTGTTTCGTTTGTTGGGTTCTTTACTAGAAATGTTAGGTTCAGCTTCAGTTCTTAGATTTTGTTGTTTTGTTTGTTAGGTCCTTTACTTATGAAGATGTTCAGATGTTAGGTTCAGATTAAATTCTAATGTTTCTTTTTTATTTGGTTAACTAGTAATGGTAAACTAACAATGAAGGTTTAGCTTCAGTTCTTGGAGTCTGTTGTTTTGGGGTTCTTCATTAACGAGGATAAATATACGTTAGATAAAGCTATTCATGGGTTACATTTGTTAAGTTCTTCAGATTTAATGTTAAATTCTGGTTCAGTTCTTCGAATCTGTTGCTTTGTTGGGTTTTTAGCTAATGATAATTTTTAGATTTTAAGTTTATTATTAATTTCTGTTTGGTATCATGGGATATTTTCTAACAAGGATGTTCAGGTGTTAGGTTTAACTTCTGTTGTTTTATTTGTTGATTTCTTTAATAAAATACTGATGTTCAGATGTTCATCTTCGGTTATTGTTGGATTTTATAGTGTTCTATGTTGGGTAATCTAGCAATAAAACGTTCAGCTTCAATTTCTGGACTTGGTTGTTTAATTGGTTCAGTACTGGCAAAAGTGTTTGACTTCTGCTGATTCTTTGGTTCTTAGAATCTCTATAGTTTAATTTGAGTTTGGATCTAGATGTTGAGTTCAGTTTATGTATAAACCGTTTATAATACAGTAAACCGTTAATACGTTAATACATACCGTTAATAAACAGTTTATGTACATAAGAATTTATGGGATTATTTTGTAATTGGATCTTATATAGCTGTCCATTCTCAAGAATAATGCTTTCCCTCAAAATAAATCAATAAAAAATATCTTTTAAAATTTATGGCTAGAAAATTCTAAAAAAAAATTATGAATCAAAGGGAGTTTTTTTTTAATATTAGAAAAAGGTTTTGGAGAAGAACCCGATAACATTCATTTTCAAAACCAGTGACACAGAGTGAGGAAATTCAATTTTTTTACCATGTGGGTAAATGTATGTTTACATATTTAATTTGATAAAATATAAGTCATTTATTATTATTTATATCATAGGTCAAGGCTTAATTTTAGGACTTAAATTTTGATTGTGATAATAAATTAATGTTTTTCCTGAGAATATTCTCTTTTTCTAATGTCGGCAGCTATGATAAAGGAGGTCCCAGTTACAGTTAGATTTACTTGAAATCATATTACCCGTTTTTATTTTTGACGTTACTGGTATGAGATAACTGGAACTTTGTAACTCTTTCTCATTTTATTAATCTTGGTTAGTGATTTATATATTTGTTTTTATCTTAAAAGCTTTAATGTGTTTAATATGGGTTCTTTGTAAGCCCTGAGATTGGCTTGATGAAAATGTTCTCTAATTGAACCAAACAGTTGCTTGGATAGTTACGGAATATTTGTTTCTGGTAAACAGTTTTAGAAAAAGCAAGCTATTGTGGACAGAGAAGATAGTCAACAGGATTACAACTAAAACCAAATTAGTTTGTTCTGTTATCTAAGTCATTGTTATCAATGATTTTTTTAAAAGAACTGGTTTTCTTTGTATATAAATTATTTTTGTTTAAATAGAAATTTATCCAGTTGTTTTCTTAGTCAATTCTTTCATGTTCACATTTATCTAGTTACTTCCTGTATATTGCTTGTGTGTGATTATTTTAAGATACTGATTTTTCTTATTTAGGAATCCTAATATTGATTAATTTATTAGATCAATCTTCAAGGAATGTTATTTATCTGATAAATGTCGTTATAAGAGGGTTTTTCTTATTATTTACATAAAAGGTTATGGAATATAGGAAAAGTAAAACATGCTTTTCCTATGCAGAATCTTTATTATAAATCTTGAAACAATTATATGTATTATTTTATATCATTTACCTTTTATTACTTTAAGTTAAATTTTTAAAAAGCTTTATGATGATCTTATTTTGAAACTTTTCATATAAACATTCTTTTGTAATCACTGAAAAAAATAATAAAGTTATTACATGCATAAAAAGTATCTGTACGTGTAAAGTAATTTTAGAATAATACGGGGATATTATTAGTTAAAAAATGGAAGAAACTTTTTTTCAGTTGCATCAAAATAGCTCATTTTGTTACTTTTATTCTACTTAATCACATTTTATAGGTTTTTTCTCTGAAGTAAAAAGTTAACTATTTATTGATACTAACAGTTATAATATGAGTTTATTTTTATTTTTTAAAGATATTTCTTTTAAATAGTTTCATATACTCAACCTTACATATCCAAAGAATCATTTTTTAAAAGAATAAACAAGTGCACTAATGTAAAATACCGTTTATCGAAATCCCACTAAAAATGCAACATTCGTATCTGAAAAAACTTATTTGTCCCGAATTACAGTGGAAATATACTATGAGAAAAATTTGATGGTTGATAAAAAAACTGTATGCTGATAAAAAAAAAATCGTTGCAACAAAGTTGTTATTATTATAAGTTGTTAAAGTTGTTATTAGTATTATAATTTTATAAAAACAATATTTCATTAATAAATTATTTGCATATAAGCATACTTAAGCAAAAAAAAATAAAAGCTGAAAATTCTAAACAATGAGAACATTTTAACAACGATCCATGTCTTGTACTCTATTATTTTCTCAGTTATGCTTCAAAAGGAACAATCACTAGAACCATTGCACATTGACAAAGATGATTGTCGCAATACACACAGAAATTGACGTAATATTTCAAAGGTAGACATGTTTTAAATTTAGTTGTATAGCCATGTCTTTTTTGTAAACTTGTAACTTCATGTTTCCTAGGATGTGATTATTGTAGTTCTAGGACCGGTAAAAGGGTAAAAATCGCTACATTTGGAAAAATATTGGTTGAAAATATTTCATCAAATAGTATGTTACTCAATTTAATTAAAAATTATTTCTAATATTTTCCTTCTAAATAAAACAGACATAGAGGTGTAAAATTTATTTTCTTTTGGAATTTTCAATAAAATCTGTTGTAAAAACTTAAATAACAGGTATACTATTGATTGAAACAAGCTATTGTTTTTTTACAAAAAAGCTTTGTTTTGATCAGAACAACATATCACGGCTAAATATCAGTTATAAGTCTAAATAAATGACAAAAAAAATTACAATTTTGTTGAAAAGATAAAGAAACTCATTTGAAATATTATCTCAAGCGAAAGCTTTAAACTAATCTCAGAAAGTTAAACTAATCAAGCACAAATCTCGCTTCTTAACACGATACAGTTCCAAGGTGTGTTTTTTTTAATATGGTTAAACCTGCCCTGGTCTGGTCCTGTATAGAAAACAATAAAAACAACCAGTGCTATCACATTATGAATTCTGCAAAATGTGGGACATTACAAAAGATCCTGGAAGCGATCCCAAAGTAATGTCCTGGATTTTTCTAGCTTCATAGGACAATCAAATTCTATATCAAGTGTATTCTGTGTTCATGTGCTGATTCAGTGGCGTCACAGTTCTGATATCAGGTATTCAGTTATCGTCTTAATGACTTATGTTTTAAGTGCATTTATTAAAACTATTGTACTTTATCTTGTTAAATAAAGAGCAAAATATACAAGTGTGGACCTCTTTTATTATTTTTATACTCGAAATTTAAACGTACTTAAGATTGTGTGTCAAAGCATTTCGTTTTAGTCTTATTTTCGTTAGTATACATGATTTCAAAATTAGTATTAATTAATTGTACAATCAATTAGAAAATAGTTCTATTTTTTTGTAAATAACTGCAATGAATTAATGAAATATTTGAAATTTTAATTATTATCTAAGTTTATATAAAAAATATTAAATTATATTAAATATTATTTATATTAAAGTCTGTAAAAATGTAAAAAGTTTTTTTTTATTGATTTCTAAAGTTGAACTTTCCTCATCAAAGTTCGCAACCAGCACCCAGCAGCACTATTACATATGTTACGGGCAATGTGAGAAATCCGGTCATTATTAATAATGCCCGGGCAATGTGATAAATTCAGTGGAATTTATGAATGAAATTTATCACTTTGCCCGCCTCCACTTCGGGCATTATTAATAATGCCCGATTAATCACTTTGCCCGTAACACATACATACGTAACTGCAATAAAATCGACTCTAATGGAATTGGTGGGTCAATGACACAGTTTACATCTAATAGGTAATATTCAGTGCAACGTTTAAAAAAACTAAAAGGTAGGAAATCAACTTAGTCGCATCAAAGAGTAATATTGAGACCCAAGTCAAAAAAAAAATAAGTTAAAAAAAACCTGACATATTTTTCAGCTCATTTAATATACATAGAGTGTTTTCAGGTGACGTCACAACCGGTTATTTTCTTTTAACTGTGTACCTTCTGTAGGGCTTTTAACTGTTGCTAAGACCGTTGTTTATCTGTTGCTAAGGCGGTTTTCAGGTATGGGATCACGTGATTGCAAATGCTCCAATAGAAGAATTCCTAGTCATTTTCTGTAACTGTTAACCTCTGTAGGGCAAAAAACTGTAACATCTTCTGTTGCTAAGGCCGTTGTTAGGTCCGAGTCATGTGATTGAAAATGCTCTATTCCCCTTATGAAGTGGAATATAATGTCACACATTTGTCTCTGTGATTCGTCCGTTGATCTTACAGTATTGCCGCAACAAATCGCAAAAATGGAAGCGGTCCTTCAGGTTTATGTAGTTAGGGAAGAAATAATACATCTCCTATTATCTTAGCGTGTTTTTTTTGCAACGATAGTTATTACTAACTCATTGTTTAAAGTCCCGAGACCACATTAACCCCTGCCATGGTGGTTAATATGGATTCTACTGTGCAAATGCATTGATCACCACTAAGAAATATAAAATGTTGTTAATATAATAAAATCCTTTCTGAAGGATTAATGTTTCTTGCACACATAAATAGTATTTATTTAATCGCCGTTCTGTCAAGTAACAGAATAGTGAGAGTGAAAGTTAAGTTTAGTACTGGCTAATCAGAGGTTTCGAATTAAGTGATGAAATTTTGGGTAATATGCCTTTAAACGGGCCTGGGTTGAAGTAAAGGGTGTCCCAAAATTAACGCAAGATTTGAATTAGCTGTCATTCGTGCAACAAAATTGAGAGTTTAGGGTTAGTAAAAATGGACTATCCTATCCTATGTTCTTTATTATTCAATAAAAAAAATAACAATCTAAAGGATCAAAACTGTGTTTTCTATTTAATTCAAATCTTGCGTTAATTTTGGGACACCCTTAATAAAACTAGGGTGAGGAATTTATAATTATGGAAACGGTGAAAAAACTCAAAATTAGATCGAAATTTTTATTTGCCACTTTTAAAAAACAGGCTGCGTTTTCCATCAAACACGGATCATCGTTTGGCGATAAGAAAAGAAAAATTCGCGTTGTAATCATCACTGGCGATCATAATTTTTATAATAATTATTTTCTGAGTTTTATAGTTCGTACTAAATAATAAAAGTCACACTTGTCGCACAAAAGATCGCCAATGGAGAGATACCTCGGTTATTCTGAAGGATACTTTTTTTTAACGAAATATTTTTCATCATCAATTACTGATTATTATCAGAGTAAAACCGTATCCCCCAAAATTATTATTTTTAATCGGAACCAATAAAACTCAAAATCTGATCATGAGTTTTTGGTTCAAAACCAGGCCCGATTTTTACGATTTACTCAAAATTTAATCATTAAAGCGGGTTTGGGCGATCATGTCTGATCATTTATTTCAAACTCTTAATACGATACGGTTAAGATACGGTTGGCTCTGCACATAAGAATCTGCTTCTTCAACCGTACTTGTTATTCTCAGCTCCTCCCTTGACACCGGCGATAACCAATCACTTTCGCCTTCGGTTGGACTTCGTATGAGACGTTATTGGATAGGGATTTTTTGATAGGATGAGAAGGAAATTTGAACTTGATCCGACAAGTTCAGCTTTATATTTCTTTATATTATATTAAATATTTCTTACATTCACCTACCTCTTGGAAACTTAAACGAGTAGAAACAAAATAGTAATAGCAGCAATTAATATTCTTAATGATTATCAGAGCTTGACAATAGTTCACCTTGGAAACCTCATAAAATGATCCTATCTTATCTAAGGAAAACTAGCCACCTTCAACTTCTCAGTTTATTGTGACCTTGCAAATTTAAAAAGGATTTTTTTATAGACTACCAAAATTTGGCAATTTTTAAATATAATATAAGTGGTGACTATTCAATTCTTTGAGACCGAATATTTGGTATTTCAAGATTGAAAGAATTGAGTCGCTATATTTGAGAAAGAAAAAAGGTTCATGTGAAAATGAATTAATTGATTAACTCATATTATTTGAATTTCTCATTTTTCTCAGTGATTCCCTGAAAGGGACCGGCTGCCTTTTTCCTGTAATCCGACCATATTAATTTGAAAAGAAGTGAAGAAAATGTCATTGTGAGATTGATATTTTCTTCTTAATTCACTCAAAGTTAGATGCTTAAGAAATTTGTTCACAAGTACTACAAACTCATATTTCATAGATCCAATTGAGATAACTAAATATGCAAGACATCAGTGTTACACAGCTTTGAGAGGTCTGAAATATTCAGATAAAGCCCTACTCATAAAGTGACTAAGCGTAAGCGCATTAGCTATAACTCACTAAAACTTGTCCGTTAGATAGAGATTACATTGAATTTTAATAGCATTTGCTTTAATCAATTAATAAAGGAAATTATAATTGTTGTTGTTTCTCATCCTCATCGTCTAAAGTCATCTAAACATAATTTTCGATTAATGGACGAGATTCGGAGGACGGGTTCAGATAGTTTAATTATATTACTTTAATAATAAAATATAAAGAGAGTAAACATCACTGATTTAATTTTCATGAGTTGAATTCTAATTATCAACTTATCTGAGCTATTTGCTTTAACGTGATAGAAAATTCTTCGAAACACGAGTTCTTCTGGTCGCTTTCAAACCTGATTGTTGCCACTCACATAGTAAGTAAAGTGAAATCTAGTTCCTAAGCCATAGAACTTGATTGCTTTATTGATAACAAGTCAATCGTCATTTAGCCACGATACATCATTCAGAGTCTGTTCTCTTTCCAATAGCTTAGATCTTTTTATGCTTGCAAATAACTTATTCTTTATAAATACTTAATTTCACTGCTGACAATAACGAATTAAACCTAAGAGCTGGAATGTGTTTAACTTTTTTCAAGCTAAATTTCTAACGGAAATGAGGGTACGTCTAGATATTACGTCAGATGTTTTTTCAAATTCTGGACCCCTCTCTTTCCTTTTTGGTATGATTTAATGAGGGATGGATCCCCCTGAATCTCTCAGTAAGGTTTCACCTAAATAAATTAATTTCTATGATGTGTTCTTCTCACGTTTATTTCGTCTTGTCGGCATGACGCCAAAACATACACATTGTAAAATATACAAATCCATGTTGAAATCGAAAACATTGTCTTATACGTTGAAATTATCACGGCGGACTGGCTCATGATTCACTATTCTGACTAATCTGCGCCATTTTCTTAAACTGGTGCCAAAAAGGATCAAAGAAAAATGTATACATCTTCTCTAAAAACTAAGAATTGACATTATATTCTAATTGACTCCCCCGTCCCCTGATAGGATTTTTGCTGGACCCCCCTCCCCTTTTCTGACCTTACGAAATTTATGAACGTCTCCTGATAAATTTTGAGGGAAATGTTTCCCTAATATTGAAACGATCAAAGGGTTCAATTGTTATTCTCCAAAGAATTTTTTTAAAAACTTATTTGTCCCCTTTCATGTCTTTTTTATTTAGGCTTTTACTCTTTACAGATATTAAGTAAATTTGAATCTCATTTCATTTATCATCCTTAAAACTATTCCATAACCCAATTTCCTCTATTTATTTTAACAATGCATAAGTGCATAAAAGCACTGAGAGCATGACTGAAATGCACAGCTAAAAATCAGATTATGGATTATTATTCAGATTGAGGTAAAATCCTCGAATGATTTAAAGACGTTGAGATTTAATAGAGAAAGGTTCGCCACAAGATTATTACTGGACGAATTTTGCACTCTTTAGTTAATTTAACAATTTTTGAAAAGGGGATTTTCCCACAAATCAGCTTTGAATAATCGTATAATTAATAACACATGTAAACTAAAACATACCACATTAGATTTAATGGACTTCTCTGAGAACATAATGAAAATCCCTTAGCCAAATCTTCTCAAACTTTCAATAATGGCGACCCAATTTTCAATCGTAATTTTATCATCCCCCCTTTATACAGTAACAATGCAGAGCAATAATATTTTGTTGACGCTAAAGCTACAATACCTGAAGAAACCCGATTACGAACAAGGAATAGGGGATCTAGGGCAGTGATGGCGAACCTATGGCACGTTGTACCACTGGGTGGCATGCGGCATTCACTAAGATTAACGTAAAAAAAAACCTTTCGTTCATAACCTGAGATTTCACACTGGCGACTCGCGAAGTCCCCTGAATACTCCCTAAAAGCAGCTTCAGAACAGTTTTTAGCTTGCTCAAATTTAAAAAAATTTCGGTGGAGGATACCCGAAACCACCTTAGGTTACGGAGTACATTTGGTCGTTCTAAAATGGTATGGTTTGGTCTATGGTAGAAAATGAGTTTGAAATTCGAGGAAGAGAGAGAGGTTGTAGCTATACCTTGAAATTCCCCCTTGGTGCGACGATCCACATTATCAAAAGAGGGGGAGTATTCAATAGTGAGGTTAACTTTTATGTTTCAGGAAAACTTACAAAAATTTCTAGAGGAAGACCCTTTTACGTAAAATTTAAAAGAGGTAGGGGCAAAAATCTATACATTCCCTTAAATATTTTAAAACTATAATAGTATCTTCACACCTTCTCTTTACGAACATACGTTCAAATATTACGTAACCCTTTTTTAGTCACTTTTGACCCCCTTGTGCCCTTTTGTCAGCAAAGATAAGCAAATCTCAACCCTCCCTCATAAGTACGTAAGAAAACAAAATCATGGATGCAAAAAAAAAAAAGACTTTGCGGCCTGCAACTAGCCTTGTGCTTTCGATTGCACCCCTTGAGTACTTGTAAGTTTGAAACCACGGGTGTATATATAGGGGAGAGGCGAGAGGACCCTAAGGGTCAAAACTTTCAAAAGCTTTCTGGGGGAGGACCCAAGACCCCCCCCCTCTGTTGCTTGGAACTTTATTATTATAAGTTCATCAAAAAAAAATTTAATATCATAACTAAATACTTATTAAATTTCTAAAAATGTATGTCCGAAAATCGGACTAAGTGAACCAAAACAAGTTTAAAAACTGTTTTTTAGAGTCGAATTTCAAAAATGTTTTGGGGGGAGTACCCCCAGACCCCCTTTGTACTTGGAACCTAATTATTCGGAACTTTTCTTATTTTATATTAAGTTCTCCAAGACGCATATTCTAACTAAACTATTCTGTACGATATTTCAAACAAAATCGAAGTTTAATGTTTAAAAATTCATGAAGAATATTGAAATGAATAATTTAGAAAGGTATTACAAATATTTAGGATGTGTTTTTGAAGCAGATTTTACGGTTTCTGAATTCGCTGTCCCAACACCCACGATTCTCTAGACTTAGGCTAAAAATATTTCGCTGAGCATCTCAAAACTTTTTCTTGCACTTTTCAAAGCTCTTCTTTTCTATCAATTGATTATTCTTCTATCCTAAAAATATATTTATTTCAACTTTTCGCTTTTGCGAATCAATTGTTGCGAGCACACACACACATTCAAAAATCTGAAACAATTTCTTCTGTCAAATAAAATACAGATAACATTCTTCATATCCAATTTTTTATATTCTTCATCCTAACACCTAAATGGGATCTTTTTCCAGTAATGACTTCTCGGTCTTATTCTTCAAACGCTTTTTCTCTTAGCTATTTATCTTTATATATCTGATCAACATTCCATCGTATAGTTCAATTCAGTTTTAGATGCCAACAATAAAAAAATTCGGTGATACTTGAATATTTGGCGTCTAAAACTAGGCGGTAATTAACGGTACATTTTACGAAATAAACCCGATTATATACTAGTATTTCTTAAACAATATTTATAGCAATTCTATCGCCTTTTTTATAATCGTATCTAGCTTTATTCGTATAATTTAAACGTGTTGTTTCACCCCTGAAAGTAAACTAGAGTAATTTGCAGGCAGTTTATAACAGTACATAAGATAAATGTTAAATAGACTATTACCCGAGTTTTCAAATGATATTCCAATTCCATTTTGCGTTACATAAATCTAAAAGATTCCAACATCAGATTTAATAAATTAATAACTAACAGATTCAAACTTTTATCACACGTTCACACTTTAGGAGAACCGTTCCAATATTTTCAAAACTTTTCAATCAACATTCTTAATGTTTACACTTACCACTTTTACTTAAAAAGATTAGGAGTAAAAATATTTCGCATGGTTTGGAAAGTGACATGTTTTCCACTTTTTAATGTGTCAGTTTGTCCCAAGCATCCCACAAGTTAATTTTTAAAAAATTTATGTAATAAAAAGAAAATTATCGGAAAAAGTGCACAGCATACCATGGAATATACCAACATATCAGTTATATACGATATTCGTATTGTGACCCTATTTAAAAATTAAAGCGTCTTATGATATTATAACTTTATGCATCCAGTCATACATTTCACCACCTAAAGCACAATATAATTTATACTAGTTCAATTTCTCAACATCTTCCTCAAGACAGGAGAAAAAACTAACTCTATTTAACTGCATTTCTAGTGACAAAAACTAGAACCGTATAACTTAGGATAAAAATTGATGCTCAACTCAAAGTTGCAAAAAGTTGAACTATGTCATGTTGCGCCTCAAACGACAATTTTATAGTTTCCCCTAAAACACTCAGAGAAAACTCGAAAGGGTAACCTCTTAAAATATTATGCGTTAATTTTAAAAGTAAATATTTCCACACACAATTTTATTAAACGTTTTCCAATTGCTTGCAGAGAAACTGTATCTCAAACATCATTAATTGCAGTCTGTTTGACATCGATCGCCACTCAACTCAAAAATCACAAGTTAGGGATAAACTTCTGTCACCCAAAGTTTTAACAAGTGACGATTGATAGACTGAAAAAAAAGGAAAATCCGTGAGACATTTATTTGGTTTCAACGCAGCTATTTTTAGCCCTGTTTCCTTTTTGGTCTCCCTATAGAGGTTTCTTTTAATAGCCTCCGTCTATTTACCATTTCGAGCAGGGGTCTACGGAAAGGTAAAACAAATTGAAAGATAATGCGGAAGTAAGGGACCTTCGACCCTTTCTTTTGTTTCGGGATCTAGGCCATGCGTGTAAAAAGGAGACTTGCTAAATACAACTTCTGTGTACAAGATAAATGAGTAGCTAATCAAATGTTTCTAACGTTTGGAACAGTATATTTTTTTGCAATATTTTATTGTTACAATCGACTCCGCTTATTGTGATCACGGTTAATGTTATCAATCGGATAATGTTAACAAAATTGACCGGTCCCGATCATTCCTATTTAACTTAACGCAAAATGTATCTGTTTTTGTTATCAATGTATCGCTTAATGTTATCAAAATCTGGTGGAAATCTTCTAAAAACCTCCTTTCTCATACAAAATGAGTCATTAATTTATTTGTGTTATATGTTCCACTCTCATATTTTTCTTTAAGAATGTAAAAATTGAAAAGTACACACTAGGGAATCGTTTAAATACTTCAATTAGGACTACATAGTTGTGATTTTAAGGCAAACACTCGAGTTTCACTGTTTGAAACTTTCTAGTATCAAATCGCTTATTATTATCAATCGGATATTGTTATCATTCTACTCTTGGACAAAAGTGATCCCATTAAGCGGAATCTACTGTATTTTAATAACTGTGACTCTTATGAAAATAACCAAATATTTAGTATCATTTATTTCTACTATATAAATAATTATGAAGTATAAATTCTACTACTATACAAAAATAATTACATTTCTGCTGTGGTGTGACAACCTGGCCTGTTTAACAGTTGAAATCATGGTTAAAATAAAATAAGGGGTTATGGACCGATAAAATACTCGTTCTTCTAGGGTTTTATGTTAAACTTTGTCACATTATATCTTTATGGAACTATTTATTATAAAACATTTTTTTCAACCTTTACATTCAATGAGAGAGAGAAGAGAGAAAAAAAAGCGGCATTATATTGTTCACTAAGGGGCCGAAATTGGCCCTTCCAAGTGAAACAAAAAGTTTTTCGATTAAACATATATAAATAAAAAGAAATTAAGTATATAAATATAAAAATAGAAATAATTACAAGACATGGCAATGGACAGCACAGAAAAATATTACAGTTACTTTGTGGCTCTATACAAAAATACAACCCAATTTAAATAAAAGATAAGAACACATTAGAACATATGGACAAATATATATATAATATAAAACAAATTACGTTAGATGAAGATCATAAGCTTAGAACTAAATGAGCAAAAGGTGAATATTTATCAAGAAAATACAAAATCATCCGAGTTCAATAAAAAATTAAATAATTCCCTTTTAAAAGAAAATTTATTGGATTATATTAGTTATATTATAGTTATTAGTTATATTATTAGTAGTTATATTATTTTATTAAACTATTCTGGTTTGTATAGGATATACTTTTTAAACTAATTTTTAAAAACATTAATCAGTTCAAACTGAAGTCAATTTGATTAGAAAAAATTATTTTAATCATTTTAACTAAATCAATAAATTTCTAACTAAATTAAAAATGTAGTCCATCTCTCCAAAAATTATCCTAACAGCTAATTATCCTCCAATGAGCAATAGTTGAGAATTTATACGTATTTTAGAATATTTTAACATAAGTTTTTGAAATCAAATTTCCAAATTCAAAGTCTATTTCCAAACTGAAGCAGATTTACATAAACATCCTTCCGAAGATTAGTTAAAAGAATTTCAACTTGTAGTACATTTATTTTTTCATAGAATATTATGCATCAGTTGTTTACATTACAAGAATCGAAAACACTATTTGGGTTGACTGAGTTTTAAAGATAAAAATAGATGTTAATAATTCATTCCACAAAATTAAATTATGGATGCGTAAGTTGTACTAAGTTTTTTTTTTTTTTCAAATTGATGCTAATTTCAATATCTAAAATTCCCGCATATAGCGAAATTAATATAGAATATTCTATATGTTTAAGCCTAGGCTAAAAATGGCTATTCTAATCCCACAAAACATTCTAACAGGATTAAACTTATAACACATTTCACTTTTAAATAATCTACTTCATCTAATCGCACAAAATGTACGGTTCAAAATGTTCATTACAATGTGATCTCGAACAAACAACCAGAACCCGAGCTTTGAGGAGTTCGGAACGTAAATAAATTAAACCCGGAGAAAAATAGCATCGAGGCATAAATTTCCGGAATCCAATGAAATAAACACTTGTAAACCTTGACAGTTGTCACTCCTCATGAGTATTTACTTTACCTTGGAGGGCATAATTTCCCATTTTGAGTTTGATTTAAAATGCCCAGAAACCTTTCTCCTTCGTTGCAGAGGGGTCTTGTAAGTCGTGTCTTTGTCCTGTAGGCGAAGTTATTGCTCCGAAATCCCACGCAGCAGTGGTTTAAGTGGAAAATGATGAAAGTTGGTGAATTTCCTTGAGTTAGTGAAACTTTGTAAAGGTTTCCTTATTGATGGAAGTGTTTAGGTAGGGGGAAGGAATGTTAACAAAGGTAGGAACGGTCAGTGTGGGAAGTGATTTATTTGCACAGTTATTGTTTGGAAGGGAATGTCTATTGAATGTTTATTTATTTTTGAGTATTGAGATCATTTGCGGAATTTGAGAATTGTGTCTCTATAGAGACATCAATTGTTATTAGTTACAACTGACAAAAACTTTTCGGTCAAATTTCTTTGGCCTACTAGACCGAGACCCTCTATTATATATATGGCCTCACAACTTGAACGTGTGAAACCAAACATAGGGCGAAATCGATGAATTTGCAATGTTAAATCTATGGAGCATAAAAAACTTATTTTCTTACCTCCTTGCGTTATGTGTCTCTTCAAGGCTTATTATAAACGTTCTGGATATCAAAAATCTTCCAATTGCCATCAGAATTTAACCCCTTAAAGTAAGTTTTTATGCTTCATAGACTTGACACTGCAAATTCACTGATATGGACCTATGTTTGGCGTCGCTTCAACTTCATTCTAAACTACCTTAAGTAATTAAAATATTTTCTTTTGAAACTTTGGGTAAAAAAGCGTAAAACCGCTACTCTAAATTGCACAGTTGGTTACTTTGTAACAAATTTATTAAATTTCACCCTTTTAATATTATTTGAAATGGCTTTAAATTCCCATTGGAATGATTTTTCTTTATTAATATAATATAATTCGTATTAACCTTTACACGCAAGTTAAATCCTGTCCTTTACGATTACACCATAAATGGTAAATCAATCTCGAGAAAATCCTCCATAAAAGATCTTGGTGTGACTTATGAATCCCTTTTCAGCTTTAGGTTACACATACAAGATATTACTCTAAATGCAACAAGGAGACTCTTCATCTGTCTTCATCTGTTCCCCCTTCTATAGTTACATTCGCTATTTTTTTTTTTTTTCGTTTTTTGCTTGCGGTTTCAGTAAACTAGGGTTTTTTACATGGATGGGTGTTTAGCCCATCGCACAACCTTCCTCATTTTATCCGGGCTTAGGACCGGCATAGGTGCAGGAAAGCCTGACCTATGGCAGAGTTAGAAGAGTCAGCAGAGTCAGATGAAGACATAATAACAATAATAAAGAAGGCGCAGAATGCCTACAGGAAATTGCAGAGAATATGGAAAAGCACAAATATAAAAACAAACCTTAAATTACAAATATTTAAAGCAACCATAATATCAGTTTTACTATATGGCAGCGAATCTTGGAAGTTAACAAAACTACAGGAAAACAAGTTAGACAGTTTTCAAACCAAATGTCTAAGAAAAATTCTAAAAATCTACTGGCCAGGTAAAATTACAAATGCAGAACTGTACAAGAGAACTACTTTTGAACCAATAACATCAACAATAAAGAAACGCAGATGGACCTGGATTGGTCACCTCTTAAGAATGTCTTCGACAGGCCCTACGAGAGTCGCTTTGACCTGGGCACCTGAAGCAAGGCGAAAAAGAGGAAGACCCAGGCAGCAGGATGGCCATAACAGAAAGAAACTCCCTGGGTTGGCCCAGCTGGGGGGCTGCCAGGGCTGCGGCACTTAACCGGTGGGAGTGGTGGGCTGAGCTTGCGGCCTCATACACCACATCGATGTGAAGAGAGTCAAGTCAAGTCAAGTCAACAAGGAGACTTGGTCTATTAAAGCGTACTACTTCAAATTTTAATGATGTAAAGTCAATTTTCTGCTGTTCAATACTTTAGTTCGACCCCTTCTTGAATACAATTGTGCAGTTTGGAGAATCCATATCAAAAATCTCTCATCATAACTATAGAAAAAATCCAAAGCAAATTTTTTCGTTACATTTATTTTAAATCTAAGGATCCCTCTTACATGCATGTCCCAAAAAATCTCACCCTTGAATTCCGTAGAAGAATTTCTGTATTTAAATTTTTTTACAACATTTTTTAAATAACAAATTTGATTGTCCCTCTATCTTACAAGAATTTAAACTCCATGTCCCTAATCATATCACTCGCAATAAAACAGTACTCCATGAACCCACTTACTCCAATCAATACCTTCAGAACCAAACATTCATACAATTCATAAAAATAGTTAATAATCTTCTTTTTTTACTCTTTTAAAAAAATTCAGAAAGTGCTATGATACTTTTTTTATGATCTGTATTATTTTTTTTCTTTTTACTTTGTGTGTGTATTTGTATTTCTCTTTGCCTTTTGGTGTTTTTATTCTCTCTTGTCATGTAAATGGATAGTTTATATCTGTATGACAATATGTAAATTCAGAGTGGAGTTGTTGTCAAAGAGTAATCACAAGTGAAGTCAGGACGTCCATCTTATGTCACAATTACAAGCTTCTTTGGCGATAGGGGTGTATTTGTGTTACGGGCAAAGTGATTAATCGGGCATTATTAATAATGCCCGAAGTGGAGGAGGGCAAAGTGATAAATTTCATTCATAAATTCCATTGAATTTGTCACATTGCATTGTCCTCCACTGCGGGCATTATTAATAATGCCCTATTTATCACTTTGCCCGTAACATATATATATAATTTTGGTTCTTAAGTATTATACCGTCGACTGTGACGCTGAATCCGAAAACGTTATAAAATCCCATTGACTTTACTATAACGGTGCCGCTGAATGGTCGACGAGATTATACATAAGTACCAGGATTCAAAAGCGAATACTAAAAGTATACTACATAGATTTTACATACTTGGACCATTCTTATTTATGAATGATCCTTAAGCAGTTTTTTATAAAATATTACCATGGGTAGGCTAAAATGTTTGTGATATTTATTCATAAATATAAATATCCAATAAAATACTGGTGATTATGAAAACCCTAAACGCAATCGAACTATAGGAGCTAACAAAGTTATCTCAATGGTTACATATAAGGAGAAACACTTAACAGATTAGTATAGCCGAATTGTGAGCCCAGAATTTACTATTAGCTTCAAAGTGATCAAATTAGTGCGGAATAATTCAGGAAAGAATAGGTTTTGAGAAAAGAGAAGTCGGAAAAAAAGTCGGGCATTGTTCAATTCGCTCTTGAGTGCAAACGAAGTTAGTGAGATGAAAGGAATCAGGTGTTTGTTTTTGTCGGATTCGGTAAATCTATCTTTTGAGTTGATCACCTTTTTAGCGTTTAAAGAGAGGAGTTGCTAACTGTTATCTGAAAATAACTGTTTACGGTTCTTTAGTTGCAAAACGGTTGGTTATTTTCGCTTTGTTTTTTAAATGTCGAACGTTAAACCAAATTCCAGAAGAAGGAATGGCAGTAACTCTCAGTGTTTATTTGTGGGTTTAGGTCTGATATTTTTTTGATTTCATGCCTCCAAAGGATTTTGCTTTTGTTTTGACATACCAGTGTTCTAGAATAAAGTATAATTTTTGACAATGCATAAATATTATCTCAGACCTTTGAATAATGTTAGCTCTTAGAACCATAAAATAATTATTTAGTGTATTTATGTTTGCAGTTATTTCAACTGTCAATATCCTTAAGGAAAAATATACTATATTAAGAACAATAAAAGCATTGGAACTGTATTAAACTGACAAATTAATGTCTGCTTCCAATGGGATTTTAAAGACAGCCGATTATTGAGAATTCTTTCATTGAGAAATTTCTTGTAAGGTAAAAATATTTTCAAAAACAGTTAGCTTAATTTATTACCTACAAATACTAACATTTTAATTCATTATCCATCTTTTTTACTCAACATTTTAACTTTTGATTTTAGAGGGTAAATTATTGTGAACACATTAAGCACACGGGGATTTTTAAACATCAATTGTCTCGAAAAAGATGTTTATCTACATTCTTTGCGTAATCATTTAAATTTAAAGGAATACACTTTCCAAAATTGGATAAAGTGTTAGTAAAAAATCATGAATTTATGAAACATTATTTTTAAGTTAACTGAAAAAAAATCTACTTATTTTAAAAAAATTCTTTAATCACAATAAGTCATACTAAAAATTTCCCATTTTTATGTTTAACTAGCTGATATGCCCGGCCTTGCACGGGTGGAGTCTATCAATTTATTTTTTTAATGTTTTCTCAAGTTACATGTCTAATTTTCTGTAACCGTAATTACCAATCATCCCGGTATTCCCGGTAGTTTTTCATATCCAGGTGTTCCCAGTATTTTTTCATATCTTGGTTCTCCCGGTAATTTTTCATATCCCGGTGTTCCCGGTATTTTTTCATATCCCGGGTTTCCCGGTACCTTTTTCATTTTCCGTTGTTCCCGGTGCCTTTTCCCTCCCGGTTCCAACTTTGTAAATCTAACCTAACCCATCCAGTTCCGGTGTTGCACATTTAATTCCGACAGTTACCAAACTATCCATTCTTAGTGAAAAAAAAATCAATTAAAATTATTACAGATATTTAAAATCCCAAAATTTGTAAATACCCCCTGTTAAATTTAAAAAAAATCCCGCTAAACTACCCCATAGAAACAAATTATACGGTTAAATAACAATGGACTCTAACCGCCTATCTGGTTCGAGACTTCACGGAACCAACACGTGACCTACTGAGCTTGCGATTGGTTACCACAGATACTACACTAGTAGATCTACTAGTGTAGTATCTGTGGTAACCAATGGACTCTAACCGTCTGACGTCACACGGAACCAACACGTGACCTACTGAGCTTGCGATTGGTTACCACAGATATTACACTAGTAGATCTACTAGTGTAGTATCTGTGGTAACCAATTGCAAGCTCAGTTTTAGGTCACGTGTTGGTTCCGTGAAGTCTCGAACCAGGTAGGCGGTTAGAGTCCATTGCAAGCTCAGTTGTAGGTCACGTGTTGGTTCCGTGAAGTCTCGAACCAGATAGGCGGTTAGAGTCCATTGGTTACCACACATACTACACTAGTAGATCTACTAGTGTAGTATCTGTGGTAACCAATCGCAAGCTCAGTAGGTCACGTGTTGGTTCCGTGTGACGTCAGACAGTTAGAGTCCATTGATCTAGTGTTTCTATCATCAACTTTCTAAAACAAACTTTCCATTATTACTTTAACCAGTCTAATTCTTAATAATTCTTTCTGTTTCAACTTAAAATTTCATGGAAAATGGAGTTTTTAATAAGAAAATACTGTTATAAAGTTTTTTATATGGACAGTTTTCAAGTTTTAAAAGTATTTATAACCTTTTTTTAAAAAAATTAGTCCAGTTTCATCTTTAAATACTTTGTTTTATGTTTAAAATTGTTTTTGTTGTATTATTTGCAACAATGCGAGTTAAACAGATCTTCTTTAGTGGAGAAGTAAGGCGATTTTTACAAAAAGGCCTAAAAGGGGGTGAAGGGGTGGTTTTAGGAATTTGAAACTTGTGTCATTGCCTTTCCCCCGTACTCAAACGTATGTGTACCAAGTTTGGTTCGAATCTGATGAGTAGTTTAGGAGAAATTGCGCCACATCTGATCCGGACAAACCCAGGAACCCAGCCAGGCAGGCAGGCAGGCAGGGACACCTTGATTATATATAAGTGCCGTTTACATGGGAAAAATATTACCCGGGTAGCTACCCGGGTAAAAAGTGGGTTGAAGGGAATTTCCAACTCTACCCGGGTAACGAAATTTGAAGGCGTTTACATGAGACATGATCTAACCCGGCTTTTTCTCGGTCACGTGGTAAGAAATAAGGGATCTGCCTGTTTCCATGGTTTCCAAGTTTGTTTACAAATAGCTCATTTTTGTTCTTGCAAGAAGCATCAAAAGGAATTTTAAAAGAGCGTTGGCGATATATGCAAAAAAAATCAACGGATGATAGCAGATTTGCTCACCGAAGACCTGCGAAGATGTATGAAAGTAATCTTGTATTATTTGTTGAATATTTTGTTTATTTACTAGTAACACTTATACAATTATACAAAATTGTGTTGGCAACATTGTTTCAATTCCATCAATGTTTATTGTTTTGATTTCCGTTTTTCATGTTTGTAAGTTGTGCTTGTCTTAAAAATTAAATGGATGTTTATTAAACTTAACGTTTTATCTTCACATTTCCAACTGCATTTGCTACTTTCTACGTTATTGATGTCCATTACAAATTATATCAAAACAATCAACAGAGCACACACAAACAATTAAATGGCGGACTACACAACACGCAAGGTAGTGTGGGATGGGACACGAAATGCATCATGGGAAAGGAGGGTACTACCCGGCAATGGACTCTAACCGTCTGACGTCACACGGAACCAACACGTGACCTACTGAGCTTGCGATTGGTTACCACAGATACTACACTAGTAGATCTACTAGTGTAGTATCTGTGGTAACCAATTGCAAGCTCAGTAGGTCACGTGTTGGTTCCGTGTGACGTCAGACGGTTAGAGTCCATTGCAAGCTCAGTTGTAGGTCATGTGTTGGTTCCGTGAAGTCTCGAACCAGATAGGCGGTTAGAGTCCATTGACTAGGATTGAATCCTACCCGGCTTTTTCCTATCTTTTTCCCTTAGGGAATGCCGGGTAGAAAAGAGGAGTAAGAGCCGCCTTTTACCCGGGTAATTGGCTCATGTAAACGGCACTATAGAGAGATTTTAATAAATAGACAGTAAAAAAGCCTACCCCCTGAAGATTGAGTTCAACATTAAATAATGGAACACATTATCGCGTAGTTCCAAAAAACTAGTTTTGAAATTTTCAGCTTTTAAATTTTCCCTATTATTTCCCTAAAAAAAAGCTTATTCGTATCGAAAATCTCGTCCAACACAATTTATTGGCAACATTTTACAAATCTCACATCAAAACATTTAAAACAATAAAAGAAACGCTTCTAGTTAAAATATTTAAATTGTTTTTTGTTTCAAAGTTTTAATGATTCCCGACATTTTTTAGAAAATTTTTCGCTTGCGCCCGGCTTATTCTAAAGTGAAAAACAAACTTGTTTGTTTATTGAACCATAAGCTCATTAAAAGAATTCTTTTTTATCTTTCCAAAAATTGTAAAATGTAGGTAACGTTACTTCTCAATCCTTAGGTAAAGCATTGATGCAAGAACTTTCATAATTTAGTTTTGTAACGAAATATACAAAGTATTTTTGTCCCATTATTTATTTGAATAATAATAATTAATCTAAACTTGAAATTTGAGTCAATATAAAAGAAAAAGGAACGGAAAATAAATCCCGATATTTTACTTAAAGAATAGGGTGCTTTTCAAAATGTTTTATATTTCTACCTTTATAGGACTTAATAAATCTGTCATAAAATGTAAATATTTAAGTTGCATTTCGTAACTTACTTTAGGTTAAATTTAAGTTTTAACTCAAATGTTTATCTGGGAAGAGGGAAGGGTTTATTTTGAAAACAAAAATTTATCCAATACCTGTTAAAATCGAAAGATGGTTCAGTTTTGCTAGGACTAGGTATCCCCATTGAGATGTCACATCATTCCGTTTATATAGGAGGTTATTTAATATTTCAAATTTAATTTCAATACGTATTTTGAAAACTCTCAGGAATTTGAAGTAACGTAGTATTTTGAGTATTTCTAAATCTAAAATTTCATAAATGCGCTTATGAAACAAATATGATGAAGATTGATTTCATTATTTAAATCTCTTCGCAATAAACCTAACCTATAATCACCTACCATTGATTGTTTAATATTCATAAAATTAAAAAAAAATGGGTTGCCATTCAAAAGGCGGATTTGGGATTTTTTAATTTTTTTACATCGCGTTAAACCTTATTACTTGAATAGTCTGCTAATTGTGTTTAAAAAGCCACGTATTTATAATTTTTCTAATTGTTTTTTAAGCTGAATTTTTTAGTGATTAGCTTACAGAATAATAAAATGTAAAAAGTTAGACATTAATTTAAAGTTTATAAAAAGAAGTATTTTTATATGTAAAAAGGCTCGATTGCTAGAAAGTACGGTAACTTTGTACCAGAGGGGAGGGGTACTCCAAATTAATTAAGAGTTAAAAACTCTTCACTCCCTTTTCATGTTCTATGATTTGAACACTTCCAAATAGAGCGTTCGCACATGACGTCACTTGGCGAATAAACAACGTTGCTAAGACCGTTGTTAGGCAGAGTCATGTGATTGAAAATACTCTATATAAACCCACCGTTTAAACTTTTTCAATGTAATTTTAAGTCAGTAGGTAGTGACAATTGTGAAATAAGCATGTCTTCAATTTATCTACTTTATCTTTGAAATTATAACTTCATAATAAAGAATATTTCCGATTAATACATTTAATCGAGAAGGATATAGTTCAGATAAACATTCGAGATTAATTTCTGGCATTGGAAAACTTTTATACTTTAAATACCTCATCACGGGAAAGCTCTTTAAATTCAAGACTCCATTGTATTCGGTGTACCCCAAATACAGTAGAACTCCAATCATCCGAATCAATTGGGACCGGACTCCATACGTATGATCAAAAAATTCTGATAATAGGATTTTTTTCCGAAAAAGGTCCATTTTAATAATTAATTACTGCATGTATGTTGAAAATGGGAGAAAAAACTATTTTTAAAGAAAGATATATTTTAATTAATTAAATGAAAAGGCAACATTCGGATCAATTCGGATAATACTCTACTTCTTATTTATCATCAAATCCACCCCAGGAAGGTAAAAACATATCACATCCTGTCCCCCACCAACCCTCCAAGACATCGATTAATAAATACGTCTGCTTCGAGAACACTCACGAACCCCTCTCATCATACTATCAACAAGAACAGCGGTTCCGATCAGCGACCATTACTGGTTCTTGCTCACAATTATCTCCAGAGAACTCGGGTCCATTACCCGAGTAAAGTCGGAAATGCCCGATTCGGACACAAATATGCCCGCATCGGCACGCGAGGGGGGCATTCGGGTGAATGAAATATGTAAACCCGAAGGCTATTTCGAGAGCTTCGGGTAATAGGGCTAATAAGGGAAGGCCCAATCATTGTTTCTATTTTCAATAGGGCTGATTGAGGAGTATTGACCTGTTTTTAAGAGGGCTGTGGTCGTAGTAATTGGTTTTGAAGCCGCGAGGGAGGGGGTTATGTAAGGGAGGTCCTGGGAATGAGTGCTTTTGATTTGTTCTAGGGTTAACAATGCAGAGAAGTTAAGAAAATTAAGTCATTGATACAAAGGACCAGTGACCTTTCACAAGTGAATAATAGGTTTTAAATTCACATAATACAGAATAATTTCGTTTATCCTGACTAACTGGGGCTAATAGCAATCCTTATTCGGGTCATAACGGGAGCTCTTCTCTCCTCAAGCAGCTGACGTCTTCATAAAATGCTCGACAAATGGATCTAGTTATGAATAACAAAAAGAACATTAGTCACCAGTAAAAAATATATTAAAAATAGTATAATTTAAATTTTTGTGTTAATTTTTCAGATAGTTCTTATGTACAAGTGTAATAAATTCAATCACAGTATGGTAGGGAAGCTGTGATAAAATTATATAAAAACAATGCATGTCATGTAGAAAGGTTAGACTTAAAGCAATTACCTTGAGGTCACGACTCGGGATTATGGCTTTAGTAGAATACGGGTTCTAAAAATCCGTCACATAATTTGAAATAGTTTTATTCCACCTCCTGTCACATTTCAGTAACCCTCTCCCCCATTGCGGTGCCACATTTTTTAAACTAAAATTAAACCTTAATTAAATACTTTTTCCAAAACTTTTATTTTTAGACTTGATGGTTAATAACTCTTATAATTATTAACCATCGTAATAATTAAAACGTTAATAAAATTTATTTTAAACAGAAACTAGGAAAGGATAAAGTGTTTCTTTTAGCATTTTAACATCATGAAAATATTTCAAAAGGGGACGTTGCAAATGTTTAAACTCTCCCTTTACCCCGAATTCTCCCCCTTCGAAAGTCTCTACTCCAATAACATCAAGGAGATAGCAAGCTGTGTATTGCATACACATGGATACATTTAACACTCCCATGGACACGACACCAACCAACCACCACCACCCCTCCATTCCCCTAAACGTGTGACGTAATTATTGTGAAGGGCCCTTTGAATATTAAAAACAGATCCGATAACTAATGTGCAAAAATTACGGGTGATTCGTTTACATGATTAGCTATCAAGTATAGAAACTAAACTATATAGTGTATATTTATCTAATGGTAAGACAAAGTTTAGGTAAAAAATGTTATCCCTTTAACTATTCTAGAAAATTCAAAAATTTTTGAAATTTAAGTAAATAATATTACTTTTATAGTTTGAACCAGCATGGTTTCGCCAGATGTAGTTCACATCATAAAAACATGAAACCTTTTAAACTACTTTGGGTTTTTTAAATGTCCAGGCTGATGAAGAACAATTTTCACAAGTTTACATTTTACTCAATTACATTTCAATATAAATATCGATAGTCTAGACATCATGTATAACGAGGGAAAAACTCTCAGCTATTACACCAATAATAGGGGAAAACCATCTCCTAATCAATTTTCCCAACCATCCTCGACAAACTTCACGCATTCTAAAAACGCAAAAATCAAATCAAAAGAAAAAAATTCAATCAAAAAAAATTCACGCATTCTCTTTCGAGATCACATTAACCATGAACTCAAGTTCGAACCGTCAAGTTTTTAAGGTTGAAATAACTGGAAATGTTCACACTCATTTAAGTAAGCAATAATTTAGGATAGGACGCAAATATTGTCCATTGTGAAGAGGGATACTGAACCAGAGATAAGAATAATGCTAATACCGAGAAAAAGATCAGTTTAGTCATGTGTTATAAACTAATATTAGATTTACCATTTCCAAACGTGCCGTGTCTAGCCGTCTCAGTTTCTAAATTCAAGTTCACAAATCTGGTTGTGACGTAATTACTAATTCTCGATATCGAGATTGAAAAAAAGCATGATCTTAAGGTCGTCTTAAGGATTATTTTTCACTACAATTTTATCTAACTCACTTATTCGAAATGTCAGAAAAGTGCTCTACTGAGTCATATTTATCATAGGTTCTTGTTGTAAAGGTCATAGAGCTTAGTATTCAATTAA
The DNA here is from genome assembly GCA_963680715.1 of Tetragnatha montana. Classification (NCBI taxonomy): domain Eukaryota; kingdom Metazoa; phylum Arthropoda; class Arachnida; order Araneae; family Tetragnathidae; genus Tetragnatha; species Tetragnatha montana. The sequence continues at coordinate 60,109,910 of OY796677.1, read as the reverse complement.
TTAAAGTTCAGTTGAATGTTGATATTTAATTGTATTTTAAAGTTACACATTGATGGAAAATCTAAGTAGAAAAAATTTTATGGAGTCTAATTCTTGCCTCTCATTTTCGTACAGATAACAAGCTTAAATTTTAAGAAAGTAAAAAACTTTTAAATTTAAATATTCCGTTTATTACCTGAAAATAATGAGATATCAGAAAATTCCGATGATCCTACGCATAATATTAAAGAAACAATTGTTGACGGTTGAATGAAAACTTTTTAACCCAAAACCGATATCGTCAACTGAGACCCATTCAATGGAAAAAAAAATTTCTGTGCTTTTTTTTTTCTAAATAAAAAATGGCTAGGGAAAACAGGTGAGATTACTTTCATGACTTTCATAAAGTACTTTTTTAAATTCCTTAATTTACAAGTTCCGCTTCAATATCACTAAACTGTCGATTTGTGTCGTTTTATTAATATAACTTGTTATTTTGATTAAATACGACGGGATTCAACGTAGTTAAGTCATATTTTTCAGTCCATTATTGATTGTTTCAACACACTAATCAATACTTTTTATACTGCTCACTAATTAATACTTTTTACGTTGGGGCACCTTTGCCCAATATAATCTAAAGGGATAAAATAAAATGGAAGAATCTTGTATATCCAATAAAGAATTTAATAAATAGAAAGAGGCATCTAATAAATGGAATTATCTCTAAAGAATAATTAGTTTATTGTTTCAGAACAAGATAGAAATTTTACTTAACACATCATGGTAGTTACCATTAAGATCTTCAGAACTGCGCTAAAATTAGGTTAAATCGAACAACGATTTTTGAATGTGGAACAGAGGCAAAAAGAACAAAAAAATCATATTCTTCGTAACAAAACACAAACAAATAAATGTAAAAAAAATATCACCTTACTACTTTAGTTTCCTGATTTTTAAAAATTAAAAAAAAAAAGCTTGTAAGGCTTTGAGGTGAATATAATCCCCCTCAAAGCAAAGCAGAAATGCAAAGCATTGATTCCAGTAGTTAGATCATAGTTTCTACATCTCCCTGCCTAGTCTATTTTTTGCGTGGGTTCTTGGTAAATAAAAGCACCTACTGGATTGAAATCGATACATAAATTTAATATATCTTAGGCACCCATCAGACTTCCGATGCCCGAAATAGTCCTCAATGAGGAAATTGAGGGGTTCGACAGCCGGAAGCAACTTCCGAGGGTAAATACTCGTTCTGCAGAGGGCAAATTTAACTTACCCGACACCCTAAAAAGCATTTCCAAAAAGTCAGGTTGGATATAGAACTTTAGGGGGCGTTTAGAACTCTGGAAAGTGCCTCCTCCTTGGGCTGAAAACGAAAGGGAAAGAAGGGGAAAGAACGTAAAAAGAAATGGAAGAAAATAGATTCTTAAAGACCAAAAAAATTTTCGGTTGCTTAAAAATTTTACTTTTCCTATTTTTTAACCTTTTTTCTCTTTCTTTTTTTTTTCCTTTCTTGGCCCCTCTTTTAGCCCAGGGAGTCACTTTTCCCGCATTGTTCAAACATTTTTACTCATCAAGAGCTTGTCCTGATCAAAAATATGTTATTTATGGTCAAAATCCCTACAATTTTCCGAAGAAGGACCCCCAGACCTTCCTATCATCGTCTGAAAAAACCATTTGCACTCTTAGGGCGAGCGCGCACGGGCGACTTTTGTCACGGTGACAAAGACAAAAACAACGTTGCTAAGGCTGTTGTTAGGGGCGGGACATAGAAGTATCCAATAGCAGCATTCGCACATGACATCACTGGAGGATAAAAACAACGTTTGCTAAGGCCGTTGTTAGGTAAAGTCATGTGATTGAAAATGCTCTATTGTTTTCTAATGATATTTTTGATACTAGTAATCCTGGTCGCCGTGACTTTAGTCACTCGTGCGCGCCCGGCCTTAGGCTGAGCGCGCACGAGTGACTAAAGTCACGGCGACCAGTATCACTAGTATCAAAAATATCACCAGAAAACAATGGATCTCTATGAAGAAATTCTTGGCAATCGGCCAAGTGTCCCGTCGCCTTGTGCGCGCACTCTAACTTGTTTCAATAGCCATGGCGACAATTTTGTCTTTGTCACCGTGACAAAAGTCGCTAGTGCGCGCTCAGCCTTAAAAGACAATTACAAGGTTCAGATCCTGATCATTGGTTCAGAAACATTGTTTCGCTTTCACTGTTTATCAACGCGGGGGGGGGGGACAGGGAGAGTGAAAGAAAAGAAGAGGAGAAAGGGAGGGAAGGAAGAAAAAAGTATTCAAGTACAGTCCACTCCGCTTATTGTGTTCACGGTTAATGTTAACAAAATCTGGTGAAATCCCCTAAAAATCTCCTTTTTCCCGGTTGAAAAGGCCCCTTTTTATTTACATAATCATACAAAATGAGTGATTAATTTATTAGTGTTATATGTTCCACTCACATAATTTAGAATGTAAAAGTTGCAAAATGCACAATCTAGGGAATCGTTTTAAGTACTTTAATTAGGACTACATAGTTGAGATTTTAAGGGGGAAACTCTAGTTACACTGTTTTAAACTTTCTAGTATCAAATCCCTTATTATTATCAATGGGATGTTGTTATCATTCTTACACTTGGACAAAAGTGATCAAATTAAGCGGAATCGACTGTATATGAAATGAGAAGAGAAAGAATGAAAATTAGAAATAAAGAGACGAATATGATATGAAGAAAAATAATGAGAAGGAGAGATAAATGGGTGAAGAGAAAAAGAGAATGGGGAAAATGATATTGTAAAATGAAAGAGAATGCGAGATGGACGGAAGAGGCAAAATGAAAATAAATGAGAGACGAATGATAGAGACGAAATAAAGTGAAAAGATATAAAATGATCACAAACCCAGAAGAACTTCTTTCTTTCTCTCCTTTTAAATATTAAATTCAACAAATCAAAGTACCTCAATACCTATACTAAAGATGTAAGATTTTCGAGTTGTGACGTCATTGCATAAATCTAGCCATATTAACTCCATACAGCTTATGCCACGTGATACAAACCGATTGATTTCATTTCACAGTATCCCCATCCAGTTCATGTTCAGGCGATTCAATTTTATTACATTCCAAGAGAAGTTAAAACTCTATTTTAGGTAGACGCCGAACTTAACAATCAATTTAATTTTTTTCTTTCAAATTATGTGCTTATGTTTGATAATTAACTTAATAATCCTGCCTAATTTATGTGTAAGAATTAAAATTGGTATTCGAGTTTTATTGATTCTATTAAATTGAAGAAATACTCATTGAGTGGTATGGTTTTATGTAACTTACCTCCATACTTACTATATATTTTTATATAACATTTATAATACACTTTGTTCATTTTATTTTTAAAGAGTATGCTATTAATTTTATGTTAATATTTTCCAAAAATAAAATATGGAGCATTCCTGTGGAGTACAAGAGTTATAAGGAGAAAGGGACCCAGAGCCCTTTACAACACAAAATATCCATCCTCTTAAGTCTTTTCATAGAACTCATTTAAAAATAGTGAACAATAATTAATCACCACTTTTAAAACTAAATAATCTATGTAAAGATATCTTTTTAGTAGTAGTCTACGGCAATTCCAAGAAATGTAGTAGTATTACTAAGGTTGTTCTGTGATTCAAAGAACAGCCGTGATAAAACCACTAGGGAAGTTTTTAAGTAAGCGCATTCTCAAGGCTTGGCATGTATCGTAGCTGAAATAAGTTCTATTGACGCGTCTCTGAATTTTAATGAGGATTCTGATATGAGGCTTGTTTATTGCTTATGAAACAGAAACCATTAAAGATTTCATTCAGTACTATTTTTTTAATTTAATTCTTACATCTTAAAACATATGATTCATTGCGAATGATCGGATTTCCGGACCGAATGGCAGAAGAATGTCTGAAATTGTCATCCAGCATATAAAAAAACTCCAGAAGCAGTCAGACTGGTTACCCTAACAGGTAGCAAACTTCTCCTTCTCAGGCATAGAAAAGCTTGTAGAACACTGTCAAATATGGAAACTATGTAGAAAATGGAGGAATCTGTAATTAATTAAATAAAGTTTTTTTTTTAAATATGTTTTTTTTATTAAAAAGTCGGACCTTACTTTACGAATAACCCTTGAAGTTTCGGGTTGATCCTATTTACAAATTAGTCCCAGGGGTGGAAAATTACAAAAACAAATTCCAAAATATTAATAATAATAATCATGCTTAAATTTGATTATAATTTCTTAAGACATTGAAATCGATCATATTTATTTAAAAAAATAAAATCGATATTTTAGTTATTGAATAGATTATATAGGTAGTATATTGAATTCTTACTGATTTACCAATAAGTTCTCTGTGATGATAATAAATAATTAGTTCAAAGTAAAAAAATTGTTCATCATAAAATAAAAAATCAGATAATCTAACTATGGATAAGAAAATCAATGCAAATTTTTATTGTGATTAAAATCCACTTCATCAATCATTAACTTACAGGATGTTTCAACAAGTCGCTCTAACTCTGGACATAAAGAATCCTTGCGTGAAATATATAAAAAATGCCCGAAGGAATCTATCTCTACGACAACATTTATTTTCCGAAAAATTTGACCACCAAAACTTAATAAGTTCTTTCCACAGTACGCACATGCATGTACAATATATATTTTTGACATTTTAGGGTGAGAGCATACCCAAATAATCATGTTGAGGGTTTTTATAAAGCTTTTTTTACCATAATGTGACGCAATACCTTTTTTTCTGTTGCGTTTTTCTTAAAAACCATGGGCGTACACTACGTACAGGTATCATCTTTCTTGAGGCATTTTTTTAATGTATTCCACCCCAGTAATCTTTCGGTTCAGAGTTTGGGTGGGCTTGATAGACCATTTGTATCTTAAAAAGTACCAGAAAATAAAACAAAATGGTAATTTAAAAATCATAATAAATGTATGGATTTTAATTCCTAAACTAACATTTATTGGTAGTACATACGTAAACATTTACATTTTCAAGCTTTTATTCGTTTGACATCATTGAGTAACTTTACTCCTAAAAATACTTATTGATGCTACCGTTCCTTTTTATAATACATTTAACTTTATTCAATTAAAAAAATACCCATGTACAGCTTCTATTAAAGAGACTATTTCTCAATTTTATTGCCAAATGGAATTGAATACAATCAGTTAATAAGTAAGTGTAATTTAATATTAAACTTCTCGGGAGCGTGAAATAAAGTAAGAAATTCTGAATGAGATGCAACCATTCAATACCTACAACCTTTTAACACCCACTCAATTCATTTATTAATTTTAACATTATAATTATAAATAAAGTTTTCTTTTACAAATAACGCTTTCGAAACCCATGAGTATTTTCATATTTAGATTTAGAAAATTTTTACGAATTAACATACAAGGTAATATCGGAAGCCAGTTAAGTTTATAAAGTCAGAAAATCTAACTCAAGAATGTACTTAAAAATGATGTTTTCATAGAATTCACTTAGAATCTTCCATTAGTTTTATGAGTTTCTTAGAATTTTTCTCAATAGTATAGTAGACTCTCATAACATTCTATTAGCTTGTTCTACGTTGTGTGGAACTGTCGTTGAAAAAGGAAAAGTTAATCACTATTTTCTTCGAACTATGACTACGAAAGTTTAAATCAAGAAGATCTTAAAGCCTGTCCTTTTCTTCCCATGGTTATTTTTACCTAGTTAACTTGTTGTTTATGAGTAATTTTCAGTTTTTTCTCTCTTTTATAAAATTGTCTTTTGTAAGGGTAATACTCCCCCTAACTCTTAAATATCATCTTCAAAAAACTTTTTTTTTGTAATCTATAGTGTTGCACCAATTCATCTTTGGATAAAAGACCTCGAATAAATAGCACACATGGTTTCAAAATTTTACCTTTTTGCAATAAATATGTAAACAAGGTGTATCAGAATCACTTTAAAAGTGATGGGGTGGTTAGAAGGGACCTAGAGTAGCCTATTTCGAATGGGAATTGGGCAGGAGATGCACCGTTATAATGCTAGGACCTAATGAAGTACGAGGGCGTTACAAAAAGCGATTTTAAAAATACTATAAGTGACTGAAAAGATTCATTATACCAGCTACTTTCACGATAAATTTGATCAAAATTGAAGCAATTGTCAAACCGAGGGATGAGTTATAAAAGTGCAAGATTGAGAGTATGATGTGAAAGTTTTCGTTTCAAATACGACGACCCAATTCTTTTAGTTTTGAATTATTACTAGAAATACTGAGATTCGTACTCCGTTTCAAGCAAATTAATAGTCACCACTTGAATAATATTTATTTTTATTTTAAATAAAAAATTGTAATTTTAAACTATGACAGTTTATTATTAAATAAATATAATAAATGCGTGCATTGCTTATGATGCCTAAATCGTGTGCTGTGTAGCAGTCAATGTGTTATTACCGGACATTTTTAATAATGCCTCCTATTTCCGGCAAAGTGATATATGCCTTTGAATTTATCACACTGCCCGACTCACTTTCCGCATTATTACTTATGCCCAGATTATCACTTTGCCCGTAACATCCCAGTGAGCACACATGTACAGTAGGGTGGCCCTTATTTTTCAAAGTCGGAATTTTTTTCCAGCCCCCCCTTAATTTTTTTCCTTTTGCTATCAAATGAAAGTGTGCAAAAGGATTTTCCGATATTTTAATATTAACACGTGCCTCATCGCGGTTGAAGTTTGGCCATAGCGCGCCATGTTATAGTATGGCTTACTACGGGAATAACGTCTCCGCTCGCTTCCCCAAGAGCAGAATGACGAACAGATGAAATTTGAGGAAGGAGCATGTGTCATGAAGAAATGTAGATAAACATATGAGGATAAAACAGGTAAAAGTTCACAATTTTAGCATTATTTAGATCCAGGAAATGAATATGAGAAGTAAAAAGATTTTGATGTCTGAGGGAGCAGTGTGCTAGATTGTTTAGTGGGTGTCATTCACCTCATAAGAGAAAACTGTCACATTCCCTTTTCTCTCCTCGAAGACGGCTTGTTTTTATCCCAGACTTTTGAAGTCCCCGGCACGATGGGGGTGGGCGAAAGACAAAACAGACCGCCCCAACCCCATCTTCCCGAATACTCCAGGGGTGAGTGATTTAATAGTATGGAGTTTAGGGAGGGTCAGAAAGTGTCTGGACAAATAGCCTTGGTTTCTGTTAGTTGTGCAGTTATGTCCTTTAACTTAAGAAGTAGTGATAAAATATCTATTTGATTGGAAAAGTATGCCATCAGATAACAGGAATGCTTGGCAGTGCGAGAGTGTCATTTTTTGGGAAAAAGCAAGAATCTCTACAAGACAGTTTAAAAAATACACAAATAAAGTTATGAAGATGCAGTGGCGGATCTATGGGGGGGGGCTATAGGGGCTATAGCTCCCCCCTTGGGACTTAAGTTTACACTACATAAAATTGAACTTTTTCGAAAAAAAAATTAAGTTTTTAGAAATTTTTTTTTTAATTTTCAAAATTTTAAACTTTCTTTCAGTTTTTTGTAGCCTTTTTCACAATTCAAAGGGTCTACAAAGCATTAAGCCCCTTCCAAGATCTTTAGCCCCTGTATTTTTATAAACTCCATTTACTATTTAAGGATTTCTAGAGGTTTTAGCCCTTACAAATTATTAGCCCCCTGCATGTTTGAAGGTTTGATTCGTAATTTGAAGGGTCTATCCAATGAGCTTAAGCCCCTAAAAGCATTAGCCTCCTTGCGTTTTTATGTTTGTTACACAAATTAATGAGTTTTAGTCCTATGAAACATTAGCCCCCTTCCATGCTCTTTAATAGCCTTTACAAAGCTTTTTGCCCTCTTGCGTTTTTAAATATATTTGGTTCACTATTTAATAAGCTTTAACCCTTATGAATCCTTCCATGATCTTTTTAGTTCCTATACAAGGCTTTTAGCCCTGAGTTTTTGTAGATTCAATTCACAATTTAAAGGGGCCAATGAGTTTTAGCCCCCCATAAAGAATTAGCCTCCTTGCGATGTTTTATAATATTTAGCTCGCAATTTAATAAGCTTTAGCCTAAAAGCGTTAGCCCCCTCCAAGTTCTTTAGCTTTCAGCACTTTAATATAAATGCGATTCAGAACTTGTAGATTCCAATGAGCTTTCTAAGCCTTACCAAGGCTAAACTGGATCGGTTAACTGTGTTATATCAGGCTTGGACAATGAGTGAAAAGATCAAAGAAGCCGACGTTACTGGAAGTTTTCAGATCTTACCGCTTGAAAGCGCTGGCCACGTATAAGGAAATTTGGTTGATTGATTGGGTTGGGTTCTTGGTGCTTTTTGCCTCGGCTCTTTGGCTGGCATATACCTCGCATGGATGAGAGTTGAGAATCAGCCACCCGGAGATAAAATCTTGGGAGAGAAGGAATCTTTTGGTTTGAAGAGGGAAACAAATTCGATTTGTCAGCTCTGTTTGATCGCTAATTTTTTGTAGGTTTCTAATGATCTATAGTCTGTGTAAATAAAATTGGAGGTTCACTACTAGTCATTTTCCATTAGTCACAATGCACTGCCACATCGTTGGTCATGCGCGAGTCTCAATTCAAGCGTGACGAGTCGGCAATTTTATTAAAAAATGCCATGAATGACAGATAGGTGGCTCTGGCCACGTATGGCTCACTAGAGACATAATCCGTAACATCGCTTTTCACTCATTGTCCAAGCCTGATATAACACAGTTAACCGATCCAGTTTAGCCTTGGCCTTACAAAGCATAACCTCCAAAATACTTAGCCCCTTACATTTTTATAGATTTGTTTCACATCTTAAAGGTTATGAGCTTTAGCCCCTCTGCAAGATCTTTAACTCCCTGGTTTTTATAAGATTCACTTTTTAAAAGGGTCTATAATGCGCTAAGTCTCTTACAAAACATTAACTCTGTTAAAATAGAGACGGGGTTAGGGGGTTCAAACAACCCCCATAAAATTCTTATATCTTACAGTTTTTTCCTTTGAAAACGAGTACAAGAAATCATCTTTTTCGTGTGACACTGAAAGAGTCCCAAATGACCAAAAATGAGTCAAAACACAACTTTTTAGGGTCAAATTTTCAAAAATTTTCTTGGGGGAGGTTCCCCCAAACCCCCCTTATGCCTCGGGATGGATGGATTATTCACTAAACATTGAAATTAAGTGCACGAAAATTCACATTTGATCTATATTCTTGGAAAAAAATATTTGACTCAAATCATCGGAAAAAAAACCCTCCCGGTTTACACACCCTTATTATTTTGATATATTTAATGATTAACTAATTTAATTACTAATTAATTAGTTATATTTAACAATACTAGTCACTTACAATCAACACTGCCCTCAATATTTAAGACATTAATGATTATTGTAAAAAGCACGGCTTGTTACTTCATTATCATCCTCAATCAGATTAAGTTAGCCCCCCCTTACTCATGTTCTAGATCCGCCACTGTGAAGATGTATTCCACTTGGCGAAGTTTACAACAAAATGCTTGTCGTCCGCCAGACTCCCAGAAAAAATTAGAACAGGCGTTTGTGATAACCTGAGCAATCTCTTTGTTGCATCCGCGAATGCGTTGGAAATATTAAAAATTGAAGAAGATAGACAATTTTCACTGAATCGACGAAAGCCAGGTCGAGCAGGATGTTTAGGTGGAATTAATGTAAAGCTGGCAAAACGCGAAGAAAGAGTTTTACAAAGATTAAGTAACCAAGAGAAGAGACAGGCCAAGGCTCTCAATAGTTCCGAAACGATTCATGCCCGAGACTCATTTGAGGAATCATCATTATCTAGTATTGAAGATGAAGAAATTTCTGATGATCAAACAGTAGCTTCAAAAAACAATACCCCTAACCCCGATTGCAAAAAGTATAGGCTCTTAAGCGTAAATTTGAATGCTAATTGTTCCAAAAAAGTGAATGGAATCTTACATGTTTTTAAGATGTTAGTTAGATTTTTATAAATTTTTGTTAGAATATATTCTACTATAAATGCATTTAAAATATTAATTTTTAAACTGGAACTTTTTTATAATTGTATGGTAAGTGTAAATAATTATTGTTTTATATTAAGCAATTTTGAATAATTATATACATGTTTTTGAAATTTATTTTTAATAAATACATTTTTTGTTAAATTTGTCTTTTTAACTATTTTAATGTACTAATAATATTCTTAAGTCATATTTTCATCTTCTTTACCCATAAACATTCGAAATTAATGAAATTATCTGTCATTCTCCTCCCGAGGAAGTTAGCGGAGACGTTATTCCCGTAGTAAGCCATACAATACCTATGGCGCGCTATGGCCAAACTTCAACCGCGATGAGGCACGTGTTAATATTAAAATATCGGAAAATCCTTTTGCACACTTTCATTTTATAGTAAAAGGAAAAAAATTAAGGGGGGGCTGAAAGAAAATATTGAAAAAAAATTTTCCCCATTATAATAAGGGCCACCCTAATGTACAGTCGGAGTCAAAAAAATCGTTACAAGGACCCTTAATAGGAATCTAGACATTAACCCCGTGCGCATGGTATAGGAAAAAAGGTTTGAAAATATTTCGCCAATCCCGATCGCCAAAGGTTTGCCACTTGTTAAAATTACAGTAACCCACAGAACTAAGCCAAACCTTTTGTAATTTGTTAATATTTGCGTTTCTCAATATGGATCCCTGTGGCTTAACGGTTAGAGCGCTGGTATTGAATACTTTAAGTCGTCGCATTTAAACGTTACCTGCCACTTATTTTGCTGATTTTATAATTTAAAAGAGTTAGAAGTTATACCTGAAATTTATTAATATTTCAATTACGTTCTTATTTGTAGAAAATAAAAAGTTTTAATAAAAAAAATATTTAAATGCTGAATGCAATTTCAATTTTTATTTTTAAATTAAGTTTTTTTTCCGTTATTCACATATATAATGGTATAGTAAATTTCTATTTTTCAAAGAGTGGCTACCATTTTATTCAAACATTAGTGTAGCCTAAGAAAGAAAGTAACTATCCACTTTGTTAATACCAGGGCCGCCGAGAGCCAAATCGGGCCCCGGGTACAAGGTTGAGAAGCGGGCCCCCAATGACATATTCTCATTTCGAGGTAGGGGGCGAAATTTTCTGAAATACCTCCACCCATCCATTCATAGGCTTAATGTAATTTTTAGAATATTTCTAGGCAAGATCTGAATTTCACTCAACTTAAAAGTATCGTTTTCTTGATAATACGATGAGTAACAAGTAATAAATGGGGTCTGGGCAAGGTTTGTAGAGAGATAAGGTTGGCTCATCCGTGACGTCACCTGATGGGAAGAGGGTGCTCTGCCAATGGACCTTTACTTGAACAAATTAATTTCCAAAATATTCAAAATGATACCCGTCTTAGTACTCAATATGAAAAGCTTTGGGTGCCGGGACCCCTACCGGCCCGGGGGTATCGTACCCCCTCGCCCCCCCCTCTCTCGTCAGGCCTGGTTAATACAGACAGCCCGAAAAGCACATTGACCTTGAAACCCCGTTGAATCAAACACGTATTCTCGAGATTTTTGTGTGGCGCCATCTGTGGACGTCATTTTGAACTAAAAAATTTTATTGCTGACCAACCGATGCCAAAAATGAAAATCGTTTTTACTTAGATTATTTTTCTAGATTTTATGAATTTTGGAAATATCTAAGGACTTTTCGTGCACACTTTAGAAATTAAAAGTAATCCTTAAAAAATAATTTTACGTATGCAAATTCTTGGAAAAATATCTTTATCGCGCAAGATGTGTCAGTGTAGGATTGACTAATTTGTAAGAAAAAGATCATGCACAAGTGTCTTTCTTTGACAAATAGGAAGGAAATCTACTCTAATTTCATAAGTTATTGGATCCATGAGCAAGCAAAGCTTGCTTTTTAGTTATTCCAGTCCGATTAGTCGGTTACAGGGTTCCAGCAGCGTAAGCTGCTCTTGCCCCTCACTGGATATGTCTCGTCTCTAACACAATTTACCCCGGGTCATGACAATAACTGTTCCACAATCCACATTAGTCGGTTACGGGGTACCAGCAGCGTAAGCCGTTCCTGCCCCTTAGCAGCAGAGTCGCGTCACGGTATGATCTCATTGGCTATGACACGCATCTAAACCAGGCTAACCTGGATGCGATAACTGTTCCAGTCAGATCTGTTATTATTTATAAGAAATTTATAAATTATTACTGGTGGTAAAAATAATCATCTTTGGAAACTATTTACACTTTCTCAGTTTTTTTTAAGTTTAATATGACCACCACTTTTATTTTTATGTTTTTTTATTTAGGTGTTTTAATCAGGTACAGTTCAGTACTTGTTCCCCGCCAGCTTACCTACAGCTAACACACATGAGGAATGCGGTTGATCTCAGAACCCCTCTTCGAGTGTTGAATAATTGCTGTGGGGTGGGTAAAAGGTATGGGCAGTATTCAGAAACTTTTAACACGTTTATGAACCGATACGATAACGATGATACGAGACCGAGAACGGTCTATCGAAATGCTCTCGAAACGATCAATTTGAAACGAGTACTCCAGCTCACTCGTCTCCTCAAAAACGAGTAATTTAGACGACTCTGATTGTTTGAAAATAAATTCGCGTCATCGTTGGGAATGGAAATAAACAAACCTCCCAACGATGACGCGAATTTATTTTCAACCAATCAGAGTCCTCTAAATTAATCGTTTTTGAGGAGACGAGTGAGCTGGAGTACTCGTTTGAAATTGATCCTTTCGATAGATCGTTCTCGGTCTCGTATCGGTTCATAATCGTGTTTAAAGTTTCTGAATACGGCCGATAGCTGTTACGGGCAAAGTCATAAATCGGGTATTATTAATAATGCCCGAAAGCCCCCCCCCCGTAGATCCGCCACTGATTATAACTATCAAGTGTAACAATAAAAGTAAATTTCATAAATCTTCATTATAACCAAAATATCTTAATTTTAAACTTATTTTTTTATTTTATTGACTTACAAGAAAAGCTTCTATTTTTATTTCAATAATATAATTTGTAATTATTTAATTTATGATCTTTAAATTTTATCACGCTGCGCTTATTAATCCACAAGTTGCTGATGAATAGTAAAAAGCTATGCACATTGCACACACTCAAAAATATAACGTCAGTTAAAAGAACTTTATAAAAATAGTTAAAATAGAATTATTTTCTGAAATACTGCTAAGAATTATGTTTATAACTTGTATTTGCTTGAATAAGTTTGGTAACAAAATGCTTAAGAAATTTCTCTCTTTCTCTGACTAAAAAATGTCTTTAAATAAAATATTTTTGCTAGTGTAAGGTTCAAAATATCCTAAAAAAATTACCTACTTATCAGAGCTGATTATTTTTTTTGTAAGATCATAGTGGAAGAGCCAGAGTTCTAATTAAATTTTATAAATAATTATTTTAAGATTTAGGGTAAAACGTTAACAGCTGCTATAAAATATAGTGCTTTGAACGAAAAAAATAATGTAAGATGGTCCTCCACAAAGATTGAATCATCCGTAAATGAATTTAAACATCAATCGTAGTGGCATTAAGAATGATCAGCATTGAGGATAGAACCCGCGAACTTCCGATTATGAAGACGTTACTCTACCACTATACAACGATTTTGAGGCAATATTATTTGAAAAAAAAAAAAAAAACTGCGCCAAATCATGGATAACCAGCCAAATATATTTCCTTAAATTAGATATTAAAGTGATTCTCGCCAATATTTTCCTGCGCCAAATCATGGATAACCAGCCAAATATGTTTCCTTAAATTAGATATTAGAATAGTTCTCGCCAATCTTTCCTATCAGAAGAACGATTCTGCGATTATTTCAAAATTCCGCAATTCCGTCACTGGAGCAACTGTAACGATTTTTTTGACGTCGACTGTACCATTTTCGTCCTATCTTCGTCGACTTTGTCGCGGATTTGTAGCGACTACGTTTACGTCGAGAAATTTCAAAAATGGGATGTCAAATGTTGGCATAAAATGAACGTATTCAGGCTCATCCCTATTAAAGCGAAAAGTTTAAAAAATTGTACGTAAAATGTTGCCCAAAAATGGACGTATTTGGGCTCATCCGATTTATGACGAGAAATTTCAAAATCTGGATGGCAATTGTTGCCCTAATCTGTACGTAATTCGGCTCATCAATTTTAGGAAGAAAAATTACCAAAACGGTTCATCAAATGTTGTCATAAAGGGGATGAAATCTGGATATCGCTTTTAAGACGAGAAATTACCAAAAATTGCTTTTTAGTAAATGTCAATTGTTGCCCAAAAGTGGACGTATTGGGCTCATCCCAGTTAAGGCGAAAAATTTCCAAATCTGGATGGCAATTGTTGCCCTAATCTGTACGTAATTCGGCTCATCAATTTTAGGAAGAAAAATTTCCAAAACGGTTCGTCAAATGTTGTCATAAAGGGGATGAAATCTGGATATCGCTTTTAAGACGAGAAATTACCAAAAATTGCTTTTTTTCGAAATGTCAATTGTTGCCCAAAAGTGGAAGTATTGGGCTCATCCCAGTTAAGGCGAAAAATTTCCAGATCTGGATGGCAATTGTTGCCCTAATCTGTACGTAATTCGGCTCATCAATTTTAGGAAGAAAAATTACCAAAACGGTTCGTCAAATGTTGTCATTAAGGGGATGAAATCTGGATATCGCTTTTAAGACGAGAAATTACCAAAAATTGCTTTTTTTTTAAATGTCAATTGTTGCCCAAAAGTGGACGTATTGGGCTCATCCCAGTTAAGGCGAAAAATTTCCAAAACCGGACAGCAAATGTTGTCCTAAACCGATCGTAATCAGGACATTCCTATTACGACGAGAAAATGCACTGTAAAAAAAAAGAAGAAACGCTACAGCTCAAACTCTACTGTTTTATTGTCTCAAAAACCTAGTGCTCATGCTGTTATTACTTTTTTGAATTTAGTCTTGGTGTTTGTTAGATTTCTACTCATGCAACTATTTTTTATTTTCCATTAAATCTTTTTTAATAAAATAAATTTTATTTATAATTATCGAGTGTGCCAATTCATTTCAGTGCATTTCAGGTGGAGATTCTGAAGAAAATGGGTGGAGGAAGTGCAACCATTTTGTTAACTGGAATTATTGACAAAAGTCTCAATCTTCTGCATAAAACAGGCATACATGGACAATTATGAAATGCATTATGTAGCAAGTAAGGCCGTAATACAGCTACTTTTAACCAACCCACTACGTAACCTGCCTTATATTTAGCAAGTTTTCTAAGTTTGATCAAATATTTCGGTTTGGCAAAAAAAAAATTAACATGAAAACTTGCTAAATATAATGCAGGTCAGGGCCGTAACCAGACTTTCGTTTCGGGGGGGGGGGTTTTGACTCAAATATTTTCTGAGGTACCTCTTTACGGGGGTACTTTTATATGTTAAGTTTTAGATGACAACACTGGATTGAAATTTTGATGCACTAAATTTCAAAATTGTATAAACAATATGAATTCGAAGTAAAAGGGGGGGGGGGTCTGGGGGTCCTCCCCCAGAAAATTTTTGGAAATTTGCCCCTCAAAAGAGTGTTTTAGCTCATTTCTGAGACCCTTTAGATTACACCCATAGAGCACCACTCATTGTAAGCGGCCGAATTTTCAAGGTAAAAAGAAGGTATATTGTAATAAATGGCGAAATGTTAAGGGGGTTTTCAGGTTCCTCCAGAAAATTTTTTGAATTTTTCCCCTAAAAGTGGCATTTTAACTCATTTTGAGACACTTTAGGTTACATTAAAGAGGACCACCCCTTGTAAATCACACAAGTTTGAAAGAAAAACCGTATACTTAATAGATATCAAAATTTCTAGGGGGTTTGGGGGTCCTCCCCCAAAAAAATTTTGGAAATTTTACCCTTAAAAGTAGGGTTTTTACTCATTTTGAGACCCTTTGGGTTATACCCGAAGAGGATATCTCTCCTTGTGAGACATAATTTTCAAGAAAAATAGCAGTATAAAAATTGATGTCAAAATTTCGGGGGGGTTTGAACCCCTAAACCCCCCCCCTTGGATACGGCCCTGATGCAGGTATACATTTATTTTATGTAGCGGGTTGGTTAAAAGCGGCTGTTATACTGCCGTACTCGCTTAATACATTTCATAACTGTCCATGTGTGTCTGTTTTATGCAGTAGATTGAGATTTTAGTCATCGGAGGGCTCTAAATGGGATTTAAAGAGTACATAAATCGTCCCTATTTGGTACTAAAACCGTACGTCTGTTTTATGCAGCGGATCGGGACATAAGTCATCGGAGGGCTCTAAATGGGATGTAAATAGTACATAAATCGTCCCTATTTCGTACTAAAACCGTACGTCTGTTTTATGCAGCGGATTGGTACTAAAGTCGTCAGAGCGCTCTAAATGGGATGTAAATAATACATAAATCGTCCCTATTTCGTACTAAAACCGTACATCTGTTTTATGCAGCGGATCGGGACATAAGTCATCGGAGGGCTCTAAATGGGATGTAAATAGTACATAAATCGTCCCTATTTCGTACTAAAACCGTACGTCTGTTTTATGCAGCGGATTGGTACTAAAGTCATCAGAGCGCTCTAAATGGGATGTAAATAGTACATAAATCGTCCCTATTTCGTACTAAAACCGTACATCTGTTTTATGCAGCGGATTGGAATTTTTGACATCGGAGGGCTCTAAATGGGATGTAAAGAGTACATAAAGCGTCCCTATTTCGTACTAAAACCGTACGTCTGTTTTATGCAGCGGATTGGAATTTTTGACATCGGACGGATCTAAATGGGATGTAAAGAGCACCTATAAGAGACGAAATTCGTCCGTAATGAAACGTATTCGCTACATATGTAGCGAATACGTCCCAATTAGGTAAACTCTAAAGCAGAAATTGGTACTCTTTTTGTACCATTTTTGTCGTGGCGATGTAAAAGGTGGTGACATCGCTACAAAAAAACTACCAAAAGTTGAGATATTCGCGATGTAGCGATTTCGTAATCTGGACGTATTCGCTACGTACTGTGCTCACTGGGATATGGTATCTTCTTCTAGTGACTTCCACCTGTATTTACACCTAAAGAAATTCTTGTCTGATAATTGAAATACCACATACCAATAGGACATTTTTTGACGCACTTTTTATAACTCATTCCTTGGTTTGACAAGAGTTTCGATTTGGATCAAATTTATGGAAAAAAAATTTTTCATTGTACTCTACCTTATGCAATGAATCTTTTCACTCAATTATTTTTTGTTTTTTCAAACGGGTCTTGGTAAAATCACTTTTTGTAACTTTCTCGCACTACATAAGGTCCTAGCACTTTAACGATGCATCTCCAACCTCCTTTCTATTCGACATAAGCTTTTCTAGGTCCCCTCTAAACACACTAGGGTCGGGTGGGGTAAAATGGTTAAAGCGGTATAAACAGATATAGGGATTTTAACAGCTTATATCTGTAAAATGCAGTGTGTTTTGGCATGCTGATTTCTCTTGAGCCTCGATAAAAATCAGCAGTATAAAAACAGTAATTTTATAAACTGTTAAAATTCTTATATCCATTTTACCCCACCCGACCCTATCAGTTTTACAGAGTTCTCAACAACCTGCATACAAATGCTACTCAATTAAGAGGAGGACATTATGCACACTAAATCTTTAGCATTTCCCATTCGAAATTACCTAATAATAAATAGACTTACGAAAATATTTTTATCTGTATCCATCAAGAATGACAGTTATGTAGGTTATTACATTTTATCCCAACTTACTTTTTTCTCCAATATCAGAGTATTTGTGACAAACCTATCTGGGATCTTTCAACTTGACTTTGTGGGTGTATGGCTCTCCGGATTGCGACCAAAAGTTCCTGTAGCATAATTCTCTCTTTTTAACGTGTTTCTGACCAACATGTAAATTAGTAGTTCAGAAAAACAGTTCTAGAGCACCCTGTATTATCGATGTGCGTTTTCTTTTGTCTGCACATCTGTGTGATACTTGCTAGAGTCTTTCTTCCCTTGGGGAGTTGGTTGTTTTATTCGTACATTATTTTCGTCAAAAATAAAGTGTTTAATAAAATCATCTTTTTCAACCACCGCCTTAAGTGAAGAAATGTTTTAACCAGCACTGAAATAAATTAAACTCTGAAAAATTATTTAAATAGATAGTTTGAGGGTATCATATGTTTCAGGTCCCCCCCCCCCCCGAATTAGACTGGTTACTGACTACATACAAGTTATTATACTGAAATGGCAGAATCATAGCTGTTATAACAGGGTGTCCCAAAAAAAGACTGACACATTACATTTTGTTACATTACACATTACATCTGAAGACCAAATAATTTTATGTCACAAATTTTCGTAAATCGTAGTTCCCAAATCCTCCGACAGACAGCAGCACATTTTCCATTATCTCCTATGGGAAGAGTAATCCTTTTATACCCTGTCGGGGGATTTGGGAACAATGATCTACGAAAATTTATGTCATAAAGCTCTTTTGTCTCCAGAGTAGGATGCAAAAAAACACGTATTTTTATCTTCTTTAGTTTTTTAATTAAACATTTTTAAAATGTGTCAGTCTTTTTTGGGACACCCATAGGCATTTACGAACAAAAGGGAAATCGGCTTAAAAATTCTATGCCATCTTGAATTGTCCTATGTCGAAGAGAAATGTGCCGGTAAATTTAAGAATAGTTAACTACAATATTTAAGAATACATAGTTAAATTAAGTTTCTGGGGTATCTGGAACAGCTAAATTCAGAAATTCACTTAACCGCTTTGGTTACCCTTTGCCTTAATGTAAGCTCACCAGTCAAAAAAAATTATATTAATAAATAATAAACTTAGAAAAAACTTTAGAAATTGATTGCTAATACGTTGACAAAGGATTCAAACAACGCATCCCGCCTTTTAGGGATAGCGTGGTTTATTCGTAAAATAAGTGTTCTTGAAGTAAAACACCGATGAGTTGGGGCCAGAGATGGGCGCAATCAGATTACTTTTGTAATCAGATTAATAATCTGATTGAAGTAATCAGATTACATTTGTAATCTGATTACATTTGTAATCATCAATCTGATTACATTTGTAATCTGATTGAAAGTAATCAGATTACATTTGTAATCTGATTACATTTGTAACCATCAATCTGATTACATTTGTAATCTGATAGAAAGTAATCTGATTACATTTGTAATCTGATTGATGTAATCTGATTACATTTGTCAATCAGATTACTTTTGATTAATCAGATTGACACACCTTAATTACAGTGATCCGCAATTCACCGGAAGTGGTTCTTAGCTAACCGGAAGTGGTTCTTAGCTGACCGGAAGTGGTTCTTAGATAACCGGAAGTGATCCGAAACTTCCCGGAAGTGAACCATAACTTACCGGAAGTGGTCCAAAACTTATCGGAAGTGGTCCAAAACTTACCGGAAGTGAACCATAACTTAATGGAAGTGGTCAGTAACTTACCGGAAGTGGTCCACAACTTACCGGAAGTGGTCCACAACTTACCGGAAGTGATCCTTAATATACCGGAAGTGGGTCACAACTTACCGGAAATGGTTCGCAACTCACTTCCAGTAAGTTTAGGACCACTTCCGGTTAGTTGAGAACCACTTCCGGTAAGTTACTGGCCACTTCCGGTAAGTTATGGTTCACTTCCGGTATGTTTTGGACCACTTCCGGTAAGTTGTGAACCCCTTCCGATAAGTTTTGGACCACTTCCGGTAAGTTGTGAACCATTTCTGATAAGTTTTGGACCACTTCCGGTAAGTTTTGGACCACTTCCGGTATGTTTTGGACCATTTCCGCTAAGTTTCGGACCACTTCCGGTAAGTTTTGGACCACTTCCGGAAAGTTTCGGACCACTTCCGGAAAGTTTCGGACCACTTCCGGTAAGTTTTGGACCACTTCCGGTAAGTTTTGGACTATTTCCGGCAAGATGCGAACCAACAAGTACATTCTGTGTGCCTTCACATTATCAATCATAAAAAGTAATCAAGATTTATTATGAGATTACATATTGTAATCTGTAATCAGATTACAGATTACATTTGTAATCAGTAATCAGATTACAGATTACAAATGTAATCATTAATCTCCATGTGATTACTTTCGTGATTACAATTGTAATCATTAATCTCCATGTGATTACTTTCTTGATTACATTTGTAATCAGATTACAAATGTAATCAGATTACAATTGTAATCGCAATCATTAATCATTAATCTGATTGCATTTTGCCCAACTCTGGTTGGGGCACATGTTAGGAGTTCTAGATGGACTAAACCAGGGTTTGAGAGTGATAATTATGGAGACGAAGAAATCACTCAAAATTTTTATATGTCACTTTTAAAAATTATTTTAATGATTATCTGTGATCATTATTTTCTGAGTAATATATTTTGCTCCAATTAATAAAAATCATTTTAGTCATGTGAAAGATCGCCAACGGAGTGAAACCTCTCGATTATTCTAAAAAAAAAAAAGTAAGGAAGAAAACGCCTATACTCGAAAAGTAAAATTGGCAGTTTTGGCAAGGTGTAAACGATATGTTTTGGCGTTGTTTAATTTTTTTTTATCGAAATTTTTCTTTCATCATGAATTATTGATTTCCGTGTAAAACCGGTATCGCTCAAAAGTAATCCTAATTTCTTATTGAAAACCAGTAAAGCTCAAACTCCTATCATGAGTTTTTTGCATTAAGCCAGGCTCGAATTTTACGATTTCACTCAGAATTTAATCAATGAATCAGGTTTTGGTGATCAAGTGTGATCATTAATTCAAACCCTGGACAAAACTAACTCTGGTCTCCCTATTACGTTGGTTGGCTGTACGAATTTTTCGTTCGCTAAGTTCATACCACAAAGCCTCCCAGCTTTGAAGTTCTGAAACATGGTCACAAAGATTTTCTAGATCAGTGGTTCCCAACTCAGAAAAGTCCGCGGACCACAGAGTTTAAAATTGGAACCTTCGCGGACCACCCTCTTTCTAGCTTAAAATCCTTTACTCTCTCAAAATTGAAAAATGAAAGATATTCCCTAACTAAGCGTGTAAATTTATATTATGCTTTGAAATATAATTCTATTTTTTTATTAATTTTAAATGCATCTTTTATTATGATATAGTTAAATCTTCGGGACTTACAGAATTATTTATCCGATTTTTTTTTAGGGCACTTGACTTTTCTTTAAAATTTTATAATATACAAAAAAATTTTAAATAATTAAGTGGTGACTATTATCCACAAAACCTACTCAGCCGAAAGTTAGTTACTGATATAATTCCATCTTTTTTTTTCTCGTTCAATTCGCTCAAATTTGTATTTCTTGGATTTTTTTTTGTGCTTCTCCGGGGCCCCTTCACGGACCACTTCCAAGACTCCCACGGACCACCGGTTGGAACCACTGCCTTAGATTAAGTGATAGAAGGAGATAACCAAAATAATGACAAGAAACTGCTAAATAGATATTCTAACCTGCCCAACAGAATGTAATTATCACGATTGGAATTTTTCCGTCAACGATTTTCTGTTCTGGTTTTTCCAACACTCAGTTGCCCGACAGCTCATATACCCGACCTTTGTGATACGTATTTCCCAGGGATCGAGGATACTTGGGGAAACAGTGGAATTGTCAGCCAAATGAACGGTTCCCTGAATTTCAATAAGATGCAAGAGATAAAAATTATTAAAAACTAATTGATGATAATAATGCATTCATTAATCTACCTACCCCCCCTTAAAATTTGTCAAAGACCTTTTGAAACACCTTGTAGATACACGTTATGCTTCTCATCCTCTAAATACGGCTAAAAATGTCTGCTATTGCGTCTGAGGAGTTGTCGAAAAAATGCTACTCTTTCGCGAACAACATTTTTAACAGCTCCCAAAAGAAAATACCTTTCAGGTCAGTTTATTAGAACCTCCTCTTCTGGGAAAGAAGCATTGAAAGCCCCATCTCCTACGCGTCAGATATAGGGCTATATTATAAAGGTGAAATTGCTCCATCTTTTGATTAAAGCTTTTGAAATTTAAACTAATTGGAAATCTTCAGAGTAAGGATTCGTCTGCAAAGGTTTACATTTTTTAAAAACTCAACGATTAATTCTAATTTTGTCAATTTTTTATTTTTGATGGAAAAATTTATCTTATATGTTGTACTTTACAAGAATTTTACAACCTGAGGCAGTGTACCTCATTCCAACAATTCAACTTTACAATGATGTCCTAAACCTAATTTTTAAACCTATTTATATATTATTTTTACTTGAAAATTCCCTTATTGTAGAAACCCCTAATGGTCTTAAAATGGGCTAAAACACTACTGTGAGGAGCCAAACTTTCGAAATTTTTATGAGGGAGAACCCTCGGACCCCCCTTTGGTTACAAACCATTTTATCCATGCTGTTATTTCTTGTAGGTTTTATGTTTATAATCTATATTTTACACCTTGAAAAATTAATTTTCGGAAAAAGTGCTCCGCGACGAATTTGTCTCTTGAAAAGTGCACGGCGACTTAAAAAGTTTGGGATACCCTGAATACTACATCATTCAAAAGAAATATTAGTTTTTAGTACATACAATAGAGTACAAAAAAAATAATGTTAGATGTTGTTATAACAGCATTCGTATTAAAAGTCCCATTGAGTAAATTTGTATCGAGCGATTCCCGTACGACGTGTTTTAGCTTAAAATTTAGAAAATATTGTGTGCGTGGTTTTTATACTATATTTTAATCCGGAAAAAAATAGGGTTCTTGAGTGACAGCCCGTCAGTTTCACAGCGAAAGAGTTAAAAGGGCTTTGGCTATGCATTTTCGGATTCAGTGGACGGTGGACGGACAAATGCAAATGTATACTAAAATACTAGTTTTAACATGGCAGAGTTAGCCATTAAAGCGACTTTTTTAAAAATATTGTAAACGGCTACCAATGTAGTACTAGAAAGCTCCAAATGAATGTTAAAAATTATGAAGTAACAATGAATGAAAAGAATGATTAATCTTTTGTGGAGTGCTAACTCACCACTATAAATGTCAAATATAATAAATACTCAAAAGCAAAACTCCGAAAATTGATGAGGATATTCCTATGGCTCGCATTCGCCACACTTTCTATTTTCAAGTCAGTACGCAAGAATTTTTTTTTTATTTTGCACTATCTACCTTAAAAATCCGCCAAAATTTACTAGCTGAATTCAGTTAGTAATTCTTAGCAATGATCCCATACTTTTTTCTTAATGGTTACCGTTTATGTTTATTTGTGTCTCTTAGTTGTATAGTTATGTTGTTATTGTGTTTCTTTGTATGTAAATTGTATTTATTCTTTTTTTTTTGTACCACTTGTAAACGGGGGGTAGCTCACCCGATGCAATAAATTCATGTCTATGTCTATATCACATAGAGATTGATCATTTAAAATATGCCGAATTTCCGTTTCTTCTTCAGTCTCTTTTTAAAATGACATAGTCTCTATATGAAGAACCAAAAAGGTAATTGAATCTTATTTCTAATTCATTTAAACTTCCGCCGGAAAAAAAATTCTCAACTGGCTCAATTCAGATAAGCATTTCTAATCCACTTTGTTTTAATCAGACAATTAATTGCTCCATTTGATTTTTTCCACCGTCGATTACAAACGCTAGATAAAGCGGTACTGTAAAGCAATTTCATAGGCCACTGCTCCGATTCAAACCCTAGAAAAGGGAGAACTAAAAATAACAAATGCGCTTCTCTCTGTCCGAAATTACCCACTCATTTATATTTAGTTTTGGATGTTCGAAGAAAAGAGAAAACCGTTATCTTTTTACCGGGATTATTCACGGGGTTTTAATATTTTGTTTGGAAGGAAAATGGACTGAGTTTACTTAAACTTTCGTATTAGAATAGAGATTTACCTGGATATCATAAAGCTTGAAATTTTGCAACATTTATGGCATGTTTAAGGGGATTCCTAGTAGCACAGCTCATACCAAACATGTCAAGTTTACGTAACTAGTACTAGAAGTAAACGATGTTTTGTCATACATGACAAAAATTGGACGAATCTTGAATTTGTGCTTTTTGAGATATTCGAGCATAAAAATTATAATTTGAAAATCTTGTAATCTTAAGTATACGGGTATACCTGGAGTTTTTATTTAAATTTCCTTTTTTAGAGTTATATATTTCGATTGCCTTTTCAATTTAGCTTATAAATTTTATCTGAGAGGTCAAATTAATTAAATACTCTAAAACATGAAGATTTATAGCAAGAAGATAGATTTAAAGGCTAAAATAATCACTTTTATCCCTCCAAATCAAATGCACAGTCATAAAGTCGATAAAAATAAGGCACTGTCTATTTGGACGGCAAATATACAACTAAACTCTACTCTTATTTCTACGGCAACGGTTCTCACACTAAGCGCCGGGACTGCAACTTAACCGTGAGACCTAAGGCGCATGCGCCAAACTGCCGGTTTTGCCGTCCAAATAGACACTTCCTAAAAATAATAGGGTGGGGAACATCTTTTGAAAAATATGGGTGGTGGGTGAAAACGGGATACATATTCGAATTCAGTTAATCACCCGAAATTATTCCGGAAATATTTTC
Organism: Tetragnatha montana; assembly: GCA_963680715.1. Lineage (NCBI taxonomy): Eukaryota > Metazoa > Arthropoda > Arachnida > Araneae > Tetragnathidae > Tetragnatha > Tetragnatha montana. The sequence goes on along the minus strand of OY796677.1, from coordinate 60,085,264 downwards.
CCTGCCGACCATTTTTATTAGTTACTAACATCTGCGACATTTCTGCTTAACTGGAATCTAGTGACGATTTTTGACGAACTATTATACTCGACAGCAACATTTCCTGACCCTATAACGTCACTACGCGGAAGGAGAAACTGCGTAAACAGAAAGCCTGTTCGGTTGTTGCTAGAAGGTGTTTCGGTACGCAAATCGTGATGAAAAGACGCTGTATAGTATAATACATAGGTTTAACAAAATAATCATATTTTTAAATTGACGTTTTTCATTTCACTCAAAATTCAGACACCGCGTTGGGAACTACTACGTTATTGACGTTATAGGATCAGGAAATGCTGTTGTCGCTTATAAAATATAATGCATCGCACAATCACGTGCGTTGTTTACTTGATGGAGTGAGAAGGAAAACTAGATAATGGGGGGGGGTCAAATTTTTCTCAAAAATTTATTTGCTATCCGGTTTCATTTAAATATGACACATCCAGGTTTATATCAAATACTACACACAAAATTTGACTTGTCCTACTTGTACTCTAAACCCTCAATTTTCATCCTCGTTTCTTTGCCAACAGCAGTTCTGTTTTATGTTTTGAGGTAGACTTTTCGGGGTAAAGGACAGCCAATGCTTAATTTCACGCTTCTTTTTTTTTCAGATTATATTCCAACGTTAATTGCCACCCACGAACAAATGAAGATTGCGATGCTTAATTAAAATGTTGGTTTCTCATTTAGTCGCTTATTAAAACGTATGATTAAACTCGGATTCGGGATGTTACGTGTTGGTTACTGCGGAAAGGTTGACTTTATCAATTTGAATTTAACTCTCTAATTTGTTTTAGTTTGTTTGCGTTGACTCCGAAGCTTTTATTGAAAATAAGCACTATTTCTGAGTAAACTGTCATGGGTTAAATGGGAATATTTTGGGGGGGGTTTTCGTAGCAGATCTTAAATTCTCTTTTAATACTCTGATTTCAAATTTTAATACAGATGCATATTTATAAGAAAAGCTACACTTGGTATAAAACTGAAACACGTATCAAAAGTTATTAATCTATTGAAATAATGTTTTTTTCTATCAGTATGAAAATTACTAAGATTCTCTAACATTCTAAACAGGTAATAATAGAAATAATGTTTCTTTGCAGCTGATTTAGAAAATTCTTTATTGAAATAGATTTCTACCTATGCAGTCAAATACTTACTTATTTTACGGCCAAGAAAGAAATTGTTTACGGGTTTATTCATTACCTTTTTTTATTTTGCATTAGACGCAAAGAGTTTGTATTTCTAAATTTCTTCAAAATTAATCGTTTGCAGTATAAACTAGAATATCAATTGAAATTGTCTAGTACTTAATTAGAAAATTTCTCATTAAATAGATAAATGGCTAAATCTCATCCAATAACTATTTTGAAGATCCAAGTAAAAGGCAAGATCAAAGAAAGACTAAAGCAAGAAAACCGCCAATGCTATTTCTATGGTATAAAAAAAAACATGTCATTTTTTTAAAGATTAGAACCTCAACTTTTGGGTACAGCCCATTTTTGTCTTCTTACCCGGGGATCCTGGGACGCAACTTCATACAACCAAAAATATTAAGCCCCCTCAAATATCTCTACCTCTAGTTTCACACAACTATCTGAGCTTCATTTCTCCACTCCAAAACAATCGCCTCGTCTTTCAAAAGCACGTGGCCCTTTTAATATCCTTGTCTCCGCAATATATAGGAGTACCTTTGTGAAGCGTCTCAAACTAATACTTTCATTAACAAAAAAATTCAGTCAACCATACTCAGATCGCCAACATAAACTTCGTTCATACCGAATAAACATTATTCGACATAAATGTATTGAAATACCTACCTTAATGTACCTACTATAAAAGCCCGAAAGATTGTAGTCTAGACCTCTTAGGAAAGCTGTCTGACTTCAACAATCCACTTGATCTAACATCACCGACTTTCCCCTGATCAATAAAAATTAAATACTCCTCCGCAACCCAATAAAGTCTCATTCCAAGAAAGGACTATCCTAAACATTTACCTTTTCCGAAACTTTAAACATCCGACCTCAAACACCTTGGCCTTGGAATAGCGGACCAATATATTACCATCAGCTGCCATTAAAACAGGAAAAGGTCTGGTTTTTATAACTCTTTTCTGGGAGCAAATAACTCCAGTTGAGATGTGTGCATCAATTAAAGTTAAATATTCGTGGGTGGGTTCAAAGGTGTGGGTTGCTAAATCTGTACTTTTAAGATCGTTCGAGAATACATTTCCGTCATCTTTGTTTCTTGAATTTTACTGTAATAAAAGAAAACCGATTATTTTCATGATTGTATCATTAAGTTTGAAATTCTAATTGTAACTTGTTTTGCACTGATCTTCTGCCATCCAAAACTTCAGCACCGAATCTGGTAAGTACGTTTTTAAGCCGGGTTTGGAAAAGACGAAGAAAAACTCAAAGTCGGATCGAAATTTTATTTCCCACTTTTAAATAGCATGCTGCTATCTTCCTCAAAAATGGATCATTGTTTGGTGATCAGAAAAAAACTTTCCGCTCAAAACTTCTAATAGTAATCTTATTTACTAAAAATTTAGAACTTCATTCAAATAAAAACTAACCCGGGTTAAAATGGAAAAAAAATGTATGTCGATTTCAGAACTGATAACTAACTAGTTTATTTTTTAATTAGATAATTTTTGCAGTTCACGGGTAATTTTATAAAATTAATGTTAATTTACTCCAAACGTAAACATCTAAGGAAGTTGCTTAACATTACCATCACTATCCAATGTGGCTTTTTCTCTTAAATTATTTCAACTCAACCATTTCATCTTAAATACCACAAAAAAACAGCATTTAAAACGCTAAAAATATGAAGTTGCACCCTTTTCTTACTAAAACCAATCAGAAATTATATTTGTAAAATCTTAACCCACCTTTCCCTTTATGTTCTTGGTTATTCATCGAAATTAAATCGATTAAATTTCTTCCATTAACAAAAAAAAGACCAGGTTTCAACTTTGTATTCTTCTCTTGTTTTCTCCCCATTACGTCCGGACAGAATAAAAGATCTTTTCATTCAAGTGCCTCCCCACAAACTCAAACAGAATCTACTTGACATTAAACATGTCCGATTGAATAAACTTTCTTCCTTTCTTTTGAAAAGACGGTTGTTAAGCTTTGTGGTGGAGCATTAAAAAAAGATCATCATCGCGAATTGTTTTCTTGCTCTTAAGGGTTATTTCTGGTAGTGCTAGAGTTTCTATTGCATGAGACCTTCTTATGTTCCACGCAAATCCATTTCGTAATAAAACCAGAGAATTTATGGCACTCAAGTAGTTATGAGTCTACTTGTTTATTGCTTTACCGTTTGGCGATATTTTTGTCATAAAAGGATAATTTGATCATGTCTATCTATTAAATCATGCCTAGTTTCTTAATTAATGTCAATAATTGTTTCTAGGGAAATGTTTTTTACATAATGTTGAAATAACTGTTCCATTTCACCAAACACACAAAAGTACAAAATTTTGGATCAAGATAGTCAAGAATTGAATTGGAAACAGTTATTTTATATACACTACAGTAACTTATAGAGTAGATGACACTTGTGCTAGTACAAAAATAAATTATGGTACTTTCAATAACATGTAATTTAAAAATTACATGTGCTACAAATGGTAAACTAATATCCATACTAGAAATTAGTATTTTTGGTAAAATGGATGAAGAAAATATATGCTTAATATGCGTTCTTTGTGTGTAAAACCAAGTAATAAATAAAAATAGACATTGTGAAAGGCTCAAAATTCTAATAAATACTTAAACATTCTACTTGATTTATCGAATTGAACACAACTAAAATAATTTTTTTTAGATTCAGAACTTAATTTAGTTTACTAAGCTGCCCAGAAATTGAAAAGAACTTAAATACTTTATGACTTTTCTCTGCATAAATCAGTTTTTATGTATCGGTATCAGCTTAGGTTTACTGATGTTCTTAATTATATTAATTTTTATTAAATAAAAATTTTTAAAATCTTGAAGTTCTAAGAAAAGAATCGTGTTTTTAAAAACATTTAAGCTTTCCTTTAATAATAAATAGAAGTTGTAACTATATTCATAACTTAAATTTATATTGATAAAAGATTTTCCATAAAATACTTTCAATCAAATAGCCGGACTATAGTGACTAGAATAAGGTAGTGTGTTTACCGGATTTAAAAAGTGTACCCAAAAAAGGCGAAAAATCCAGGTGGCGAACGATCGCTAGTTTCCACTCTCTATGAATACTATTATCTCTTTTTAACGAGATCCGCGCTTACGGGGCACGGCACCGCACAGATCAGAGATAATAGCATTCATAGAGAGTGGAAACTAGCGATCGTTCGCCACCTGGATTTTTCACCTTTTTTGGGCACACTTTTTTATAATGGTATCTATGGGCGGTAAACACACTACCTTATCTAGTCACTATAGCCGGACCTCACTAAATTCCTTGATGACCTCTGGTGGTTGTCTAAAGAAATCACAGATCCTCACAAAGAATAGATCAAAGAGGGTGAATGTTCAATTACTTTATTTCCAAGACGAAACACATCGATATTTCATCATACTTAATCCCTCCAGTCTTTGATAACTTTCCCACTCTTCACTTCTTATAAATGGGAAAAACACACTTCCCAACACGATATTTTGTCTCTCGCCCATATACTGTCTTTCTGGAGTCAGTTCAATATAAATTCCACCACCGTCGTTATTCCTTTTTGCAATGGTAACAAGAGCATGTTTTAGCTGACTTAAAAACTAAATCTTTCATTCCTCCTAAGCACATGACTTCCACAAAAACCTGAAATGAAACAAATGAAATTAACTTCATATATATATAAACTTAAAAAAAATATCTTCTTTCTTAAAAATGTAATTCACAAGCTTATTATGAAGAAATAAAGCTATTCTACGGTTTTGGGAAACAATTTTCTTATTATTTGTGATACTTTCACTCCTTGCCAATCAATTTTTCAAACTCACAAAAACCTACTAAGCACTACTTGTGCGCAATTTTTTAGACGTAAATTTATAAATTTGGGGTATATATATCATGCTAAATTTATTCATCCCACTTAATTTTATTCGTATGCGAGAAGTATTATAAAAACGCATAGTTTAAATAAATTAACACAAGGTCATTTAAGCTCCTTAATTTCCACAAATAGTTCTCTAATTATTATTTTTTATTTCCCCATAGAACATTCTAAAAAGTACTTTTTATGTAAAACTTTACATTCGTTTATTTTCAAAAAATTGAGGAATTGTTGTTTTCATAAACTTGTGGAACAAAATAACAGCAAAGTTGATTGCAACAAACACTGCAAATCAGTATATTTTACCCACAGAAGCTATGTAAAGGAACTTTTATTTTGTCATCAAAATGAAGTATTCCCTACCAAGAGATAGAGGTTTTAAATGTTCGTTCTCAGGGAAATCTCCTCTCTTCAGACTGATTAATCTTAGCTAGAAGTGAAATAAACCGTTTCAACTTAGAATGTCCTTTGAAGTATTGCTTCCGACGAGTGACTCCTGTCAAAGGTGTTTGTCACATTAGCTAAGCAGGAAAACGTTTTCGCTTAATGTGTATCTGAGAGAGAAAACTTTCCCGTTATTTTTTTTTTCGAGATTTTAAACGTATATAGCAAAGTGGTTCCCTTAGTCATGCTCCGTAGATGGGAAATTTACTTTTGCCTTGAAAAAACAAAAATGATGCTTACAGGTTTGATTGCGACAATACTATGGGCGATTCCGGCTTTTTTACTTTATTTTTTTTTTATTCATAGAGTAAGAAACGTAGATAGAATAAGTAAGAAACGCTAAAGGTAATTTATATATCCCTAAATCTAAAAGGGAAATATTTCATAAATCTCCTGCCTTTTTGGGACCATACATATTTAATAAACTTGGTGAAACACTTAAATTAACTAATAATATTCATGAATTTAAATCCGGTATTCATTCTTTTATTTCAGGACACTCGGATATCGAAATACTATTCAAAATTCATAGATAATAAGCGCAGCTCTTGCCACATAATAAATTTATTTTTCAATTTAGGTTCCCTAGGCGAGCCTTTGGCTCTTTGGGTTCCACATAAATATATATATATATTTTTTCCCTGATTTTCTACAAATAATTATGTTACAGTTTATATTTTTTCTTTGGTTTTTTTTATGCTGTCTTTTGTCCGCGTTCTACTTGTATGTATATGCTTTGTCTCATGTCCAATAAAGTGTTATGTTATGTTAAAGAATAGGATACCTCAAACACTTTTTAATTGTGATGCTTATTTACTTTTTAATTAAATTTCAAAGTTTGATGTTTAAAAGGGGCGAGAAAAGAGCAAGTGAATCGGTAAATCCGAAAATAACATAGGTTTTTGACAATGGTTTAGAATTCGAGAACCATATTTTTTACTGGGAAACAGGCATTATGTAGCAAGAAATGTATTTTTTTTTCGTAAAGGCATGAAATACATGTTTATACAGGGAATGATGAAAAATTTTATATTTTTGCCTTAAAAATTGAAAAAGAGTTGAAAATTTTAAAATTTTTAGAAACATTCTTAATGTAAAACTAGTCCCTGCACCTGGAACTAATTGCAACTGAAGCTTCTTCAACGTTTTTCACTCAAAAATGGCCTAAATAGCAACATACCAAAAATCGGACAATGGGAAATTCTTGTTTTTAATTTTTTTTTTTTAAAGAGGCATTTTGAAACAAAAAATAGTACTTTTTTGTAAAGGCATGTAATACATGTTTCTAGGTTAATTTTCGTATTTGATTCTGAAAAACCTCTACCTCTATTTCGTATTTGATTATTTCTGCAATAAAATTCAAAATAGAGTTAAATACTTAACAAAGATTTTAAAATTTTTAAAAAAAAATTCTCACAGTCCGATTTTTAGTACGTGGTTATTTAGTGGACCATTCCTGAGTGAAAATCGTTGAAAAAGCTATAAGTGCAATTTGCTCCAGGTGTAGGGACTAGGTTGACATATTTCAGTTTGTTTTTTTTAAGTTTAAAAAAAAAATTTAGCGACCGAAAAAGAAAAAGCACGTTTTAATCGTCATTGCTGAACATAATCGATTGAACTGCTGAAGCTTTGTTCCATGAATGAAGCACGCGATCGTACCTGACCCCCTGAGACTCCTCAAGGGGGTCTCGGGGGGACTGCACTCATTCAGCGGAGGGTGGGAGGGAGTGCAGTCTCCTCGGGAGTCGAGAGACTCCTCCTGGGCAACGCTGGGACTGACCCCCCAGCGGCCGAGAGACTACCGAATATACGCAGGGCTTGTTTTAATCTGTTTACTGCCCCGTTAGGAAATTAATTTGTATTCTTTAGAAGGCCAAAACTTGTAAATTCCTTGTTTTAAAGCAGTGGTTCGGAACTCAGAGAAGTCCGCGGACCACTCTAAGTCAAAAATTGGAACCTTCACGGACCAACCTTCGTAGCTTAAAATCCTTGTATTCACAAAATCGCAAAATGAAAGTTTACGTATTATCCCTAATTAAGGATGTAAATTTATATAATGCTCTGAAATATAACTATATTTTAAGAAAAATTTAGTTACATCACACGAGAATTAGTATACTTTTTATTGTGAGATATAAGTAAATTTTCGAGACCCACAAAATTGTGTCCGACTTATTATTTTCTCGGAATTCCTAATTGCACTTTAAATATTTATACTACAAGAAAATATATTATTAACAATTAAGTGGTGACTGTTATCTTAACAAATATTACACAGCCGGAAGTCAATTTTCTGCGCCTTACAAAGAGCCCAAAGGTCCCAAATTTCCAAGAAGAGTTAAAAAGACAGCATCTAAGGGTAGAATTCCCAAATAAATTTCCGGGGTACCCCAAAGACACCCTTTTTTGTGTGGGTCTCAGTATTATAAAAACATTAACTTAAATGCTTAGGAACGATTATCTCAACTTCAAACATGTGAAAAGGAACAGTGGAGGGGCCTTGAAGTGAAAATACTTGTGACATAAGAGGATGGAGGGTACTAACCCGGAAATGAATTGTGAATACCCCTTACCGACAAAAACACTAGTAACACGGTAAAAAGGGACATCTAAACTCTTCTATCAAATTATGGTTTGCAAAAGGTTGGTCATCCCTGTTTTACATGGGTTTGAAATTGGCCATTATGGAGAATGAGAAAATCTCAAAATTTTTATTTCCCACTTTTAAAAATCAAGCAGCGTTTTTCATCAATAACGGATCATCCTTTAGCGATCACAAAAGAAAGTAGCAATTTTTAATCATCATTGCTGATCATAATCGATTGACGAAGATCGTACCAGAAGGGGTTCTTTTAGCCTAAATTATAATACTTAATATTATAACCTGATTCGCTCAACGCCTCTATCTCATTTCATTCTAAATTACAATGCATCGCACTATCACATGCATTGTTTAAAAAATTACAATCAAAATATTAACGGAGCACCGATATGTGTACTTGGTATAAATATAAATAAAATTAATTTACTTTTTTACTGGTGAACAAAGAGAGTGCCGCCTTCGGATACAATGTTTTAACCTTAACTGTTTATGACAGGTGCGAGCTAAGTTTCCATTTTTAAAAAATTATGTAAATGATTATGTTTAATTAATAACTTTAAAAAATCCCTTCTGGTTTATAAATAAAAATCAAATTGTATCATTGAGTTTTATTGATTTAATTAAATTGAAGGATCTTTAAACGCTATGAGTTTTCTGACGGTAATAATTAAATTCCTGGTCAAAAAACAAAAATCCGGTTAATCTAACAATCGATTTCTGAGTATGACGTCATTGAGTGGTTGTATGAGTACAATCAAATTTAGAAAACTTGAAAATGAAAGTTAGATACAAAATATTTACTTTTCTGGTTTAAAAAACATTAACTCAAAAAAAAATAATCATTTTTGTTAATAAGAAAATATTTTCTCAAAAGAATTTATCAAAACATGATTTGATTTTTTCCGCCTTAGGTTAGAAATAACAATTTAATCTAGTTGAAAATCTTTTGAAGTTTTGCTGTTTGTGTACCAAAAGAAATGTTTTATTCCATTATATTTTTCTCTATTTTTTCTACTATAATCCCTTTTTTTCAAGTACAACAGTACACGGTCGTATTCAGCGCTTACCTAACTGGCACTCAAACTTCTAATTGCCAGAACTAGTTTTCCGCCAATCAGAAATTTGACTGCCGGTTAACCGCCGTTCAGGTCAGCTGTGAATACGGCCGTAAGGGTGCACTCACATGAAGTAGTATGATGCTCAAATTGTGAACCACTGGCTAAACTTTAATTTTTCAGTGTTCCCAGGCGGACTTAAAGTGATCTGGTGCACCCAAATGGGAAAAACATTTAAAATATCGTCGGCACAATGACAAAAACACGAATCTTCTATTCATTAACATGACAGATTCGCGTTTTTGTCATTGTGCCGACGATATGGTAACATTTCGAATCTTCCCACAGTTTATTCACCCTCTTCTTTTTTTTGTAGCCAGACTAGCTCAATATACTTATACAAATACAAATATACAAATACAAATATAGTCGATCAACTACAGGCTAAAAGCCCAGCAAGGTTGATCCAGTCTATTCAATTCAACCCCCCCCCCCGATTTCCAGTATTCGTCTACTTTTCTTTTAAACTCGTCCACCCCACTTGAATTAACTATCGATTCAGGTAATGCATTCCATTTATCCACTACTCTATTAAAAAATAATGCTTCCTACAATCCCGTTTAAAACTTGCCTTATTCAATTTTAAACTGTGACCCCTTGTTCTATTACCCGTGCAGAAATCTAGTCCCTCTGTGTCCCCTTGTTTTAACATTTTAAAAACTTTAATCAAATCCCCTCTAGCCTTTCTTTTCTCTAAAGTGAACATATTTAACTTCTTAAGTCTTTCCTCGTAACTAAAACTAGATATACCCTTGAGCAATTTAGTAGCCCTATGCTGAACCCTTTCAACTAAATCTATATCTTTTTTTAAGTATGGAGACCAGAACTGAACAGCATATTCGAGATGAGGTCTTACCAAGCCTCTATATAATGGCAAAATAATGTTTCCGGACCTTGAAGAAACAGTTTTTTTAATGTATCCCAACATCCTATTAGCTTTTTTACTTGCAGCTGAACACTGATGTTTCATTTTAAAGTCTTCATTTACTATCACCCCTAGATCTCTGATACTATATCACCCTCTTAACATGACAGATTCGCGACATATTGGCCACTTTTTTTTCTTGTTATGCGTCAATATTTACAAAATTACTACGGTGTGGAATTTTCTAAAATAAACGCTTCTGCTGAAAAAAAAAACATTTGTATCACTACTATACCCTTTTATTTGCCGCTACAAGCATAACAGTAAACTTTAAAGATAATTATGGGTTTGTCTCATATCCTAAAAAGTTGATAGAGAAGAAAAACATCATGACTCTATATAGAAGGAACATTACTTAAATTTATTTATCATTTTCATTAGTATAATGCAGCAAATCCCCCACTTTTGAGCATTGAGACCCACTCTTTATCAACAGAATCTAACGGGACTCGCCATGGTTATCCTTTAAAATCCTTTAAAACAGGGTTGGGAACAAGACTTATACTTCAAGAGTGTGGGGGTGGGTATGCCATAAGTTTCTTACATCAGAAGAGATCGTTCACTATTTTGATTGCGATATGATAAGTTCTTGCGATGAAAATCAGAAACAGACACATCCTTATTCGGCTTTCCAAGGGTTTTCCCTTTTCTTACAAGCATTTCCACACTCGTCTGAAAAACACATCAATCTTATTTCAAATGAAGAAAAAAATTCGTTCTCTGCTACCCGAAAAATATGGCTGGATCCAAAGTTTCACTCACATAATCAAATCTTTTCACATCTTCGATTTCTGATTCAATATTGTGAAGGAGTCCTACTCACGGGCAAAAGAACGGTGCCGAAAATGTCTTGAAATGACTCTTTCTGACAATTTTTTTCCTTCATATAATAAGGATTTATTTTACTAGGCAAAAAGTCAGAGACGAAATGGCAAATAGACGGAAATTCCTTTCTCAAGCAGTTGTTAAACTTTTGAAGTATGTGTATTCTTAGAAACTAGTTCGATTTAGGCATTTTTTCCTCCTATATCTTCATCAAAAATAGCTGTGAACTCGAGTTTTTTTGTTTTTGAAAAAGGGACAAAGCTTTTTTTTTTATTTTATTGGCATTCATCCCAATTGCACTACGAGAACATTTGTTTGCTAGAAAGGAGGATATTTCTAGAACCGCATTATTGACATTAATAATTCAGTTGAAGGTAATCGTGAATCTATTTTCGTGTACGATTTTGCAATGATACTCAACTGAGACTTTGTCCAATGCAAAGGATTATTATGAGAAGTATTCGTTTCAGTAACGTATAAGTGAACACATTTTGATAAACATTTTTCGAGTGTTTAGATACACGCTATTTCACAAGAGTTACATATTCTAAAAAAAGATCAACTATTTGTGCTTTTCATGAATCTAATAACATTCGAATAAGATTTCTATGTCACTTAAGAATAAATACTTTAATAAAACTCATTGCTTCTCAGCCTTTTCACAATATCAAAGAGTAACTATACCTATTATTTCCCCCACATTTAGTTGCACTCATATTTGAAAATATTAGCTATTATATAAAAAGGAATTGATTCCATGAAATTTCTTTACCACACCAAAAACAAATAAGTGAGAAAAATATTAAATACAGAAGCCACAATTCTCTTCCTATCCCTCATTGGTATATCACTAATTGTCAAATAAACTAATTTATGGTTCCATTCCGTTAAAGTCCCCGCTAAATAGCGCCAATATCCAAATACCTAAATGTATCCAAATATCAACAAATTTTTCTGACTTTTATTAATAAACTGAATAGTTATTGATCTAATTAAATATTTTAATTCAGGAGTTTGAAATTATTTATGAATATTTCTCCTTTTTATACTATACAGAACCGGGCGATATTTAGCGGGGACTCTAACGGAATTGAACCTAATTTATAAGTATTTACTACCATAAATGAAAAACTATTTTTAAATAAATCTAATTTGTTTAAAACACAGCAAAACATTTCCTGTACACATTTTGTACAAATTCATCTAAAAGGTTCATAAATATACCATTTGCGAGACTGTAGGTTCTGTTTACGAAAATAAGTTTAAAAGTTTCACATTTTCTCTGACCCCCTTGACCCTTTCATTCGACGACAACAACAAAACTAGGCCTTATTTTCTCAACCTTTTAATGTCAGTTTTTCAAAGTATCAATCAAAATTTCCGTTTTCAAAAACAAGTCATTCGTCCATTCCTGAACACTGTATAAATATTTTGGTTGGGAAATTCAATTATGTTTTGCGTAAAAACGTATTCCGAGTGAATAAAGAGCAAGTGTACTGAGAGAGATGAAAAAATCTCTCTATCATCGAGATATTTTTAAGAGAGAACTGAAGGAATGTAAAAACTTAATACTAACTTGGAATTTGCGTAAAGTACGCATATAGAGTTTGGTATATTATCATTTTTTTCACATATGGAGTCAATCGGAATAAATGTATTGTACAATACTTTGACCCCTCTAATGGATAAAAGAATTATCATGTTAAATTTAAAATTCACTACTTAAAAGGATTATCGATTCAGTATTTTTATAAAATTTAAATACGTTAACTTTTAAAGTGGTGAGTAATCTTCACAGCCCCCCTTTATTCATTCTAAATCAATGTTTCCCAACCAATGTTTTTTTGGTCCATGCCCCACCAAAACCTTTCTAAATTTTCCATGCCCCCCATGTAGATAAGTTTTTACACTCAAAAATGTAATGAATTTAAAATCTGGTGGTCCATCCCCACCTGGGATGCAATTTGGTTGAAAATTTTCAAAAATTGTCCCCCTAGAAAATCAAATTGCCCCCCAGTGGGGCGCGGGCCCCTCGTTGGGAATCACTGTTCTAAACTATGTCTAATCCCTATTCATTACAAGAAAAAATGAGTTTTTAGACTTGAATAAACTTTAAAAAATTTCCAAATGAATGTAAATTACCTGAAATTCATGGATTTAATAGCTTTTATCCCTATGCTGTAACTCATTTTTATAGTTATGGGTTAAAAAGTTCATGATGCGTAAAAAACTCCCTAGTTCTCTCGTTGGTATTTTTTTATATCCAAAAACGTGTGCATCACAGTTCTTATAAAAAAACTATTCTGAATTGTATTTGGCTTTCCCGTGTTTTGAATCCTTCATTATACAATAAAACCTATATTTCTTGAGTTTTATGGACACATACGCGAATTGAAACGAGTGTTTTGAACCTAAGGTGAACTTTGATCCTTTCAAGATACGTTGAGCACAGAACCGATATCAAATGGAACTAGAAGTTACTCGATTCATATCCCCTCTGGCTTGAAAAAAGAGCCAGCCTAAGGTTAGAATTTGCCGGATTCTTCTAAGAGTTTGCATGTGTTTTAAATTTACGTGTCTTTCCTTGGCGAGGGACTATTCCGTAAACTAGATTCTTACATCAATCGTATTCACTTTTCACTTTTTATTACAAGTAAGAAAGGGAGCAAGAGGACGTTTTTACGTAAGTTGATCAATCTTCCATGTAAATATTGCATGGATCACAGATAAAAAGTTTGCATTGTTTGTTGGATTCCATGTTTTATGTCTTGCTGCTTGAAATTTTCATAAAAAAAATATTTTGTTTATTTTTATTGAATAAACAAAAACACCGTTGTTAACTTAAATAAATTAAAAAACAGTGTATCAAAAACTTCAAATTTTCAAAACCTACATGCAACGAGGACAATTAAGTGAGTAAATGATGGTCTTATCGTGCTTGTCACAAGTATGTTCGAAAATGTTTGGGGTTCAAAAAAACACTTAAATATGTTTTGGATCAAAAACATAACTGGCCGGTTCTTTCCAGCCACCAAGTTCGTTCCGGAACGAAATTTTATCCTATTCGAAATTTTAATTTTGTACCGGAATGAAGTTTAATTATAGCAGATGCGTTGAATTTCGCTCTGTTGCGGAATCAGAAGGTTTTATAGTGAATAATTTTGATCCACAGAACTTAATTTCCCTCTCTACAAAATACTGAATAATGTTCCGAAAAGAGACTTTATGTGTTGCTTTTGTGAGCTATAAGGGGCTGAACGAATCTCCATTAAACTCAGAATATGTAAGAACAAAACTCAACAATTTTGGTTCTAGAACTAATTTTAGTAATTCTGTAACTGTAACGGAATAGAAAGTACTAAAATTGCACTCTCGTCCATATTACTTAATATTGTTTCGGAGAAAGGTTTAGATAATTACTTCTTTCTTTTTAAGAACAGGCACCCTTTTTTGTTCTTTTTACCCTTGATTTAAAGATCAACTTTGAAAAAAAAATCCTCTTTTTACGCTAAATTTTCCATTGTATTTTGACGAAAATTTTCCGTATGCCTAGAAAACGTGCTTTTTCCGTGAATTCTTCCACAAAGAATTTTAGATTTAATAAAATCACCACTAAAAGAATAAATTTTAAAAACAACTATGTACAAGTCATATGGCTAGTGATTACTTAGGAAAAAGGAAATGAATAAAATCTTCTCGATCGCCGGCGACATCGTACTGTCAATCGGGTCCTTAAAATAAGCTAAAATTTTATTGATTGGTATAATTATAAAGGCTGCCTCCTGTAGCTAATCTAAGAACTCTGAGGTGTCATCAAATAACGGAAAGATTCTCATTGGGCAGAAAAAAAGCAGATATTTCTTCCAAGTACAGAAATTAATCGGCAACTGCTGCCTGTGAAATTCCGTTATTTGAAGGAATAATTTTTAATAGAGTGCATAAACGCGGGTGCCAACGGTTTTACTGTTTTAATTCTTTTAATAAAACAAATTGTGAAATGTTTCCTTACATCTTCCGTCTCCATGATGTTGCAGCACTGCGCGACGGACCAGATGGACTGTCGGGCGTTGGAGCGGACGATCCACTCGGGCGAAGGGGTGGAGTACGAGGAGCAGAACCCTCTGCAGGCGTTCGTGGTGATGTCGAACATCACGCAGCCGGGGATCTTGATCTTACGCGTGTGACCTGCAAACACTTTGCATTTTAAACCATAAATAACCGAGTTTTATCAAAATAAAATGTGAGATCCTTTTATTGTCTGTCTACCACAAGATGAGCTCTGCTGGACTAGTTGCCTGGTTGTGGCGGTTGCTATAGAAACAATACTAAACGAATGGATGTTAGAAATGTAAACGAGAGCTCATCTTGTGATAGACAGACAGTACTATGTTGTTAGTACAATGTCCTGATTTTAGGTATCGTATTGTTTGTTACCTGACACAAAAAAAAACCCTATCCTCTGAAAGTTATTTTCCCCTAGAGTCGTTTGTTAATTCCTCTGTGTGTAAAAAGTACCACGAGTGTACATCTTTTCGTTCATAATCTGAATTTTTTAGTTACCCCTACATGAATTGGGAAAAAAGTTAACGTTTTGTAAGTGAATATTTTATTTCAACCAATAGGTATTTTAAAATGCTCCATAGTTACTTATGGATTCGTTTTCCCATTTTCTATTATTATTTTTGTTCCCTTTGTGTTTCAAAGAATTTCGAATTCACTTCATGCATACTGACTTATTTGGTTAACGAATGTAAACGTGAGTAAATCAATTACAATAGATAAAGACATCTTAAAATGTTCTCTAGTAAGTACTTTTCCCAAAACACCTCATCCACTTTATTTATTAAGATTATCTGCTTAAATAGCCATAGCAAACATTGATGCAGTTAGGCTATAAAGGAATTTTCCAAGAAAACAACTGTCAAACAAGTTAATCCTATCGGGTTTAATTATTAGCAAACTAAATTAAGGACTGTTTTGTTTAAACAGTCTATCATAAACTTATTTTATGTTAACAATTCTATTTTACTAATACTCTTTAGGGGCCGTCCATAAATGATGTCACACTTTTTTTTTGCCCATTTTTGACCCCCTCCCCCCCCCCTATGTCACAAACTGTCACACTTCCCCATACCCCCTCCCCCCCCCTATGTCACATGTCACGCTTTCAATCGATCAAAAATTAATTTTTTTGGATAGAAATCTTAGGAAAAAATTCTGTTTTTGTTATTTTTGGTTGATTTTCAGTTTTGGAGGATGTGATGTCACAACTTTTGAGACCCCCCCCCCTCCCCCTTGTCACAAACTGTCACAAATTGATTAACCCCCTCCCCCCCCCTCTGAGCGTGACGTCATTTATGGACGGCCCCTTAGGATATGAACAAATACACAACATATGGTATTTCTAAATGTCCAGACCATTTAGGTATAGTATCTATCAAAAATATTTCATTGATATTGAACTTTTGACATCTTGGTATATCCCCCTCTTAAATCAAATCATTAATCTGTCATAAAAATAATTCACTGGGGGGGTCATACCCAAATTCCTTCATTTTCCAGACATTTGTGTCCAGCCACAGCGTTCGGAAAGGATCTGGCCCCCTTAATCGTTAGTTCTATAGTCGGATTAGGACGTGAAGGAAGCTTAACCTTTGCATTATTTCTCCTTGTCTTTGTTGAAAGAACAGTGGATGTTGTTTATTGATTTGTCTTGTAAACCAGAGTGTTTCTATTCTTGACGTTTGTGTCTTGAAACGTATAAAAAGGGGAAATGAGCATTCGGAGTACGTGTACAGTGAACGAAAAATAATCTTTTTGTCTTAATCAAATTAATTTCTGTTGAAAAAAATCCGAGATCGAAAGCAAATTACCCTTTTCCTACAGCTAATTTGGTTAAAACGTCTAAAAAAGGTTTTTGTAACCAATTTAGAAAAATATAAGTGAATAGAAATCGTGTCAATTGATTTATTGATATCAATTTGGTAAAATGCTTTTTAAATATTTGATGCTACTGACTGGATTAATATTGTTGTAAGGACAATGCTTTTACAATGCTTCTAGTTCTTATATTTAAGAATAACCTTCAACGTTATAAGTGTCACCAATATCTCATACCAAATAGAGACCCTATAATACCAAATTAAATTCATTTGTATAGACTTTACTTAATTCACAAATCTTATATTTGTCATCTATCAATAATAATCAGAATTTCTTTTAAATTTCAATTGACAAACTAACAAAAATATTCATGAAAACTTCTAGGTCTTACATTTTGGACTAATATGATTTTAGAGTTCTAGGAAATAAATTTCAATACATAATGAGGCATAAGCTCTACTACTGCACATAAATTTATTAAAAGTAACTTAGTAGTATTAACTTTAAAGTAATTAAATTAAAGAATCATCTAGTTGAATTGAAACACCAATTTGCAAATATCCTTTACTCTATATTATGGACTCAAAAACATGTATAACTACCAAACTTGATAATCTTAGGTGAACTTCCTCTCCTACTTTTCAAAACATGCAAAAATATTCTAGACTAAAAGAATACAAAGTGTAGGTATTTCACACCAAGTCCCCACTCATAAAAATTCAGAAAACCTACAAACTTTGTTTAATCTAATTATGAAATATTCCTCTGATAAATGATTTTATGTATTTTAAATTTTAGTTTAAAGCAGAAAAACTAAATTTCATCAAAACTAATCAAAACATTAGCAATACGGGTATTTTTCTAGGGAATAATGCAAATACAATTCCAACAAAAGCAAGATTCCGTTCTGCTTATATAATTTGATCATTAGTAGGTATATTTCCAGCTTAAAAGTTGTAGTAGATTAGTTGTGAGTGTCTTTTTCTTTTTGAAAATTGAAGCATTTTTTCATCAATCTTAACCACGATTTATTCCAATAATTCTAGAAATTCCCAAATCCCTCCAAGAAACGACAAGGAAATTTAGGATTATTTTGTAAGAAAGGTGAATAATTTTGATGTGCTTCATTTTGCTAAAGGTATTAACAATCATCTGTCAAAGTGGAATTTCCTAACAATTATTATTTTTTGAAAATTAAAGAGAGTGTAAAGTAAATTATAATTTTTGTCAAACTATTCAAGTTATGTCCTATGAATTAAACGGAATAATTTACCCTTTGAATTATTAAATAACTAAAATACTTCAAACTTCTTTGATTGGATTTCATACACCAAACACATTTTAACTTACTATTAAGTACTTTGAAAATATTTCGATAAGTAATTGTTTACTATATTATAAAAGAAACATCTATACATCTAACATCTATACTACTCTTCTTTGATTAAGTAAATATTTTAGCAAACCTAAAGGTATAATAAATGTATTACTTCTAAGTATCGAGTTCAAATATTTTAAAAATAATTCTTGTTCAATATCGAAACCGTTAAGCTTATGTTTAAAATATCTGAAACAAATACATAAAAGTGACGTATGGTAACCTATCGAGCTCATGCGTTTTTCGATATTTTTAATTTTATTATCGATGCATCCTTGTAATATCCTCATTAAAAGTATCTCCAATGAAAAAAATGACATTTTAGACTTTAAAAATATCTCTAAATTTTTGGAATGTATATTAAATCTTAATAATCCAATACCAGTCTATTTTAGGTTCCAACATATTTTCTCCGTGGGAAAATGGGATTAATTTTTTAATGTTAACCATTTATTTCTGTTTTCCAAATAATAGAAGTTGCTTTTGAAAAGATGTTTTTACACATTGGTAAATTTTCACAAAACAATGTAGCGTATTTCTTCGAGTTATAGCTTATTTGTAACTATTGACCCTTTGATCTATTTTTCGATTTAAATAATCATACAATCATTAAATTTTTTCTTGATACATCAAGCATGCGTACAGAGAATACAAAACAAATTTCTTTTACAAAATTTTAAAAATGTACTAGAAAACAAACTTTATAAACAATTAAAAATTACTAATTATGTTCATTAAACTTCCTTAATTTTTAAAATATCAAAACTACATCCTATTACTGATAGAAGTGTTGATATCAATTGATATGAATGGTAATATAGTTTATCTTATCCCTGAAATATATTCCCTCGTGTAATTTTTCTCTGATTGCGTTACCAAGTGCGTAAGTAGAAATCTTGTATCGTGATCCAATAATGAAGACACGTACCTACTTTGTGACATCCAGTGTGTTCCCAGTTTGAGCTTGATACACAAGACGAATATAACACTATCATTACTAAAGACCACGTGATTCGTTCACCTATAAACCACATATTTAGTGTTCGAAAACACTAATCAATAATGGCGTGGATTGGTTTCTTTGGAGTGTTTGAAAGGATCCTTCTACAGATATATCTGAAATAAAAGAATCAATTTTTAAGAAGTAAAGCAAAAATTATACAAAATGAAGCAATTTATAGTAGAATACAAGATGCTTTCAAAAGTATATTTTATTAGTCATAGGAATAATGTGCATGTATAGAGCATTTTCAATCACATGACTTTACCTAACAACGGCCTTAGCAACGTTGTTTTTATCCTCCAGTGATGTCATGTGCGAATGCTTCTATTGGATGCTTCTATTTCCCGCCCCTAACAACAGCCTTAGCAACGTTGCTTTTGTCCTCCAAGTCACGTCATGTGCGAATGCTCTATAGTAAAATGGCCATGGTGAATTTGAGATGACTTACCTAGTAGCAAAATAATAATGTTTTAAAACCAATTTAGAAACTAAAAGAGATGTATCAAAACCACCAGTTAGAAAAATGAACTCAATGTCTACAAAAGAATAGAAAAAAGTTGCCCTTTTTGTGGAACCTTAAATATAAAAAAGTTTTAAATTTGCAAGTGTGGATTTTTTAATTTTATAAGTAGTACTTCATTAAGTAAAAAATTTACTGATAGCACAATAAAATTTTTTTAAAAAATTGAGGAAAATATTAATGGTTACTTTAACTAAAGATTCCTCTTTACTTTCATGAGTCTTCAAGACGTTCAAGACAAACCTAAAACGGACTTTTGAAACATTCTATGTACTATTTGTCCACGATATTTACAGTCGAAAACTGATCCAATAAAAGAAGCTTGACACTTATAAACGTGATTTATTTTTCATTATATTCTTAAGTGATAGTAGAAAATTTTATGAGTATTTTAGTGTATCTGTGTTAGATAATGCAAAATAATGTGATAAACCTATCGGTTTTTACTTTTTCGGAGTGAATGAGAATGAATGACTTTTCCGAGTGAATGAGAACTTTTTCCGGATATTTCAAGTATCCGAAGTAATAGGGCATCTAATTTTAAATGACAAATTGGCTTAAAAAGTTCAATAACTGTGTAGGCGGCTTTTCATACGATTTGGAAATAAAAATAGCTGCCAGTCCAAAAAGGCAATGACCCATGTGAAATGTGGAATTCCTGAAAGAAAAAATGAAAGAAGTAATAACTTTTTTTGAGATTTGAAGCTTGTGATCAAATACTTCCTTAATACCACTCAAAGTGAAACTAGTTTTAAGGGTTTTTTCAATATTTTTCCTCTAAATTTTTAAGAAATGTTTTGACGTGGAGCTCAATTCATTCCATTTCTTTTCATTAGGACCGTAGTAGGAAAATTGAATTTATTTGCGAATTTGTGTTTCACAAAATTTATCAATATGTTTCTAAGAACAAAATAAGAAAGGTTTAAAATAGAACTTAAATTATACCTTGATTTGGATAGACTGCCAAATAGTATTGTCTGATAAGAATTATAAGTATGCGACTGTAGAAAACAATTACATGCTTTTAAGCAAATATCTTTATGGTGTTTTCAATAAATAGAGTGATATATTTGGATTGTAATTTTGATCTCTTTTCTGGAAATATAAATTTTTCAAAGAAATATTTATATTCTCCTCTTTTTGTTCTCCTCATTTTAATACTAACTTCTTAGAATTTTCCAATTAAGGTTAAACTTTTACTACTAAAGAAAATTATAAGTCAACGAAAATATAAAATATATATATATTTTTTTTTTTTGCTTTATAACTTTCATCATCTATTTGATTCAAAATTAAAATCCACACATCAAAATTATTAATCCCTAAATGGGAACTCTCCCATTTAGGTCTCTCCGTTCGAAAATATTTTAGGTTAAAGGTTTCCTATGCGCCCTGCATGTTTTAATAACTATTTTTATTAACAGTTGGCAAATTATGTCATAAAATGTTCATAAGTGCCTTATGTCACTAGTTGTCACTTTTTAATGAATCCCTCCTTTGTGAACTTTAGAAACTCAAATTAAACTCCCATTTTCCAACTCAGTATTTTTACTGACCATTGGCAAATTATGTCATACAATTTTCAGAGGTGCCTTTCCCTATGTCACAAGTTGTCACATTCTATAACTTTGTAGTTTTTTTTGTCTTTACTTTTAGAATCCGTGGCCAAAGAGTCCAGAAATTCCGTTTTATTCATGTGTATTTCTAATGATTTGCCTCTATGTAACTTCGTAATCTAATTTTGTAAGGGCCCGGCCACCGGGAAAGATTACCTTGACTACCTCAGAAAATGATGCTATCCCACGGCCGTATATGATATTCCTGGCCGCAAGCAAAGCGAAATCTTTCAGGACGAATACATTTTTTATTTACAGGACGAGGACTAACTATTTACAGTTGGGACAAGAACTAGGTATCCCCACTTTCAATTCAAATTTACTTTAGATGATTTTGGGCGAGCTTTGGGGTTGCTGTATCAACTTTGCGTAGGATGTCGTAAGTTAGGATAAATACGAGAATCAAAACAGCTGACCTTGTATTTGTACCATGAGTCCTCTGTGTATAAGAAACTATGAGTTTGTAATCAAGGTCTATGTTTGTAATGAATCGCGTTTTGAAAATTTCAAATGGACGATATAGACCTCCTTAGATCTTTTTCAAAATGTAAGTACTCTCAATCTTAAAGATTTTTATTACCACACTGAGGTTTTCTATGAAAGTTGAAACGAGGCCCAGGTTTTTTTGTCAGACTTGAAGTTTAGGAACCCATAGACCATTCGCACATGACTGGAGGACAAAAACAACGTTGCTAAGGTTGTTGTTAGGTACGGGAAATAGAAGCATCCAATAGAAGCATTCGCACATGACGTCACTGGAGGACAAAAACAACGTTGCTAAGGCCGTTGTTAAGTCCGAGTCATGTGATTGAAAATGCTCTATATCTAGCAACAGACAAAGATCATAATGAATTTTTAGTTCAATTCCGTCAACTGTTCCGTTAAAGACTGCCCAGCTGTTTTGAACGCAAAATATTCAACTATCACCAAATTTTTACGGTTTTCATTCATATAACATGGTATTTTAATCGATTATTTTACCATTTTTGGCGATATTTCTAATATTTAGCATCCAAAACAGCTTGAAGATATTTAGCGGGACAGTTTACGGAATTGAACAGAGTTTTTTTTAAAAAATAGAATAAGGAAAACCACCGCCCTACCTTCCAGGTTGGTGGAGTTGGAAAACGTTAAGTTAATTACATTTATATTCACAATTTTAAAAGAAAGTAACATCACTTAACTTTTTCACTAAAAGAAACTTTATTTATCAGAATAATCATTTTAATAAAACGTCATACAACATTTAGTGCGCATGACACATACAAGTTAGATCTCCAGGTCTTGAATAGTTCCTTTTATCACAGGATAACTTAGTAACTCGTTTCTTTTGGGATACGTGGTCAAAATATTGAGACCTTCATTCCATTGAAGAAATTTCTAAGTAACCCCTTAAATTACCTTACATTTTAAACGAAGATTAACCGTTAGGTCTACTTACATCCTTCCTCTGGGAACTGAACATAAAATGATTATAAATAAATAAATTGAAACTCCCACTCAAGGTGCAGATTTTTTTTCTTTCGTTTTAACTCATTACGAAATATCTAAGGCGAGGGGAGAATTTTTTTTACGTGAATCTGGCACTCAGCTGACAGGGCAAGATACCGAACTGCATGAAAATAATTATCTCTAACTGAGCGGAAAATTAATTGCGACTAAGCGCTCTGGGTAGGTTTCAAGTTAGATAATTATTTTATAATTCATTATTCTGCATAAAATGCGTTTTAGTGCTTTATTTTTTTTTTAATTTTCACTCTCACACTTATAAAAACTTTGAAAAGAACATCCATTTTGTTAAAGCGACAGTTGTCTGAATAGGTTTGCCTGAATGTTGATGTAATACCGAACTAATTTGAGGGTTTACAACTTCTCTTTTTAGTATTATTTGTTATGCGTTAGTTTGTAAATCGCTTTTAATAACAGAACTTTTTAAATCGTCCAAAAATTTATGGTTTTCACTTATAAAGGAACGTTTATTCTAGAAGGATATTTTAATAATAATTGAAGTATTAAAATTATGAATCGAGAAAAAAATATCATAGTATGTATCAGTATCACAGAGGAAAAACTGAACAGAGCCGAATTGAAATAATAATTCAGAACATGTGATGCTAATTTATCGTACGTTGTGATTAGTTGGGAATATTACATTCAGACTTACCCAACTGTAATAGACACAAGATTGAAGATAATTTAGCACTACTAATTATATAATTTTTCTTCAAATATACTAAAATTTTACTTTTAAAGTGGTGAGTTTATTTTTCATGGAGTGAATAAAGTAGCTTTTGATAATATTTATTCCTTTTCTTATTGGTCCGTAAATAGCATTTTACTGAATCAAAGCTGTTATTTGGTATGATTTTTAAAAACGAAGTAATTTAAAGCATATTTATAAGGTTAAATCCATTCCAACAGTAAGGTTAAATCCATTGGAATATCACACATCTAGAAGTACCGATTAAAAACTTATGAAGAATAGTGTAGTTTTGTCAATAAATAATTAAGTTTAATTATTTAAGGTTTTTCCTAATTTTACGAAATAATAACTTTCCATCAAGAAATATCATTTTTACGTATATAAACTCCTTTGAGAATTTTCAGCCACCGAATAATTCAAAGCTGAAAAGACTATCAAAAAATTTCGAACTATTTAGAATCAGAAAGAATTTAATAAGTTCATAAAACCAAGAGAAATCTTCTAATCATTAAAGATTTCGATTTTTGACATGATTTACTCTTTTTCATCGAACTTTCATTTCTTTATATAAGGTTAATAAAAATTTTAAGTATTTTTTATAATTATAATTATTTTCAAAAGAATGAAATCACACTTTATTAAATTTTCACCAGAATATGGATTTTTGTCAAAATTTCACCTAAGAGAAAGATCTCAAAGATTATTTTTTTTTTTAAAAATTACATAAAGGGAAAAAGGAAAATCTCTGACACCTAAAGTTTAAGACAATTTCATTTCGATATTTTTCATGAAAATAACCACATTTTGTTGACATGGAATCAAAACTTGAATACATTTACTTACATATTCAATTCCTGATTTAATTACTACTTTTCAAATGTCTCAAGAATCTCACCTAATACATGAATACTATCTCTTAAATCAATCCAAAGAGGAACACAGCTAGTTTTGTTTTTTAAAACGCTTGAAAAGAATACAAACGAAAATCGAGGTTCTATGCTCATAATAGATGCTTTTTGTTAGATTGATATACGATGGTAATAGTATATCATTCAGTCGGCAGTCAGTTTACTACCTATTATTCTAATGTCATGTTAAATACGTTCTGGAGTGTGTAACAAGTCGTTTCTTTCTTTTTATTAGATATTTCACCAGTAAAATCAATTCAAACAAGTCCTTTTAAAGGAAATCATTCTTCTGTTATACGTACTATACTACAATACAGCAACATTTCTTGAACCCAGTACGTTACAAATGCGGAAGGAGAAATCGGTAAACACAAATCCTATTGGGTTACTAGGAGGAGTTTCGGTAGGCAAATCGTGATTGAAAAGCACTATGTAATACATAAGTGTTTAACAAACTAATCATATTTTTAAATTGAAGTTCTTCATTTCACTCAAAATTCAAACACCGAGATGGGAACTACTTTGGTTGTTAGTGACGTCATAAGTTCCTGTCTAGTACACATTCTCAAAGTTCTCCCTTCACTTTATTTCCCTGCACGATGAAGGAGTGATTGCACTGCTGGTACCCCTTAAAAGACGAAATGCGAATGTATCACTAAGTTATAAATATCAAACCATAACTTTAAGATCCTTACTTTGTTTTTTGCTTGAAACAAACACCCTGCTAAAAAAAAAAGAACACATCTTAACATTTTTTTAAATATTTTGTCTTCTACATTTATCATAATAATTTATTGTTTCTCATGAAGAACCAGAGCTCCTTGGTGAACAATATTGAATTCTTACATATTTTTTGTTAATATTCTTATTCATGAAGAAATATTTATCCTCCAGGAATTCCGTTGTGGTGACTTTTTTTGCAAAATGCTAAAATATTTTAGACCAATTTTGAAAAAAGTTCGAATTAAGAATCGGAACGCTATCAATACATACTTGAATATTTGAAGTTGCTGAACATAATACTACATATTAATATTTTAGATAAATATTTAGCATTAATTTTGATCTATGTGTAGCGTCTATCAGTTAAATTTTTCAGCTAAAATAATACGACACATTCGTTGTTTTTACATATAGGAATTTTTCCTTAGCTTAAATGCTATGAGTATACTCCTTAAATAGCAAATACAATTCCAACACTGCATCAGTAATTCTTCAACTGACACCCTACATTCCTCCCAAAATATAGTAACAATCCTCCCAAAATGCCCGGACCATCTAAATCTATTTACGATTACATCTCCAAAACATGCAACATTTCCCTTGAGCTCAAACGCTTCCTTTCATGCACCCAAATCCCCTATAAATATCCAGTGAATCCCTACTCATACATTGCCTTCACCTGTGGTCAACACAATCTCAAGTGTTTACGGCTCCAAACCTTACATATGTTACACGCCGCGGTGTATAAATCCTTTTCCTATCTATAGAGCCAATAGAAATCCGGTAAAAAGAGCCCTTTGCGGTGGATGTAATAGTGTTGTCGTCGTAGATCACTGGGCTTGGTCGGTTTAATGCGTTGGAGACAGTGTATTACGTTTTCTCTTATTGGAGAGAGGAGGAAATGGCAGAGGAATAGAGTGGGGATTATCCCTGCTGATTTGTAATATGACCAGATGGGATTTGGAATCTTGAATGCTACGGGTATGCCGATGCGTCTTTTCAAATAAACGCTGGTGATGAAATTTTTTGATTATTTATATATACAGTCACTCCAGGAAGTATTCGTACACCCAACAAATTTGCACTACCTCCTATTTACGGTTAAATTACGCGTGCAAAATCTGAAAAAAAAATTATCCTAACATAGTATTTTATTCTTCATTATAATCTACCAAAAGAGAGGGGGGAAATATCCAAACAGTAAGAAAAAAAATATTTAAAAAATGAAGTTATTTGAAAGCTATTGGTGTTATGAACCTCAAGAAAAAAAAATTGCATGCATGTGCTTTTAAATTAGGATTAGGAACAAAATATACTTTTCAGAAATGCAATGACCCATGTCAAGTCTATGGCTGTACGAATATTTGTTTCGGCTTTCAAATCGCTTTATTTATTCATTTTTTTTTATAATTCTTTTCTAACTGTTTTGATATTTTTTGCTCTTTTTTTTGGAAGATTATAATGAAGAATAACATACTATGTTTGGTTAATTTTTGATTCTAAAAATTTGTTGGGTGTACGAATACTTTTTGGAGTGGAGAGAGAGAGAGAGTGTCAAGCATTGTAATTTCTCATGTATGAATTCTTAAGTACGTACTTCTTCATCAAAGCTCCACTACTAGAATTATTTAATTCATGTACTCAACTATACATTATTCAAAACATTATCTCAATGTATATAAACATTCCCAACTATTGCAATGTGAATACATCATAGAACGTTATATTGATTGAAATCGGTTATCTAATTTTGTATCATCAGATGTCCAAACATTCAAAAGCCTTTGGTCAGTGTAAACATTCGGCAAGATTTGAGAAAACACACGTGGGAAATGTCGTACTCCATGAACTGTAATCGATACTCATTTATAATTGGTGTTTCGATTTGATCATGTCATTGTTTCCTTATGATTATCTCATTAAATTTAAACCCTTTATACTGCTATTATTTTCGATGGCATTTAGGTTAGACCCCACTAAAAAATGAACTAAACAGCTATTAGAAATACCAGTTTATAGTACATTCTTGGGTCCGCATTCTAATAACTTCAGTAGAAATATATGGTTTTTGCTTAACAATCTGTCCAATAAAAACTCCACACGTAATTCTATTAAATGTAATTAAATTGTTATTTTACAATTTTGCCGATACTTCTTACGAAATATGTAATAAAATAAAAATTGTCCAGCATTGTCAAAAAATCCTATATATTAACACGAAATTTCTTCTAAAAACCTTATTTATTGCATTTCATTTCCTTAACATGATGTTTATGCGAAATTCAAAAATAGATCATAAATTGAGAAAAGAATGTAAAAATCACGAATAGGAACACTAGACAAAAGGTAAGTTTCTATCTATTCACCGGACAGCTTCAATATTTATTTTTTCTTTCCAGCCAATAACATTCTAAAATAGCGACTCCCTTTAAACGCCAAATAATACCCCTCTCAATCATTTTCGAATCCATCAAAATAACCCACAAGACTCCGGGTTCGGAGTTTACCCTACCTTTCCCATTGGACAGTTTTGATGACACACCTATCCACATACCAATATCCCAAAGGACGTAGATGATTCAAAATATACGTAGAAACGAAAGGTGTGTATTTTTCTGAACCTGTCCGCCTAAATTCCTAATGCATAAAAAAAACATTCCGGTACTACCATAGAAAGAACACGATATATCATTGTTTAGACACCACATGTAGCCTTAACTCAATTGTGGTTTCATCGAGTTGTAGTTTTTCGGTAAGAAAATCTCGTTGTTCTTCAGATGTAAGAACCTGTTATTTTATTTTCTGTTTGGACGTTTATTTTGGAACCGCATTCTTTTATGTTCTTGTAGGAAATATGTCTATTTTGAAATAACATCTGAAATCAACTGAAAAAATCAATATCCCTTCCCAACCCATTTTGTGAATTTGTGATGTTTTAAACCTACAAAAATATCAAAACCTGATGGGCAGCATTCAGAGAGGATTTGAAGAGAAGTGACACAAAACACAAACCTTTAATTATTATTTTCCATTAAAAAAAATATTATGCAGGGTGTTCCAACAAATCCGCCCAAACTCTGCACAGAAATATTCCTTGAGCATGGAGTACGAAAAAATGCTCAAAGAATGCACTTCGGTAAAATTTACCAAAAAAAAAACAGATTGGAAGTAACGGTATGTCTGCACTCCATCATAACCTGTGAAATTATTTAAGAAAGGTGCCCTTTGACTTTCGATGATAAAAAAAACTATTTGTTTTCAGCTCAAATGGAACTAAGATCAAATCTAACGATGCGTTCGCATTTACATTCCAACAAAATGAAATCAGCTTAATTTCTTTCCAGAAAAGTCGCTTCGTGAAAAGAATAATAACCCGATACTAAAAGGCTTGAATGCGTTTTCTAAGAAAACTACTTTAAAAATAAAATTTTTACCGTTGCATTTAAGTGGTTTATTGAATTTAAGTGTTCTGGGAGGAGGTCTAAAAAACTGAATATTTTCGTTTTGAAGTGTTCTGGCCTTACAGCAGGGGGTAATCTATGTGCAGTTCTTATAACAGGGTGGCCAGGACACCAGGAATTATTAGGGGAAAATCAAGGAATTTTAGAAATTCTGGTAAAAATCAGGGAAATTTTTAAAATGTGCCTGGTTTCAAAAATAAATTCGACATTTTTCTGATTTTCAAGTCTCTTCTTCCTACAAAAGGAAATCTCGAATGCATATGTAAATTCGCAAATAAAATTAAAACTAGTGTGGTAAATGTATAAAAATTAATGTGGTTGCAAATGTTCAAAAAGGCTTCCGAGGGTTTCTTTGTGATAAAGTCTGGAAATATGATCTTATTTGTATTGATTTACCAGAATTTCAAACCCTCCTGATTAATACTGGACACTTCCCTTCTTTCTCTCGCTTTTCCGATTTTATAGTCATTCTCCCATTTTCTAATAGATTAGAGAGAATTTACTATGTTTCTAAAATATTAGGATTTATTATATTTCTAAAATATTAGAATTTACTAGTTTAGTTTACGTAGGATGAAATTATATTTTTTTTTAATTTTATTTATTTATTAAACTGTACATAAAAAAAGAACACAATATTACAAGTTCAAATAGTCACTCTTGGTCCAAGTAGGTTACCGTAAATATGTGTAACAAAAATTTAAAAGTAAACTGGAAGAAAAAAAACTTGAATACGAGAAAAAAAATACATGAAATGAATATAGTGGCAAACAGGGCGCCAATAAATAATATTTTTGCCATAATGATGAGTTAGTGTGCAAAATAATACAAAAACATACTTTAAACAGAACAAAAGAAATCATGAATATTTTCAATAGTAGACAAATATTCCTTTAATTTTTTTAACAAATGTTTGGAAGGGCTATTTTGAATATGTATTGGTAATTTATTGAAACACTTCGGGGCTATGTAACAAAAATTTTTTCAGAATATTGACTTTTTGGGTTTAGTTTTGTTTACTCTATTTCTAAAAGATTAGAATTTACTATAAGATCTAAAAGATTAGGGAAAATCATACCAGATTATCAAGGAAAACCTGGAATTATCAGGGAATTTTGAAATAAGTTTACTGTGGCCACCCCGTATAACTGATGACTAGTCAATGCATTGTGTATCTTGAGGAACCCATCAATAGGTTGTCAAACTACTCGGACAGTTATTGTAATCAAATTAGGAAAAGTTCTTCAGCTACAACTCATGGCTTTGTCCCTCGTATAAACTGCTCCGAGGTTTTTTTCGCGTAAAACCACGGATGCGGAAGGTTTTTTAAATGAAACTTGGCAGTTCATTAAAGTCGACTTTAATGTTTTTAAGAGCAAGGGGACACAGGGGATTTTTGTATGCACTCTTGTCTGCAAACTGACTTTTATAATTACTCGCCATAACTCGCTTTTTTTAAAAAAAGGCTTCTCTCTTGCTCCCAGTTTAATTTTCGCTTCAGGGATGGATGTGTTTAAAGTGATAAATAGTAAAGCTGTGAGTGGCTGATAAGCTTATGTGTAAAAGGAAGTCGTAATCAGTGGTAGTGGACCTCATTACATTTTAAATACGAGGGTTTGAATTAAATGATCACAATTGATCGCCAAAACATGGTTTAATGATTAAATTTCGAGTAAACTCGTAAAAATCGAGCCTGGTTCGAGGCAAAAAACTCATGATCGGATTTTGAGTTTTATTGGTTTCGATTAACAATCATGATTACTTTTGAGCGATACGGTTTTACTCAGATAATAAACATTAATTCCTTCCTTCCTCCTCGGCTCTACAGTCCATGTAGGACCTTGGCCTCCCTCACAAGGCAGCTCCACCCTCTCCGATCCCTGGCTCTTGTCTTCCAATTTCTCACCCTTAATTTCTTCAAATCCTCCTCAACCTCGTCCAGCCATCTCTTTCTAGGACGTCCGATCTTCCTCTTAAAGTCTGTCTGTCCTCGCTTGGCACAAGTGGCAAACCTAAAATCCGTACCCACAGCAGAAAAAACAGTGGCGAAAAAGCCATAAAGATGGTTATCTCACTTCTATTAGATACCCGATACCCTGCACTCGCCACTGCTTTTCCTGCCGTGGGTAGTGATTTTAGGTTTGCCACACGTGCCAAGCGAGGACAGACAGACTATACCCTCTATTTTTCCTCTGTAGATTTTCTTTGTAGCTCTCTCGTCACTCATTCTCTCCAGATGTCCAAGCCATTGTATTCTTTTAGATTTTATTATATTGACAATATCTTTTTCTTTATACAGTCCACTTAACTCTAAATTGCTCCTAATTCTCCAAACCTCTCCATCTTTGACTGGTCCATATATTTTCCTTAATATCTTTCTTTCAAATGTAATAAGTGTTTTCTCTTCATTCTGCGTGGTTGTCCAAGTTTCTGCTCCATATGTAACGATAGGTCTGACTATTGTTTTATATAATTTTAGTTTTAACTTTCTTGACAGCAGAGAGGATTTAAACAACTTCATCATTGAAAAATAACATCTGTTTCCAGCCGCCAGTCTAGCCTTTATCTCTGGGTTTAATTCATTTTTGTCAGTGATAATTGAACCAAGATATTTAAATTCTGTTACCCTTTCAAAACCAAGTTCAGCAGTTACTGAACCCGCAGTTGGTCCATTTCCTCTGTCCATGACAACATATTTGTTTTTTTCTCTGTTAACCAACAGTCCCACAGTCTTTGCCTCTCTTTCTAAATCTCTATAGCTTTCAATGAGACATTTTTCTGTTCTAGACATCAAGTCCACATCATCTGCGAATGCAAAAATTTGCAAGGATCGGTTTATAATTGTGCCTCCTCGACTAGAATAAATTTTCCTTATAATGTGTTCTAAACAGAAGTTAAAAAGTGTCGTGGATAGCACATCACCCTGTCTTAACCCTGTATCAATTCCAAAATTTCTCGAGAGCTTTCCCTGTACCCTAACCTTAGATTCCGTATTTAACAGTGTCATTTTCACAAGTCTTAATATTTTTCCTGGTACTTCAAAATCATTCAAGATGTGGTACAGTTTCTCTCTATTTATACAGTCATACGCCTGTTCAAAATCTATGAATAGTTGATAAAGTCATAAACATTAATATATGATGAAAATATTTCGATCAAAAAGTTACACTCAAACAGCGCTAAAACATATCGCTGATCCGTGTTTAATGGAAAACTCTGCCTGATTTTTAAAAGTGGAAAATAAAAATTTTGATCTGATTTTGAGTTTTTTTTCACCGTCTCCATAATTATCAACATCAAACCCTGGTTTTATACAGGGTGTCCCAAAATTAATGCAAGATTTGAATTTAAGGGGTGTCGTAACCCTCTTTACGTCAACGCAGCTTTCCACATATTGAAAGTACCTTTTCTCAGGATCTATTACAGATACCAGCTTGCAATTTTTAACATACCTTAATTACATCTATTTCATTACACTGAAGTGAAAATTTGGCAAAAAAAACAAGGGTTTTTTTTTACTTTTTTTTAATGTTATTACTTATTATACATAACCATAAAACACCGTTTTTTCGATTTTCTATTTCTCAGAAACTACTGTTCCTATTGATCTAATTTTTTTACTGATTGTTCTTTATGTTCTCTAGTTTATACTGAGGTGAAAAATTTCCAAAAAAAATCACTAATTTTATTTTTATTAAAATATATTGTGGGAAAAATGCACTGAATTTCACTTTTTTACGTAATTTACTGAATTTTTTTTTTAATTTCAAAATTTAGCAAATGGTTAACGCCAATATATGTTCAAATATATAATTAACTTATATTCAAAGTTTCAAATCTATATGTATTATAGATTTGAAGAAAAGGAAAATCGAAAAAACGGTGTTTTATGGTTTTTTATAATAAGTAAAAATATTAAAAAAACGTAAAAAAAAATATTTTTTTGCCAAATTTTCACTTCAGTGTAATGAAATAGATTTAATTAAGGTATGTTAAAAATTACAAGCTAGTATCTATAATAGATCCTGAGAAAAGACTTTCAATATGTGGAAAGCTACGTTGACGTAAAAAGGGTTCCGACATCCCTTAATAGAAAACACAGCTTTAGTCTTTATTGTTGTTTTATTGAATCATAAAGTAAATAGGAAAAGATAGTAGGATAGTCCATTTTTACTAACCCTAAACTGTCAGCTGACAATTTTTTTCAGGGTTGCCAACAATTTACTGCACAAATCTTCAGTTAATTTTGGGGCACCCTTTCCTTCAAAACAAACCCGTTTAAAAGTGTAACCCTACATTGCATAATTAAACCCTGATTAGCCAGTTCTAAACTTAACATTTACTCTTACTAGTCTGTCAGTTGACAGAACGGTAATTAAGTAATACTTATGACTATATTATAGTATTTCTAATATTAAATTATAGAAAAGATTTTATAATATTTATAATATTTTATATTTCTTAGTGGTGATCATTGCATTAGCTCAGTGAACCCAAATTAACAACCATGGCAGGGGTTAATATGACCTCGGGTCTTCAAAATTGAGTTAGTAGTAAAATTGAATCGTCAGTTAGAAGAAGGGAATAAGTCCAAAAACGAAGTTTTGAGAAAATTGAAAAACTATATAGGTAAATAATGGAATTTTTATGCTATAGCCACCGAATTTTTACATGATATTCATGACACTGTTAAGAATACAGAACAATCATCGAAAAAATTATAAGTGTATTTAAAAATGTTTTACAGTTAAAAAAAGAGGATGAACTTATTCCCTTCTTCAACCTTATGAAATTTCAGCTGAACAAAAATCTTAAAAACCACTTAAATTGACAGTTAAATTATATTTCTGCTTAGTTCGCAGTACAAAAGTGAAAGAAAGACTAGGACAAATAAAATTAAAAATTGTTATAAAACTGCGTCATTAATGCGCTATCAATGGAGTGAGTGAATATGAATGGAGTCAAACATTCATTGGTTAACAAAAAGAAAAAACGCTTTTAAATTCAAATCAAATTTTATTTAGGATAAGTTTACAGGCCAAAGAATCAGAAAAGAAAGACAAATTAAGTTAAATTTTAAAAATTTAATCAAAAAATACAATGAATCGACATTGATTTTGCAAATTCAAGGGGCTATACCTGCCGATAGGGGGTAGTTATTTTTTTCCTCTTTACAATCATGTGTAGAGCGAAGCTTGGAGATTTTTTTGCGCACAAAAAGTCAATTTGCCATTTTTTGGACTTATTCCCTTCTTCTAACTGACGATTCAATTATTGTTGCAAACAAACACGCTAAGCTAATAGGAGATGTATTATTTCTTCCCCTGACCATATAAACCTGAAGGGTCGTTTCCATTTTTGCGTTTTGTTGCGGTAGATGAGGGCAATACTGTAAGACTAACGGACGAATCACAGAGACAAAATTATTTTAATTTTTTGGTAAGAAAAATAAAACTCAGAAATTAATGATATCATTAAATTCATGATCACCAGTAATGATTACGACGCGAGTTTTTCTTTTCTGATCACCAAACGATGATCCACGTTCGATGAAAAACGCTGTCTTATTTAAGTGGCAAATAAAATATTTGATCTGATTTTGAGTTTTTTCTCCGCGTCTAGATAATTATCAATTTCAAAAACGCCCTCTTTTAAATTCTATTCATTCCCAATTTTTTCCATTTATGTCAATGGAATTTCTGAAAATCTGGCTTTGTTCACACATAAAGCTACAAAAGTGAGTTATAAGATTTCGTAGACCAATTGAACTTGAAATCGATTTTTCACTGTTCCCTACATTTTGGTATTTTTTATTATACTGAGTTCCTTGAGGGTTCCTGAGTTCCACTTTGGGAACACAACTGATGAAAAACACCATAGGTTCCAAGCACGTTAAAGAGTATTCTATAACTACTATTTAATTAAGAGCAGAGATATTTTTAACTCCTCTGAGAGAGTATTTCACTCCTCAAAAAGTCAAGGCCTCCAAAAAAATCCTAGGACTGATTGAGAGACATTATTTTGAAATTTAGACTAATTATAGTTGTAGTTTTTGATTGCTCTGATTTTTTATGTTAAAGTAGACCATGAGAAATAAATACTGTGCCTAATACACTGACCCTAACAAAAAATTCCCTTCCTTCTATAACAGGGATTTCCAACTAAAATTCCTTTAATTTTCCAAGTACACCAATTCTTTCTTTAAATTACATTTACGGCTCCAAAATTGTTCAATTTTTTACCCATTTCTGTTTCCGCCTCTGTAACGTTTTCTTCTTTTGTTCGTAACCTGAAGGCATGGCTTTTATTAAACAATGATGTGGAGACATTTTTTGGTTGACAGTGTTTTTCTTCATTTGGACATTCTACCATAGTACAGAGCGTTCTGATTATTTGTTTAATAGAGTCTTATATTTTTATTCTTTATGTACGTACAATTTGTTCTGTATAGTTCTGTAGGAATAATTGCCAAGTTTGTTTTGTATTATTGTTTTTCTTTTTCCTCGCATGTTGCCACCACCACCACATCACAGCAGACTGCTAAAGTGGTGGTTTATCCATAATGTATTCTTTCTTTATTTAATATTTTTGTAAATTTCACTCTGTACATTATGGAAAATAAATTATTATTATTATTATTATTATTATTATTATTATTATTATTATTATTATTATTATTATTATTATTATTATTATTATTATTATTATTATTATTATTATTATTATTATTATTATTATTATTATTATTATTATTATTATTATTATTATTATTATTATTATTATTATTATTATTATTATTATTATTATTATTATTATTATTATTATTATTATTATTATTATTATTATTATTACTAGTATTTTAGGTCCTAAGGTAAACGTACCATTCATTAGTCGAGGTGACACTTTTGCAGAAAATGTAAAAAATAACTACGGATCTCGAAGAGAAATATTAGAAATAATATATATAGAAATTATTAGTTTATTATGATGTTACTATCTAGATTCAAGGTGTCAAATTACAGCTCCGAGAGTCAAACGGATATGGGTAAATTTTAATCATTACCCATTGTTGCCTTACTAAACGTCTTGTGGAATTATAAGTGCTCTAAATTATTATTAATAAATCATTTTGAGTTAAAAAACGTGAATTTGTGTTCTTTAAAAGTCAAAATATGAACGTTTTTGGAAATGACAAAAAAATGGACCTGGTGTCAACTACTGGTACTACCGAAAATAGCCTGTGATCCAGTAGTTGACACAGTGCATGCCAATGATATTAGAGTAGTGGTTCCCGACCGGTGGTCTGTGGACCATTGGTGGTCCGTGAGAGTCTTGGGAGTGGTCCGTGGAGGGACCCGGAAGACCACAAAAAATTTCCAATAAATAATAGAAATTTGAATGAATTGAACAAGAAAAGATTGAATTATACTTCCGGCTGTGTAATCAAAAGATATAAAATTTTATCTGAATTGGACCAGAAGAAGTTTTTTTATCATGAAAACTATATTTTTTCGGAATTTTCGAGAGTTTTGTGTGATTTTTTCACATTTAAAATGGCTCGTGGTCTCAATAAAGTTTCGATTCATATTCAGCGGATCGAAATACATGAAAATCACGCTTAGTTTAGTTCCAAAAAAATTTTTTATCATTAAAACTGCCGATTTTCATCATTTTTACGGTTTTTCGAAGTTTTCTCGAAATTTCGAGGGTGTAGGGGTCAAACTGACCTCGAATTCGGATTCAGCGGACCAAAATACGTACCCGTAGGTAGGTCCGGTCAAATGCACATTCTACTTAATTTTTTTTGTGTGCCGGTGTTATCTAATCGCAATCGTAAATTATTTACATCATCAGTTTTCTTGTTTTGCTTAGTGCAAAGTTACTATCACTTGTAGTTTAAAAAGAAATTTTTTAATAAAAGAGGTTTATTTAAGTTATTATAATTATGTTGTGAGATTAAAATATGTGTATCCATTAATATTTTATAAAAGAAAAATAAATTTGTTTGTGAGAGAGTAATTAAGTAGTAATCCTAAATGAGTAATTAATTTCACTATCCAAAGTAAGTGGGGCATCTTGGGACACTCAGGTATGGGGCACCTTGGAACACGTCCAAAGTTACCCCAAACCTCTCATGAATAAAAAAAATCGCTTTTATTATAAAAATTAAATAATATAGAAATTAGTGTAAAAAAGAATCTGGAAGGAAACAAAAATTAAGTATAGCTTTTTAATTAATTAGTGTTATTTTTCTATTTTTAAAATACTACCACTTATAATTTTTATGCTATTATTGAAAGTGTCCCAAGGTGGGCCACTAGTGGGGCACCTTGGAACATTAACAGAGTTATTTTTAAAATGTGTTATTATGAATTCCCTAAAAGAGATAATTGGTCGGTAAAGTTTTTATTAGATACGCAAAGGAGTATATTTAAAATATTAGCTGTGTTTGAATGAATACAATTGTAAAAAAATTAGAAATATAATTTAATTAAAAGTGTCTTAAAAAAAGATGTGCATTTAGAGCTGTTGTGATGATTGTAAAATTTGGAACACTTGACCCTTTTTCTATTATAAAAAAACTTAATATTTTTTCCAAAATTAATAAAATTTTCTGTCAATTTTTAAAGTAAAAACAGAATTGGAAATATTAACAAAAATCGTTTTAAACACTATTTTTCTAATTTCCATGGGAAATAAATCAATCTAAATTTCTAAATGTAATATTTCTTTTGATTTTTCGTTTTACAAACTTAATGTGCATTTTGTTTGTTTACTTGTTTAATCTCTTAAAAAGATTCGAATTTATAGTTTAAATAATCGTAAAACCAGTGTTCTACTTAAAAAGTCATGAAAAAAACAACAACAAACACTTGCGCACAAAAAGTACACTTTTCGTAAAAGAACAATAAAAATCCTCCTAAGTTTACTTTAATTCCTTTCAGAAATTATTTCACCAAGTAATAATTGCCCTAACGTGTTCCACAGAACGTTTAGATTTCTCAAAAGAACTTACTTGAAAGGGGAGAAACTTTGAAAAGTGCGGGACTTCAACAGAGTAAGCAAGGAGCAGTCAAAGGATAGGCTGAAAAGAGGTCGACGCAACAGGCTCTGGACGGCTAATAACAGGTGGTTATAGTTCCTTCTTTTGACACAAGAGGGCAGCTGGAAGCTATCTCCATCGTGTATTTGAGCAAACCTAAAATTATCACCAAGAAGCTTTGAAATTCAGATTTACTAAATCAAACACAACAAACTGAGCTTTTTTTTTTCGGAAAATTTTCACTTGCAATAAGTTTCAATAAAAGAGTTAATTAGTGTATTTCCACTCTAATTCTAATATACCAGCTTTAACCACTAATTTTATTTTGTTGAAATTTTGTTTGAAATTTTTAGAAGTTCTCATTGAAGTTGCTCAAATCATTGATTTCTGAAAAACTGAAAATGAAACGTCATCTATCCAAATTTACTCATTGGGTTAAAAAATTATTCGTGAATTTTCCTATTACTTTTGCATGTCTTAGATGTTACTGCCATCTATGGGGCTTATTTGGTACTGCGTATATTATTTTCCGGAATTATTATCGTTTGGTGATAGAACACTTCCATAAAAACGTGTACTCTTTAAAGTAAGAATAACAACATAGAAAGGATCTCAAATACTTTAAATTTATTTAGAACGTGTGTCAATGAAATCTTGTACAAATTAATTCTGTGTAAAAGAAACCATATTAAATTTATTTTCACTGGAGAAGAGGGGATCAAATAGTCAGCACTAAGTTAGTAAAACATAAAAAATATCTGTAAAAATATCATTGAAGGGTCAAAAAACTAGACACTACAAAATGTAACCCTACGGAAAATTGCCAATGCAAGATGGTTTTACAGGAATGATGATTCAGACATGCCCTAAATTTACCCACACTTAAAGAATTCATAAATCATTTGGCTACTCGATTCTATTCCTAATTACTCACTCATAACAATCCTACTTTGAATTGCATTCCTTATTATGATCATACCCTGCCTCAAAATAAATATAGGCCAAAAGCAACATTAATTCCTTAGTTCAGACATCGTCGCAACTACCTCCAGTTATTTAAAAGAATGTTTCACCTATTCTTTCCTCCCCCATGGGAGATGCTATGTAAGTCAACTGTATGTAAAATTGTTCCTATTTTGTAAATAATTGTGCAATTGTTTTATGTTTGTGTAATGTGATTTTTGTTTTTGTTTTTGTTTTTTTTCTTGTTTTTTCTTTGTCTTTTTTTTTCTTTTCTTATTTGTATTATCCAAGAATGTAATTTTCCATGTACAAGTCCAGATAGGAGATTGTGGCCCCTGCGGGGAGGTGCTCCATGTACCAATAAAGAATATATATGTTCTCATGTATTAAAAGAGAAAAGTTTTCACGCCTAGCCAGGGCTCCCGAGCCTTGGTTATTTTAAAATTAAGTATAAGTGAAGTGGCATGACTTTATTTTATTTAAATTAGAATTTTTGTAACGTTCTTTAAGAGGTTTCTCCAAAATTTATATTACTATTTTCTACCATATCATATAATCAGTGATTTAATCAACTGAGGTAAATGTGAGTTTCATAGTTACAACACTTTTGTGAGGGAAAAAAATCAAGAACTTTTTAATGCTCATTTAAATTTTTCATGGACTAACATAGAAAGGCGGAAAAGCCATTTACAAGCAACAAAACTTGTTCTTTTTTAGTGTACCCCAACTTCAGAAAATAACTTTTCTCAAAACCTCTCTTATAGTCATTATAATCATATTACCATTCATATATTTAATCAAACATATTTCTATATTTCACGTGTTTTAGGAAAGTCAAACAGAAAAATAAAGTGGCCAAGTTATAATTGTTCTACAATTCAAAAAATCCCATTCATATTTAAGAAGCTAACAGGATATGAACTATTTTAATTAAAATTTGACCCCCAGACCTCCCTCTTGCTTCTTGGTCTATAGAGTAGTCGTTTTCTATGATGAAAAAATAGAAGTTCCTATTTACTCAGGGGGTAAGGGATCGAGTAGCTAATGACGATAAATAAATAATTTGTAAGAGTTGGTGTTAGTGGAATTTTCTGGAGGTGGATCCCCAGACCCCCAATTTTAAGTAAAGCTCCCTCAGGACTAAAAGAGATATTAAGAAATTAGAAATCTATGATCAGAAATTTGTGTAGAAGTAGTAGTCCTACATACCATCATCTGCCCATCCCTCTCTTTCGATATTAAATACAGTCGTACCCCCGAAATCATATGTGCATATGAAATTTGCAGGGCTTAAATTGCACCGGAGCGGAGCACCAGTACTTCTTGGTTTTCAGTAAATATTTACATTTTAACCGGAACGAAGCGGCGCGGAAAATCACGTTCCGAACCCTTTCGGAAAGACCAAAATTTACCCCTCGAAGTTTTACAAATAACGAAAATTACAAGCGCCTTTCACCTCACTACCCCCAACGACTACCGGTCAACAACGACCAAACGATCTTGTTTTCCCCACCCTCAAAGGGAAGGACACCCATACCCTTCGGCCACTAATTCCGAGACAAGAGTGCCCCTCCCAAGGTTTCCACTGTTAAGTGAAAAATTGCTGCAAGTCCCTTTAAATCTACAAGGAGCATCGAATTTAACTCAATAAGTCCCAAAAGGAGTTAAAACACTACTTTTGAGGGTCAAATTTCAAAATTTTCTGGGGGAGAACCCACAAACTCCCTCCTGATCTTTGATATAATGTTTCTCCCTTGAAAATTCTGCTACTTACAAGAAGCGGTTACCTTTGGGAACCATAGAGCATGAAACCCCAAAGAGTTTGAAGAGGAGGTAAAACACTGGTTTAAACGGGAATTTTCAAAAAATTTTACTGGAGGATCTCCGCCCCCCCCTTGAAAATTTGATGTTTATTTGTAACTACTTTTACCTAGATAATTCTATGCTTTACGAGTAACTGTTCTTTTTGGATGTAACCCAAATGGTCTCAAAATGAGCTGAAACATTACTTCAAATTTCAAAAAATTTTATGAGGGAGAACCCCCAGACCCCCCTTTAAAATTTTTACATACATATGTTATACACAGTGTACCTTCTCTTTGGATGTAACCTTAAATGTTGTAAAAAGAGGCTAAATTTCAAAATTTTTCTGGGGGTGACTCCCAGCCCCACTTTAAAAACATCCTTGCCCCCTCCAACCAAAAACTGAAATGACGCCCCTGTTGAGGGGAGATGTCCCAATTAAGCGGAATGTTGAAATAGTAGCGCTCCGGTACTTCTTTGGTTAGAATTTAAGCCCTGAATTTGCCTGATTACTTTGCACCAGGGCCGTATCCAAGGGGGGGGGTTTAGGGGTTCAAACCCCCCCCGAAATTTTGACATCAATTTTTATACTGCTATTTTTCTTGAAAATTATGTCTCACAAGGAGCGATATCCTCTTCGGGTATAATCCAAAGGGTCTCAAAATGAGTCAAAACCCTACTTTTAAGGGTAAAATTTCCAAAATTTTTTTGGGGGAGGACCCCCAAACCCCCTCGAAATTTTGAAATCTATTAAGTATACGGTTTTTCCTTCAAACTTGTGTGATTTACAAGGATTGGTCCTCTTTAATGTTACCTAATATGTCTCAAAATGAGTTAAAATGTCACTATTAGGGGAAAAATTTAAAAAATTTTCTGGAGTAGGAACCTAAAAACCCCCTTAACATTTCGCCATTTATTACAATATACCTTCTTTTTACCTTGAAAATTCGGCCGCTTACAATGAGTGGTGCTCTATGGGTGTAATCTACTAAAGGGTCTCAGAAATTAGCTAAATCACTCTTTTGAGGGGCAAATTTCCAAAAATTTTCTGGGGGAGGACCCCCAGACCCCCCTTTTACTTCGAATTTATATTGGTTAAACAATTTTTAAATGTAGTGCATCAAAATTTCAATCCAGTGTTGTCACCTAAAACTTAACATATAAAAGTACCCGTAAGGAGGTACCTCAGAAAAAATTTGAGTCAAAACCCCCCCCGAAACAAAAGTCTGGTTACGGCCCTGCTTTGCACCCGCCACTGGACTTGTGCATTTGATCGCGGCCTTGGAGCACCTGTAATTTGGAAACCTCTGTGTTATAGTCTGTGTAAATAAAATAGGCGGTTTGACGTCATTCTTTACCATGGCAACGCAGAAGAAATACATTGAGAAAAAAAAGTCAAGGTCAACCGCCGATTCTATTTACACAGACTATAGACGTCTGAAAATTGAAAAACTCAACACTGTACAATACATTGGTATTTTCAAAGTTGATTGCAATGATAATTAATAAAAATATTATTTCTGTAAATTATATTTTTGATCAAACCTGGGGGTGAAACGAAATACATCGGGGGAGATTTTGAGAAACTCTTTTTAGAAAAATGACATCATAAAAATTCATCATCAATACACATTTAACGTATTTTAATAAAATTCAGGGTACAATAAAGTAACATGGAAGAAAAATGTCGAAATTCATCCATAACTTTGTCCCCATCCCCCGTGCCTCACCATTCTACACCTCCCTGTAGAATGGTCGTAAGTTTGACCGTGAGGACAGGGTTTCCTACTGGACACGGGAAAGTGTTTGCAGCCGAATTTCATGCAGTTGATATAGTTTCGACCCTCTCTCGGCCGATGGAAGTGGTAGCGTTGACCGGCGCCCTCTGGTAGGTAACTGGACATCAGCACCAGGAGTAGGAGCAGGGGGAGGCACAGGTGCATGACTTCTGGCAGTGATGAGGCAAACTAGGCTGGAAAAGCTCAAAATTATAAAGTGCGATAAGGTGCTTCTAATGACATCTCTCTCTTGGCCAACAACTCCCCTTCCCTCTGAAATCTTCTGCGTTCCCCGCAACATATTCCCCATTATACTGCCGTCCTTAGCAAGAAGGGCGTATCTAGGATATTGGCTATTTTCAGGTTTTTGCATATCTAGAATCTTTGGAGTCTTCTGCACCTTATGATACCTCATTCATGTACCTATGGGTACGAAAAGGTACACAAAAACGCTAGTGAAAAAGGGCGAAACAGTGAAATTTCTTGAAATCCTTTGGCGAAAGGTGCTTGTACTGAAAATCTTGATTTTCGGAGATGCGCCCTTCTTGCTCAGGACGGCAGTATAGAGCTTATACAGGATGTTTCCACCCCAAATCATCTGTAAAGCCAGTTTCTTTGCATGGAGTAGTAGTCAGAAG
Source organism: Tetragnatha montana (assembly GCA_963680715.1). Classification (NCBI taxonomy): domain Eukaryota; kingdom Metazoa; phylum Arthropoda; class Arachnida; order Araneae; family Tetragnathidae; genus Tetragnatha; species Tetragnatha montana. The sequence goes on along the minus strand of OY796677.1, from coordinate 60,042,344 downwards.
TAGTATATAATAAAGCCCAACCTCTACGCTCTACGGCCCATAATTTTTCGAGAAAATCGCGACAGAAAGAGGTATGACGTCACATCCGGTTTAGGGAAAAGAAAAGTTTTTGGAGAATGTGAACTTAGTTATTTGGAGGGGAGGAGAGAGAAGGGGAGTTTTGAGCGCAGTGAACTAACTATACTCGACAGCAACGTTTCTTGGACCCAGTACGTCACAAATGCGGAAGGAGAAATCGGTAAACACGAAGCCTGTTGGGTTGATAGGAGTAGTTTCTGTACGCAAATCGTGATTGAAAAGCACCTTATATACGTGGGTTTAACAAAATAATCATATTTTTAAATTGACGTTCTTCATTTCACTCATAATTCAGACACCGCGATGGGAACTACTACTTTGTTTGTTATAGTGACGGTCAACTTAAGTCGCTGTCTAGTATAGCGGTCGTGGTGTGGATTTCAGTGAGATTATTTGGCACAACCGTTCTGCTACAGGAGTAGTCTAGTACTAGTAGTTCACTGCTCCCTCCCTTTTTCTCTTCCCCCCCCCCGTTTTGTAAGGATCGATAATGCCGGGTTTACATGCAGCCGGCAAATCCGAAAAAATTGCATGCGATAGTGAATTTCTTTCCTATTTATCACCAAGTTTCTGTGGACATGACATCACCAGAGAAGTAAAAGTCGTCGTTAAGGTACTATTTGATATACTACGTAGTTTTCTAGGCAGAACTCCATGCAAGGAATCATTCTATGCAAAGTTTGGTACAGACTTCTGGAAAAGGGGGGGGGGTTAAGGGTTCAAACTCCTCCCGAAATTTCGACATCAATTTTTTATGCTGGTTTTCCTTAAAAATTATGTGACTCACAAGGAGTAGTTTAATCCAAAGGGTCTCTTAATGAGTCAAAACACTACTTTTAAAGGTAAAAATTCCAAAAGTTTTCTGGGGGAGGATCCTATACCCCCTTCAAAATTTTGAAATACATTATGCACTGTTTTTCTTTGAAAATTCTAGGACCTACGGGGAGTGCTCTACATTTTGTGTGTCTAAAATTGAATTAAAACACTACTTTTAGAAGAAAATTTCCAAATTTTTCTGAAGTAGGACCCTCAAACCCTCCTCGAAGTTTTGCTGTTTATTTATTATATTACACTGGGTTTTCTTGAAAATTCTGCAGCTTAAAATGAGCGATGCTCTTAGGGTGTAATTCAAAGAGGCCTCAAAATGAGCTAAAACTCTAATTTCAGGGGGAAATTTCCAAAAATTTTCTGGGGGAGTACCCCCAGACCCTCTAATTTTACATAGAAATCACATTGTTTTGAAAATTTTGAAATTAAGTTCACCAAAATTAATATAATGTGTGAAGTCACTTAAATTTGACTTAAAAAAGTATCGAAATAAGGTGCCTCAGAAAAAATGTTAGGTCAAAACCCTTCCCGAAACAAAAGTCTAGTTACGGCCCTGTTCTGGAAACACCCTGTTTACCCCTTACTCTTAGAAAAAATCATAGGAAAAACATATATTTTTAATTTATTCTCTTTTTTTATTTTAATTTATTTTCATTTTTTCGTTTTCATTTATTATTCATTATTCGTTCATTTTTCATTTTATTATTAGTATTTTTACAATTACTACATTCTTCAGTACTATTCATCCTCCTTTAAATGGATATTTTTAAGGAGAATTTTTCCGTTATCAATCCCGTTTTAAATTTAAAAATTTTGTTCAATAAAGCAGTTTGAGGTTTTCTTTAAAATTCCACACAATTTTTTCAACCATGAAAAACTAATTTTTCGATAAAAGTGCCATGACTCAAAAAAAAAGTATGGGAACCACTGCACTAATCTTAATCTAAGAAAAATGACCACTAGCTCCAGTAGTTTACCCGAAATGTTCAATGTAACGTTTTTTTTTCCCAAAACCGTACCGTCAGGAACCGCATAAAATCAAAGCAAATGTTAAAACTCGTGATTAAACTACTCACCTGTGCGTAGTGCTTTCCTCGACAAAAGCGTGACGAAAGTATATACTATCTCTTTTGATCACACGCGATCATCCTATATAATATAGAGTGAGCAACCATAACTTCCTTTTCCTCCGACTTTTCCTTTTCCTCTCCCAGTGGAAGCTGCGCTGGTAAAAACACAATTGCTACATTGTGTTTTCCGTCCGTACTGCACTCTACAGTGTGATTATATAATTGAATTGTCAGTTTTAAAAAGAGAATAACTCCAAAAAATGACTTTTTGAGACCAAAACAATCTCCAAACTTTGCTCTACATATGAGTGGAAAGAGGGGGAAAATAACTACCCCCTATAGGGATATATAGCCCCTTGAAGTTGCTAAATCGATGTCCATTCAGTGGCGGATCCAGGGGGTGGCACTCTGGAAAGTGCTTAGGTCCCTTGGTCCCAAAAAATCACTCCCAAAAGTCCCAAAAAGTACTTACTCAAAATGAGTTAAAACCCTACTTTTACATGTCAAATTTCCAAAATTTTGACATTTTTCTCAAAAGATAAAGATGATGGTCTGAAAAAGTGCCCCCCCCCCTTGGAGCCGTGCTGGATCCGCGCCTGTATTGTTTACACATTCATTGTATTTCTTCAGTTAATTTGGAATTAAAGTTAATTTGTCTTTCTGTTCTTATTCTTTGTGTTGCAAACTAAGCCAAAATAAAATTTAATAGGGCTCTTATTTTTTTTATCAAGGGAATGTTTGACTCCATTCATATTCACTTACTCCAGTTTCATAATAATTTTGAATTTTATGTCTTGGTCTGTCTAGTTCTCACTTTTGTGCGGTGAACTAAGCAGAAATATAATTTAAACGATGAATTTCAGAGTTTTTTTTAAGATTTTCCTCCACAAGGTTGAAAACGTCCATAACCTTTTTTCAACTGTAAATACTTTTGAATGCACTTACATTTTTTCCTAAGATTGCCCTTTTTCTAAATAAGTTCCTGAATTTCCTGTAAAAATTTGGTGGTTATAGTACAACAAAAATTCCATTATTTATGCAGTTTTTTCCCGATTTTCTCAAAACTTGGTTTTTGGACTTATCATCTTTCTCTAACTGACTGACGTGACGATTCGATTAAACTGAGACTTAAAAAATACATAAAACAAAATCCACTAGTCAGGTGATAAGAATAATCTGAAACTTTACATGACGACTTTTGAAGGAGATTTTTTGTGCCCTAAGCGCGATTGTATGGGCGTGGGCGAAGCCTGTCTTTGCAAAACCAAATACCTAATCCTTTTTAAAACTTATTATCTGCTCTGCTATCTGTTGTCTCTGGAATAATTAAAATATCAAATGAAACCTTTCGAAATATTTTAAAAGAGTTAAAAATCAATTTAGTTTTATTCAATATTTATTAATATATTTTTCTAAACTTCAAAAAAATTGTGTGACATGGGAGTAGTCTGAATTGAGTTGCCCAATCAAGTATTGCATATCGAGCTACCACGAAATTACAACAATCATTTCCCAAAGATTCAAACCGAACATCGGGCAGTGCCTTCATTTGCAAACCGGTAGAGAATCTCACATTTTCTCTTTGATCGCACCATCTGAAGATGGTAACCCCTCTCGGATTTTCACAGCTTTCTCAGACCTTCCCAAGGGCAATAAGAGCAACTTTGTGCTCAGTACGTAGCCCCTAATACAACCTCCACACCACACATAACTTTAAGAGGTTTCAATATTTTATATACCTCCAAATTACTTTTTGTTTTTTTTACTGGTGAGTAAGTAAATTTTACAAATACTTTCAATATAATTAGGATATATCTTGTTTATATAAAAAAAACACCCAAAATTGTTTGAATTCTACAAGCTAATGTCTCTATTTTCTTACTTGAAAAGCATTGTGTAAAAATTTAAATCCAATTTATTAGCGCCATCTAGTGGAATCTCCTACATTTTTCGTTTTCTACTGGAAGAGTTTAATTTTTATTGTTCTGATTTTGAAAAAATATTCAGTATCATCTTGTTTATCTTATCTACACATCTTAAGGTTTGAATTTCCTGATTACTTTTACATTACTGTGATCATTTTCTAAAAAAAAGACTTACTGTGAGTTGGAACATGTGAGATCAAAACTGTTATTTTTGCAGTGGAAAGAAAGAACGGAAAGTGAAAGAAAGAATGGAACTTGACCACTTAACAGAGCCTTATTTTGATTTCTCATAAAGGTAATAATTATTAAATCTGTCGATCAATTAAGTTAAATCTTTTAAAATTTTCTTATTCTTATAACTTATTCCAAGTAACAAGTACTATAAATAACAGAACCAAGTAACATATAAAAGTTGGGAAAGATAAATAACACTATTTTCTTTCAACTCAAGAATTAAGAAAAGTGATTCATTCTGATGAGAATCTTTGAAATTATTATCTAAGACATTGAAAAATTAATTAAAATCTAGTTAACTGACTACTAAATGAACAATTACTTTCTAGCATTATCTTGTTTTACTTATTGGTTATTGAGATGGCAACGTTGTATTGACTCAACTCAACTTCCACTTGTACTGTACTGTTTTGTTACGTACGTACGTATTTGAAGAAATTGTTTATGTTTGAATTGAATTGTACTTACTGACTTACTGCAACTTTCCAACCTTGGACTTACTTTTTGTAAATGTCGTCCTGACTACTTATTGTTTTTCCATAAATTGATACAAATCTCGAGGTTATACCTTAGTATTATGTCTTCTACTGAAAATGCAAGTGATGGCTCCAGAACCCAGACAGTAAGTTAAGATTTCTCCAAAGGATAATGCCTACAATTTTTAAAAACCACTAATTGTGAACTGTGAAAAAACACTAACTATTAGATATCATGCTACATTTAGGAAAAGATCTATCCATCCTTTACTCTTAACACTAAAAAGACGGCACTATGCTGTATACCTAGAAAGACTGAGTGGGCCTTTTTGGCCCATCTCTGATTTTTTGCATACGGAGCTAATTATATACATCTAAAATGTATTAATATCATATAAATAACTGTTAGAGGATAAGATAGGGACTCAATCTTCAGATTTCTATAGGATTTTATAATTTTTAATTATTAAAATAAATTGTAATTATGGGCATGAAAAGTGCTTTGGCTATATTTTTATCTATAGATCTGATAAATGAGTTGCTACTCTAGATAAATGACACTGGTAGGAATAATTAATAAAACCCACATTCAATAACTAAAGCAAAGTTTTTAAAACTGACCTGTTTATTCGTATTTTGCACATTTGGAGCAATGGATACAAAGCATTTCTCTAAATGCGCATTTTCCACAAACCAATTTTTTACTGTCGAAACATGTCTTTAATGTATGGTTTCCTTTAGAGGATACTATAATTCTACAAATAACCCTTTTTCTCACTGCTGTCTTCTCTTTTTATGCTTTTTTCCCCTTTTTATGGTAGAAATGGTTGTTTCTTTGGCAGACACATAAGGGGCACGGAGCTCTTCACATAATCTCAAGATGAAATTTCTACGACTTAATTTCTTTTTTCCGGCTACTACCTTGTATAATAGTGATGCACAACCTGCGGCCCGCGAGTCATCAATTTGCGGCCCGCGAACTGATTTGAATTTTTTTTTTCAGATAATCCCTTTTTTAAATAATCCTTACTTTCCAGATTATTTCTAAGAAAAATAACTAGTTTTCGCGAAAAAAGTCGGAAAGATCGCGATTTTTCGCGTAAGTTTCGTTTTGCTTGCGGAGTGTTCCGTTCCTCCCGCGACTGCTTTCTCGGTCGGCCGCGGGCGCCAAGTTGAAGTCGGCTTCTTGTGTTGCTATTGCGATGTAGAAAAAACAACTTTACAGTGGTCAGAAGCCAACAAGTCCGGTGTTCGGGATCAAATTCTCCGGAAAAGTCGGAAAAATAGCGATTTTTTTCGCGAAAGTTCCGTTTTTCCGGCGCCCAGTTAAAGTTGTCTTCTCGTTGTAATTGCGATGCAGAAAAAACTTTTGCGTTGTCTGAGGAGCCTATCTAGATGTGACACCTCTCACATCACATTATTGTTGATTTTAGTTAATATTTTCAACTTATTTTAAGAATTTTCCAAGTTGTAAATTTTTACCGAAAGGTCGCTTTGTAGCAAGTTGGTAAGATAATAATGCAGAGGTTTTTAAAAATCTTGTTAGATTATAACCTGTTTCAGATAGGATAGAGATATATGGGGGAGCCAGGAGACTTCCCACCTCCTAAAAAAAATCTGGAGATGTGTTCAAAACAAGTTAAAACCCTGTTTTTTAGGGTCAAATTTCCAAAAATTTTCTGGGGGAAAACCCCCAGACCCCCTTTTGTATTTAGAACTCTTTTACTTACTTTTTTTAAATTAAGATTTTACTTACTTTTTTTAAATTAAGATTTATCAAAATACAAATCTTACGTAAAAATTTCAGAAATTTGGACCAAAACTAGTTAATACCCAGTTTTTTAGAGTCAAATTTTCTGGGGAGGACCCCTAGACTCCCTTTGGTAGAAAATAGTTTGGCATTGAATATATTTGGAGCCTGTAGTTTTTATTTTACAGATATTAAAATTTCTAACACTTCTCCTTATTGCTACTCGATTAATTATAACACATTAGTAATGTTTTTTACATATAATATTCTTGTGACAAACATTCTTTAGTTATTTTAAAGGTTTGATCATTGCTGTATCTTTTAAAAATTGTTTATTTTTTAACCTTCACAATATTGTTAATCCATTTCTAAAGATTTTTAAGAAACTTTTATTCATCTGTTTTGAGTAATTATTTTTCTCCTAAACATATATTCAGTTTTTTAACAGTGGTACGTAATTGGTATTAAGCTTTATAATTATTTTTACTGTACGTTCGTTTGCGGCCCTCCGTGTCTCAATCAATAATGTGAGTGGCCCTCCTCCCAAAAAGGTTGTGCATCCCTATTGTATAAGATCCATGCATTTACAGCAGAGATATCTAATATGTTATAGAAAACATGCATAGGCCAACCTTCCAACAGCTAGAGCCTGATTTGGTGCTATACAGTCGTATCACTTGATCCACAATGATGTCAATTCAATACTTAGTTTCGTTGTAGTAAGCTATAGTATCCGGCTTTTTCTTTTCCTTCTAGTTGTCTATAATACGGTGTTGTGCAGTTAAGGTTATGTCTTTATTTTTTTAAATAAACAATTGTTGAATAAAGATTTTGTTTTCCAAATTTTGCAGTTGGCGGAACCTCTCTAGGATTTCTTCTAAGTGTTCCAACCAGGCTAGTTTTGCTTGGGATTTTAGTTTGTCACACAGTTTTTATATTGTAAAATAGCTGTCAGTTGTTAAGTTCCTTTCTTTTCCCCAGTATGGCTGGGTACACTTCACAACGCATCATTTTCAATGCCTCAACAGGGAATGAAGGTTAGCAGTTTCCCCATTCAAAGAAAACAGCTGGTACAGTTCAAGTTGTAAAATGTATTTCTTTTGTGAGAAACAAACCGTATTGGTCACCTTGTTGACCGAAATTCAATGGTGAGAACCTTTATCTTTATGGTGGGCACCATAAATTCATCCTTTGAAACGTCCTCCCCTCGACCACAACCCCAACTGAGAAAGGGGCGTTCTAAACCGAATCGAATTGAATGGACCTTGAAAGAGATAACACTTGTAAGAGATAACAAACAAAGAAGATCCCCTCCCCTTTCTATAGGAAAATTTCATGGAAATACGAGCGGAACGAAGCAAGGAAAACACAGCAGAGGTGGTACGGTCCAAAAAAGCCCGCCCCGTCTTTCTAGGTATACGGTTCGCTATCTTTGCTCCTATGAGACTAAAATGAAAACGGTTTGGTATGCACTTTAATTGAACCAAATAAGGAAAAGTCAGAAAATTTCAAGCCATTCGGTTGATTAGAGTTGAAATGATTAAGCCGCAAACAGCGTGATGGGCCAAAAAAGCCCATCCCGTCGTTCTAGTGTTAAAAAAAAAATGTTTTGGTTTGGTTTATTTGCCTCTTAAGCTAATATTATATTTATATTTCTCCAGAGAATATCTTAGTAAAGCAATCATTTTAAGTTACAATGTTCCACTTCTTTTCTGAGTCACAGTAAATATATTTTCGTATTTTTTTTATTTCAGAGTTCAACGGCGAGCACTAGTCAAGTCACTCAAGAATATATTGTAAAAATGCCGAAGTAAGTTTCTAATTATCAGATCCCTTTATACAGTGTTAAGAGCTCTGCATTGACCCCAAGCAAATTTCTTAGTTTAAATACATGCATGGGTGAAAGTTTTCTATCTTAGTTATTTTTTCAAGATAGAATGGGATGAAAAATCTACACACCTGTAATTAGTAGAATTTAGAAAAAAATTACTTTCTACTAAGAGTTATTCCAAGTGGTCAAGCTGTTTTAGATTTTAAAAACTTGAACACCATCAAAATATGATAATCAACTGATCAAAATGTAGGTAAATTTATATAATAATTGCTGGCATTTTAATTTGGAACTTCTTAAATTTTTGGCATAACAAATATTTAGCCAATTTTAAATAGGATAGATAATGAAATTATAACATAACTTAAATAGTATTATAATTAAAAAAGGCTACACAAAGTTTCTTCTGAAAACACTAGTTTAGTAACAACCTGACAACTGAGGTTCTTAAATATTATCCCCATCGACTGTGCGCTGAATACTAAAACGTTAACAAAGCCCATTGACTGTTCCATAGATGTGCAACGGTTGACGGGATAATTCGCAAGTACCCAGCTGACAGCTAGCATAATTATCTTATAATTTTGGTTTGAAACCTGTTTGGCAAAATGGTACTTACGTATTATCCTTCGACCGTGACGCTTAATCCGAAACGTTATCAAATCCCATTGACTTTACTATTACTGTGCCGCTGAATGGTCGACGGGATAATACGTAAGTACCGGCAAAATTCTCTTTTGAGAAAAATCTCTTAAAATGTTCTCCTTATTTAAAACCAGTGGATGGATAATTTTCAAGTTGTGAAAAACTCAAAAACATTTAGAAAAAGTAGAAATCTTTTAGAAAACCTTCCTAATTTAGAATTAGTTGCAATCTAGTTCTGACCTGACATTACTCTTAGCACCAAATAATACTATGAGATCATACCTATATATTAAAAAATTAATAACTGCATTAATAATTAAGAGAAACTATACAACCATCTTAAATTCTACACTTTACTCCTATCCATCTTCATTCATTCAATGTTCAAAGAAGGGGGTTCCTGATTAAATACCACCAAAGATACTCCCAATCAATTTCTTTATGAACAAAACTGATAGCAGGGGTGCCACTTATCTGAGGTAGCCCCAGAAAATTTTTTTAACTATATGTATCTGTTTTAACAAAATTTTTGAAACTGTTAAGCTCAACAATAAAGCACAAAACCAGGTGCAATTTTGAAAGTTCTCAAATCTCATACTCCTTTTCAACATTCATTGATTTTTCGCCTAATCAAATTGTTGATGCTCGCCACAAGAAAATGCAGGCCTGTCATCTTTGATGAAAAATCCAGTTCCTCCATTGGAGCTTAGCACTATTGTATAGGATCTACATCATCCTGAAACTTTGATTGTGTTGCCTTTATTTATGACTGTAGAGTTAAAACAGTTTTGACTCTTCAGGTGTGCCGTAAGTGTTGTGGGGAAAATACCTTCAGAACAAGAAAAATTAAAACTTTTTTTTAAAATCTGGAAGAGTGTTTTGGATTTTGGAGCATAATAAATGTTAATAATAAAAATATTAAAATAATTATAATAAAATAAATGCTTAATAAATGTTTGTAATAGCTTTCCGGGATTTTGAGTTTAAGTGAGTGGCACCCCTGTGAGATTCCATGTATTTGTACTGTTTCATTTATTCAGTGTATCATTGGTAAAAATGGATCTAATTGATAGCTTTTATTTTATATTTTGATGCTGTTGATGAAATTATCTTAAAATAAATTTTGTTTTTCTGTTTTAGGAGTAAAAAGAAATTCAGTGTTATGCGATTCAGTAATTCCCATAAAGTGGAAGTTGCCAAATGGACACAGGTATGCAATTGTACAGGGTATCAGTTAAAAAAAATCCTTAGTAAAAAGCTGAAAGGGTTGAATAAAGTTTTAGCAAAATGCTGAATTTTCAACTTGCATTTAAAAAGTTATGATGGTTTACATATTAAAAAAGTTTCTGCTTGCTTTATTTAGGTTAAAATGGAAAGAGAAAATAACTTGAAGGAATTCAAAGCAGATGAAGACATGCCTAAATTCGGGGCTGGAAGTGAGTTTGGACGTGAGCAAAGAGAAGAATCGAGGCGTAAAAAGTATGGAATAATCTCTAAGAAATACAACCCTGAAGATCAGCCCTGGCTTCTAAAGCTGGGAAAAACAGGAAAAAAGTAAATATCTTTATGGTCATCAATAAAAATAGTGAAATAGTAAAGTTTCAGAACTTAATGTATAAAAAATGATGATGGTAGGTAGGGGAGACTTAGACAAACATGTTTCAAATAAAAAAGGGGTAGAAATGCCACGTTGAAGTGCTAGGGCATAATAAAATACAAATGCCTTCCAGAAAGTGAGGTTCCAAGGCCTGTAAAACTAAACCATACATAATTTTAAAGTTTCATTACATAAGGTTCAGCAGTATGCCAGCTACTTTCACCAGTAAGTTCACCTTTCAAGCCATGGGATGAGTTGAAATTGCTATATCAATACTTCAGCCAAAGGAGTCCAAGGGACAGTAGATCATCCCCATTTACTGGGAACTGCTTGATGATCCAAACTTAAGTCTCAATGATCTCTCACTCTCCAAGTGACTTCCACCTGTTCTTGCACTTATCTGGTCATTGAAATATTATAAGAAAAATTTAACTCCATTCTCTGGGTGAACTCTTAACTTCTTAAACTCATTCCATGGTTTGACAAATGTTTCAACTTTTTACGAAACTTTTGGTGAAAGTTACTGTCACACTGCTTAACTTTATGCAATGAATCTTTACACTCAATTATGTTTGGTTTAGTTTCACAGGCCTAAGGAAAATTGCTTTCTATAGAACAATCACACTATATTACATCTTATCACTTCAATATGGAATATCTCCCCTACATTCCTATTCGATATAAGTTTGTCTAGGTCCCCTACCCACTGTATCCTTTTTGACTTAAGAGTTTTGGGACATTGTATAAGGTATATCTAGCTACAGGGACTAATACAGGTCAATTTCGGTACCGTTTATAGGTACCTTCACAAAAAATGTACTAGCAAAAATGGCACCTTCACGAAAATTCTTTTAAAAAATCAACATCTTCGCAGTTATATTGCCGAAAATTGGCGGCTTCACAATACTTTCTAGTTTAAAAAAACTGTTTACTAAAATTTATTCGCTTAAAAATTTGTTGTAAAGCTGCTTAAAGTATTTGAATTGCTATGAAATGGAAGAAAAAAGTAACTTTATACTCCTCTCATTAATTTTATAGTTCCCATTAAAACTAGTTATAAAAATTTCACATAAATTAAAAAGCTGTTACAATTTTTCACAAAAATGAGGGTTAAGTCATAATGCATAGGAAAGGCTACTTTATATGAACTTTATCAGCTACTCAGGTAGTCTTCAAAAATGCCTTTCACCCTCCAATTCCTTGGGTAGATACGTTTGGTTATAAGAACAGCACTAGTAAGTCAGAAAGTAGCTTTGAGTTTATTTGTACGTGACTTTTGAATTGAAGCTGTTTTTTTATTCCCCTCTTTGGTTTCTAACCCCACTCATATTATTAAATATTTTGTGTCTCTTTCCACTTTGTTAGGTACAAAGGCATCCGTGAAGGTGGTGTATCTGAAAATGCATCGTATTATGTGTTCACTCAGGCTGCAGATGGAACTTTTGAAGCATATCCTGTTGAGGAATGGTACAATTTCACACCTATTCAGCGTTACAAAGCTCTCAGTGCTGAGGAAGCTGAAGAGGAATTTGGAAGGTAACCTGTAGGGCTTGTTTTTCTATGAACTTTTATATTTCATTATTCTAACTTGTTTACATACCTGATTAAATGTTATCTTAGATTACTTGTTTAAAACTGGTTTTATTTTGTAGATTTTTATCAATTTAGTTTTACCAAAATTTGATAAAGGTAGTTTCTATAGATTTTCCTTGAGTAGTCCAGGAATCTTATTTCTAAATAAGTGCTGGAGTTGTACATTTACACCTGTTTGATAACCACTGCCATTTATATTGAGTTTTTTTCTGTCTATAAAACAAAACTTCCAAAAGCTATGGAATTATTGATAATATGTATTGGAGAAAATTTGTCTTGTAGTAATAGAACATTTACTAGTGAATTTCTTTAGTTAAGTATGCTTGGAAGTATCTTAAAGGTTTGATTTACTTACAGGAGAGACAAAGTATTGAATTATTTCTCAATCATGGTCAGAAAGCGTCTGCAAAAAGAAGATGCGGAGGAGGAGGAAGTAGATGGAGAAAAGCAGAACAACAAAAAGAAGAACAAGAAGCAGTCAAAAGAGTTTGTATGTCCTTTATCATGACATTTAACATGGTCACATCTTTGATTAAAGTTGCCATATCATTGTAAAAAAAAGTGAATTTAGAACATATCCCTTCCAAACATTTAGTGCATGATTGGAAAGTGGAAAAAAAATTTCATGAATATTTTTCCAAAAACTTAAGTTCTGATTTGTGAAGTTTGTTAGTCTCCTTTAAACATGCAAAAGGTCATTCTACTATTTTGAATTAAATTCTAGTTTGGAATGAATGAAAGCTTCACCAAATATTTTTAATAGTGTTTTTTACATCAATTCCAAATTTATCACAATGTATACTTTTTTTATTTTTTTCATATCTTGGATGCTTTGTAAGTGATTTAAAATCACTTTTCATCCCTAATTTTGCTATAATTAATCTGAAATTCCTGAAAAACTCCTGAATTTAACTTTTTTTTTCTTCAGAGCCCCTTAAAACTCTTGAAAAATGAATTTCTCTTGATATTTTCGTTACCTCATGGAAAATATTAATCATGCAGTTATAAATTGCTTATTGTTTAAGCAACTTTCCTTCCAATACTTAATTCTGAGTGAGCTGAATTGCCATACAATTATTGAAACATATTTAAACTAAACACAATTTTTTTAATTGTATTTCTATTTTGTTTGGTTTTAATGTTGTAGTTTTTGTGAATGTTATAAATTAGGAAAATTGAAATAATACAGGTTTATAATTTTCTTCATCAACTCCTAAACCTACTGTATTGTACTCCTAAAAAAACTCCTCAGGAATTCCTAAATTTTATTATTTTAGATAAGGTAGGAATTGTGAAAATTTGCATTGCTTATCTTTCAAAGTAACACTAATACTTTCCAGCTTGTAATCCAAAAAATGAATTCATTACTTCTTTTTCCTCTGCAGAAAATATCCGACATGGATGACTGGGCTCGAGACTCCAGTGACTCTGATAGAGAAGATGAAGAAGAAGGGGAGGATTCCTCTTCCAAGAAGCCTGCCAAGAAAGGTAAAGATAAAAAGAAAAAGAAAGAAGTTGAGGACGAAGGCCGGGAAGAAAGTGATGAAGGGGATTTTGATGATCGAGAAGTGGACTACATCACCGGCTCTTCTAGGTAAATCACACATTGTATTTAAACTACTTGAACAGTAATTCTTATTACAACCATTAATTTTCTATTTGCCTTTCGATTGTGTTTGATTTTTTTGATATTTGATCTTAACTTTGTATCAAAATTAGATAATACATTTTAAAACTGGTTTGAAGCAGGTAGAATCGTAAGAAATTAATTTGATTAGCTTAAGAAAGAATCCTCCAGTTGCCATGTGTAACCACAGTTCCCACAGCAGCATGCTTTAGTGTTGTCATCATTTGAGCTGTGGGTAAACAGGGCAGCTGGAGGACTCTTTCTAAAGCTGTTCTAATATGTGTTTTATCATTGTAAAATTTGTATGACATTATCTTGTGTTTATTCCTAAAGTAACAATAGAACAACTCTACTGAATCCTAAACTACTTTCTAATCCTGAAAACATCAAATAAAAGCACTTGCTGCCAAAATGAGCTAACTCCATTGTCTTATTTTATTTAAAGGCAAATGTTTTAATCAAAAAAAATTCTTGTTTGGTTGACAAGAAAGCTTATTGGATCTGAGTTATAGTTGAATTAATTGGTATTCTTCTTAGTCTAAATTTCCTCTGCGAGATAATAAAGTAACCATGTAAACTTTTATTCTCTTGAATAGTGATGAAGCAGATGAACTTCCTGATGAAAAGGCCAATCGAGAAATGAAAGGTGTGGAAGATGAAGAGGCCATTCGAAAACTGGATAACTCTGAAGATGAAGAAGAGGCTGAAGAAAATAAACCAGAACCAGAAGAAACACAAGAGCAAGAAAAGCCTCCAGAGCAACAAAAGCAAAAGAAGAAAAAGGAAGGAAAGGGGGGTAATGTATTTTTTTTATTTCCAATGTACCATTCACTCGCACAACCCCTTTTTACATTCATTCATCACACTAGAACAGAAATTACATCCATGCCAAACGGGGATTCGGCTTCACAGTCAGGTACTCTAACCACTAGGCCAGTACGTCGGCAATGTATTCCAAATCATAGATATGATTCTATATTTGTTACCAACATTAATATTTTTCCCATTTAAGCTACAAATTTTTTTATGTATGTTAATTGATGATTGGTGTCTTTTAATTAGAAATTATTAAACATGGTTCAATCAAAACAAATTAGCTCTACACCTGTGTTTCTTATGTTATATATATTTTAGAGAATGACAAAATAAGACTTCAATATATTTTTTTACAATATCCACTCATTTTATTAGGGTATAATTACTCAAATATTATGTTAAGTCCAAGCAGATATTTTTTTGAAGTGTCCTTATCAGAGTTATAAAGGTCTGTGATTGATCATTCATGATACACTTTTTAAATACTGAAACTAGATAACAAAATTGAACTATATTTAAGTTTTCATATTTAGCTTCTTTACTTTAAAATACTTTGAATTTTTTTTTTTTTAATTTGTAAATTCTACTCTTGGTTTCCAAGTATCTATTCTAATTTGCTTACTTTCCCCACATTGATGAAGGTCTTAAATAAAACAAAAACTTTTGCCAATGATTTCTCCCTAATCTTCTATTGCTGAAGATGCACATATTTAGCTTTAAAAACAATGTCTCTACTTGCATCAACTTTCTTTTGCTCTGGAAACAAGTTAAGGAAAAATGTGTGAACCTAACATATTTGTGAAGTTGACTTTTTCCATTCTTTTAACTGTCTGTATTTATTTTTAAAAAATGTCTTAATAATAATCTTAATAGTATTATCTATCATAACATTTGTTTCTAAAATAATTTATGGTTTACTATTTTAATTGTCTTTCAGATTCATCAGGGGATTCTTCGTCAGAGACTTCAGATTCAGATTTTGATGACACAAAAATGCATGCTGTCTTTATGCAGGTACGATGAAAATATAGTTTAATAGTGGAGGTCAAATAGTATTGATAAATCAAAAATTATATGCATTGCTTTTTTATAACTGAAACTTGGTTGCATTTATTGGAAATTTAAATTTGTAAAAAAAATCGAATATTTAGATTGTTTTACTCTTCTTCAAAAATATTATCTTGATTTTTTCTTAGGAAATTGATTATTACTTTGAACATGGTATTCTTTATATTTAATGTTGAACTAACTCGGTAAATCAAATAAAATTTTTGCTTATTGCAGTTTAAGTCCATACAAATTTGAAGCTTTCTATTTAAAAAATCCTATTATTACTAAAATTTATTGGTCTTGTCATCGGAAAAAAATTTAAGGAGACAAACCACATAGAGATGTTTTAAGACCTATTTTTTATTTATTACTAATTTGTAGGGATATCCCCATTGGGAATCCATTTCCATGTAGTCAAATGTCACCGTGTTTGTCGTTTGAAATGTACAAAATATTCCTTTTTCTGTTTCAGAAAAATTCCAAGAAGAATGGTTCAGATAACAGTGCCAGTAGCAGTAGAGCCAATACTCCTACTAGGTTGAATGCAGAAGGCAAAGATGGTAAGGAAACAATTTATTACAGTAGAACATCCATAATTGAGTTGACCGCTTATGGAACCAACAACATGTTGCCTGTCTGGTGCAAGAGCGACGCAATTAAATTTTGATTTTGAAAGCGTCAGCAATATCAAAAATCAGTACTTTTATCACTGGTTGTTACAAAGGGGTCACTTAATCTTGGGTCAATTAAAAAACTCAAAAGGGGTCAACTAAATGATAAGAGGGTCTACTGTACTATAGTATACTGTCGTACCGCGAGGAGAAGAGCTATTGACGTCATACAATGATGCTGCGGTTGTTATAGAAACGGATTATTCCACTGAATTTTGGGGGTGATGGTAATTCACTTGGCGCTAAAATAAATGTTCCGAGCCAAATCTGAGTGGCTATCTTTCAGCTGTGTACTTCTTTCGATTCTAGAGTAATGAATTTTGGAATTTCCTTTCGCATTACATCTGATTTGATTAAATATTTCTAATCTGACCTTTTTCAACTGATCTGATCTATTTTAACTGATATGATCCATTTTAACTGATCTGATCCATTTTAACTGATCTGATCTGTTTTAACTGATCTGATCTTTTTCAACTGATCTTAAATATTTCACCGAATCTGATCTATTTAATTTGATATTATGTTATGGGATTTACATCAATTTATCTGATTTTATTTGGATATTTTATAATTTTTTGGATTTATAGTTACCGTGTTCATTAATTCGATTTTTATTAACGAGAAATTTCAAAGATAATTTTTTTTTTTAATGTAGTTTAATAAAATATGATTATCTTATTTTCATTCGTTAAACGCGTTTTCTCACTCGCCAAATGTACGCTTAAAAACCCAAATAATGCCGTTCAATTCATACCAGCTTCCCTCTTCTTTTGGACTTGTCTACTCACGGCAACCCTGTTCAAAGCTCTTCTCCTCGCGGTATGACAGTAGGTTGCCTGTGTTACTATATGCTGGGGGTTTTTTTCCATTGTTGATATCTGACAACCAAACTGTCTCTTACTGTTATTTTTCTGCCAAAACAGGATTTCTATTTTTCCTAGTGAATTCCACTATATATTATGATATTAAAACCATCAATAGTTTTTTTAAAAGTTTAAATAGTATTCTTAGAATTATTTTTATTCCTTTAGGCAATAAGGCACAAAAGAGAAAACTCGGTGATACTTCATCTTCACAACCTTCAAAGAAATCTCGGGGAGAAGGACAAGCTGGTCCAACTACTTTTGTCAAGTAAGGACGCTTTTTTGTGTATTATGTTATTAAGAGAGAGAGATTTCTCCCTTTTTCTCAATCTTTTACTAACTTTCTTAACTTTAATATTTTGTATTATAAGATATCTTGAGTTGAAAATTATCATTTCACAAAACACAATTCATTCAACAGTGTTTGTTTAACTTAATGCTGGCTTCACGTCCAATCCAATTAACATTCTCTCACAGACTTGCTTTTCAGACAAATACAGAGAAAGCGAATTTTACTCATTTTTTATTTCAAATAAAGCTTTGTAAAGTGTTAAAATAAAAAGATTTTTCAAAATTTCAGCTAGTGTAAATAAAATTATTATTATTTCTATATGATTGATAAAATTTAAAACTAGCTTAACTTATAAAAATGTACTTGTTCATAAAATGAGCTTTCACCAAATACTTTTATCAATAGGAGATTTCAGCCAAATATGGAATTTTAGAAATAGATAATATCATTCATTAAAAATCAGAGTACTGCTCCTATTAAGCAAACTAGTGTTTTTATGAGGATAGCCAATTCTTGAGAATCAGTTTTTATGAAAGACTGCCTTTTCTATTGGAAATATTATAATTTCCTTAAATAAGTTTCATTCTAAAAAAAGTCCTCCTGGAATATTTGGTAAACATATCCACTTGTAGTCAATATAGAGATTTGACATTTCAATACAGAATCATTAATAGAAATGCTTTCATATGAATATAAAATAAGCAGTACTTTCAAGTGGTAACTTATTTGATTTGTCTACCTTTCAGTTCTTTGGATGGTATCACTGAAGAGGCTATCCGTAGATATCTCTCCAGGAAGCCTATGACAGCCTCTGAACTTTTGCACAAGTTCAAAAGCAAAAAGACGAAGCTGAGCTCTGACCAGTTGGTTACAAAAATTGCTGATGTGCTTAAGAAAATGGACTTGGTGAAGCGCAATGTGAAAGGAAAAATGTATCTGTCCTTAAAAAATTAGATCTTATGTAAATTTTGTATAATATTGTTAGGTCTATTTTATTTAAAATAAACTGTATTATGAGTTAAGTTTCAAGTTCCTTTTTTGTTTTTGAAAACTTTTTACTTGATGCTTTTAATCTGTAATAACTGCATACTTGTTTGCTTATAACATAAGTGAAGTACTGTATTATTATTATTACTTTTAAGAATCTCTGATGTGGTTTCCAAATTTTAAATCAATATATTGGGTACTTACAAATTATCTGCTCATGCCAGCAATTAAATCAATATATTGGGTACTTACAGGGTGTTCCAAAAAAAGCCCCTAACTTTAAAAATCTATAATAAATAAACGAATAGAGATAAAAATATGCTGTCTGCTGCATCCTACTTGAAATACTCACAAATTTTTGTATACAAAATTTTGAAAAAGTGTAGTTCTCGAACTTTCAGATAGATGGCAGCACTACTTTTTGGATTTCTTAGGGGAAAATAATCGTCTTGTCCCTATGCTTAACTTTGTAGGGAAATCCAATATTATTAAGAGAATCGATTCTAGAATCGAATGAGTAATCGAACCTTGGATCCCGTATACTAAATCAGGATCGGCTTTAAATAAATTTAAGTGATTAAATTTGTCAATAGGGGGGAAACATTGGAATAGAAAAATTTTTTAGTGTATTCGAGGTTTAGGGTTCATTTCCATTAAAACCAGAGATGGGCGCACTCAGATTACATTTGTAACCATCAATCTAATTAGATTTGTAATCTGATTGAAGGTAATTAAGGGATTACATTTGTAGCCATCAATCTGATTACATTTGTAATATAATAGAATGTAATATGATTACATTTGTCAATCAGATTACATTATTGTAAATCGGATTACTTTTGAAATCAGATTGACGAAACTTAATTACAGTGGTCCGCAACTCACTGGAAGTGGTTCTTAGCTAACCGGAAGTGGTTTGAAATTTACAGGAAGTGCACCACAACTTACCGGAAGTGGTCATAAATTTACCGGAAGTGAACCATAACTTACCGGAAGTGGGTCGCAACTCACCGGAAATGGTCCGAAACATCCCATAATTGGTTTGCTATCAACCGGAAGTGAAACATTACTTAGCGGAAGTGATCAGCAACTCTACCAAAAGTGGTTCGCAACTCACTTCCGGTAAGTTATGGTTCACTTTCGGTAAGTTTACGACCACCCAAGCAGCACAGAAGCGTCCGTTAACCGTGGGGAATTGGTTATGTAGTCCGAAAAGCGTTTGGTCTTATCTAAGCAACGTTTAATAAACGTTTATTCGTACAAAAATAATAAACGGTTTCCCTTTTGTCCGCAGCCGACGTTTTTCTAACCCCCGATTCCAGACGCTTTACTAGACTATTCTCTCTTTAACCCGATTCGGTCGTAATTTTAAATAAATTGGGCGGTCCATATCCCTTTCCGTTCGGAGACAACGTTTTACTATCGCCAGATCCCTGACGCTCTACTAGACTATACCCTTCGTTTACCCTTTCGTCCTGAACCAACGATTTCCTAACGTCCAATCCCTGACGCTTTACTGGACTATACCCTTCGTTTCCCCTTTCGTCCTGAACCAACGATTTCCTAACGTCCGATCCCTGACTCTTTACTAGACTATTTTTGAAACCTTCTATCTCATTTATTGGGGCGACCATCAGACTGGAGGGAAGGGGGGGAAAAATCCAGGCGCCGGGACAAACCTGACGCAAACCTCAAAGGCCGGCCGCTAGTTGAGGCGCAGGCAGGGTGCGTGAGGCAGAGCGACTCACGGCGAAACTCTGCATGCTGTGTATCTGAATGCGACAGCGCTAGTTACGGCGCATCGTGACCTGCGCAGTTCAAGCAGGAACCGTGGCTCACCATACTCAGTCATTGAAGGGCAGTTTTCAACGGGTGACTGCAGTGAGCGGCGTGGGATTTACTTCGGCGTGGTTGTCATTTCCATTGTTTTTTTTTTTTTATATTTTGCTCCAGAATGGATAAAGTAAAGTTATTAATTGCAAAATATTTTCGCGCTACTCGCATCTTCTTTTTCATATTTTTAACATTATTTGAACCTAAAACACCATATTTTGAGGGGACGCTCCAAATATTTCGGGTGACGGTTAAATTTATTTAGCTTTCAGAGTTTATTTTTATTAAAATAGCTTAATAATATTAATATTATATATTCAGCTATAATATAATATTTTCATCTTAGTTTTATAACTTCTTTTTTATCTTAAATGAGGTTGAAAATTTTAAATTGTTTAATGGAATTGCAGGTTATAAGTCGTGATAGTGATCTATTTGATAGTAGAGAAAGATGGGATACCTTAATGCCCTATGCTGTAAGAATTTTTTTTTTTTACAATTATCTATTATAATAAGGTTCAGAAAATTAAGCTTTTTTTATCATTTCTCATCTCGGGAAATGTCACACAAACTGTTTCAATCACAATAAAAAATAATTAATATTTTAAATAGGCCTTATTCAACAAAAAAAAATTAGAATGAGCAGATTTTATCCTTAATTTACTGTGAATTTGGGGCCATATTTAGAATGACAAAACACGTAGAAGAAGCGAGAAAGGTACGGAAAATCGCAAACGGGGAATTTAAATAGTTCCACAAACACCAAAACAGTTACTAAATTATCAAAAAACAATCATCAGACATTAATGTAATACGAAAGTTATTGTCAGTGTATAATTACTTGTAAGTATGTACGACAGGTGGCGCCAGAAACATACACTTGCAAATAATTATATATTGTACGCTAGATTTCTATTACTGTACCTTCACAATATATTGAGAGAAGACTATTTTTGATAATAAGTAATTGTTCTAGTGTTTGTGGAACTAATGAACCACAAAAAGTGTAAAAGCAATCCGCATAGATTCGAATCGCGGAACAATATGGCGGCATATAGTGAATTGTCGGAAAGTTCACGGTGCATGCACCACAGAATGCCTGCGACCCAACTAGCGAACATATCTCCGTGAGGCAGGGTAAAGTGATAATCAAATGATCACGTGATCGTGAGTCGCTCTGCCTCGCGCACCCTTCCTGCGCTTCAACTAGCGGCCGGCCAAAAACGTGTTCTTCGTGTGGGCTCGCAGAGTGAAGGAGAGAGAGAGAATTTCTTTTTATCCTCCTAAAAAATTCTAACATCCCTAGTGACTGTCTTCGTTTTTTTTTTCAAAAAGTAATTTATTGATATACCATGATTTGATCTGCACATACCTATACTATAATTTCAATTAAAAGTTTGAATAGACGACATTAGTCATGACGTCACTTGCTTGTTTGGAAACGTTGATTCCATCCGTGATTGGATCCGTACGGATTTACTTCCAATCACAGAACCAATCACATTGAAATCAACACGTTTCCAAACAAGCAAGTGACGTCACACTAATGTCGTCTATTAATCGCGCTCAAACAAATTGAAATCCGTTCAAATAATTAAATTTTCCCTTTTAAGAATTTCCTTTCCTTTTTCAAAATAATACTAATGTAATTTTCTATTTAAAACATTGATGTATTGATTACTTTAAGAGAAATTAAATTATAATCAAATCTATTTTTAGAGGAGGGGCATTTGCGAGAACATGAGTTATCTCTGATAAACTCCTTGTAAGATTTTTAAACGTAAATTTTATGTACTTATATCTTACATACATGTGTTAATTAAACATGAAATTGGCTCATTTTCATTTCATTGTACAGGGTGTTTCGAAAGTCCCTTTCACGACTTTTATTTGGAACCAACGTCTTCTGCGTCATGGAAGTAAGGTCTATCCCTAAGTAAATGACCCTAGAGAATTCATTGAGATGACTTACTGCGCCCCTATCGGCAAAATCAAAAAGTTTAAAAAATTATTTAAAAATCTAATGGAGATAGAGCAAAAACCTCAATGAGAGTATTCTTGTAAATGTTATGAAAAATTTACTGAAAAAATTTTATGAAAATATTGTGAATATTCGAGGAGATATTAACATGTGAAAATAGCACTCTCTTTCAGGCTTCTAAAAAGAAAAAGTTCACAAATTTACAAGTTTTCAGTGTTATTATGTAGTTTTGTGTTCTTTTTAGTTGAATGAAGACAAAATGTAATCAAAAATAAAAAACTTGCACATTTGCGAAGTTTTTTTTGAAGCCTACGGTATTTTCACATGCTAATATCTCCTCGAATATTCACTCATACATATGTTCGGGCAATGTAATAAATACTGTTCTAGCATTTTGGGCCGGGCATTATTATTTATTAATAATGCTCGGATATTGCTCAGGCATTATTATTAATAATACCATATTTATCACTTTGCCCATAACATACTTTTATCATTCGAATATCACTCTTATATAAAAGATCTTAGAGACCTTGCAGAGTAACTTAACCAACACTACGGTCAACAGGGTTGGCCGGGTTGGACCCAATGGATGGATTTAGAAAAACATATGAAAAAAATGTATTTTAGACCCATTTGAATTCTTTGTCAAGAAAAGCACAACTATGTCAGTTATGAAATTTAAGAAAAATGCTTAACACAATAACATACCCAGAATTTTAGTTACAACTCAGTGACCCCCAAAGCAGTGAAAATGGTGCTCGATGGTTCATCTTACGATCTTTAAACACTGTAGTGCTGAATTGGTTTTAATTTTTAATCATGGTAATAATGAAAAAATGCAGCTGTTTTGTAGCAGATGTATTTTTTATTGTAAGCTTTAAGCTTCCATTATTTTTGCAGGCTGTTGGGAAAATTAAGTTTTTGCATCTCTTTCCATTTTATATAGAGAAAACCTTTTCTTTCTTTGCTGCTTATGCACCTGTCAATTTGAATTTAATTGATAAGTGAATGGGTTTTTTCCGTAGTTTTTTCAAAGTTTAGGATCTTTTATTACAAAAATTCAGTGGGTTTTTTCAAAGTTGTAATTAAAAGAGTAATTCCTAGATATCTCCAAAACTAACGGTCTTATCGTTTAATGCAAACTATATCCGTAAACTACTTGTCTATACAAGAAAACGTAAGTTTCCATAACCGGTAAGAAAAGCATTTGGTGGGAAAAATAAAATTTTAGATGCTTTTCCTAAGGAGCAACGTAAAGTTTTATTACATCGAGCCACTAGATGTAATAAAACAATTTGCGGCAGGGCCACCTGCAGTTTATGGTCTTCTAGTGAAGAGAAGTGTAGTCTCGCGGTTGATAATGGAGTGGGAATGAATGGGAGTGTTGGCGAAGCCTGGCGAAGAAAATATCGCCAACGTTTTTTGACTGAGGGATTCACGTACATCTTAGTAAACTTTTTTCGATTGATTATTCATGAAAACAATACATATCAAAATCATGATAAAAAAAGTTAAAATTGAAAACATTTCTCAATTATTTTTTTTTTTCGTTTTTATTCTAAAAATAATTTTCTTGACGGTTTCCAGAGGAAAAACATTTTAATTACTGATAAGAATGACACATTTTTATTTTTAAAATGTTCAGATTCTTTTGACGGTTCCGTGTAAGCTTTTGTAATTTCTCGAACATATTTCTATTTTATTACATCACGGATAAGATTGCAGTCATAGTGTTAAAGAGTTAAACTTACATATCAAGTTATGCATTGAATAGGTTAATCTTTGAGCTGAAAATGAACGTCGGGTTTATTATTGAATACACTTTTAATTAATCACTCTCAATTATGCCAACTAACCACAGTCTCCCCTATCCAATGAAAAGATATATGAAGGGTATCAATGGTCAACAAGATATAAAAGGGAACAAGGTGGAAACTTGTTCCTGAGTTTTAGTAGTTTCTCTCATCATATCTTTCTATTCCTAATCAACGAAATTAAAATTATGAAGTAAATATTGAAATCCAATTTTATAACGTATAACAGTTAATTCGTGGTATATTAATATTTTTTATTCAAATCACACGATATTTCTTAAAAATGAAGTGATTAAAATCACGATTTAAATCATGAAAATTAGTTATGTATATGTTACGGGCAATGTGATAAATCCGGGCATTATGAATAATGCCCGGATATTGCTCGGGGATTATTAAGAATATAAGAGTACATCGGAAACTGTATAGTAATGTTCATATCTAAGCTTTAAAATTATTTTTTCCACAGAAGTTACATAAACTAAAGTTTATTATTACTTGTTGGTTTAAAATTCGGTGAAATGTTACTACATTAATTAAAGCAAATTAGGGCCAAAATTTAGTAAAGGGGGAACCTGAAAAAAATTTCTAGTTAAAAAGGGAGCGGTGTTCTCAAAAAGCCCATGCTTTAACATGATCACCAAAAGACGATTTCACCCCAAACATGGGAACCCCACAAGTAAACATGGGAACCCCACAAGTAACCCTGTTAACCACAGATAGCGATCGAGGAGGGCTCCCATATCTCCCGTTACACCGCAAGTGCTGGAGGCCCAGAAGTAATTGTTTTATTACATCCAAGTTTTATGACATCTAGAAAGTCTACGGCCCACCTAAACCGATGTCTTTTTGTAAATACACCTATAGGTGATCAACATAGTACACATTAACGTGATATCAAAACTCAGGGAGAAATAGAAATTCCGTTACTCATTGACCAAATCTAGGCAAAAATCAGAGTCTCAGGCTGCGGTCAGCAAGAAAATCAGTATGGTATCTGTTCAAAAAATCTGCAGTATCTGGTTATCGGACAAAAGGAAAACCGCAATCAACCCCTTCAATGGTCCCTCCAACAAAAGACAGCCCTCGGGGAGGAGCGAGAAGTCACTATCGGGTGTCTGCTAATTGACTGGGGGAGGTGACTTCGGACTCCTTCGCTATTGTTGGAGGGGTCATGAATGGGGAGAAGGGCAGATTTTTTGAAGAGATACCGCAGATTTTTTGAAGAGATACCATAGGTTTTTTGGCTGACCGTGCCCTCAGTCTTGATATAAACCAGTCAGCTAATTTTGTGTTTGAAAATAAATTCCTAGATGACATAAGAATCGCCATGGCAAAGGGAATTTCTAGAAAATGCTTACCCTATTAGTCTAATACAATATAAACATTTCGGAATAATATAACTGAATAATAATATTTATTAATAAGCTTTCATTAAACTCGTGATTTTTCACTCGAAATACAAACTTTTTTCCAACTCGAATAACCCTACTCTTAAATATGCACGGAATGAAACGTAAAATTTCATGTAGAAAATTTCTCTTTCTTCCTCTTAAAGAATATGTCACCAAAAATTACTTAAGTTAAATAGGTCTAGAACAGGGGTTTCCAACTTTCAAGTACTCGAGGGCCGCAATCGAAATCACAAGTCAAGTGGCGGGCCGCAAAGTAATCGGGCTTCTTTTTATCCATGATATATTTCCGGGGGTAGTCTAATATGAAACTTTTCCGGCGAGAGAGGGACGAAGGTTATTTACATATTATGAAGGTAGTACGTATTTACAAAAATTTTAGAGGGTATATAAATTTTTGGCCCTATACATTTTTAATAGTGAATATTAATTAAAGAGGAGTCTTCCTCCGGAAAATGTTTGTAAATTTCCTTAAAAATAGCGTTTTACCTAATTTTTGGATACTCCATTTGTCCCTCCTCGTGATAAAGGTTGACCTAAGCCAACCTAAGCCTTTATAACCCCTTGCTTCGCTCATGAGGGTGAATTTCGGGGTATTGGTATACACCCTCCCTCTCCAAACCTCAAACTATTTTTCACCATATAGAAAACGACCGACTAAAGCTACTCCATTAGCTAAGAGGTAAGAAGAGAGAGAGAAGAAGGGGAAGGAGAGGTTCGAGGGTCCTCCCCCGAAAAATTTTTGCATTTTAATATGCTAAAAAGTATTCTGAAGCTACTTTTTTTTGGTGGTGGTGGGGGGGGGCTTTCAGGGAGCTTTGTGGGCCGCATGCGGCCTGCGGGCAGCCTTTTTAATTATCTTTAAATTCAAGATTCTATAAAATGAGGCGTACTTAAGTACAAAAGATCGTTGACCCGGTGAAAATTGATAAAGCAGCCTTTATAACTCGAATGCGCAATCCAATCACCCCCTTATACGAAAGCGAGGTCCATAAAAGCGTTGCAAATCCCATAACAATGTAAATCAAGTAGAAATTTTGATATGTTGTGTGGACAACAGTCTCCTACTAAAATATGCAACTTCAAAATATTTTTAATTTTTTTTTTGCAAAACTGGCCTGATATTCAACATAAGCGCTAGAATTTAACCACTTTTGAAATCGATTACAGGTAAATTGTAAGGAAATATATTTATAATGAAAATCTGATTCCCAAGATTCAGTAACAAAAATAAAAAGGTGTTAGCTAACTATATCGAAATTCGGGGATAGGGTTTAAGCGTTTAAGGTATACGGATCGAATTTTGCCCTGCTGTTATATGGATTGAAAACAACATAATATTTTTTTATGTTAGGATAGGATCCACTTAGAAGAATAATATTAGCTACTATTTAGACTTTTCGTGTGAATAGAGTATAGCTTAATGATTGAATATCGCAATAAAAAAAATCAATTTATTATAGGATATGGTGGGGTAAAGTGTGACACGGTAACGAGACATTTTTAATTGACTCGAAGTAAATCAAATTAAAATTAAATTTTTATCACCAATTTTTTGTATATTTTAATCTGTTAAAAACATTTTCCAGCTTTCAAAATTATAGATTCATGATTATATCAACTTAAAAATATTGATTTCAAACTATGAATTTTAGTCTACAAAAAAAAAACGGTTTTCAAACTTCAGAAATCACAATATTTTAATAAACTAAGGTACAATTTTGAAGTGTTTTCTCATAAAAGAAGATTTGGAGAACATTTTAAGCCAATCAAGTTAGAAATATATTTTTGTCGATATGGGGTAAACTGGTATATAGTTAGCTTTGGGCTTAACTTTTGTTTCAGGTCATGCCCATAACCTATGTTAACTAAAGACCTGTAGGATAAAAAGAGGTGTGTATTCTATCAACATTTAAAGATGTTGAGAATGAAAGATCAGTTTGTTTTGATGGCAAAACAATAAGATATATCACATAAAACTATGAAACCTCTTGTTCTTAAGGGCTTGGGAAATGGAATGACTTAACTCAAAATGAAAAACACTCATTGTGGTTGTTCAAAAATTCCTTGCAGACTGAGGCTTTCCATTTGATTTGAAAGATTTTTTTAAAATATTACTCAGCATTATGGCATTGAATAGCAAGCTCTGTCATCTAATCTTGGCATAAATTGGCTATGAGGTTTTTGAAAAGAGACAAAGCAATTGGATGACAAAACGAAAATCTTAAAATCTTAATTCTTCCTATAGAATCCTATAGAAAATTCTTATATATTCCTATAGAAAATCTTCCTATAGAATCACGAGAAACAGCTTTATCTGCTGATGAGAATTGCTTTTCAAAACTTACATTAAACTGATGGATGAAAATGTCTTAGTTCATACGACATTTTCATTTTAGTTGGTTTAATTTTCATTTAGTCCTCAAAGAATTTTAAAACTAAATGAAGTTAGTCCTGTTCTAGTACACATCTCAGAGCAAACAAAGGGATTGTATAAAATCTTGAAGTAGACATATTTATTTAACTTTTTTTAATGTAGGAAATAGCAAAAGCTAAACATAAAAATATGAAATGCTTAAACGTGGGAAAAAATCTCTGTCCACAAGAATCTGATCTTTTTGTACTTATTGATGGTAATGATGTATGTGAATTATGTAACCAAATCAAGAATCAAAACTTAACGAGGAATGTAATGTCAAGATCCAATTGAAAGAAATCATTAAAAAGTGTTAGTTTTTATCCCATAAAACTTAGAATACATGAAAATAGCTAAAAAGTGTCCTATTTTACCCCACCCCGCCCTATATCTTCTGAGTGTGTGCTGTAGTTGGAAACAAATATTTGGGCGCACCTTCTTTTTCATATTTTTGAGAATTCAAACTCATTTCATCACGCCATTTGTTCCCACGAAAACACTCGTTTCGTACGGTACATCCAATCTATGCTCCAATGTCGGACAAGGACACCGGGACCCCCCACCGTGGTCTTTACCCCGGCATTCCTCCACTCACGAGTCAGACTGGAGAGAGGGGTGACCTTCTGGCCAGAGAGGAGAGAGTAGCAACAGCAACAGCCACTGCGGAGCAGAGGCAGACAAAAAGCGAGCGGCGACCGGCGTGCGCTTCGGAGAACCCTTCTCAGATATATAGCCCAGTCAAATGGGGTTTTTTTCAAAACTTTCATATAGAAGTTTTTTTTTCGACGGTTTTATATGTTTTCGTGGTCGCTGATTACGAATATGAAGTTTGCTGCCACGTGGGAGGTCGGCTTCATATCGAAAATCGCAAAAAATCGCAAAATATTTGCTCTTTTTTCGATCTTTTGCTTATACATCAAAAACTATAAGTTTCTCGAAGATAATCTCAATTATAAAGTTGAAGTAAACAAAATTTCCTACAAAATGCACTACTCAACATTGATTTTCTGAAGAGTGGTTCTGCCGCTAGAGCGCGCTGAAAAACAGCGATTTTTTGGCCTTTCCGCAAAAAAATGAAAAGCGCGCGCTTCTACCCTCTACAAAAGGAAAACTATTCACGTTACCAACAAAACTTTTATACCACGTGAAAGAGAATTTAATTGCCTAAAAATAACTTACCTTACATTATTATTTTTTGAGAATGAGGGAGGGAGCGAAGCAAAGATCGGAAATAAAACTTTCGCGCCTTACAGCTAAAACGAACTCTCGCAGTTGTTAATTTCCAATCTGCGCTTTAATTCCGGTATATTACCAATAAAATTGGTTGTTTTGGGTGAATTGATGACTAAGCATGTTTAAAAAAATAATTTTTTAAATTTATTTATGAAATATTAGGTATTTTAGGCGAAATATCAATATTTTTAAAAAAATCATAAATTAAACTATGGGAATTTTTTTAATGAACGAATTTGTAGGTTTTTTGCATTGCTAAATCCGAATTTCAAGTTCATTTTCATTTCAAAAGTCACCTTCACATCAAAAAATGCAAAAAATCTCAAATTTTTGCTCTTTGGTTCAGTTTTTCACCGATTTTCTCAAACAATTATTCGTTTTTCGAAAAATTACAGTACACCAAATTAAAGTACGTAAAATTTGCTATAAGATTCACTGGTTTGTTTTTATTTCGCAAGAAGCGGTGTACGCTTTAGAGAGTTCGGAAGAAAAATGATTTTCTTTTTTCTGTGTAAAGTCAAGAAACAGCTGTAATTCAGCGCGCTCTAGCGTCAATTCCTCTCATTATAAAATGAAAGTTGAGTAGTGCATTTTGTAGGAAATTAAATGTACTTTCCTATGGTATAAAATATGTGTCTGTTACGTGTATATATTTAGAGCTGTAGTGGGGGAAAGCAAGCGCTCTTCACTTTTTTTGTAGAAAAGAAAAAAAATCGCTGCTCTTTAAAACCCTCTAAAGCGTACACCGCTCTTTGTAAAATAAAAACGAACCAGTGTATCTTATAGCAAATTTTATGTACTTTAATTTGGTGTACTGTTATTTTTCGAAAAACGAATAATTTTTTGAGAAAATCGATGAAAAACCAAATCAAAGAGCGAAAATTTGAGATTTTTTGCATTTTTTGATGTGAAGATGACTTTTGAAATGAAAATGAACTTGAAATTCGGGTTCAGCAATGCAAAAAACCTATAAATTCGTTCATTAAAAAATTCCCATAATTTAATTTATAATTTTTTTAAAAATATTGAATTTTCGCCTAAAATACCTAATATTTCATAAATAAATTTAAAAAATTATTTTTTTAAACATGCTTAGTCATCAATTCACCCAAAACAACCAATTTTATTGGTAATATACCGGAATTAAAGCGCAGATTTGAAATTAACAAATGCGAGAGTTCATTTTAGCTGTAAGGCGCGAAAGTTTTATTTCCGATCTTTGCTACGCTCCCTCCCCCATTCTCAAAAAATAATAATGTAAGGTAGGTTATTTTTAAGCAATTAAATTCTCTTTCACGTGGTATAAAAGTTTTGTTGGTAACGTGAATAGTTTTCCTTTTGTAGAGGGTAGAAGCGCGCGCTTTTCATTTTTTTGCGGAAAGGCCAAAAAATCGCTGTTTTTCAGCGCGCTCTAGCGGCAGAACCACTCTTCAGAAAATCAATGTTGAGTAGTGCATTTTGTAGGAAATTTTGTTTACTTCAACTTTATAATTGAGATTATCTTCGAGAAACTTATAGTTTTTGATGTATAAGCAAAAGATCGAAAAAAGAGCAAAAATTTTGAGATTTTTTGCGATTTTCGATATGAAGCCGACCTCCCACGTGGCAGCAAACTTCATATTCGTAATCAGCGACCTCGAAAACATATAAAACCGTCGAAAAAAAAAGTTTTGAAAACGTCACTTTTGAACCCCATTTGACTGGGCTAATATGGGAGAGAGAGAGAGAGAGCAGAAAGGTCCTCCTTCAATGGAAGCCGCGGTAATTTGCACATATTTGTTTAATTTTGCATTGATCTTGATCTTATTATGTGTCTGTTTTTCAGGTGTTAAGAAGAGTTTATGAATAACTTATTCATAAATTGCTGAAGAATATGCCGAAACTTCAATGTATCCTTTTGTGAAAATGTTATGTTTGGTGGAACTTTTTTTATACTTTTTAATTCAAAACTTCTTGAAATTCGCCATAAAAATATTTTTGATTTAAGGAATTCCAGTTTTCAATGGGGCTTTAGAAACTGAACGTAAATGATAGTGAGGGATGTAAGCATTTCATTTTTCAATTCATAACATTTTTGATTTTAGGAATTTTATTGCTTTAATTGGTCTCTATGAAAAGTGATTCTGATGGATGTAAGTATATTCATTTCATTATTCAATTCATAACATTTTTGATTTTAGGAATTTTAGTGCTTTAATTGGTCTCTTTGAAAAGTGATTCTGATGGATGTAAGTATATTCATTTCATTATTCAATTCATAACATTTTTGATTTTAGGAATTTTAGTGCTTTAATTGGTCTCTCTGAAAAGTGATTCTGATGGATGTAAGTATATTCATTTCATTATTCAAATCGTAACATTTTTGATTTTAGGAATTTTAGTGCTTTAATTGGTCTCTATGAAAAGTGATTCTGATGGATGTAAGTATATTCATTTCATTATTTGAGTCATGTTTAAGTCGCATAGTGCATAGTTCTCTTTTACTTCTATTCTTATATCATTGAAAGAAAAGTTGAACATCCTAAGTCTATAACGTAGTGAAATTAAAGCGCAGATTTAGTAAAATAATACAATTAGTTACATTTAATTGAAAAAATAATACAACTTAAAACTAGTTGCTTAAGTCAAATGTGATTAGTAAATTGCTGAAAAAATTCAACAATTACTAAAAAAAGTAAACCTTAATGTGCTTTACTTTATGCTTTAGGTTAGGAAAAGTTGAAGAAACTGAAGAAGGAGAACGATGACTCAGTTCAGACCTCTGTACAACATAGGAACAAGTTTCAAATAAAGTAAAAAACGAGTACCTTGACCTCTCCAAGGTCCAGGGAAAGAAAATATAAAAAAAAAGACATAGGGACGGGATAATTCCCCCATCCTCAGGGGGGTGGGGAATACTATGGGAGGGGGGATCCGTGGGAGGGTATATCAGTCACCAACTCTTTATAAAATAACGTTCATCGGATGGATGAAAATCCATTCACTAAACGCCCCAATCTTCACCCCAAAACGTTTGATTCACTCAAGATAGGGCGGGTTAATCTTCAACATTGAGATCTAATTTAATGTTTGCTAAACACCCGAATCGTTCTCCCGTTTAGTCACACCAAAACGTTAAATTCATTCAAGATTTGGCGGACACATTTCCAAGATTTTTGATCGAGTGTCTGACGCTCAGCAATACCGTCATTAGATCGACTTTTACGCTCACACGACGGATTGT
Source organism: Tetragnatha montana (assembly GCA_963680715.1). Classification (NCBI taxonomy): domain Eukaryota; kingdom Metazoa; phylum Arthropoda; class Arachnida; order Araneae; family Tetragnathidae; genus Tetragnatha; species Tetragnatha montana. The sequence goes on along the minus strand of OY796677.1, from coordinate 60,010,093 downwards.
GCTGCTTGGGCACTTCCGCTAAGTTTCGACCCATTTCCGGTAAGTTATGGTTCACTTCCGGTAAGTTTAAGACCATTTCCGGTAAGTTTTGGACCATTTCCGCTAAGTTTCGGACCATTTCCGGCAAGATGCGAACCAACAAGTATATACATTCTGTGTGGTTTACCATTATCAATCATAAAAAGTAATCAAGATTTATTATGAGATTACAAATTGTAATCCGTAATCAGATTACAGATTAACCCTTTCTGTACCAATTCTTGTTCATCTTGATGTACTCTACCTACCCTACCCAGTTTGTACCACGAATTTAGGACCACCCTGTATAAACTTATACACACACGATTCAAATTTCCACCATTTCAAGAAACTGAGATAACATTTTGAGAAACTAATATTTCGATCGAATAAAATTTGGCTACATCGAGATCACAGAGTACTAGAACAGAGAGTCCACGGCCATAGGCCATAATGGAAATCGAAAAAGCATGACATTTGTTACAGGTTGGGAGAATTTTGGCGCTGGGATCGCACTGAACTCACTAGCGTCTGGATCCAGTCTGGATCGTTCGCTGGCAGCCTATGAGAGATCGAAAACATCTTTTTGCGCTTGCGCAGAGTTCTAATTTGGCGAGAGTTTTAAGCTGCCGGCATACGTTCCAGAAGCTAGTGTGGCGCCCTCACATCAGTAACCCATTTGAAAACAGCCTCGTGGACCCTCTGTTAGGATATTTCTCTGTGATCGAGATCAGCTTTCAGAGCTTCCATGCAAAAGCTCCACTAATTAGAAAATAGTGAAACCGAGCAAATAATCGAAAAAAAATCACCCAACTAATTAATGCCCCCCCCCTTCTTGAATGTACAAAAAAATTCTCTATTCCGATTTTCTATTTAGAAGTTCAATCGCTTAAATTTCTTTAAAGCCGATCCATACGGAATAACGGAATCCAAGGTTCGATTACTCATTCGATTCTATTCATAATATTTGATTTCCCTACAATACAAAGTTAAGCATAGGGACAAGACGATTCTTTTTCCCTAAAAAATCCAAAAAGTAGTGCTGCCATCTATCTTAAAGTTCGAGAACTACACTTTTTCAAAATTTTGTGTACAAAAATTTGTAAGTATTCTAAGTAGGATGCAGCAAACGGCGTATTTTTATCTCTTTTCGTTTATTTTTTATAGATTTTTAAAGTTAGGGGCTTTTTTTGGAACACCCTGTACAAATTACACTGCTCAACAATGAAAAAATTTCTTTGATGAAAATAGTCATTTCTTATAGATTTTGGGTCGCTGAAAACGAAAATCGCCATCAAAATTCTCAATAGACGACATTAGTCATAACGTCACTTGCTTGTTTGGAAACGTAGATTCCATCCGTGATTGGTTCCGTACGGATTTACCTCCAATCACGGAACCAATCACGGATAGAGTACACCTTTCCAAACAAGCAAGTGACGTCACACTAATGTCGTCTATTGGTTCGGGATTTTCGGGGAACGGCCCCTCCCCCTTTTTACGTTTTTTGATCACTTAATGACTTTGAATTCGATTTTCAGTGTCAAAAAGCAATACTGAAGTCCTGAAACTACTCACAAACGGACAAGGAAGGTTTAAATTTATAAAATGTGAAATTTTGTAGCAAATGGATAGGTTTAAGGGGTCATTACCCCCCTAAAAAGGCGAAAAAATAGCTAAAAATAATAGAGATTTTTATACGATATTTTTTCCTATTATTTTTTACGTAATTCACCTTTGAAGGGTCCTAACCCATCCCCAAGGACCCAAATTTGATCTCAATATGCAGCAATAATTTTTACTAAAAGCGGTTGAGGTGTTAGCGCCCCAAAAGCCCCCGCGGAAGAGTCCCCCGAAAGACTCTCTCAATCGCTTTGTCACTCGCGCGCTCTGGAATTAATATTTTTGCTTCGAGAAGTTTAAAATAGACATAAGGGCATATAAATGTATGGTATACTGAACCTTTTAACTTAATTGGCCACTAAATCAGTCAAACAGGGTGTTGGTACTACGCGGGCGGAATAGAACTGGTGTAGAGACACTATTACACTATAGAGCATTCGCACATGACGTCACTTGGAGGACAAAAACAACGTTGCTAAGGCTGTTGTTAGGGGCGGGAACTAGAAACATCCAATAGAAGCATTCGCACATGATGTCACTGGCGGGCAAAAACAACGTTGCTAAGGCCGTTGTTAGGCCGAGTCATGTGATTGAAAATGCTCTATAATATATGAAATTTTATCGTCAAATTTTTTAGAGATCAAGATATGGCGGCTTTACACCACCGCGGTTTGCGGGACGCGATTTGCGGCGAAAACGGGACCGCAGAAACTCAGCGACCGCTCGAAAGAGGGCGCTAGAATCGATTTACCACACTAGCGGCTGCCGCGCGGGAACCAAAACTGTCGCGGCGGCATTAGCGGCAGCCGCTAGTGTAGTAAATCGATTCTAGCGCCCTCTTTCGAGCGGTCGCTGAGTTTCTGCGGTTCCAGTTTTCGCCGCAAATCGCAAATCGCGTCCCGCAAACCTCGGATGGCGGCTTTACACCACCGAGGTTTGCGATTTGCGATTTGCGTTTTGCGGCGAAAACGGGAACCGCAGAAACTCAGCGACCGCTCGAAGGAGGGCGCTAGAATCGATTTACGACAATAGCGGCTGCCGCTAATGCCGCCGCGACAGTTTTGGTTCCCGCGTATTTTCGAAAGTGAAGACATAATATTAATTATAAGAAAAAAAGACAAAATGTTCAAACGTGATCAAAACCAAAACCAACAACGGTGCAATGGTCAACAAAGCACGAAAATGCGCGGGAACCAAAACTGTCGCGGCGGCATTAGCGGCAGCCGCTGCGGTAGTTTCTGCGGTTCCCGTTTTCGCCGCAAATCGCAAATCGCAAACCTCGGTGGTGTAAAGCCGCCAATAGTCATTTCTTACAGATTTTGGGTCGCTAAACACAAAAATCACCCTCAAAATGCTTAATTGACTCTGCTTCTTGAGTAATTAATTTTTTTATTACTCTATGGGGAGTTATAGGGTACATTCGTAAAATCGAACTCGTTTAACCAGTTAAACGAATTATGCGAATTGAGCGTTCCTAAAGTCACCGGTTATTTCCATGAGGATAACTCGCCGTTCCTAAATTCGCTGTAACCGAAAAAAGTTCGTAACTCAAATAACTCAAAAATTTCTCAGAGGGTTGCCAATTTGGCCTTTTTAAGGCCAAATTCGAGAAATTTGGCTTTTTTTCAAACTCGTTTGGCTTCGAAATTTTCGTTTGGCTTTTTTTGTTAAATCCTGAAAATTTGACCCCAAGTTTTCCCCATTTTTCTCTGTAGTTCATAGGCATTAGTAGTTCAAAATAACGTTTCTATTAATTTTCTGAGAAACGTTTTGGTACTTTGGTTCTTAATTCCCTTTGTGAGGGCTTCAAGTGAATTTCAGATTCAGAACAAGCATGGAAATTTTTATTTTTTAATAAATATTTTCATTTTTTTGAGCTCAGAGAACGTTTGATTACGGTCTTATTACCACCGCATGTTTAATAGGCGCGTTTAGCATTTTTGTTTCGAAATTTCAACTTGTATTTCATATAAATTAATAATGAAAACTCAAAAACTTTTCAGGATTTAAAAGAGTGTTTAGGGCATCTGGATTCTCGAAAAAAAAACAGATTGCAACATGGGCAAACATTTCACAATGTCTTGGTGATCCATTTCTTTTTGAAAACACAAAACAGAATCACGCGATGTCACTTTAAAGCTGAAGGGAAAAGCCCGCCAAGCCAACGCCAAGCAAGCAACTTAACAGAAAAAAGTTATGGTCGTTCGTATACGTCGCTGAAGTCGTGACGTCATCAACATGGCGCTGGGGACAAACAAACCCAATCTCTATGGCGTTTAACATGGGAGTGTTAAAGAATAATTTTTTAAAAATATTAATCGTCATTTCTTAGGGTATAGAACACCTTTCCCGCATAGTTAAAGGTATGGCAATCATTTATAAACAATCGGAGTATTTTTAGTTTGCTTTTCTTTTTGAAAATTCAACGATAACATTTTGGGTCCATTGGTACCAATGGAGTCTAACACGATAGTGTGAAAAGATATTAGTTTTAGAATATTGTCCTTCGTTTGTTAACTTATAAAACCACTTTACAGTATATTTCAAGGTATGTTAATCATTTAGTAACAAGTATAATTTAGATTTTCGGTCTCATTTTTTAAGATTGTAACAAGAAATTTCATCTCCATTTGTTTATCATGCGAGTGTGAAAATATATGTTTTTATATAATATTCAACGTTCTTTAGTATATCACACCACTTTTGAGCATAGTTAAAGGTATGTTAATCATTAATTAATAAGCAAATTTATTACTTGGGCTCCACTTTTATAGATTTAAATAAAAATTAGTATCTCCATTAATGTTATTAAGTGAGTGTGTAAATAGTTTTGTTTTAGATATTTATCATCGTTAGCTACACTTTTATTATTTAATTTTAGTATTATATTGTTTTGAGGCTTTGTAAAAATAGTACTATACTGTATTTTCCTTAACTTTTTTTAATTTTTTTGTTTGATCTACATTTCTACCCATTTATATGTTATTATTGCACAAATAGAAGCATTTTAGCAACAATGAGTATCAATTAGCTCAAAATTGTTTATTATAGACAAAATAAGAGTTAACAAGTTTTTTCCCATTCTGTTTTAGGTTCTATTTATTTATATTAGAGAATTGAATCACATCCAAGTTCCAGCTCACAGGACATTTTACATGTAATGAATGAACCTTACTAAATGGTTCTTGGTTTTGGTGACCACTTTTGTGGCATCAATTCTAAGCGCTTTTTGGTTGATCATTTATATTTGTAAATCTATTTGTGTCTATGGTTTAATACCTGAATTAAACCAGTCTACCAGATGTTTTAGGGAATGGCGACTTACAATGGAGTTGAGGTAAGCATCTTATTAAACATCGTGTGCTCTTTCAGCGTTTGCATTCCCTCCTTACCTATCTATAATTTTCTAGAAAAAGCAATCGTATTTTGTTTTTAATATCTATGATGTGGCAGTTTTGTGTATTTTAATTTATCTGATAAGTTTCCCACAAGCTCCTAAAATGTGGACCCCAGTAGCTGACTGGATTTTCTCAGTAACTGCCCAGTGCCCATCCTTTTCAACCATATTTGTTGTCAACCTTTCATATATTTTTCATGAAAATTTTTAATACTTTCTCGATCAATAAAGAAGGTTTTAATATTTTTCTAATAGCAGGTAATTTTTAAACAGTTACCTACAGCTTAACTAAGTTCATTAACCCAGATAATGCCGAAGCAGTACTTACTTTGCGTTACCCAGTGGGCATCTGTAGACCGAAGCCACTGAGTTGAAGTACTGTTGCCCACGCCACATTCACACAGCCACAGCCCCTTTTTACAGGGGGGCCACATTCATTCATCACACACAAGGACAGAAACTAACATCCATGCCAAACGGGGATTCGAACCCCAGACGTACGGCTTTGCAGTCAGATGCTCTGACCACTACGCCAGTGCGTCTGCAGAAGATTTTAATTAAAGTTATAAAAATAAAGCATGAGACATGTATGCTATTCCACGAATATATATTTCCAATAATATTACATGGGACCGGTGGTGTAGCCAGAAAAAAATTTCAGAGAGGGGTATTGATATTTCTGGAGGGGATGTGGGGTAGTTTTAGTGGTTTTCTATGGTCAAAAAAGGAAAGTTTCAGGGGGGGGGGATATATCCCCAAAATCCCCCCCCCTCTGGCTACGCCCCTGCATCAAGCTATTATTGTAATTGACTAAACATTAAATTTATCCAATTATTAAAATTGTGTCTTGCATTTTAATGACAATTTTAGGACTGAAAATTCGAGTGACATCTGCTTCTTCCAGGCAACTATGTAATTCTACATCATTCCTAGCTTCTCTCTTGAATCAGCAATTACCAATCATTTTGGGTCGGTATAGGATAGGGATTTTTTGACAGGAAGAGGACAGGATATTTGAACTTTTCAATTCAACAGGTTCAGTTTTGAAATATTTAAGTTATTAATCTTAAAGTGTCTTTGTTTTAGTTTAAATGAATATTATAGGATCTCCATGTAAATAAATATTTATTGCTGATTTGAAGTAAGAAACCAAAGTGGATTCTGCCAAAGGTGAGAGTAATCCATATATTTAGTGAGCGTTGTGAAGTTGTAAGTGAGCGTTGGCAAGTTGGTGAAGTTTTACATCCAATATTTTTAATCTTGCACATGTCTGCCATGTTTAACCAAAATTTAATTTAAAATTAACAAACAATTTGATTATTTAGTTTTTCTTCAGGTAATAATCACTTAGATAGATGAGTGTTAAAACAATCAATCAATATAATATACACTACAGTGATGAATTCAGTAAAATCAGATCAACACTAATAAATCCGTCATAAAAACAATTAGTTGTGTAATCAGTTTAATACAAACATGCAAAAGAACGTTGCAAAATTGGCTCATAATGTGATAATTTTTTAGAGATCTAAAAGTATCTGAGTAATAAATGACTGCTTTTAAACCTTTCATACCTATTCACCCCAATTTCTCATTGGATTCAATGTGAGCCTTGGGAGGCTTCAGATAGAAAGTGTTAAAGCACGGCTTACTAGATACTTATACAGGCTAGCCGAGTACGGAAATCATTGCAAATCCAGATGGCAATACTGGACCAACTGGCAAAGCATATATCCACAGTGTTGGAGGCGGTGGGTGATATAGGTAGGTCTTGTAGCGCTCCAAGCGGGAAAAGTTGTCAAATGGTTTTCATTGTTTAAAACTCGGCTAGCCTGTATAAGTACATCTAGTAAGCCGTGGTTAAAGGAACAACAGTATTTCCTTTGTATGTTTAGAAATTTCCAAAATATGGAATTGGGAATATTTTCATCTATTAAAATTATTTACAAAACAATCACATATGGTCTAAGTCTAAGTAATAAATATCTGTCATTATGGATCATAATCAGTTTTAAATTTCATAGCCAGATAGATACTAAGAAAATCAATCTAGTCAGCTACAGGGGTCCACATTTTAGGACCTTGTGGGTATCTAACTTATCTGATTAATTAAATTACACAAAACTGCCACATCATAGATATTAAAAACAAAATATGATTGCTTTTTCTAGAAGATTATAGATAGGTAAAGAGGGAATGCATACGCTGAAAGAGCACACGATGTTTAATAAGATGCTTACCTCAACTCCATTGTAAGTCGCCATTCCCTAAAACATCTGGCAGACTGGTTTAATTCAGGTATTAAACCATAGACACAAATAGATTTACAAATATAAATGATCAACCAAAAAGCGCTTAGAATTGATGCCACAAAAGTGGTCACCAAAACCAAGAACCATTTAGTTAGGTTCATTCATTACATGTAAAATGTCCTGTGAGCTGGAACTTGGATGTGATTCAATTCTCTAATATAAATAAATAGAACCTAAAACAGAATGGGAAAAAACTTGTTAACTCTTATTTTGTCTATAATAAACAATTTTGAGCTAATTGATACTCATTGTTGCTAAAATGCTTCTATTTGTGCAATAATAACATAAATGGGTAGAAATGTAGATCAAACAAAAAAATTAAAAGAAGTTAAGGAAAATACAGTATATAGTACTATTTTTACAAAGCCTCAAAACAATATAATACTAAAATGAAATAATAAAAGTGTAGCTAACGATGATAAATATGTAAAACAAAACTATTTACACTCACTTAATAACATTAATGGAGATACTAATTTTTATTTAAATCTTTAAAAGTGGAGCCCAAATAATAAATTTGCTTATTAATTAATGATTAACATACCTTTAACTATGCTCAAAAGTGGTGTGATATACCAAATAACTTTGAATATTATATAAAAACATATTTTCACACTAGCATGATAAACAAATGGAGATGAAATTTCTTGTTACAATCTTAAAAAATGAGACCGAAAATCTAAATTATACTTGTTACTAAATGATTAACATACCTTAAAATATACTGTAAAGTGGTTTTATAAGTTAACAAACGAAGGACAATATTCTAAAACTAATATCTTTTCACACTATCGTGTTAGACTCCATTGGTACCAATGGACCTAAAATGTTATCGTTGAATTTTCAAACAGAAAAGCAAAATAAAAATACTCCGATTATTTATAAATGATTGCCATACCTTTAACTATGCGGGAAAGGTGTTCTATACCCTAAGAAATGACGATTAATATTTTTAAAAAATTATTCTTTAGCACTCCCATGTTAAACGCCATAGACATTGGGTTTGTTTGTCCCCAGCGCCATGTTGATGACGTCAGACTTCACCGACGTATAATCTCAGTTTAACTCATGAAACGGAGGTCACGTGACCATACTTTTTTCGGTTTTCACCGTTTAACTGGTTAAACGAGTTCGCTTTTACGAATGTTACGTAAAAGTTCAAGTAGTGGTGAGGAATGAATGTAAGTGCCGAAAACAAGCCACAACACAATACTTTGTTTTTGTAGTTTTATTCAAGTTGGCAACAATGATCCATGATAGAACTGAACTGATGTAAATATTACCGACGCTTTCAAAATCAAAATAAACAAAACAATCTGTGTCTGTTTTACTTGACGAAGGTTTATAAGTGGATCCTCTTGAGATCAAGCACACAACCGGAGAATATATGTGACAAATCCCAACACAAAGTAAACAAATAATCATTAAAAATTTTTAAAAAAGATGACTATCTGGATTTTGTGTAAAATCTTTCGGTAAAATGCGTCGACTATCTTCTCGGCGAAAGAAACCGACTACCTGTACTAAAATTTTAAAATGCTTGTTATGGTTCTTCATATTTACGAATATTTTACTGTTTTATTACCTGTATACAACTTACCAACAACCTGATTGCTTAAGAATCGGAACTTGCAGCATAAACAATAAGGGAAGAACACTTCCTCGAGAACAATGGGGTCAAACTCTATATATGAACGTTTTGAACAAATATTTCACACGCTATGGAAATGAGTGGAGATTGTCTGACTCTATATCTACTCAGAGTTTTGGTAGTTTGAACTGTTCGTCTCTGCGGAACTTTGAGAAAGTAAGATTCGTAGCCGCTGGATACACGAAATCTACCTTTAAAGTTAAATTCAACAATCAGACATTGTCGTTAAAGACGGTGAATACGGATGGACATGATGTAAACTCGTGTCTATTGCATCGAGATCGATATTTGAATGATTGCTTTTTACTAGCAGCTTCGAAGCTTCTGAAAGAAATTGCAATCCTCAATTCTATATCACACAGTAATATAGTAAAGGTATACATATTTTTTATTGTATTGGTGTTTCAATTCTCTTCCTAATTGAAGGGTTTGCTGTTTAGGTTATGTGTAGGTAAGTAGTAAGGTAAGGTAAGTAAGGGTATGTGTAGGTATAATTAAGCATTATGCTATACCACATCTAGTTATTCAATTAAGAATGCAGTATTCAAATGTAAATAATGGATGAATAATACCTGCAAATATTGGGCTTTCAAAAATGTTTTTTCCTAATTGAGAATACTGTAGAACTAGTCATTTATCCATTATTGCCTAATTTAGCATTATACCCAGCCCTCATCTGTGCTATGGTACAGAAATTGGTTTTACTCCTAACATTTCCCCCCAATCCAAGTGAAAATTTATCCCAAATTTTATGATGTTATAGGCCAAAGACTACAATGGTTTTTCTTTACCTTTTCCGATAAATTCTCAATATTTGAGAAACTGCAATTTTTCAGTCTACCTATTCCTTGGGAAAAAAAAATCTAGTGGATTTATCTTTTGTTAAGGAAATTTTTCTACCTTGAGAAATTTACAATTTAACGTTAAAATCAAATTTTATTTACCCATATTATTTTTCACAAATATTACCAGATGGTTAAAACTTCCCATGATCCAAGACTGGGCATATTCTGCATTTGTGGACTAAGTCATGGGGGGGGGGTCTTCCCTTTTTTTATTAACATTCTCAATTACCTAGATTTTCATATCAAGATTTTATAAACATTTTTCATATATTCTAATACAAGTTTTATAAATTTATTTCAGGTACTAGGTTACTGTATTCCTTCAGATCCAGATATTTCAGATCCAAAGCAAACTGTAGCTTTATTTGAGGAATATGGAGAACCTGTTGATGTTATTAAACTTTTACAACTATCTTGGGAAGATAGATTAAGAGTGAGTACCTAATAGAATGATAACTATAAGTCTTGAAAAATGTCTTGAGGGTTGTGGGGTTTCATGTCATCCATATTGTTTAAGATTGCATTGATTCTTAGGTCACTAAAATCCCTTTATCCCTACTTCCTCAAATCCAAAGTATTTAAGTCAACTTAACAAAGGAACAAAGGTTCTGTAAACGGGTAGACTGAAGAAATATTTAAATTAAGATTGAAAAAAAGATGGATTAAAAAAAATAACAAGAAACAAACCACAGTTAACTATAGAATATGCAAATAAGTCTTATTACTTTTACCCCTGGGCATCTGTCTTCCTTATGTGTCATATATATAAAATATTTTTTGTATTAAAAAAGAAACAAAAACTAAAAACTCATAAATTTTATTATTTCTTATGATTTAAAATAATCATGGTAACAACTTTCTCTTTTTACATTTTTAGTTCTTTCTATTTTTATACTATACTTTCGTCAGAGTACTAACAACTTTATACTTTTTGGCAGATAAGTCTTGGATTATCTCGACTGCTGAAACACCTCTCATCATTTGAAGAAACCGTTTCCTTAAATGACTTCCGAAGGCAACAGTTCATCGTCATTGATGGGGAGCCAAAACTAATTGACGTTGATGATGTAGGACTTGAAGAGCAGAGATGCCAGGGCTCACCATGCTGCTCAACTCAAGCTTCCATTAACCATACTATCTGTGTTCCCTGTGTCAAAGATGTGTGCCGTGGATACAATGAAAAACTCAACATTGTTCGAACTGGCAAGCATTTCATCAAGCATATCCTTCCTCATGGTGCTCCTCCAGCTTTGACTTCGATTTCTAAAAGAATCGCCACAGCTTTTCAGTTTGCGCTATGGGATGCCGATAGCATTTGGAGAGAAATGGAGAATCTGGTGCAGACATTTAAGAGGGGATTGTACAGAAGTTCTAGTCAAAATCATTATTTGTCAGGTAATTAGTTGAGAATCTTTTATTTTTTTTTGTTGAATTAATGCATCAGGCTGTTTTATAATTTCTGATTTCTTCGTGCTAATTTTAACAAAAGCACATTTGTTAAAATTTAATCAGTATTATCATTATTTTATTTCATTTGAATGATCAGATTTAAGAAGAAAGTGAATGTTGCTTATCTTCTTGATTCTTTTAAGCCAGTGTTTTAAACTTAATTGATCATTGTGTTCAGCCAGGTTGTATTTCTTCCCAAATGGTAATTAGTTGAGAATCTTTTATTTTTTTTGTTGAATTAATGCATCAGGCTGTTTTATAATTTCTGATTTCTTTGTGCTAATTTTAACAAAAGCACATTTGTTAAAATTTAATCAGTATTATCATTATTTTATTTCATTTGAATGATCAGATTTAAGAAGAAAGTGAATGTTGCTTATCTTCTTGATTCTTTTAAGCCAGTGTTTTAAACTTAATTGATCATTGTGTTCAGCCAGGTTGTATTTCTTCCCAAATGGTAATTAGTTGAGAATCTTTTATTTTTTTTGTTGAATTAATGCATCAGGCTGTTTTATAATTTCTGATTTCTTTGTGCTAATTTTAACAAAAGCACATTTGTTAAAATTTAATCAGTATTATCATTATTTTATTTCATTTGAATGATCAGATTTAAGAAGAAAGTGAATGTTGCTTATCTTCTTGATTCTTTTAAGCCAGTGTTTTAAACTTAATTGATCATTGTGTTCAGCCAGGTTGTATTTCTTCCCAAATGGTAAGAAATTGGAAGGAAGGTAATTATCACTAATGTAAGGTCTGTCTCTCAGATACAGATTTAAACTAGAGGTGAACCACTGAAAATAGTGTTTATCTTATCAAATCATAGTAAAAGCTTTCATTAGAAAATAACAGAAATGAGAAAGCTTATAGTAACAGAAAGATTTTGGCTGTGACATATACACGGTATTTGACATATATTTTAAATTTAATTAAAAATAAATTAATTTATTTCTTTTTCAGGATACAAAGCTTATAATCACAAAGATGTATCCTCTCATTTTGACTACCGTTGCCCATTGACTATATCTGGATACGGTTGCAGGACATCTGTTCTAGATGCAGAAGAGGCAGCTGAACTTTGCTGGACAGATTCCAAATGCAAGGCTTTTGTTCTGACCAATGTCACAACATGGACTGGTAATTAATTATCTTTAATAAACAAATGAATAAACTCTCTTCTCTGAATAAACAAATTGTTTATAAATTCTAAAGGTTATGAAAAGTAAAATTTCTCTGAAAGACCCCTCTATTGAGTCATTTGTTCCAGGCACTAAATTTCCTTTAAGTTTTAATACACCATTCACAATGACCAGTTTTCTTCATTTTTAAAAAGATTTTCATGGCATTTTGAGATTATGGTTAAATGCCAATTTCAACTGTTCAATAGCTCTCTATTTTTAGGAGAACTAAGGGGACATCCATAAATTACATGAGGTCAAAAAGGTGGGGTCCAGCAAAGTCTCGCCAGGGGGGAGTCAATTCAAATCTCACGTCAACTTTTAGTTAGGAGGTTATACGTTTTTTTTTTATCTTTTTAGCACACATTTAGGAAAAATATGCACATTAGTCGAAACAGCGAATCATTACCCAGTCGATTGTGATAATTACAAGTATAAGCCCATGTTTTTGATTTCAACATAGATTTGTATCAAAACTATTGTAATGCATATGTAAGTGTCATGCTGGCCAGACAAAACAAATGTGGCTAGAACATATAAAAAAATTATTCACTCAAAAGTTATATAGAAATTCTTATGTGAGAATTTGAGGGGGATTCAGCAAAATCTAACTAAGGGAGAGAGAGGGGTTCAAAATTTTGAAAAAATACCTTACATTATTTATGATTATGGATGTCACTAATGGATGAGGATCAGTAGGAAAGGGTTGTATTGAATTTCACTAAGTCTGCCTGATGATGTCATTCAGATATTCAGTCCTATATCTACCTCTAGGTGCTGATTTTTGTTTCCTTATTTACACTTGTAAAGCAAAGACTGAAGATATTTTTAAAGTAATTTTGTCATTTTTGGTCTTTATTCTGTTCTTAATGTTATATTTACGATTCAATTCCGTTAGAGTCCCCGCTATATATCGCCCAGTTCTTTTAGACAACAAAAATTAGAAATATTCATAAATAATTTCAAACTCCTGAATTAAAATGTTTAATTATATCAAAAACTATTCAGTTTATTAATAAAAGTCAGAAAAATGTGTTGATATTTGGATATATTTAGCGATTTGGATATTGGCGATATTTACCGGGGACTCTACGAAATTGTACCATATTTATTGATATTTATATTACACACAATATCCTTAAGCTACTTGACATCAATGAATCAAAATCAATTTTACTTATCGTGATCCCACTGAAACATTTTTTTTATTTCTTTCTGTAGGTAGAAAAATTGTGCATTTTAAAAGTGGTTTTGGAAATCTTCTACACAATAACAAAACAAAGCTGTTTTTAAAGTTGTAATTTGTCTCAACAATTTCATCTCTACAGTGTTTTTATCAAGACTGAAAGACAAGTACTCTACACAGCTATATATCTCGTGTGAAGTACTACTAAGAAAATAGAACAAAAACTGGCTGTGTAAAATTTGTGCCGCTTTGATGAAACGCCTAGTGTTTTTTTAAAAATCACGTTGTACATTATAGTTCATTGTTATTTGTACATACTTTTTGCTCATTGATTGTAAAACTAGCCTGTACATTTTGCTAATAAAGCCAATGTGTTCAAAAATGTCCTTTTATTATAGTGGAAGCATTTTAAATCCTAATTACTGGATTAATTTGCAAGTTTAATAGATTTTATCACTATCACTGCAATTCATTAAAAAAATGATTTAAAAAAGGTCACTTTTAGTGAAGTTTTACAAAAGAATTCACCAATTTATGATGTTGAACTATTTATTTTTCTTATAAAATTTAAAGACTACTTTCAAAAGTTCTCGAAGTATGGTTTGAACACTGATTATACGCAATCTCTTTTCCCTAGTATTCCATTGTTTTAAATTATTCTCTCTGTTGTGAACAAGCAATAGAAAATTTAAACTGATCTTTTGGCCTGCAACAAGTTAGGATGGCTAATTTTGGCCTGCAATGCAATTGAAGTTGTGTACAGGCCTGATTTAGACAAATTAAAAAGTCTCCTAAAAGAACCAGGAGTAAGCAGCTAGATATATCACTTTCCTGAATGAATTAGCTTTTAAAATAAAAAAAAATTGACAAGTTAATTAGAAGAACAAAAACTAAACATCTTGGATACAAATTTCTAAAACTTTATTTTAATTAAAATAGTACACATGATGTAAACAGCTTGATGAAAAATACATACATAATTCATAATGAAATGCCCTGTTTTGTTTTAAACAGCAAAATCTCCATGAAATAAATGAACATAATGAGATGTTTAATTTAAATTTGTTAATTCTTTGCTAGTATATAAAAACACAGTTAAGGTGTAATAACAAAATATTAACTAACACTTTAAAATAAGAGAAAAAGTAATGTTCCTTCCTCATTTCCTCCTAAATTTCATTAACAGATACAGAGCAAAGCCTGTATGTAATTTCAACATTTCTCATGAGAGCAGAGATGATTGTGACCAAGAGTGAAAAACCAAAATAATTACAATGAATATACAGCCTAAAATGCTGGAAATAGCATACTTTTTATTAAGACCATGCACCTGCTACGGGGCTACAAAGTAGAGAACATTGCAAATGTGCTAAAAATAAAAATTATTGGCATACAAACCTTTCGTATGTTCTCAAATATTTCTCCAAAAACTAAAATACAAATATTTTGTGAACTTAAACCTAAACAGGACCCCTTAAAAATAAATAATAGCGAAAAATGAAATCTAGGTTAATTCTTGAAACACAATCACCCCCGTAAGAGACGAATATAAAAATATAGAATCTGTCCAATTCTCTGGTGCACATTACACTTTAAATGTAGGTACATAACTGAGAAAATTTGAAATCATATTTTGCATGATAAAACTATAATTGCATAACATTAAAAAACAAACTTTTCACAAACTTTAGTAAACTCCCAACATTTTGCTTAGTACAAACAAAACAAAGAGCTCAAAAGCAGTGAGCTAGAGTGCAATGAAGAAAGTATTGAGGGCCTCAATTTTCAGACCCCCTATCAGAATCCTGATCCATCTGCCCTTCGTCCTCCATATTCCTCATGTCGTCATCCTCCCTCTGTCTCTTCCGACCGCGGTACTGTCGGCCAGGGGCCCTGGGGGGCGGTACCTCAGCCTCTCCATGCACCAGACTGTTACGGTACAGTATGAGTGGCTGCCAGTCTTCTGACCGGGTACCGGGCATGCTAGCCTGGATGTGTCTGTCCAGGTAGTTGAGCACCACACGCTTGTCTTGCTTCATCAGCTTGTTGGTGAACTCGGTGAGGATTTCGAGGAACGCCAGATTGGCAGGCGGGCCGAGGGCTTCACCAGGGTTCGCGGAATCGATGACTGTGTAGAGTATACCCTCGCGGTGGAGAGCTGCGACTGCATCTCGGTTCTTGACCTATCGGTAAAGAAGAGGTATTTTTAATTTTAAAAAAGATGATTATTTTATGGCACAAGGTGAGAGTTACTGATATTGAATCATGTGGTATTATTTCAGATGACTTATGGTTACCCTAACCAGGTTAATAAGGGTTATACTTGCCCTTTAATCACTTAAAATACATGAAGCATCACCAACTTGTGCCATTTTTTAGAGAATTTTTAGAACTAGAATTTTGATTAACATTTTTTAGGATTAGAACCAGTTTCAAGTCCAGCAAAAAACTAATACCTTTCAACAGGGTTCATACTTTATCTAAGATAGTAAAATTCAGGAGTCTTTAAGGAGTTTTTCCAGAGTAAATTACAAAAAAATTAGGAGGTAACATGAACAATTATTAACCTTACTACTTTAAATGTCACAAGCAGAATGAATTATTGAACAAAGAAGTGCAAAAAAGTTTAGAATTTTACCTTTTAATAACAGAATTTTACTGATTTGAAAAACAATAACTTTCACTGAAATGTTATTTTAACTCCCTTTTGCTCTTTGATAGATAATTTTCAGGAGTTTAAGGGCAAAATCAGGAGAAAAACATAATTTTTAGGAGTTTTAAGGGCCCTTAGAAAAATAAACAAATTTCAGGAGGCATACGAACCCTGTTTAAACCTATCTTAATCTGTTCATGATGAAACAAAATAGTTCTAGTAACTCCAGAAACATATTACAAATTTGTCCCAAAAATGTTTCCAGAGTAGTAAAATATAATTTGAACTAGTTTAAGTAATAAATAAAATATTAATTCAAATTATTAATAGGACTTTTTTTTGCTGATAATCTTGATTTGCATACTATTTTTTATAAACCACGGGAGAAAAACATATCCCAAAACGATCAGTGTCACCAGACAACTATCTCATTTTTAGAAGTACTACTTTTAATTTTATTATTCAGCTATACAACATTGATTGCATCTAAAAGAAATTTTAAGTTTACTGCATTTTCTACACAAGGTGTATAAATGCAAATTAAAAGTAAGAATTTTTTAACTACCTATATACATGTAATTTAAAATGAACAGTTATTTTAAAATCCCCAAAATTTTTATCGGAAATGAAATAATGATTTTAAATTTAAACTATGAATGTGGTTTATCATTTAAACCATATTTTCTACACAAAGAGTAACAGAAACCCATACCTGATCCAAACCAAAAGATAAAGCAAATCTTTTTGCCAACTCCCTGATAGCCAAGAAGTTTTCATCAAGACGATTGACTTGACCAGGAGGTTGGGAATTTCTGAATTCAGAGAATAGTGACGTTAGAGACATGGCCATAGTCTTTGCACAATTCACTTTGTTGATCTCTCGAGCTTTGCCCAGAGTTGCTTTGATGATGTCTCCATAATCATTGTAGAACTTGACATAGTGCTTGAAGATATCGGCTGCTTGCTTCACACTGATGATATTATAAACTACAAGCTTGCAGAATGAAGCCAAGAAGTTACGTCTTTTGTGCAACTCTTCAATTTTAGTGTGCTCATCCTGGTCATCATCTTCATCCTCGATGAAAACCTAAAAATATTTTTCAGTAAATGCATAAGAGTAACAAATGAAAACTATAATTTTAATTAAACAATGTTTTATTTTAAAGTACACAATCATTAAAATCAATTTCTTGGTTTCAATCAAAGTGAAACTTGCCAGCAGCAAAGCCAACCACATTGCCAAGAATGCTGAATAACAGCAAATATGCCCTTTCCAGAAATTATACTGAATAAAACATCGAAAATACTTGAAAAGTTAATGGAAAAACCTGGAAATTAGGGGCAAGCATCCTTGATGGGGTTAAAGATAGAAAATTCTATAAAGTCAAATAAGCGAAAATATGTGAAAGAATCGCATGTCACATAACACAGCACGGACTCTGTGGTGCTTTAAATGGTACTTTAAAGGACTTTTTGCTCAATTATGTTGATATTATATTAAAACAAAGTGTAATAAGTTACTTAAAAACAAACTGTATTTAATTTTATCAACCTCATTCAAGTATTAAATTTCAATCAGTAAGAATTAAACACTAAATGTCCAGGGTTTTTCCTTTGGATTAGAACAGTGTTTATTTCCATTAAATTTGACTGTCTAGTGAAAAAATGATAAAAAATAAGATAATATTTGTAAAAGGAATGTTCTTATATCTAGAGTAATTTTAAATTGAGAGAAAACAAGTGTTTTCAATGGCAATGGTATAATATGTAATATGCTTTTTATTTCTTTCTTTAAAAAACATTTTTTACCCGAATAATATCAATTTAATCAATAAATCAGATTTTATGATGAATAGAAATCATTTTAATAAGTTATTATATCGCCTAGTCCTACTCCCTGTCTACTGATCTTAAACTGTAATGATAATTTAATGACCACTACATTTCCATGGATAATAATAAAAGACCCACCTTCTTCTGCACAAACTGGCCCAACTGTGCCTGCAGCACCTTGTCGGGCTCGTACACCAGCGGCGTCAGCCCCGCGTTCTCCGCCAGCTGCTTGCAGAACACGATGAGCAGATCGCACAGCACCACGAACGCCGTCTCCTCCAGCGCCTCGGCGGGGTGCCCCAGCAGGTCCCGCATCGTGTCCACAAAGTCCTTGAGGCGGTTGCGGAGGCTGGCCACCGCCACCGGCAGTGGGCTGGTGTCGTCCAGCGTCGCCAGGTCCCACATGATGCCCATGAAGCAGCAGGACATGGCATGCTTCACCACCTCTTCGGGCAGCCCCTTGTCCTGGATGGCGCCCTTCACCCAGAAGTCGTAGATGCTGTCCCAGACGCTCCAGGGGCCCAGGTTGTGGCAGCTGTAGAAGATGGATACCTTCTTCATGGCGGAGGTGACGATGTAGGTCTCGTCCTCGTCCACCTCCTCCCCAGCCTGCATGAAGTCGCTCGACGCCTGCTTGTACTTGTGCACCAGGGAGTCCACCAGGGTGCCACGGGCCACCGCACATCTGCAATGAATGAGAATGAATTATTGCTAGATATTGATTTTATTTATCTAGATTAAAAGTATGGGATGATGATGCAATTGTAAAGAATATAACACTACTCAGGGACTAATACAGGTTGATTTTGGTACTGTTTATCGGCACCTTCACAAAAAATTACACTCACAAAAATTCTTCTAAACTGAAGAAAAAAAGTAATTTAAAGCTGTTTTCATTAATTTTATTATTTCCATTAAAAATATTGGTTCAATTCCGTTACGAGTCCCCGCTAAATATCGCCAAAATCCAAATCGCTAAATATATCCAAATATCAACAAATTTTTCTGACTTTTAATAGTTATCGATCTAATTAAACATTTTAATTCAGGAGTTTGAAATTATTTATATTATTATGCAATATAAATATAATATATTAATGCATAATATGATATTATTATGCAATATATTATGAATATTTCTACTTTTTATACTACTATAGAATCGGGTGATATTTAGCGAGGACTCTAACGGAATTGAACCACAAAATTCATTACAAAAAAGTTCACAAAAATTAAAATGCTGTGAAAATTTTCAAGAAACTGGGCTGCCTGGGCGAAATTTGGTTTGTCATTTTATTGGCAAGTAAGCAATTCAACTACTTTAGAGCTGGGTTGCCAGAATCCACTATTTTATCACCATTTTTGGCATCAGACACGGTCTCTTTGGATTACCTCAACTTAGATTAATAGACTTGATTTCATAATCTAAATAGGGGTACAACTCCATTACAGTTCCCGCAAAATATCGTCTGTTTTAGGCTACAAAAAGTAGAAATATTCAAACTCCTGAATTAAAATGTTTAACTATTTAGTTTATTAATAAAAGTCATAATTTGATATTTTATTTTATATTTTTTTTTTTTGATATTTGGATATAATGTGTCCAAAACAACCGGGCAATATTTAGCGGGGAACTCTAATGGAATTGAACCTAAATAGGTTACTATGGTCTGAAAAGGATAAGTAATCACAATAAACATTTAAGAATAAAATATTTCTAGAAACATAATAAGCACATTAAAAATCAAGGTTTTCAGATCGTTTTTCTCTTGAAAATTACAAGAATCACTGACAAACCTTACCTTGAATGGATAGCAAGCTCCTCATTGCAAAGCACTTCATAAGTCTTAGCACAAGCTTCCAGAACATCAGTATCATTATGCCTTTCCACTATTTCGTGAATCAACTTTAGTAAACCATCCAAGTTCTTCTCTTGACGGCTGGTGGTGTAAATCTCCAGTTCAAAATATTGAGGAATCAACATCAGGTTGGCTATCTTTTCAGAATCAGCCAAATATTTCGCCAACAGTGATGGCAGGGTCATGATGAAATGCTCAGTCAGCTTTATTCGGTCATCTGAAACCTGTTTCAGTTCCTTAACCGATGGTTGTTTCCTGTTTGGACCTCTTCCGACAGGAGGTTCTCCAGTGGCTGCCTGTTTTACACAGCAGACCATTATTTCAATCAAAGACGTTTCTTGACGATCATCTAATGGCTCTTCATTGGGCCCAGGTTCTTCCAACAGCAAATCCGTCATACACTCCCAATCTTTCATCATAGGGTTGCTCTCGATGAGACTATCGACTAAATATGCGCCGTGTTCGTGAAGTTCACTTTCGATGAAGAACTGAACCAGATCTCTGATGAGAGGGGTGTTGATGGATCTTTTCTTGCCACGCTTGGTCCTCAAACCTTGGACGGCTTCTTCGTCTGGCTGAAACAGTCTCTCGTTCAAAAACTCGCCTGCTGCTTGCGCGACGGCTCGGTGAGAGGAGTACACTAACTCATACACATGCTCGCAGTCCTTGTCGGTGAGAATGTCTCGGTGGTATTTGTGAATGCTGATGACTAGCTTCACTGCATGCACGGACACGTCGTATTCCTTGTCAAGGGTCATGGCCACTATGCGGTCTTTGAACTTGTTGGTGAACAGCTCCATCTTGCTGGTCAGTTCCTCAGCTCCATACAGAGGCAGAAGAGCTTGCAGGCACTTCAGGCGGGTATCTCCAACTTTGTCATGAAGTGTCCATCCTATATATTTTAAGTAGCTGTCATCTAAGAAGTGCTGGTGGAACTTTTTCATCCACTGCCCGATTTCATACATGCAGATGGAGCGTATTTCAGGGAGGGTGTCCCTGTACCTGTGAACGAACACACTTTTGAACATGTAGGTCAGCATGTTCTTGATTTCCTCCATGTTCTCTTCCAACTCCTGGCGCTTGCTGAGAAGCATTTCGAGACGCTCAGTCGCCCGCTTGTCGCGGTTTTTCTGCCTTTCCGCTTCATATTGCCTCTGGGTATTGTCCAAATTGATACTAAGGTTCAAAGCGACATCTACCAAGGCAGTCATGAGTTTCATGGCGGCTAAGGTCGCTGTGTGACGAAAGGCTCGCACTTGAGAATCGGATAGTCCAGTCAAGAGCGATATAACATTGTCCATGAGGTACTGATCATAGATAATACTGTACTGGCACTGTCTGACCATAACCTGGACGAACTCGCAGAAATTGGTACGGAACTTCTTCCACTGAGGACCACTCATGATGAGAGGGTAGTCCCCACTCTCTTCTTCGAATTCTTCGGTCATTTTCCGAATGATCTGAGCATGCTCCATGGTGGCTTGCATTTGAGGAGTGATACGGCCTTTGCATCCAGCACACTGAATGAAAAACTGCATCAGATCTAACAGAGCTATGTCTCGATCTTGTTTGTAGGCTTCGATCCAATCATCGACTACGCATTGTAAGGCACTCCTTCCTTGTTTGACGACTTCGAACAAACTGTTGGGGTCGTCGGTAGGCGATTCTTGGACCGCTCCCGCTCTTCGACCTCCCCCGCGCCCACGACCGCGAGTGCCCCCTCTACCTCGCCCACCAGCCACTCTTCTTCTTTTGTTTCGCATCCCTCTGAACCCTGTATCTTCGACATGGAAATCCAAACCTTCATGATCGTGGAGATCTCCGGCGGGAAATATGTCATCCGCATCGACTTCGATGTTCTGCTCATGACAATCGTCTTCGCTCAACCTTCCTCTTTTCCGAGCCATCTTTAATTTGTGAAAGAATCAGTTCGTCACACTCTAATGAAAATTTCAATCAAGAAATGTTCGCATTTCTGGGATAAGAACAACCGATTTTGATAATTCTAATTCTCAAGATGTGGGGTTGGTTAACGTAAACAACGAATCAAACGATTTCGTGAAAAATTTGTTGCCAACGATAAAAAATATTGTTGAAATCGTTTGCAAACGTAAATAATTCACAAAAATTAGGTAATTAAGAATAGTTTTTGTAACTTACTATTCATTAAAAATTTTGTAGGCATTTACTATACTATTAATCAAGTTCCAGCAATAAAATTTACATTTTATTTCCCTGAATTGCCTGAAACTTGATCTTCACTTCATTTCGTATTTTACCCTCATTAAATTTTGGCGCGTAATTTTTCCCGCAATCTCAACTCTAGTGTTGTGTTTGTTTTTGTTGTGGAGTTGTGGTATCGAGTGCAAAACTGAAAGGTATTGCAATTACCAGGCAAAAAATTTAGTGAACTATTATCCCATCCTGTAAGTTATTGTGGTTAATTGAATTGGACTGGCTCATGAAGCTTCATCATTGAAGTTATCATCATGGAATCCAACTATAATCATGTGACGTATGCTCAAGCTGATATTTTAGCTACTTGCAATGCTCTAGGTTTTGAAGTTAATGGAGCATATGAAAAAAGCAGTGATTGTTTAAATTGCCTCAGAGATCTCTTGCGATATCTGCGCAAAGATGACGACAGTCATTCGACTCTTCGCTATTTGGGATCAATTCGTTTGATTGAGACTGATCTTGTTCCCATTTTGAAAAGATATTCAGATGATCAAGAAATTTTTGATTTCACTCTGAAGCTCATGGTAGCCTTGACAAGCCCAGCCATACTGCTCTTTAAGGAGGAAATCCCAGAAGATAAGGAATCCAATCTGATTTATTTACAGTTAATTAGCTACTTACAAAGCTACAAACTAGCCTTTTATGATGTTGAAGTATGGAAAGTTTTGCATAAACAAATAGAAAAAATAATTGTTCAGAAACCTCTTATTAGAAGTGAAGAAGAAAACCTAACTCTGGAAAGAATATTTGTCTTAATCCGAAATATTTTACATGTCCCGACTGATGAAATGACTTCCAATCAAACAGATGACATTCTTAGTCCCCAAGATAAAATAATTTGGAATATTCACTATTCCCAAATAGATACAGTCTTGCTGTATATGGTTGCCAATGAAGATGAATACAAGTTTTGTTTGCATGTGCTTGAAATGGTATCCTTAATTCTCCGTGAACACTCTGCAGAAACTGTTGCATATGCAAATGAAGAAAGATCCAACACAGAAAAGAAACAAGATATGGATGTTCTTATGAGGGCATTGCATCGAGAAAAGGACATGAAGAACAAAAAAATTAAATCTTTGGTTTCTGCTCGTTTTAATGGTGTCTATTGCATTAAGAACCTGAAATCTGTGAGTGAAAATGATTACATATCCCATAAAGCTATTAATGATGTGAAGGATGTAAAGTTTGACCTTTCGAAAAATTCCAAAAAGAAGCCTAAAAACAGATTACCAACTAAAGAAGTTGATACTACAAGACGTTCGACTTTGAAAACACGGATGTTTCTTAAGAATTTTTGCATTGAGTTTTTGAAAGCTTATAACAAACTGATGGCAGCTGTCCGAAGAGAACTCACCCGTAAGTCTAGTGAGGACCATGATGACACTTACCACTTATGGGCCATGGAGTATTTTATGAAGTTTAATCGTCTTTATAAGTTTGATCCTGCCTTTGTGAGTGAAACAATATCTATGCATATGTTCCATCACATTCAAACGCAGATCACTACGTATCAAGAAATGATGCTTACCGATAAAAAGAAGGCTAAGTTATGGTCCAAGCGAATGCGATTAGGAGTCAGTGCTTACAAGGAACTTTTACATACTCTGTTCACTATGACCAAATCATCCGACGGAAACTTGAGAAAAATTGCAGACAATTTGATAAGCAATGTGTTTTACGTTATTGAATATAGAGAACTGTTGCTGTCATTGCTTTCCAGCTATGACGAAGTGAAGTTTTCTCTGAAATATCTGTCAGAGTTGATAGAGAGTAATTACATGTTCTTAAAAATGTTGGAAAGCCATTCCAAGCGACATTCTGAAGTCATTGTCCAGCAGAAACAGCATAAAGTTAGAAGGAGGAAGAAAAAGAATAACAAAAATAAGGAATCAAATGTGGAAGCGCCAAAGATAGAATGGAAGGATATTGTCAGTGACTTGTCAGCTGCTGTACAGAATAGACGGGAAATACCCAGTGATGTTTCACCTTTTGATGGGGCATCAGAAATTCCATTTGAAGAGCAGAAAGTTAATGCTGTTTACAAGATTCGAGGGGCTCTTCTGTCAAACGAAGCAGCAGAAGCTGTTGGGCTACTACGTACAGCTCGTGAGTTGTGGCCTGAAGGGAATTCCTTTGGTTCTGCCGATATTGACTCAGAAGATGAGTTCATGGTATTGAAAGAGATTTTTGAATCCAACTTGGAAGATCCCAACAGCGTTCCCGATTCAGTTCAAACTGCAGAGCAGCTTTCTAATGAGGAAGAAACTGATGAAGAAATGATGGCAATGCCTGCTCTGAAAGAGAAAAAGTTGGAATTGAATGATGTTTATAAGAAGTACGCTACTCCCAAAGTTGTGATCCCCTGCTGCCTACTCTTTAATAACTATGAAAACAATTCATCGCAAACCAATTCCGCTCTAATTAAACTACTTCACAAGATAGCTTGGGATTATAAAATGCATGCTATGTTCTTCCAAGCCTCTCTTTTCTGTACTTTTCAGAAAGTGTTTGAAGATCCAGATGTCAACCGCAATCCTGTGACCAAAGAACTTTACAGGTTTGCCAAATATATTCTTACAAAGTTTTTTGAAGTTGCCAAAAAGAATGATAAGGTGTTTGTTGAACTGTTGTTTTGGAAAGGCTGCAGAGAAGCTTATGAGCTCGAAGAAGGCTACCATAACTCTTATTCTGCCAGTAATGTTCGGGGAGCTTGGACTGAAGATGAAGAAGAGGAGCTCAAGTATCTTTTTGACGAGAATAAGAATCTGCATATAGAAGGTCAAGATGTGGCTGATATAATCCTGGCTAATCTTGGAACACAGAAGCGAAACAAGCATCAAGTCATTTTGGCTCTTAAGCGTCTTGGGCTGATTAAAAGTGCCAAAGATCTGAAGCCTCATTTGCGTTCCGAATGGACTGAAGATGAAATAAATGATCTCAAACATTTGTTTGAAGAGTATAAAAACACTGACGATATCATGGGAAATATTTTGAGCAGACTTTCTATAAAGAGATCTAAGAGAGTTGTGGTTAAAAAGTTGATCGAGTTGAACATAATCCAAGACTCAAAGGAAGTTCGTAAGAAGTCGAAAAAAAGTAAGAAAAAGACAAATGCCGAAGGCGATCCTAAGTCTGACTCATCATCCAGTGATAGTGATGAAGATGACAGAGATGAGAAATTAGGCAGTGATCAACAGTCATCTGAAGATGATGAATCCTTTTTTGAAAAGCTGAGGACTGAACGTCTTAGAAATGTAGATGAAGATCCCTCAAATGAAGGACTATCTTCTTATGGATCTGAAAAAGATGAGTCTTTAAAGCCATGGGATGAAAAAGAAATGGTGGAACTTAGTCACCTTTTCCTTGAACACAAGGAAGCTGATGATGTCTTGAATGTTATTTTAAGTTCATTGACTGTTAAAAGATCGAAAAAGAGTGTCATCAACAAACTCTTAGAAGTTGGTTTGATAAAAGATAAAAAGGAAGTAGAGCAGAAAAAGACTTTATTGGAAGACCACAATAATAGAAATGAGACTAATGATAATAGTGATATAGATGAGCCTGAATTACACAACCTAAATCCAGTTTCACCATCTCTCATTGAAGGGAAATCCAAAAAGAAAAAGAACAGAATTTTGTCCGATTCTTCTGATGAAGAGGAAGGTATGCAAGCAAATAACAGTAGTAAAAAGGAATCATCAGTTTCTGAAGTTAAGAAAAAGGCTAAAAAGTCAAATTCAAGTTCTGAGAAAGTAAAGAAGCAAATAGTACCTAAGGTATGGGACGAAGCAGAAATTATTGAATTACATAGATTGTATAATGAAAATAGAGACTCTAATGATATAATTGGTAACATAATCAAAGGCTTGTCAGTCAAAAGATCTAAGGAGAGTATTGTTGAAAAATTACTTGAAACTGGATTTATTAAAGACCGAAAAGAAGTTCAGAAGAAAAGAAATAAGAACCTATCAAATATTGGTAATAATTCTGACACTGATGATGAAACACCTTTGAATTCTTTAACGAAAAAGAACACCAAGTCCAACAGTGGGAAAAAAAGGCCACCGAAAGTATGGGATGAGCAGGAAATAGCTGAACTCCAACTTTTATTTCAAGAACATAAAGGGTCAGATGATATTATGGGTGTATTATTAACTAGTCTTACAGTAAAGCGTTCCAAAGAAAGTATCATTGAAAAGCTTTTGGAATTGTCTTTGATACAAGACAGAAAGGAAATTAGAAAGAAAAGGACAAAGAAGCTGTCAAATAAAAGAGTTCAAGATAGTATGAATTCTAGTCTTAATAGTGTTGGCTCTAAAAAATCTCATAAAGAAAAACCCAAGAATTTGGATTCAGATACATCAGATGATGAAGATATTTTACCATTGAGATCAGTTTTGAATAATCATTCAGTCATGAATAACACTTCTGATGATGAGTCATCTTCGAAGCAAGAGCAACAAGATTTTAAAATCAGTACATCAGACAATAAAAAATCAAATAAATACAAAATTTTGTCAGATTCCTCAGATGAGGATGCTTTGCAAATCGATCTTTCTCCTTCCAGTGTGAAAGAGAATAAAGAAAACAGTGCAATGAACGATCCCTTTGATGATTTGTTTGATCAAATGAAGAAAGCATCTCTTCCAAGTTCAAGAACTGTAGATGATGATGATAATCTGAACATCAGGAATGATGGCCCGGGACTGAAAAGAAAGCGGCTAATGATTGAAGACAGTGATGATTCTAGTAATGAAGCTTCCTCAACAAATCTTGAATCTAACAACTCTTTAATGAATGGTAGTGACACTTTTGATAACAGTCTTCAACTTGATGAAACCAAGGCTCAAACTGAAATTACTAGCATCCAGCAAAAAAAGAAGCGAGCGAGAGTTTTGATTGATAGTGATGAATCTGATTGATAACTTACTGAGTTTATTTGCTGAAACTCACAACTAATAACTTGTAAATATTTTAATGTTTTTAAATATTAGATTTTAGTCATACCTATAGGGCTTTAAGGCCCCCCATTACCAGAAATCTTTTTTGTTAACTAACCAAGAAACTTATATATTCAAGTTTAAATCCTTTTTTAAAATTTAAATTTCTAACAATTATAGAAAAGTATTTTTATTTAAAAAATTATTTCAATTAAAAAAAAACTATCTAAAAGTGAAATGGGTCCTGCTTAGACAATACATTGTTAAAATGCCTCAAATGTATGTATTAGAAAAATTTTCTACTTATTGAATAACAATATGCTATCCATTGTTTAAGTGTATTTTTTTACAGGGCAAGTTTTCTATTTAAGTTACTTAAAAGAAATAAGTATATTCTAAACGTTAATCCCTGTTAGAGTTTAAAGCAGGTATGGGCAACCTTTTCGAATCCGCGGGCCGGACTCAAAGATTATAATGTCGTGGAGGGCCAAAGAGTAGATAATGGGTAATATTCTTTAAGTAAAAAATGAGGCCTTTTATTATATATATTTATGAAGTTTAATTCTAAAGTTAAAAATTAATCTGGACTCTTGTACAATATCTAGATTACATAAAATAATTATAATGAAGTTACATTAATCTGGACCAGGCGCGGATCCAGCACGGCTCCAATGGGGGGGGGGCACTTCAGACCATCATCTTTATCTTTTGAAAAAAATGTCAAAATTTTGGAAATTCGACCTGTAAAAGTAGGTTTTTAACTCATTTTGAGTACTTTTTGGGACTTTTTTTTCGTACTTATGAATGATTTTTGGGTCCAAGGGGGGGCACTTTCCAGAGTGCCACCCCCTGTATCCGCCACTGATCTGGACTAAAATAATATTACATACAATAATTATAAAGTTAGTTACATTAATCTACAATAGATTAATATTTTGATTAGAAACAAAAATTATGTTAAAGTTGCAAAAATCTGGACTAGAATAATATGTGATTTTTGAGTACAATTTTTAAAATGTTCCGCGGGCTGGACCAAATGACGTGGCAGGCCGGATCCGGCCCGCGGGCCGGAGGTTGCCCACCGTTGGTTTAAAGCAACGGTGGGCAACCTCCGGCCCGCGGGCCGGATCCGGCCCGCCACGTCATTTGGTCCGGCCCGCGGAACATTTTAAAAATTGTCATGGAGAAAAGTAAAAAGACTTCAAAAAGTCTCCAAAGGACTTAAAACACTACTTTGAGGATCAAATTTCAAAAATTTTCTTGGGGAGAACCCCAAACCCCCCCCCCCCTCCACCATTTGGAAGTCTGTTGCACAGTGTTTTTTCTTTGAAAATTCTGCAGCTTACAAGAAACGGTCCCCTTTGAGTGTTTCCCAAAGTGGTTAAAGCCCCCACTAGTTAAAGGGAAAAATTTTAAAAATTTCCTGGGGGCTGGGGGTGGACCCACAGCCCCCTCGAAATTCTGAAATCTATTTATAATTTTTTCCCTTGAAAATTATGTGGTTTATAAGGAGCCGTTCTGTTCAGATTTTACCCAAAGGGTCTCAAAATGAGCAAAATCACTACTTTTATTGGCAAATTTTACTGGGGGTGACCCACGGACCCCCATTTTTACTTTTAGCTAGCTAACATTGTAAAATTTTGACATTTTATGTGCAGCATAGTTCAAATACTACTTTTAAGTGATCTAAAACTTAACGTAAAATGTACTAGTACCTTAGAAATGACGTCGAGTCAATACTCCAAAACAAAAGTCTGATTGCGGTTTGTCCCCCAACCAAAAACTGAACCCCTGGCCCTCCACGTCATTAGAATCTTTGAGTTTGGCCCGCAGATTCAAAAAGGTTGCCCATACCTGGTTTAAAGCATGGATGAATAATTTCTGCTTGCGCAATTTCAATTTGTCCCAGAAATTTGATGGAAAAAATAATAACTTGAAAAAGATGGGAATTAAAACATCCCTTAAGGAATGAATCAACTTATATCCTAGAAATTTTTTTTATTTTCATCCATGGTTTAAAGGTTAATTGAAGTAACCCTCCTAGATTTATGCTTTAAGAATTATTCATTAAATTATATCACACAGACACTTTGAAAATTTTAATTTGAATTAAATGTCATGCCACACTAGCTAACAGTCGAAAGTAAAAGTAACTTATTTGTCATTGAAGTAATAAGTATACTACATAATAGGTACTATTACTCAATTTTAAAAAAAATATTTTCTTAGAATATATTTTTCTATATATTTTAAGTACATCCTATTTTAACTTGATGTATTAGTTTATGAATGATTCTTATAGTTTGTCACCAACTGTTTGACTTGTGTCTTTTTAATGCAGTTAGTATTAAATGTCTTGTTTTTTAAATTATAATAATTACAATAATTATCATATTAACTGGATTTTTATTTATTTTATAGTTCGTTTAATATTATCAACTTCTAACCAATGTAAATTTTCTTACTTGCATTTGTAAATTTAAAAAATGTAAAGATTACAAAATAAAAATATATTTAATAATAAAATTATCCTTATTAATCTTCTCTTCTTCATATTCATCGTAACTATCAGCATTATGTTGTTCACAGGTGTTATTGAGTTTTTTAAAGATTATTTCTTTAACATTTTGCTTCAGTTTTCTTCAAATGAAATTATAAAAATATATTTGATTGATATGCATCCTGTTCTATGAGTAAAATAATATAATTTTAAATTGTTTTGGTTAAATTTTAAGCCTTATAGTTAAGTTTAGCAAATATAGAGTAGTGGAGAAAAAGAGATGGGCATTATGCTTTATTTTTCATTTGGTTTATGAACTTTACATCTGAATGGCCAAAAGTTAGACAAAATTATGAAAAATTTTCTTTGAAATATTTTTTGCTGACAATAAAATACCATTGAATTAAGTTTCATCAAAAAAATTGAACTAAATACCTATCAATCATTACTTTTGTTTAACTCATAGCCACTTGAAAATATACTAATAATTTAAATTAATTCAATAAGTTATGCCAAAATTATAATTGGTAACAAAATATCTAATCGTAAAGTCAATTGGTATGGGGCAATTTTCATAGTGAATGTTGTAAGAGATGTGTCTTGTTGCCAGCAATAATTTGGAAAAGACTGACTATATAAACTGTGGAGTAAAACTACTAAATGCATTAGTAATTGGGCTGAATGTGGCATTAGTGGTCTTTTGCTGCATGAAACTACATTATTATAGTACATTTTCTAAAACAGTTTTATTGTTCAATACACATGTATATGAGAGTTTTAAAAAAATTATAAATGCTGATGATATAGGTTCTAATTTTTAGGATATTTAGAGACCATCAAACAATATAAAGGTATGTCTTATGAAATTACATATGTCATTAGTGGCTTATAAGATGCAACACATCAATATTATGACATAAGGATTGTTTGGTACAAAGTCAATCAATTAAAAAAAAATAAAAGAAATATACAAGTTAAACAATTTTGTTTTCAAAATTTAAAACTCATTTTAAATAACTCAATTTTATAAGTTATTTTAACTTAACCCATATCTAAGTTTTCAAAAGAAAATTTCCAGTTTTTTTTTTAAATTTAGGTATTAGCAAATTGGTATATTACTTATGTAAGTACTCTTTTAATATAGTAATTAAGTTTATTAAATCTTTAAAAATCATACAACAAAACCAACATCATTCAAATAACAAATAATATATTGCTTATTATTTTGTAAAATACTTTTTACAAGAAACTATAATACAGAAAAGACCTTAATATACTCTTTGAGTTATTCTGCAGATGAAGCAGTTTCAAAGTAATGTTCAGTTTTATTTAAAGAAGAATATATTTCTTCAGGAACATCGGAAATGTATCTCAAGCCATGGCGGATAGTTTGGAATGCTTCCATTATTTTTTTTCTGGAGGGTTTTTCTTCGGAATCTTGATCAGACACAACTAAGTTTCCATCCTCATATAAATACTGTTCAAATTTAATACCAGGAAGTAATTGTTCTGATTCCTCCTGATCATTCAATTCATCCTGATCATCAGGATTATCAGCCACTATTAGGTTCTGATCTACATATAAATACTGGTCAAATTTAATTCCAGGATTTATATGTTTTAATGAAACAAGTTGTTTCCATACTTCCTCAGTACTCTCTAAGAGATTTTGATCGGCTTCTAATTTTTCTTGATTTTCTTCAGGAATTTCATTTTTAGCCACAACATTAGAAAAACTATTTCTAATGAATGAAGATAAGATGTCATTATCCCACACTTTGGCAAATGTGCTAATACACAATGGAAGATTTACTAAGTTTTCCGTAGATTCACCATTTTCCACTGCCAAAGCCAAATGCTGCAGAATTCGTTTTCGGTAATAAAGCTTTAAATTTGTTGCAATCTCTTGGTTCACGGACTGTGACTCAGTTATATTAGATGGGAAAATGAGTTTAACGTTCATTAATTTTTGGTCAACTGAATAGGTTGGACAGTTTATCACACACAGAAGCACTTTTCTTTTCTGCTTAGACATCTTTTTATCAAAGTCTGTCACCCATTTCTCAAAAATGTCATGTGTCATCCATGATCTTTCATCGAAATCGTAATCAACTTCAAGTGACTTTGCACCTTTGAAACATTTTGGTTGTTTGCTTTCCCCTACAATAAGAAGCTTCAACTTCTCCTTACCAGTCATATTTGCACAAGCAACAACTGTGATTCTGTCTCTGCTGAAATTCCCTTCAAAGCAACTCATGTCTTTATAATCAAGTGTTTCATTTGGCAAACATTTGAAGAAAACACCAGTCACTTCCATTTTAAAAACATTGTCTGGATCATATTCTCTAAGTAATGTCTTTAAATCTTGATGAAGGTACTCTGGTTCCATATTAGAAGTATTCTCACTCCATTTAATTCTTTCTTGAAGATAATTACGTTTTTTGAATCTATCTAGCCATCCAGAACTTGCATGGAAATCAGAGATACCAAATTCTGTGGCATATTCTATAGCCTTTTCTTTAATGAGTGGCCCAGTCACAGGCATGTTCATACTTTGTAAAACTTTGACCCAATTCGATACAGCCTCTTCAATCTTGTGATACTTCAAGGTTTTAGATCTTTTCCGCTCTCCTCCAACACTTAATAAAGTTTTAATAATGTAATCACGATTTTTTAAAATTGTTGATACAGTACTGCTCGGAATTCCATACTTTTTTGATACATCTTTATTTTTCATGCCGCTTTCTACTGCTCTTATCAAGTCAAACTTTTCTTGCAAATTTAAAGTTTTTCTCTTGCAAGCCATATGGGATGTGTAAAGCTTGTGTAAATTTTAACTTTTATTCAGCTATTGGAACAATTTTATTCAAATTTGTATAAATTTAACAAGGAGTAACTTTTAAACTAATTACGAAACTCATCGAGTGTTTTTATATGTTATTCCTTCTCTGAAATTAACCTGGATGTATGGGGTTGAATACACAAAAATTTGGTAATGTTTTTTGGAAATCAGAAAAGGATATGAAGAAAATGCGTCGAATTTAGTACTATTAATTAGGATGCAAACATGATTTATCGGTAAGGTCTTCAAGAGAGATAGCAATAAAATAAACAAACATTAAAAAG
This sequence comes from Tetragnatha montana, assembly GCA_963680715.1. Lineage (NCBI taxonomy): Eukaryota > Metazoa > Arthropoda > Arachnida > Araneae > Tetragnathidae > Tetragnatha > Tetragnatha montana. The sequence continues at coordinate 59,977,285 of OY796677.1, read as the reverse complement.
GTAAACAAAAAGCATACGGTTAAGTGATAGAGGTTTTTGCTTTTACTCTCATTTTGAATACAAGAAAGAAAGACAATTAAAATGATTTGGTATTCAATTAAAAATATTTCTTATTGAATTTTAATTTTTTAAGTGCGAAATATCTTTGTGTAGATTTAGGAATAGTCAACAATAACAAACCATAGAAGTCAAACACAATTATCACTTTTATTTCCTGATTTATGGCAACTACCTGTTTGTTGTCATATTTTCTCAATGTTTTCATTTTCGAAATCGGCTGCACAAAGCATGGAAACAAGTCCTTAAACCTTGTTAAAATTCAAGAAAACATTTTAACAAGGTTCGAGAAAATTTCGGGTTTTTTTTTCAAGAAAGTCAATTGCGAGTAATAATTATGCATTTTGACTGTGCAAGCAGGGCCGCCGAGAGTCAAGCCGGGCCCCGGGGACAAAGTTGAGAAGCGGCGGGCCCCCCAGTGCTTAATCTTGATAAACTTAAAAATTTCGTCTTTTTGATTGAAAGAAGAGTAACAAGCACTAAAGGGGATCTGGGGGAATCCCCAGGAAATTTGGAATTTCGACCCTTAAAAAAGAAATTTTAAACTCATTTTTGGATACTTTTCACAATTATTGGAAGACACCCAGGGATGGGCTTTTTCTGAAATGAAGTTAAGCCTAGGATCCTTTGAAATGATGATTTATCTTGAGGATGAAATTTTAGAGAAGTAACTCCATTTCGTAACGATTTCTTTTAGGGGGTCTGGGGGTACCCCCCAGAAAATTTTTGAAATACGCCTTTTGAAAACTGAAATTTACTCATTTTCGGCGGCTTTCAGGGTAAGCAAATTAATTTACAAAATATTCAAAATTAGTATATTCCTCTAAGTTACAGAGGTTAATTAGGAGATTCTTTACGGGCCCTATAGGGCTGGGAAAATCCCCGGGCCCGGGGGAAAGTGCCCCCCCCTGTCGGCGGGCCTGTGTGCAAGACTGAGGGTTTTGCTGAATACCTACCGAAAATGTAAGTAAACTGGATAAATTATCCATAGAAAAGTGGATCCAGTGGGGTGACACGGGGAAACCTACTCCTAGGGTTGCACTGAATAAAATTACTTTCTAAAAAAATTCTTAATAAAGCTGTGAAATTTTTTAATGTGTCAATTTTTCATGGTTAAAAACATTTTATCCTACAATGTTTAGAGAAATTTATCCAATTTTACTGTGAAAGATGTTTTAAAACCCTTGAGTCAATCTCAGAAGTCGAACCTGGATCTGCTCCTGTAGTTCAGGTCTCCCTTTAGTAATCTAAAACAACTAAATATATTAAAACAATAGTAGGTAATAATCAATAAGTAAGTGCAGGCTGTCTCAGGAAAACTATTTAAAGATAATAGTTTCATTAAAAGAACAAGTTTGGTATAAATAGAAATGGGTAGAAAATATGGTTCTTACGTATTATCCTGTTGACCGTGCCGCTAAATTCGAAAGAGTTATCGAAATTCATTGACTGTTATAGTAGAAGTGCCACTGAGCCACTGACAGGATAATGCGTAAGTACCGAAAATAACATTCTGGTTCAAATGAGGTAGTAGGTGCTATGCTTCTTTTAAAAACTGATGCTAGCCTAAATTCAGGAGCGACCAACCTTAGGTATTCACTCCTGGTAGCAAACAATGGATATACAAGACTATTTGAACTACTTGGAAAATCTTCATCCAAATTGTTTACTTCAAGAAAAAAGGTATCCCTCCATTTCTTTTCTAAACTAAAATGGGAAAACTATATAAATACAAATGCTACCTTCTCTGCTAGAAGCAACCATGCCCACAATGGTGAAAATTCAACAATATCAATTCAAAGATGTCAAAAAAAAAAAAAAAGAACTCTCCAATGTTAACCTGCGTGCATATTATAAATTGAAATGTTTCTTAATGATATGTTTTTTTTTCTACAAGATGGTTGATGATTATTAGTAGACTTGTTGGATATTTTTTTAACGTTTCAGTAAAATTATTGATAAGCAAGAGAGAGGTATTTTCCGTATTACAAGAGGCTTAATTAAGCCGAGAAGAGGGTTGTGCTGGATTATTGAGATGAATAAGTGAGCTCTGCTCGCTAAGATCGCGAAGCGACCTGAAAAGAACTGCGAAGCAGTTACGGGGGTGGTGAACGATAGCGAGCAGGGGGCAGGCCCTCTAGTAATTTAAAAGAAAATGCTTGTGAAATAAAATGTATTAAATTTTCAATTAATGACAGAAGAGCCAGTCAGTTGAGTTTTCTTCTTGTTAATATTTTGGTGATTTATTATTTCTTTGGAAGTAATCTTTTGATGATGTCTTTTAAACTCAGATATTTTGTTGCACTTATGAAATCTGTTTTATTATTATATAAAGTTGTAATTTTCTGTGTTTCTTATTAATTAACAAAAAATATACTTGTTTTACAGATCTTAACATGAATAAGATGATAAGAAAGTGCATAATGTGAGTAACAGAAAACTTTTATAAATTTCAATACAAAAGTTTTAATTGTATTTGATTGCAGTTTATTTCCTTTCACATTAGAACCTTGCTTAACTTGGACATTTTAGGACTAGGGTATGAAAGGAATGCTTAGCTTAAATAGTCAGATAAAATCAAAAGAGAACTAAACTAGCTATTTACAGAACTCAAAACTAAGTACTATTTAATTAAAAATAAGTAGAAATGTTTATTTGAAGGGTTTGGTCCAGAACGGGCCCATGTGACATTGCATATAATCTATCATATAGGTGTTGAGTTGGCGATCTTCAAATTGGCTTGTTTTTTCGCATAATCTTTTACTACTTCGAAGCTTCCAAAGGCAATTTAGACCCAGACCATTACACTCACTTCCAAAAGTTAAGCACGGAGATGCGAGGCTTGTCCGTAAAGTAAGTTTCCCAAAATTCTGCAGAAGCAAGGAACACTGTTATGGGGGATTTGGCTACACTGGCCTGTACCTTGGACCCTTTTCTTCAAATCCCCGCCCCACCAGCTGTCTGGGATGCTTATTTAAAGTTTGACAGGATGTTAGAGATGGAGCTTCCACTCGCTTCTCCCGCCACTCTGAGATTGTTTTTTTGTGTGCAAAAAACATTGCGGCTGTGGAAAGTCATTCCTACATGTGTGAAGTCTACGGAGAAAAGTGTATGAGCATGCAAAATGTGCGCAAATGGTACAGAGAATTAAAAAACGGACGTACAGACGCCCAATACGACCAACGTGCTGGACAGCCTATGGAGGACGGATAACGCTGTTGGTCCAACAGCTGCCAAACCTTTATTAAGCATCGCAGACAGCTTGTGGGGGGCGGGGATTTGAAGAAAAGGGTCCAAGGTACAGGCCAGTGTAGCCAAATCCCCCATAACAGTGTTTCTAGCTCGCATCTGCAGAATTTTGGGAAACTTACTTTACGGACAAGCCTCTTATATCTCCGTGCTTAACTTTGGAAGTGAGTGTAGAATAGTGGTAAATGGGCATCAGATCCTGACAAGTAATTTCAGCATGAGTGTTCTCAGTATAAGACCAGTATTGACCATTTCTTGTGAAGACTGTGTTTATTATTTCTTGAGTACAGTGTAGTTCCTAACCTTGTTCTTCTTGCGAATTCCTTATAAAAACTGAAAGAAATTCTTGAACCTATGAAGACTTTTATTTTTATTTTTGAGGTTTTAGCAATCCAGAAAAATGCAAAAAAGTATTATTTCACTATTTTTAGATAAATTATTTTCTCCTTATAATGATATTTTAGCCAACTCCTTCTATATAACTTTAGAACCCCTAATGGAGAACTATGGTATAGTTTGCCAATAAAAAATACTCATCTATTGAATTTCTCAACCATCTAAAATCCTAGCATTGTCATTTTGCTATTTTAACTTTATCCGTCAAGGAGAAGGAACAACACACAGCCTTATTTCCAGAACAACTTGGACCCAAAGAAATTAAGCTACAAGTACATAACCATAAGCTAAAAGTACATAATCTGAATTTTCCCGTAGGTGTGATTGGTGCACTGTTTCTTGTTGCAAATAGTGTCCCTCATTTTAAGGGGGAGAAAAAGAAATAAACGGGTTCAAAGCAACTGGGATGTACTGTATGAACAGTTACATCTTCACAAATGCTGACTTTCAAGCACTTCATAATCTACCTTCTTTTTCTTCCTTATCCCTCTGGTCCGGATCAGACCAGATCCATGAGATAGTTACTCTACCTATGTATGCCAATTAATGAATTTTTTGTTTTGAAATTGATCTAACTCTTCCTTATTTATTTGTGAGCTTTCTCCTGATGTTCCAGGATCATCAGTTGGGTGCAGGTAGGGTGTGCAGAGACATGGATCTTAGTGCAGGGGTCCATGGTCTTGTGGTAAAATGTAGTCCTATGGTAAACTTAGTGTATTGACCCAGTATCTTACTTTCTTTATTAAATTCACTGCTTTTTTAACATCTTGGAGTCAAACCAATGGAGAATAAAGAAGTGAGGGGTGATTCCAAGCTTTCACATAGGTGTTTAACAAGGGATCCGTTCACTTGCCCGACAATTCTCCTTCCTTCCTGTTGTTTCGCATTGACGATGATGATCATGTCTGGCAAACGTACCTGTCGGGCAACTAATTGTCGGGATTTCGAACCAGACCCGATTATCAAATCTGTCATAGAAGACCTCTATTTCAAAGCGAAAATGTGCTCTAATTCACGATTAATGTTTGCATGATGAACTAATCACCTTGGCACTGGAGGTTTGTATACTGTACTCTGGTGTGACTTCATAGAGTAGTTATAACGTGTTCCTTTTACTAGAAATAATTTTACGCCTCTAGACAGACCTCTGATGCTCACCCTACCTGCTGCACCCATCTGATAATGACAAGCAAGCAGGCAGACCCACCATCACCGTGTCAAGGATGCCCCGCATCACGGCAGCGTCATAGGAGGGGAACGCTCGAGTCCCAAAAATACCCCAGTCGCGATGATTCTAAATCGGGAGCCCCCACCTTTCTCGCTCTCTCGCCATTCCATTTCAGCCGCTCTTCCGCCGCCGTGCAGTTTTTGTGTGTGTATGTGTGTTAACGCCCCATAGGATTTTCGACGAATTTCCGCATTATTATTATCTGGATTACGATCGTAAACAAGCGGATTCACTCCAGGTAGGACCCAGTTTTGGTGTCGAGGTCCATCATCCACTGACCTCTCGGTGCATGCGTCCCGACGTAACCATCCCTTCTTGTTGTATTGTAATTTGTGGGATTTCCGTCTTGCTAGGTTTCCAGTTTATGAATGTTTGACAAAAGTAGTCTATTTCACTGTGGACATATTGATGGAACATGATTAGCGATCAGGTAGCCAACGTGCCGGCTCCCTATGAATTCGTTTCTTTTAATGATATCTTGTACTTGTATTCTAGATATCTCGAAGACGTCAGAAATGTGTCGGGATTTTTAGTTTTTACGAGGTAGATTCTTTATAACATTAAGAATGTTACAAGAAAAGGAAAGGTCTTCTTCGAACTACCGAGGTTTTTAGATCGAATCAAATTGCGATATATCGAGAGTATCGTATCTAATTATCTATTATCTAACTGTACAAACATATCTAAAGTCGGGGGAATGAAGGTTCAGTCTCTGGAGTTCAGGGGTTCCTTGACCTGATCCAACACAATAATACAAAACTTTCTCATTCAAAAGTGTCATCAGACTTGAACCGAACCGACCCAATCATTAAATCGATATTTTTTATGAAATAATTTGCTTTCATCAGCTACTGTTTTCATAGTTTTATTGAACTTTCCCCCGTTCTCTTCGACGAATGCTAATATACCATACCATTAATTCATTCATTATTATCAGTATACTTGAAACGAGGATAAACGACCTTCACAATATACAAAATTTACACCTTGATCCCATAAAATATATTATGGAGGATAAAGAAATAAGGTGGCAACCTTTTGTAGAAGGTCGAGCAAATATAACTTTTCCTATGCTCTCATAAATTTTATCTTTAAACTTGTTTCACTCTTACAAGAAATTAATTTCTTCGTTACATAAAACGTTTGTAGTTATTTCTCGTATTAATTTTATGCTTAGATAGTGATCTTGACATTTCTTAAAGCCCTATCAATGAAAACTTGGCTTTTATACAACTTGTTGGTTAGGACTAATCTCATTCACGTTTGAGAAAATAATAATGATTCTTCATCGCACCGGGTTTTTTTTACGCCTACAATTGCCCCACCCAGTGTGAGGTCACTCGCGGCATTTCTCAATGATCCAGACACTTCATAAAGGCTTCTTGCATCCAACTTACCACGCTTTCATAAGTTTTTGTTGCGAATTTCTGCCAAGAATTTTCTGAATTTCTCTGCTTTCAAAACACATGATTATAAAAATAATCCAATACTTGAATCGAATCGTCCGATTTCTTACACATGTAGAGCGTATATGTGTTCAATAGTGAATAGAAGTTTGATAGTAAAAATTAAGCTGCATCGCCGTACTAAGATTTTTGAATACTTTCCTCTTAGTATGTCTTTGTTGATAGAGCCCATTAAATTAAGATAATTGGCTAAAAAGGGCTTGTGGGAGGTTGAACTAGATGTACATTCTCTTCTTTGGGGGTAATTTCTGGATATTTTTTTAAGAAAACGGCAGATGATCTTCAAAAAACCAACTTTACAGGCGTATAAAATTTATAAGTTTTTAAAAAATTTTCAAAAACCTGAAGAAAAAACTTATTTTTACCATACACAAAGCATTTCAAGTCATATGGTGCCATTTTTGCACCCAAAGTAACATTAAAAAATTCAGAAAAAAATGCTCATTTTTAAGCATTTTTGAAACTATTTTTTTGCTACTCTCTATGCATCCTAAATAACTATTAATCTACAGTACTCATGGACCTCGTAGAGAGTGTTCTATGCCAGTGGCGTAGCTAGGGTGGGTGTCACCCGGGGCGGAAGTTCGCGGTGTCACCCCCCCAGGGGCCACCATTTCTAAATCCCATACCTTTAAAAGATACTTTTATATTTGTCTTATAACACTGAAAACCTTGGGGGTTGGGGAGTCAATTGCTCTCTCCTTCCCCCCCCCCACTAAATGACATCCATGCCCTCTTATATTTGTCCTTTTTTAATAAAAATGAGAGGGTACTTAAGTTTCTAAATACAATAGAAGTGGCTTGTGTTTGTCGTCTCCTTCTATATTTATGTAATGTAACGTACTATACAATACTATCCATGCATTTTACACTAATTTCATATTACACTGTTCAACAATGAAAAAATACTTTGATGAAAATAGTCATTCTTATAGATTTTGGGTCGCTGAACCCCTTGTCACCCCAAATTTTTATAATAGGGTGACACCCTTTTTAATGTTTTCTTAATATTATTTTTAAAAATTCAACTTTTAGCGTGAAGATGAACGGAGATTTTAAGTTCCGGTGTCACCCTCATTGTTCTCTAGTTGGGTGACATCTGTTTAATATTTCCTTTCATAAAATAAGTTTAAAAAGTTATGCATATTTTTATGGGAAGATGATCGTAGTTTTTATGTTCCGGAGTCATTCCATTGTTATCTAGTAGGGTGACGCCCTGTTTACTATTTCATTAAAATATTTTTCAAAATTTGTGTAAAAAATAACTGAAAAATAATGTCCCCTTGTCACCCCAAATTTTTCTAATAGGGTGACACCCATTTTAATGTTTTCTTAATATTATTTTTAAAAATTCAACTTTTAGCGTGAAGATGAACGGCGATTTTAAGTTCCGGTGTCACCCTCATTGTTCTCTAGTTGGGTGACATTTGTTTAATATTTCCTTTCATAAAATAAGTTTGAAAAGTTATGTATATTTTTATGGGAAGATGATCGGGGGGGGGGTGTAGTTTTTATGTTCCGGAGTCATTCCATTGTTATCTAGTAGGGTGACGCCCTGTTTACGATTTCATTAAAATATTTTTCAAAATTATATTTTTTGTGTAAAAAATAACGGAAAAATAATGTCCCCTTGTCACCCCAAATTTTTTCTAATAGGGTGACACCCTTTTTAATGTTTTCTTAATATTATTTTTAAAATATATATAGTACCCTGTTATCCACTTAATGAGAATATAGATTGATGTCATCAAAGAACTGTGTCTTTAATGATCTATCTGAACTCAGGAACTTAAGCCCCTAGACAGTCATCCGACCCCACATATATACTTTTAGCGTGAAGATGAACGGAGATTTTAAGTTCCGGTGTCACCCCCATTGTCCTCTAGTAGGATGACTGATGACATTCTGTTTAATATTTCCTTTCCCTGACTGAGGGAGTCACCGTGACTCTCTCTGCTATGTGTCAATGGTTTCTTAGACTTTAGATCCCCCCGGATAACCGCAGTAGATTGACATGTTGACACTCGTCCCGGTTTTTATCGGGACCCACGCCTTCATATCAAATAAAAAGGAAACCTTCGAAGTACAGTCTATGTTTATTTTTTTCGAATGTGTGGAGCTCCGGTGTCACCCCCCAAGATAGCTAGACGGGTGACACCCGGGGCGGACCGCCCCCCCCCCTAGCTACGCCACTGTTCTATGCTGTCAGCGCCAGCTATCCGACCTTGCTAACGTCACTAATGTTTTGGAACTTGCTCAATACCTGCAAATTACATTCTGCTCAGAAACTCTTGCTCGCCGGGGACCGAAAACGGATCGTGTTGGCGTCTCCCGACATCAGCCATAATTCATCTCCACTCCACATCCCTTCTCTTAGCAGGTATTGCCAGATTGCGGAAGATTATGCAAGGTGTGCTGCCAAAGAGTTTAGAAAAGGGTGCTGTCAAATGTAAAAAAATAATAATAATAATAATAATAATAATAATAATAATAAAAAAAATTGTAAAACCTTATTCTTCTTATATCGATAATTGTTCCAATCTTTTCCTCTCTCCCAATTTTTACTTACATTTTCATAATTTTCACATATTTCTCCGGAATTACTGTGAATATTTGCTGATTTTCGACTTTTAGACCTCAAATTAAATGGAAGTTTGAGAGCAATAAAGGAAGGAAAGTTACTTTAAAGATCTTCTTAAAGAGAAGAGTAATCGGCGCTATTCTGTCCATCCGTTCCGATTTCCGTGTTTTTTTTTACAAACATTTGCCAATTTCGTAAGTTATCCTTTTCCCTGAAAACTTAGGTTCCTGCCTTGAAGTTCCCTTGAATATGTCTGCCAGAAAAGTTGGCTTTTCGCCTAGTTTTAATTGTTTTGCGTGAAAAACAAAATAAATAATCATGACGTGAAATCTCCGAATCGCGTTTTTGTTTATTCACATTGAGGTTCTTGTCTCTATAAAAGGTTTGGGTGGGATGGGGTCAGTGGCGGATCCAGGGGGGTGGCCCTCTGGACAAGGGCGGTTCCAGACCAGATTTTCGGGGGGGGGCCATGTCAAAGTCGGAGGGTAATACATTCGAAATTTTCAGTGCCTCAGAAAATTTTTTGAGGAGTGCTTGCTTTCAAGCTGCTTTTTAGGGGTTTATAGTAACTTAGAGAGTATCCAGGGCCCGTGCCATTGTTTTAGAAAGTAGGGGGGGTGAAACATTTTTGTAAGGCCATAATAATACTTGTGTTCGCGAGGTGTTTGGCTCCCAAATTTCCAAGTATAACATAAATAAAATGCGACACTTTGTTAAAGTTATAAAGGTTTCTTCAGATAATGCTAGCTCGAAAGCAAATGTGGGGGGCGGTCTGGGGGTCCTCCCCCAGAAAATTTTGTGAAATTTGGCTTCAAATAGAAGTTTTTCTACTCATTTTTGTACATTTGGTATCCATTGGATAACACCTTAAGAGGGTAACTTCTTGTAATCCTAAAAGGAGAGGAGAGAAACAAGTTCAAGGAGAAAACAGTAAATAAGTAACCATGAGAAATTAATAGGGGTCTGGGGGGTACCCCCTAGAAATGTTTTGAAAATTTGCCTCTAAAAATAAAGTTTCAGCTCATTTTAAAAGCAAGTAAACCACAGAATTTTCAAGGATGAAATTATAAATAGATGCTCAATTTTGAAAAGGGCCGGGGGTCCTCTTCTGAAAATTTTTGCAAATACGCCCATTTTACCGGTTTGAGAGGGCTTGAGCCCCATCTAATGTTAGCTGAAGGGGGGCTAAGCCCCCCCTCCAATATTTAGTGATGTTTGGATAATTTCTGGTTTGGAATCCCCTTCAAGAGCGGTTATTTGAGGAGAGGGTAACCCACAAAAGGTCTCAGAATGTGTTAAAAATTTTTTTTAAGGGTCAAATTTTAAAAATTTTCTTGGGGAGAGCCCCCAAACTTTGGAATTAAGCTGAAATGCTACTTTTAACAGAGAAATTTCTAAAATTTTTCTGGGAGAGATCGCCCAGACCCCCATCTTATTTCGAGCTCGCATTATTACACAAAACTTTTACATTAAATGCACCTCAAAATATTACACCTTGGCGATATTTAAAGGGACATGTAACGAAATTTAATCTATACATCTGATACAAAATTAGGTAATTAGGCACGTAAACTTAATGGTTGTTTCTTTTAATTTTATATTTTTTAATGTCTTGTACTGGCCCTCCCCCCCCCCAATATTTTATAAAAGTTGGCACCTATGGATGTGAAAATATTAAAGGGGGGTTTGGGGGTTCTCCCCCAGAAAATTTTGTGAATTTTATCATTAAGAAAGTGTTTTTTAAGCTATTTGTTAGGGTTTCTCGGGGGGGGGGGGGGGCCATGGCCCCCAGGGCCCCCCCCCTGGACCCGCCCCTGCCTCTGGAAAGTGCCCCCCTATAACGAAGTTTAGAATATTAGAAGTTGGGGAGATAATATTAGTGGGTAGTACATTGCAATAACAGCTAATGACTGGCAATAACCCAAGGGTGCCCTTGTGAATCCATGTTTGAATAAAGTATTGCAGATCATTAAGATAATATGATAGTAGAAGAAAAGGCCGTGGATATTAAAGTTGATATGAAAGTAATTTTTAAGAAATATGAAAAGGAAGATCTCTTGTTGATGATAAATTCTATGATATTGTTCTAATGAAATGAAAATGGAAAAGTTCTGGACTTACTGATTGCTGAGGATGTCTCGTTGATATCTGGAGAAGTAAGTTTTCTCTGGTATCTAAAATGTGTGCAAATTAGTTTCTCAATCAACATATTTTAAGGGGCTTTTTTACTTCCTAAGGAGACTTAACGAGAATAATCAGTTCATTGAATTTATATTTATGGATTTATTTGAATTTGAAAGAAAATCTCGTTATAACTTTGAAAAAGTCTGATGTTGTCGATTGGGTTTTCCTATTTTAGAGGGTTTTCCATCAGCCGTGGCTTACGAAACTCTCAAAAAACCTTATGGTGACACTTTGCTTGCCCACGTGTTTCTATTGGATCTTTTCTGTCTCCTTGCCAGTGTGTTCTATTGGGACCAGGCCATTGCGTAACCCGTCGTTAGTAAAGTGACAAATGAGGCATAGGAAAAGGAAACAGGTGCGGCGAGCAAGAGTTAACAAACGTTAGTATCGGATGACAATTAAAAGTTTCTTTTAAAAAGACTAGCTGTTTTCTTTGTGTTAGAGGAGTTGGTTAAGGTAAGCTGAAAGCTGTGTGATTATCAATGAAAAGGGTTTTTTTTTTTATTAAACCTCAAACGTTTCCTAGCCGTTAGCATCTAATCCGTATCTCGATGCGGAATCATTCCAAAGTGTTTCGTTTGAAAATGTTTTCTCAAACTATTTAATGAAAATATTTTGTATAACACTTACTAATTTTACATGATACGAATTTCGACTTGCTTATAATTTTATTTTGCATAGTTAGTATGAAATTAAATTCTGTCTAAAAATTATAATATAATGCAAAATATTCATTTTCATAGCTGTTAAGTTTTCAAAACTTTGTACTATTATTATGTTTCAATCCTGTCGATAATTTAGGTAATCAGTTGGGGATGGGAGTTTTATTTTTTGTGGTGTTCACACATAATGAATAACTGGATATTCATCGTTCTAAGATTAGTTATTCAAATGCTATACTAATACTAATAACAACTAATACTAATACTATAACTAAGAGAAATTTCGTCCAGTTGATGCTTTTATAAGTGTGCCGCTCGAGTAGTCAAGCTGCTTACACATTCTACACAGTGTAATACTGTCTTGAATTATACGTATTTCTCCATGATCCCGACGACGGACGAGGTTAAAGCCAGCAATAGCAAACTGTCTATGACAATCTGTCTATCATAATATTTTTATGTCCCTACACCTACCGTATTTTTATAGACCATGTTTCACTGCAATGAGTTCCCTTCTTAATGAGTTCTCTTCTTCTACATTTTTTTTTTTGGGGGGGGGGGGTTACTGCCTTTCAGGCGTATCGTAAATCATCAATTGCTTTTTCTGTTAAGTGCTTTGTATGGTTTTAATATTCCATTAACTTTCAAAAGTTTTAAAGAATTGGTCAACAATCGATGATGTAATGCGAATAATATTTTTTGGTTGCATTATACTGTAATAATACTTATGTAACTAATTATGCTTTAGTGTTCCACGTGAAAAATAAATCTAAAGTGAAGTTTTTTTTTTCTGTACCTTATTCAACTGCATTATTTCATTCAATTCGATTTCGTTCGTTAAACTAAACCTTTTCCTTATTTTGGTAAAAGTTTGTTTTTCTGCATACTGACTACCCTCAAGGAAAAACTTGTTCTACAGAAGCTTAGTAGTGAAATTTCGGGTAGTGTGAGTGAAATATTTTCCTCGTGACCGCCTTCGCACATGATGGGAAATGGTGGTTAGCGATGAAGCTCGTAATAAGGGGGTGGGGTGAGGTCACGCGGAAAATTTTTGAAACTAAAATGTTTGACTTGCTTTTTTGTCATTATTGATTGTTTTCACTTTTCCAAACCTTTTTAGAACCAATGACTACATGTTACTGTTGGGCTTCATAGCCGTTTTCATTTGTCTCTCTAGGAGCGTTGATGTTACCGTTCCAAACGCTTTGGGTTTTTTCACTTCAGAGATCACATTACGAGAATAAAAAAAGGTGGTTACATAGGGAATTTTCTAAAATGTTTTCTCTTTAATCGTAGCTGATAGAGTTTGAAGAATTGTTCTACTCCATATCGTTCTCAGTTCGCGTCCCTCAAAATATCTTCCAACAAAATTTCATTCGAACGGTATGGTAGAGGCTCTTGAATAGGTGAAGTTTTTTTAAAATCATCCTGTACTCTTTATTGTAGCAAAAAATCTGAGTTTATTTCTAAATTTGTTTGTGAGATCTCTGAAAAACTCTGTTGTTCATTGATAGGATTTGTACGCCAACGTCAGCTTTTGCTTTTCGTGTTCCACGGCCGTTTCATTGTTTGAACGATTTCATTCCAGGAAGTGTATGCTTGGCACTCTTTGTCAAGTCTTAGTCACTAACGATCACGGAGTCGAAGGGATTGTAGGATTCTGTTGGGTTGTTCACAGGATCTCTTTTGGGATAAGATTCCCGAATTTCATGAACAAGAAACTACAGTTATCGCTTTTCTTACCTCCTTTTCTTTCCTTTATTTCTGTCTCATTATTTTTCTATTCTCTCTAATTCTCACTCTTTCTGGAATTCTTTTTATAAGATCTTCTGTTATGTATCTCCATCTTTTTCTCTTTTCTAAACTCGTATTCTTTCTATCTATGGTGTTCACCATCCTTTCTTCCATTAGTACATAAATAAGCTTATCAATCGAAACACCGTAGTTCTCTTATCTTACATAAGACATGAGAATCCTTTAAAACCTTTTAATAGCTAAAATACGATACATATTTCTCCCAAAAAAATAATTATAGATTGCAATACTTTCAATTTGAAAGTTTCACACCGTATTAATTAATTTTGGAAAATAAGGTTTCTTGTTGAGTTGTGATATAAGTTTGTTATACCCTATTGTTCTTGTGTTGTGTCACTCCACTCTGTGAGTTGTGGATATCTTCAACACCCTTTGTTGACATCGAGCTGTTTCCATTCACGATTCTCTTGAAGCGTCCTATCTGCCAGCGTTTCAATCGGGCCTAAACTATTCTCGTACTTAGTTAGGGGCTCTTGTGTTTTGCGCTTATTTTTAAAACATTGGTTGGGTTATCGCCTCCTTTTCGTAATCAATTTTGAGGGGAGTAACCTTTGATGCCTTGGCTATACAGAACTCATTACTCTTAGACAGAAGTCGTTACTTAAGATCCAGTTTATCAGATAACAAGGATACTTCATGAATCCAAAGCTTATTCCATTTAATTTACTAATAAGATTTCTAAAGCACCTTTTTGGAGAACTGAATGGGAAATAAATTATTAAAGCCAATGTGATATTTGAATTTTAAAATATTTAACGTCTGTTTATTAAAAAAGATATTGATAAAATCTTATCTCGGTATGTATATCGGTCATTATGTATTTCTTATAGTATAAATTGATTGTAAAGTAAATTGAAATTGATGAATTTTTTCCTTTTAAATAGTTTATCATTTGTTTTTCTAATAGTTTTTGAAATGGTCATGCCATGGAAAAGATAGATATTAATATAATAATCCCTCTGTAATGCCATAGTAAACTCCATCAACATGTTTTATTCAAATACAAAAAATGCTTCAAACCCCCCTTTTCAAAATTAAAATTTTTAAAAGCATGCTTAAAAACTCCCATCCAGCCTCCCTTTTCTTGAGAATTATTTAAATATTTAAATAATTTCTATTATTCATTTGTGTGTGTACTGACAAACAAATAAGTCATTCTCATTATTTTATAACACATACTTGACTTGAAAATCAAATTTTTAAGTAGTCACTCTAAGTTAAAAATTATATCTTCTTTACAGCATCATTAACCAACCGGTCGAAGTCTATACTAATACGGACTCTCTACGTCGGTTTTATAGTACGGATATATGCATTCTTTGTGCATGTGCAGTGGGTATTTCTGGCTTTGCTAATTTTTTTATAATTTGGATTTTAATTTTGAGCGTACATTGATTGAAAATTTCGAATGTTGCGAGTAAGATAAGGAGACCATCTACCATGAGTGGTTGCAAAATGAGACTTGTCAATGTTATCCGCAACTTTTTCTAGTATAGGTATCAGACGCCATAGCACTTGCAATTCAGCTCTTTTCAAGACCAACTGACTCATTTTTATCTCTCTCAAAGAGAAGGGCTGTGCGGGAAAAATATGGAGTACGGGGGAATGTCATGAAGAGATCATCTCTTCCCCATTTGCTATACTTAGACCTCACTTCCGATGCATCCGGGGTTGATGTTACGTTGACAGTGACAGAACAAGATGAGGTTTAACTTCAGATGAAAATTTTTATTTTTTATTTTTTTACATCTTATTTCTTGTCAACAGCTAACGAGAGTTTGTTTTGGGATTACTTTAAGCTTTTTGCTTCGACTCGGTTCACACTGTAAGAAAGTTCCGGCGTCTGAAAATATTGCAATTTGTGAATGTCTCTTTCTATATAGGGTCCTATTTCCCAGATGTTTTGTCTAAAGTTCTTTAGGAAGCATTCTTTCTAAAAAAAAGTTTTTCATCATCTCACTCGAGCTTTAAAATAACCTACTTCTTTAGTAATAGCCTGATGGAGGGTTTCTATAGAAGTAGGAAGTAGGGATGAGTTTCGAGCTCTCTTATGTATTTATCCCTTTTAAATAAGGACTCAAAAACCAGATTAACTCTTGAACCAGTTGACTGTATGAAATGAACTGTTTCTTTTTATACTCACTAATAGAGATTGACTTTTTAGAGAGCCTTGCCGTATCTACCAATTTTGAGTTATGTTTTCACATTTGGCATATGAATTCTTAAAAAATTATTATTTTCTAATCTTTGTCCGTTCTATAATTAATTTCTATCAATTCCCTGGTGGAGAGGATGTCAAAATAAAGAAAAATAGGCATTTTGATTCTTACTGAGTTTTGTTTTGACTTCAGATAATTTTTGATTAATGTTTGTCGTTTTGTTGGTCGAAAAGAAAGTCTAAGAGACTGCGAAACTTAGGTCATTGATTCAACTTACTCATTTGATTGAAATCAACCATGTTTTAATATCAGAGATAATATAAGAGGGGCATTTTAGTCGATTTCTTCCGAAGATAGAAAAAGTTGAGCGCTGGATCTTCCATTGGGTGTAGGGCTGTTCGTTCCAGCCATGCCAATTACTGGTAACATGTTAATAAGTTTTGAATTAATGGGCATACATATCTCTCTGAATATTAATTTCACAAGCCACCACTGTCGTAATTTGAATAAGCTTAACTGGGCGTGACAAAAACCACCTATTCAACTAACTGTTCCTCCCTGCTGTTATAGAACGCTGTATTGATATGGAATCTCCTTTTAGGACCACCACACTAACCTTCCTCCACCATGACCACCGACATCGTGGTAGGGGCCCGGTGGGACCCTGCCACCCAGATGGAAATGGATGAATTCGAGTATGATGGGGGCAACAGTTCTTCTCGACTCTTCGAACGATCTCGAATACGAGTTTTAGCAGGTAGGTCAGCCAGGATCTCACCCGCCATTAGGACATAACCCCTTCTGAAATATCGGCCAATGTTGATGACTTTGCCCTGTGTTCTTTTTTTACTGGCTAATACGCTAATATCATTTGCATTTCATTGAAATTATTTTCAAATTGGAGCAAAACATTGTGTGATTTTTAATTATGTTAACTAATAAAAAACCCCACAAAATATCCAACAACATTTATCGATATTTGCGACATTGGTCAACATTTTTACAATATTGATTGCGATGTTCCTGTACTACTTGGGTAAAAAAAACTCTGAGTAATAAATTTGTGTTGATAAGTCTCCTCATCTTCGATAGATTCATATATAAGAGTTGTCAGTTGTCTTAGGTTGTTAGAGGGAGTCTCTCATGTTTAATGGATTTATTTATATAGGACACGCGCCACTCCTGTAGCATCAAGGGATAAGGGATACAGAGGTTTATAGGAGAGCTGATGTACACGTGGCATAAATGCTATATCAGGACTGAAGATGACCTGTTTAAAAAGACACTGATTTTTTTGCTGTGCATTCTTATCTCGTGCATACTATAGTTACGTTATTCCGTCTCTTCCAAGACTAAACTGCGCTGACATCTTCACACTTTGATAACGAGTGCTTTACAAAACCCGAAGAAAGGAAACGAGCATCTTTAAGCTTCCTGTTTGCCGCTTGCTTCCTTTATCATAGGAAATGCCCCTGTTCCAATAGCCTGGACTGCGCGGTCCCGCGTTTTATATTTAAAAAATCGTCGGATTGATCCTACATTACTCCGATGGAAAATGCTGCAGAGATGGGTGTGGATCTGGAAGACCTCATCAAGCACTACAGAGGTAAAGCGATTCGAAGAACTAATGGGAGGTTCTGGTGATTTCGATAATGCCGATGTGATCTGCAAGATGATGATGCAGCCATATGCAAATTTTGTGATGATGCACATTGGATTTGATTGAATTCTGCTTCTACTGGTCGGATTTTTGTGTTAATCTGCAAGTTAAGATCTGAAATGAGTGATGTGGATTTTACTTGAGGCGTTGTGCTTTTTCTTGATGAATAATGGTGTATTAATGGTTTCAAGTTACCCTCAGGGGCTCATTTGCTCTTGAGTGAATGAGTACGTGGGGTGGCGTCCCCGAGGTACCTTAGCTACCCAGTGTCCGGGGGTATAGCTGGGCACCCCTGCCTCTAGGGGGTTTATAAATATGGAGGCCTGGTCCTCCAGGTTGGGGGTTGGGCGTTGGGCTAACAACCCAACCCCGTAAAAACCCTATTGTTATGAAGTCTCAAAATGGAATTAAACGGGCTGTCTCAACTGGTAAACGGACTGGAAACGATAAAAGGAAGAGAGATTGGAATATAGCAACTTGGAATGTGAGAACTATGAAGAAACCAGGAAGAATGAATGAAATAGCGAATGAAATGTTGAAATATAACATAGAATTAATTGCCTTGCAAGAAATTAGATGGAATGGGCAAGGGAGAATTGATAAACCTGATTATACTATGATTTATAGTGGAGCAGAGGGAAACCACTCTCAGTACGGAACAGGATTTATGATCTCAAAGAAAACACGAAGAAGTTTAATTGAATATGCAGCAATTGATGAAAGAATATGTAAACTTAGATTAAAAGGAAGGTTTAGAAACATAACTGTTATATCTGTACATGCTCCGACTGAAGATAAAGATGAAAATTTAAAAGAGGATTTTTATAGAAATTTGGAAAATACACTTAATGAAGCACCAAAATATGATATGAGGATAATCTTGGGTGACTTTAATGCAAAGATTGGGAAGGAATCGTACTTAAGAGATGTAGCAGGAATTTATACTATACATGATGAAACAAGTGAAAATGGCAGGCCCGCCGACAGGGGGGGGCAAAGGGGGCACTTTCCCCCGGGCCCGGGGATTTTCCCAGTCCTATAGGGGCCCGTAAAGAATCTCCATCTTGAGATACACTACTAAACGTTCTGAAACAAGAATACCCATTCATAGATTTTTTCCCCAACTACCCTTCTTCTTCCTGAGAACGGGCCCCGGGCCCCCCTCCTTCCTGGAATGCAATCTCCAACGTTTCGAAACTCAGCAAACTAAGATAATTACCACCTGCAAGCTGCAATACATTCCAAGAATTGTCACAAGATAAGGCACCGAAGGGCCCGAACCGGACCTGACACCCCCCAACCCTGCATGGAAAGGTCTCGTTAGCCAAAACAAACAGGAAATGAGCCTTCCTCTTGACCGACCCCAGACACAGAGGACAGTGGAGAAGTTTCAAGCCATTTACCCATGCAGACATGTGGATGTAGAAAGCGTAGGTTCCGTTAAACGTGTATCATCTGTATTTAAAAATCGTCTATAATTTTTTTTAAATTAATAAAATTTTTTCCCGATTGTTTCAAAGTTATCGTTTGAAAAAGTTTTTAACGATAGTCTTCTGAGATAGACCGTACGTCTAGGTGAGTTGTATTCATTTTTTAAGCATAATACACATTTCAGCTATCAAATACAGTTGAAAATATTATACGTATTTGTATTTTTCTAGTTGTTTCTGTCTCTTGTTTTACATATGCTAGAGGGTTTTAAAGGCATTGCTGTTTGTTTAATTTTCTTTTAAAAAATGGAAATTTTCGATAATGAAAAGTTTTATAAACCATAAAAAAATTTACTTAGAGAACAAGAAAATTTATTCCATTATTAAATGAAAATAAAATTGAAGAATCGGTTGAAAATAGTATACGTATTTTGCATTTTACTAGGTTGTTTTTGTCTCATGTTTTGTATATATTGGTTTTGGGGGGAGAGGTTTAAAGGCATTGCTGTTTGCTTAATTTTTTTTTAAAAAAGGAAAATTTTTGACATTGAAAAGTTTTATAAATCATTAAAAGAGAATTTATTACACTATTAAATAAAAATAAAATTTAAGAATCAATGATTTTTAAATTGTATTAAAAATTATAGTATATGATGTCTGTTATTAAGGCTGTCCCAAAATTAATTAATACCTTTACAAAATTAATAAAAAATAAACTAAAGGAGATAAAAACATACGGTTTGTTGCTAACTACTCTTTTAGCCTGGGAGTTTTTTATACGAAATTTCATACTCCACAGAGACTTAAAAAATTAAGGGTTTAGGAATGTTTCTTATTCAAAAATCCATATTATGCTTAATAAATTGCTTAAAAACAATTTTTTAACACAATTTTAACTAGAAAGAAGGGTTCAATATAATTTTTATTCGATTCTTGAATTATTAATTATTTCAGATTTTAATAAACTTGTATTTTTACTCTATTACTAAATGTCACAATACAAATTGTATTGTACAAGTTTACAATACAAATTGTATTGTAAACTTGTATTTAATAAACTTGTATTAGAAATAGTAATTTGGGCTATTGTTTTTCCATTGAGTTCATATTTTTCTAAAAACGGCTGATTAAAACAATTTTTTTTATGAATTTGATTAAATTTGGATTCTTCCATTAGAACTGTTATTTAATGCGTTCTAATCTGAATAGAACAATAAATGTTCTTGGTCTAAAAATACCTTTTATATTAATCATGAATGAACTGTTTTTTTAATGAATAAAAATTAAGATGTTTTACAAAAAGTTTGATACAGAAAAGTTTAAGTGTGCATTTTTAAATTGGATTAAAGGTGTAATAATTAATTTGTTTGTTTCATGTATACAGTGCGAAAAAAGTGATTTTTCTAAGCTTTAAAGTTATTTTAATTTTCTAGAAAAAGGAGGTGTGAATTAAAATAAACTATAGTGAACTATAGCTGTTATGGTGTAAGTTTAAGGGTCAAGGATAGAAGGAAGCTGAATAGTACTTATTCTAGACTAGATCCTGTTAATATAAAGCTAAGGTAATTATTTAATAATTGTTTCTGTAAAACTATTTTGGAAAACTATATTGGAAAATTTGGAATTAGTTAAAAAATTGTTTATAAAATTACAACAGAGCTAGGTATGATTATCTCCATTCAATATATCTAGAGGAAAGCTTCCCAAGTGAGAGATGGCACTTTAATTATATCAATTTATTGTTATGTGATAAATGATTCAGTAAAACTTAAAAGTGGGATTTTGTATATTATTTACCTCCTTGAGAGAGAGATTCGAAATTCATAATACTTTTATATGAAAAACCCCCCTAAAAATTTGTATTTTAATTAAAATTCAAAATGTCCCTCATTTGCGATACGCGTCTCCTAATATGAGAGTATTTAATGTCATGAAATGGTCTTAAAAGTGTTGTTAACATCCTAAAATACATCCATTACATACTTAAAATACATTTTAAATGTCACATCTTAAAAGTGAATTCCTAGGGAAGAACGGGACACATTCCCACAAAAATAACATTTTTGACTACTTCTCCATATATTTATAAAATATTGAAACAAAAACTGATTTATTCATAAGTTTACAGCATTCCTGAAATTTAATATAGTATTTCTTAAATCAGATAAAAACTTAGCGTAAAAATTTTTCTAAAAGCATTAAACAAAATATTCTACAGCTGGTTTTAAAAGAACTTTCATAAATAAATGCATAAAAACAAGACTAATATTAAAGAATATTAAATAAAAACACATTTTAGACGGAAAACAATAATTTTTAAAACTTATCAAATTTCTATCATATCAGTTAAAACTGGAAAAATTCTAAAAGCTTTGAATTTTAAGTTTAATACTAAAATTATTTTAACTAATTAAGCTTAAAGTACCTTAAAATACTATATGTAAAGTCTGAAAATGCGTTCGAAATAAAAAAAAAAGAATTAGAATGGATTTTTAAACTGTTCGAATGTTCCTCTACTTTGAATATAGGTTGGTGCTGGCGTTCCTGACTTCCAAAGGTTTCAGGTAAGATATTGAAATTTTTTAGAGAAAACCATTGAGGCGCTTACAATGAGCTAAGTCCAACATTGGAGTTAGCTCGATGTTCCTCCAAGTGCCTCAATTACTTAATATGTGTGTGTGCAATAACTCTATGGTGCAAAGTGATTCTTTCAAAACAAATGTAGTTTGAAATAGTTAGTTATTGTATTGTTCAAGAAACTACTACCTATTGTACTAGTTCCATGAAGAAAACCTACCTAGGAAGAAAAGAAATACTCGAACAATTATTTAGATTTCCACAAAGATTGAATACTTTGAACAACTCTTAGTATAATAAATTAATGTATAGTGGTCAGATATGTGTACAGTTTCGTTTTAATTATGTCAAAAGTGATAGATATATGTAAAAATATTATGTCTAATTAATTTTAAGGTAGTACGTAAAAGTAAAGAGGGCCCGGGACTGTCGTTGCCCCGGGGCCCGCTGTGGCTCTCGGCGGCCCTGGAAAATGGTAACATGTTGGGGCAGTTTGCTGCTCGGAATAGGTTGCATATTAAAAGTACAATGTTTCCGCACAAAAAAATACATTTGGGTACTTGGCGAATACCTGGCACAGATGAAACAAATCAAATTGATCATGTTTTGACTACAATAAGACACTCAACATCGATAATCGATGTGAAAACGTGCAGAGGACCTAATTGTGACTCTGATCACTATTTAGTTAAAACAAAAATTCGAGAACGACTTACTAATATCAAGAAAGAACTTAACAAGAAAAAGCAATGGAATGTTGATAATATTGTAAACAACCACAATATAAGGAAAGAATATCAGGATGAATTAAAAAGGAGATTTGAACAAGACAGTGATATTGAGGAGCAAATGGATATTAACAATCACTGGTGCAAAGTTAAAACACTATTCATTGAAACCGCTGAGTTAAAAATAGGTGAAAGAACAAAAATAAAATATAAGGAATGGTTTGATGAAGAATGCGTGAATGCTATTAAAGTCAAAAATGATGCTAGAAAAGCAATGATACAAAGAGAAACAAGAAGTAACTATGAGAGGTATAGAGAGAAACGTAGGGTTGCAAATAAAATCTGCAGGAAAAAGAAGAAAGACTGGTTAAAAGAACAAATACTAGAAATTGATTCATTACAAAGACAAAATGAAAGAAGAAAACTATATAAAGCAATGAGTTTTCAAACCAAAACATTTCAACCAAAAATTAATGGCTGTAGAAGTCAAGATGGTAAATTATTGGGTGAGGAAAATCTAGTAATGGAAAGGTGGACAGATTATTTTAAAGGTTTATTAACAGAAAATGAGAGTGAAGAGCTAGAAGATGAGATAAATTATGGGGAAGATCAAGAAACAGTTGAGGAAGATCTTACACCAACTATAGAAGAAATTGAGAATTGTATCAAGAGAATGAAAAGCAATAAAGCCTCAGGAACAGATAACATCAATGCTGAATTAATAAAATATGGGGGAAACACAGCAGTTAAAGTAATATCTGAATTAATAAATAAAATATGGGCAACAGAAATAATGCCAAATGAGTGGAATGTAGGAATTATTTGCCCTATATACAAAAAAGGTGATAAGTTTGATTGTAAAAATTACAGAGGGATAACTTTACTAAACACAACATACAAAATATTCTCAAGTCTGTTAGCAGACAAAGTAAAGAAATATTCTGAAAAATTTCTGGGAGAATATCAATGTGGATTTAGACAAAACAGAGGAACTGTAGATCAGCTTTTTGTGGTCAGACAGATTATGGAAAAGTTTTATGAATATGATATTGATTTATATATGCTTTTTATAGATTTCAAGCAAGCATTTGACAGCATAAATAGAAAACAATTGTATAAAGCAATGCACAGATTTGGTATACCAGCAAAAATAATAAAACTTACAGTAATGACAATGAAAAGCACTATGGCCAGTATAAATATAGGTGGAAAAACTGGAGATACATTTAGGTTTAACAAAGGTGTTAAGCAAGGTGATTCGTTATCAGCTGTGCTGTTCAATATTGCCTTGCATTCTGCAATCATGTCAATTGATCAACGAGGAAATATATTTACCAAGACGACACAAATCTGTGCTTATGCAGATGATATCCTAATTATTGCAAGAACAAAAAATAGACTAATACAAACTGTTAAGGAACTTATGAATTGTGCAAGTGAAATAGGTCTAGAGGTGAATGAAACCAAAACAAAATTCATGATTATGTCAACCTCTAAAGAGAGAAGACAGATACAGAACCTAAAAATAGATGATAAAATTTTCAAGGGTACCAACTCGTATACTTATCTTGGTAATGAAATAAACAATAAATGTGAAATCCATGAGAGTATAAACAAACAGATACAAAATGGAAATAAAGCAGTTTTTGCAAATAGTAGACTACTAAAAAGTAAATTATTATCTAGAAATTGTAAGGTGCAGATATATAAAACCCTAATAAGGCCAATCATAACATATGGTTCTGAAACCTGGGTGTTATCTAACAAAGATGAAATTATGTTAAGAACATTTGAAAATAGAATAATGAGAAGAATCTTTGGAGCCATATACGAAAATAACACATGGAGGAAAAGGTACAACTATGAAATAGAAAGGCTGATTAAAGGGAAAAATATTATAAGATACATTAAAGCTATGAGAATACAGTGGATTGGACATGTGGAAAGAATGAAGGAAACTGACATGTGCAAAAAAATTATGAGTGGAAAACTATATAGTAATAGGAAACGAGGAAGACCTAAACTAAGATGGCTGGACCAAGTTGAAGAAGACCTAAACAAAATGAAAATAAAAAATTGGAAAAGGAAATCAGGAGAGAGGGCAAGGTGGCGTTCTATAGTAGAGAAGGCCAAGGCCCACCAGGGGCTGTAGAGCCGTGCAGAGAGAGAGAGAGAATGGTTTCAAGTTGTTGAAGATGCATGTTTGAAATCGAGAGGAAATTAAACCTCTTTGAATTTCATGGATATCTGCGCCGAAATTGAAAATGTGAGATAATTAAGTTTGCTCCGCAAACGAAATGATAAAAGAGTGCTAAAAAACTATTGGTGTTTCAAAATAGTTTTATTTTGGCAACGCCGGCCTTCAAGCATTTTTCGGCTATTCATTCATTACTCTTAGCAACCTATAATTATATTTTATTATTTTAATTAACCTAAATTATAAAATTGAGAATTAATTTTCTATAAATTATCCCAAACCCTATTCCTTACCTTGGTTGAATTCATGTATGATTTGGAACCTTAATCTCCATTTATCTTGTTGTTATTGCTGTTTGAATATTAGGGGCTTAAATCGAACTTAAAAAAATGTATTAATTTTTTAGAGGTTTTCTAGATAGATAATTACGTTTTTCTCAGTGCATTTCGCAGTACATTTCAGGACAGTTTGCAAGTTATGACAACAGGTTCTTTCCTCTTAGATCCTAAAAACTGATCCAAAAGGTCCTTCTCCTTGAAATTTTGGAAAACTTGATCCTCAAATTCGATGCTTCACTTAATTTTAGTACATTTAGAATTTCATAAAGATGGTGACTTCCCCATGGATGATGCTCTTATGAGAATGCCCTAGCCAGCCAACTAATGAAATCTTAATACGATTCAAGTTTATTAGGACCTATTCACAAAATACGTCAGTGTTTAAGAGGAGGAAGGGGGGATATATGTGTGACACAATGTGACTGAGGGTTGGGGGAGTTCAAACTGACATCACACTGCATTTGTGTCTTTTTTTCTCTCACTACTGTTTACAATGCTAGAAAGACATTTCTTCCATCGCTAGTTTTATTTGTACTAGTACTAATTTAATTACTAATTCTTAAGTTAAGGAACTAAAGTTGGATTTGAAATGCGTTAAATTTGAGTTTTTGAAACGGCTACATCATAATGAGTATTGAGAAGAGGTCACTGAAATATAATTTGTGACATTGGGTGAGGAAAACCCCTTAATATTATGTGATGTTAGTTTGTGAGTGGCTCCTCTTACCTCATATTTCCTTCAATTCTTTTCAGATGAAAGGGAGAATGTCCAAAAGAAAACGTTTTGTAAATGGGTGAATTCCCACCTACTGAGGGCGAACTGCCGCATCACAGATCTCTATGGTGACATGAGGGATGGCAAAATGCTCATGAAGTTGCTGGAAATATTGTCTGGCGATCGACTGGTGAGTTGAAAGTTCAGACTGCTTTGTCATCTATTTGATTCTACAGAGCGTTTGAATTGTAATTGCGGACCTGGAAAAAGTTTTAACCTTCCCCCGAACCTAATAAAATTTACCCGAACCTAATGTATTGCTCCTCCTAACGGATAGGGGCTTCCCCCGAACCAGGTTCGTAGGTTCGGGCACTTTTTCCAGGTCCGTGTAATTGTTTTGTGTGTTAATTTAATTTGCAAAGTGTGAAAGCACATTAAATTTCCCTTTCAATATTTTGAAATATGGCAATAATTTGCATAAGAAATAAACCGGTGGTAGATCCTGCTCCTATATTTTATTGTGTTGGTATTTCATGGAACAATAGCATGTGAGAAAAATGATATAATAAACAAACAATCATTTTGTATTTAGCCCAGTTGCTGAACTAGTGTAATAATTTAATATTGAGATCTCCATTTGCCTTTTTCTCTTTTTCAAATCAGTTTTTTCAACTGTTCTTTGAAGTTTTTTTTTCAATATATTGATTGTGATCTTTATTTTTCCAGCCAAGGCCTACAAAAGGAAAAATGAGAATCCACTGTCTTGAAAATGTCGACAAGGCTTTACAGTTTCTTAGAGACCAAAGAGTGCACTTGGAAAATTTAGGTTCTCATGATGTTGTGGATGGAAATCCTAGGCTTACATTGGGATTGATTTGGACAATTATTTTACGTTTCCAAGTATGTTTTATTGCAGTTTATCATGCTTAATTGATGTTTTTTCCTGTAAAATAGGGCATTGTTTCAAATTTACAATCTTGAATATTTTGCAGATTCAAGATATTACAATTGAAGAGGTTGACAACCAAGAAACTAAGTCAGCCAAGGATGCTCTGTTACTTTGGTGTCAGATGAAAACTGCTGGCTATCCCAATGTGAATGTCAGGAATTTCACCACTAGCTGGAGAGATGGTTTAGCATTCAATGCCTTAATTCACAAACACAGGTAATATACTTTTATTATTTAAATAATATTTAGTTAAATATGTAAAGTTAAAATGATTTTGAATAAAAAAAAAAGTAAAATCTGGTTCTCCTTATCATAAGCCTTATAAAAAGAGGTTCATTTTTATTCTGCTTTATCTCGAGAATGTATTTAACGGAACTAATTATAATATGATTATAACTGATAACTTGTATTGGGTATACTAGTTTTTTTCTTAGGTGTTCTTTAAAGTTGATTGTTTGATTAATGAAACTATTCCTCATTTTAAAAATATTTTTTCTATTAAAATGCTTAAATAGAATTTCTCTTTTTATGATTTTGTTTTTCTCATAGTTTGAATGAGGAATTAAAGTTTGTAAATTTAACTTTACCTTTTATTAAAAATTGATATTTCTACTCCACAGACCTGATCTGATCCAGTATGACAAGTTGTCTCGGTCAAATGCCATCTATAATTTGAATAATGCATTTACTGTTGCTGAACAAAGGTTAGGTCTCATGAAACTATTAGATGCAGAAGGTATGCCATGTTCTCAACCATTCTTAGAATTAAAAGTATTTCTTACAATTTCTTTGCATAGTATAGTTCATGTCTACATTTCTGTTGTTGGTTGTTGTATATTCAATGAGGGAATTGCACGTTTTTTTTTTAAATTTTATTATGATAGAGGATGAAAATCCATGAAAAATGACGTAAAAATTATTGAAATCGGAAAACTATTCCCCAAGATATTAATTTTTAAAATGTCGTTTCCAGTATTGGCGGGAAAAACAGTAATTTCGTTATGGCTGCTGTGTGACGTCACAGCGCTTGGACCCACCTGGACCCGCATGCTATTGTATGCTTAGCTTGCTTCATTCTGGTATTCTTCATTAAGTTTTAACTAAAAAACTATGATATTTTAAAGACACATACAAATATTTTTTATAAAAAGATTGGCGTTTTGTTTTTTAAAAAATATTAATTGGTTTTGGAATTATTAGGATTCAAAGTTTTAATTTTTTCTTTTTCTGGCTGTTCACTAGAGAAACAGACGAGTTTTATGCGTGTTTTGGTTTTATGATAAGTCTGATTTCTTTTATTTTTAACAATTCACTAGTTTCGACGGCGCTGTGACGTCAAATCCCGTTTTTTGATCACATGACTTTACTAGTGTTTTGGCAAAAATAAAATCGAATTTTAAGTTATTTAAAACATATTTTTGAACTTTAAAGTCTGATATTTGAGAGTTTTAAACTATAACGTATCAAAAAAGTGTAAAATTAAGCAAATCCCTCACCTATGCAATTCCCTCATTCCAAGCACTATGTTATATTTTAATTAGTATCAAATGGGAGGGAAGCACTTAATTTGATTTTCTGTTTTTTTTTTCATTTATAGATATTTTTGTTGAGTACCCAGATGAAAAATCAATCATCACATATGTTGTCACTTATTATCATTACTTTTCAAAAATGAAAGCAGAAACTGTTCAAGGTAGACGTATAGGAAATGTAAGTGAACCGCGTAACATTATTAAATTACATGTACTAAAACATTTTTTTCATGCTGCTATATTAACTTTTAACTATTCTAGGTTGTAGGACAAGCCATGCAAAATGAAAAAATGATTAAAGAATATGAAACCTTAACATCCAATCTCCTGAAATGGATCAAGCAAACAATAGCTGCTCTTTCTGATAGAAAATTCGCCAATTCCTTGTATGGTGTTCAGCAGCAACTTATAGCTTTCAGTTCCTATAGAACTGTTGAAAAGCCTCCAAAGTAAGTTGTATACTCTCTTGCCTTAATTGCAAAAACATTACTGATTTAATGAATCACATTATTATTATAATGAAACAAACAGTACTTTCATTACTGATCTTTGTAACATAGGGGTCACTATTGTAGGGTTGTTATAAAGAGGGTCTACTGAATTATTTACTGGGGCACATCTTAGGTTAAATTTCAACATATACCTCCTAAACTCAGAATTTTTTTTATTTAAAATAGAAAATCCCCAAATCTACCCCATATCTTTGAAAAATTTTGTGGTGAACGCTACTTTTATAGTCCATAATATTCAGTTTTAGTTCTCTTCATTCATTCTATGTTTCGTTTTTTCCGATTCTGTATAGGTTCATTGAAAAATCAAATCTTGAAGTTTTGCTGTTTACGATTCAAAGTCGTATGAGGGCCAGCAATCAAAGGATGTACTATCCTCCTGAAGGCAAAATGATTTCAGATATCAACAGAGCTTGGGAAAGTTTGGAGAAAGCTGAACACGAGAGAGAGCTGGCTTTGAGAGAGGAACTCATTCGGTAAGTGCTTTTTAAAAGCTTTTTAGCAGTGGACAATTTGGATCTGAACTTATAAATTTTTTTACAAAGATTTGTTGTGTATCTGTTGTTCACTTTAGTTTTCATTTCATTTATACCCATGTATTTTTAAATTCCCTCTGCCTTATGAGTTTTGTTTTTTCCCAATTAAAAAAGGATTAAAAAATTTTGGTGTTATTTCTATCTTAAATATTAGAGGTTTTTAAATTTCTTAATGTTCCATTTATTATTTTTTTATCTTTAGACATCAATTATAAATATTTGCGTTCACATGTACTTAAAACAGATTTTTTATTCTTTAAAATATATTTTAAAGATATTTTGATAAATATTGTCCATCCTTTTATTATTTACTTTCATTATAATAGTTTTCAAAGCCTCACTTTTCTTAATATTTATTGAAACAACCTCTTGTTTGCTTGAAAAGCAATGATTAGACAAGTTAAAGTTTTAGCTGTAATATCACGATTAAATCTTCTATACTACTACATTCATTTGTCAAAAGAGTTTTATCAATATATCTCTCTTTTCATGCAGACAAGAAAATCTTGAGCAGTTAGCTGCAAGGTTTGACCGCAAGTCAGGAATGCGAGAAGCTTGGTTGAGTGAAAATCAAAGACTTGTGTCCCAAGACAACTTTGGATTCGACCTTCCATCTGTTGAAGCTGCTGCTAAGAAGCAAGAAGCTATTGAGACTGATATCTATGCTTATGAAGAAAGAGTTCAAGCAGTTGTAGCTGTAGCTAGTGAACTTGAGAATGAAAACTACCATGATATTGCAAGAATACAAGCTAGGTAGAATCTTGCTTTAAAATTTTACTTGCGACCTACTTGAAATAGTTAAACATTATTTTCATATCATTGTAAATTACCTTAACTTTCTTTACCTTGATATTTTTTCTTATGCTTTGAAATAAGTAGACAAATGTTTTTGAGATCTCTGATGACTATAAGTCATTATGAGTTATAAATCATTATCTAATCATCAATTTAAGGAATATGTTCATAATTTAATTACCATATTCATCTTTATACATAGGAGAGACAATGTCTTGAGGTTGTGGAATTACTTGTTAGAACTCTTGCGTGCCAGGCGTTTGAGGTTGGAAGATTCCATAACATTGCAACAGACCTTCCAAGAAACCATTGATCTCCTGGACAACATGGAAGACTTAAAGGTATCTTTAAAAAAGCTTGTTAATGCATTGTTAATGCATTTTGAAAATTTATAGAAACTGACCAAAGATTTTTTTTGTAGGCTCGATTGTTGACAGATGATTCAGGCAAACATCTGATGGGAGTTGTTGACTTGCTGCAGAAGCACAGCCTCATTGAAGCAGACATCAATGTACTTGGAGAGAGTGTAAAGACGAATATTCAACACCTTCAAGCATTTGTTGACAAAAAGACTCCAAGTAAAAACCTTTCAATCTACTCTTATCGTCCATAAATGCAAATACTGTGTTTTATTAACTTAATCCTTTGAATTGTCATTGGGATTAGGAAAGATGGGGTAGAGAATCTTAACTGATTTCCATTTACAATTTCAATTTTTATATTTTGCTTCCAATGTAATTTCCAATGTAATTAGTACTTTATGGACATATTTAAGGTGGATATCAAGCTTGTGATCCTCAATACCTTTGTGAGAGAATACAACAGTTAGAATCTGCCTATATTGAGCTTGTACAGCTTGCTTCAGATCGACACAATCATTTGATTGAATCCCGCAAACTTTGGCAGTTCTTCTGGGATATGGCTGAAGAAGAGGCTTGGATCAAAGAAAAGGAAAGGATTTTATCTTCAGGAGATATTGGACATGATCTTACTGCTATTCATTCACTGATTAGCAAGAATAAGGTAACCTGAGTTTTGTTTTCCTTTAAAAATATATTTTAAGCTTGTTACTGCATTGTTCAATTATTTAAATTTGAACAGAAAATGTATTAAGTGTGTAATTATTTTTTTGAGACTATATTTGATTAGGTATGAATAAAAAGAAAATTTTAAAATTAAACTTAAGTACCGTAAATATTATAAATGTAAAATAATTAATTTGTTTAAAAATATATGCATTGTTAGGAAAAAGGTAGAATGTTTCTACCCTCCCTATTATTAACTCTGTCTCCCTTGCTGTGTTTCCTTGGCTCATTTGATCAATCTTTTTAGGCTGCTGAAGGGGAAATTGTTAACCAGGCAAGACAAATCCAAGCAGTTGTGAAAACGGGAGAAGATCTCATCGCTGCGAATCATTTCAGTTCTGACAGCATTCAGGAGAGAATCAATGAAATTGAAACGATGCTGAATAACCTGTCTAGACTTCAACAACAGAGAATGAAAAGACTGAATGATGCTGTTGACTATCACCAAGTATGAAACTTGGATGTATCTTAGAAAAAGTTGATACTAAAATTACTTTATTAGTATAACACATTATTCTTCATACTACATATATGTCTGGGTTAAAATAATCCTTAGTTGTTATTATTATCCTTACTAAAATTGTTCTTTAAACCAAGAAGTTAATGATGTCATAAAGTTTAACATTGTAGTTTTGAAAATACCATTATAATGAAAATGGATTTTTGTTCTTTAGAATCCAAACTAAAACACTAAGTTGTTTAAAAAGTGTATCTTGGGTTTCTCAATATTATCAGTTTGTTTGAATCTTAAGTCTTTCTAATCATACAAAACCGGTTAGATGCTGTACTACACAAACAAAGAAAATTCCATATTTTGGAACTATTTTTCATGTTGAATAGCCTCTTTGAAAAATCTGGATTTTATGTTTGCAGTTTTTCACTGATGCAGATGATGTGGATACTTGGATGTTGGATACCCTGCGTCTGGTTTCTAGTGAAGATATTGGAAGGGATGAAGCTAATGTCCAGTCTCTTCTGAAAAAACATAAGGTTACTTTTTAGAAGTTTAATTATTCAAATTTGAGTAAAAATATTATATACTTCTGGGATGCTAATTGTATTTGTTATTTTCATTTTTAAGGATACCACTGATGATCTAAAGAACTTCGCTAACACTATAGATTCATTGCATCAGCAAGCTGGGGCTTTGGGAGATGAGGTAAAAAATTCTTAACTAAATTTATTCATGAAATTTTATTTAAAAGAATGTAGTAGTTGTATTTTACATTTTACTTACTTGCTTTGAACATTCATACTTATATTCCATTTGAATAATAAACAATAAAGTTGTTATTCACTTTTAGGATCGAACTGCTCCTGCAGTGTTAGATAGGCTGTCCAGCATTGATCGCAGGTACAAGGAATTGGCTGAACTGGCAAAACTTAGAAAACAACGTCTCCTCGACGCTTTGTCTTTGTATAAACTTTTCAATGAAGCTGATGGAATAAAGCAGTGGATCTTTGAGAAGGTAAATAAAATATCTTCTTATTACTCTATTTGTAAGTCATTTTGTTACTTTAAATATCCACTGTAATGAAGTTATAATATATTTATCTATTACTGATTATTATATCGTTACCACCACGCCAAAAACACGAATCTGCTATTCTTATACATAGCATATTCGTGTTTTTGGTGTGGCGGTAACGATATATTACTAACCTTGCATCGTTTTGAAGAGTATCAATGCTATATTTTCTATGTATTTCGCAGGAGAAAATGCTGGACTGCATGGTGATGAGCAATGACATCGAGGATATAGAAGTGATGAAGCATCGTTTCGAAGGATTTGAGCAAGAAATGAATGCCAATGCTTCCAGAGTGGCTGTGATCAATCAGCTGGCGAGACAACTGCTGCACGTCGACCATCCCAATTCAGAAGAAATTATGATTCAGCAGAACAATCTGAACGAAAGGTTTGGCCTCTTTTGTCCCAAAATTTAAATTTTTTTGTCATCTACTTTGTTGTATTGAAAAAGAAGATTGTTTGAATACGTAATAACTTCATTAAGTTGGAATAACTTTATGGGCAAATTTCGTTTCTTGAATGTTTGTGAAAGAATTTTATTTGAGTGGCATTTTGTTTAAAATGTTTATATTATTATTATTATGAATTTTAGCTATAATTTATTTCTAAGTGTTCTTTATTTCAAGGGCAATTTGTAGTTAAATTGAAATTATTTTTACTATGTGTCTGAAGTTCATTTTGAATTGGGCAGGTGGGTTGCACTGAAGGCTACTGCTGAACGTAAAAAAGAACAGATTCAAGCAGCCCATGGCATTCAAACCTTCCACATTGAATGTAAAGAGACTATTGTAAGTACATAAAAAAAGGCTTTTGACTTTTTGTTGAAAAACTCTGAACTATTTATACCATCATTAATTGCTCTGGATGAAAATTGAAAGCATTTTATCTAAATTTTAATTTTTTTTCCATAATTACATGGTAGCATTATGCTTTACTTAAGGCATTATTGTTAAATACCTCATCCATCAAAATATAATAAACAGCAAATGGATAAAAAGGATTGTGTTTTTAATGAAAAATTCCTTTTCTGAATGTGACAACAAATACTTTTAGTTCAAAATTTTTACTTTTTTTTTCTAGACATGGATTGAAGAAAAGAAGAAATTGCTTGAAGCAACTGAAGATCTGGGAGATGATCTCATTGGCATTATGACCCTCCAGAGAAGACTGAGTGGAATGGAGAGAGACTTAGCTGCCATTCATGCCAAAGTAAGAATTAAACAATTCTAAAATACTCTTCATAACCAATTTTCTGAATTAATATGTTTTATGGATGTATTAATTTCTAAATTTATCAGCACCTCATACCTTAGTAATTCTCTTACCCTTGTACTGAACTTAGGAATTAAAATGATTATCCCTTTGCATTTTTTTTCTCATTTTCAAGTTGGTTGTCCTTGCATAAGTTATTTATTAACTAATACGTTTTTCTTCTCTTAGCTAGAAAATCTTGAAAAAGAAGCTGAAAAGAACAAGCTTGAACATCCAGAAGTAAGAAGCAACTTTCATTTTATTTTCTTAAATTTTTTAGAACATTAATTACATTAACTGTTTGTATTTCATAGGAGGCTGAAGCTATTGAAAAGAACCTGGAACAAATTAAAGTGTCTTGGGAAAGACTCACACAGCATGTAAGTTATTATTTTCAATAAAGCAAGTATTAGTCCTTAAATTTAGAATAACAGCCTAAAGTTCAGGTTCATTTTATTACCCTGTATCCCCAGATGCCTGACTTTGTATTCATGCTCTTTAACCCAGGAGTCCCAAACTCTTCAACTTCACAACCTAATTTTTGTAAAATTAATCTACTGTGACCCACCTTGTCTTCATAATTATTCAGACACTAACTTCACTTAATAAGAAGAATTAGTGTTTTACACATCATGCACCTCTTAAGTTTGTCTAATTCTCCCATGTCCCCCTTCAAGACCGTCAACGTACAAATTTCAAAATTTTTTGTGCAACAATAAGTGTTACAATAAAAAAGGGGGTCCGGGGGTCCTCCCCCAAAAAGATTTTTTATAATTGATTCTTAAAAATTAAGTCTTTTAGTAATCTGGGTTTTAATTTTCAATTTCAACATTTTATAAATAAGAAAATTCTCAAAATTTTCCCACAGTGAAAAGTGAACCCACCTTTAGAAACACTGATTTAATTTTTTTTAAATCTTATTTGGAATAACTGACTTTTCCATAATAACTTTACCATCATCAGCACATTAAAGTGATGCTTTTTTTAACTTGCCCTTTGCTTTTGACAGTGAGTAGGGTCTTTTTTTATTTATTGCTATATTTATTCTTTTTTACATTATGTTCTGTCAGGGACCAATCCAGGAATTTAAACAGAACCCCCATTTAAGTGGAAAATTTTCAAAACATTTTAATTTTTGGGGATTTTTTTTATAATTATATAATTAATATTTTTGAATGGAAACTATAAAATTAATGAAAGCAGCAGCTTTAAATTGCTTTTTTCTTCAATTTTATAGCAACTTAAATACTCAATTAAATATAAGCAATTCATATAACTTAATATTAATTTTAGAATAATTTTTGTGAAGGTACC
This sequence comes from Tetragnatha montana, assembly GCA_963680715.1. Taxonomy (NCBI): domain Eukaryota; kingdom Metazoa; phylum Arthropoda; class Arachnida; order Araneae; family Tetragnathidae; genus Tetragnatha; species Tetragnatha montana. The sequence continues at coordinate 59,942,343 of OY796677.1, read as the reverse complement.
GTTTTTGTTAGTACATTTTTTGTGAAGGAGCCGATAAACGGTACCAAAATTGACCTGTATTAGTCCCTGTCTGTTGACAAATGTTTTAAGCCAACATCTCGTTTGTAGAAATATATTTAGACTTAAATTCAAAATTGTGTTCATTTTTGAAAATTGAAAAACAAAATTTGACTCAGGACCCACAGTTTGAGAAACTCTGCTCTAACCACTTGGCCAGTACCCTAGCATATCAAAGCAATGCCACATTACTGTTATTTTTCAAGCTTCGTCTCTTCCTTCCTAGCTGAAAGAGCGCGATGCCAAGCTGGAAGAAGCTGGCGACCTCCACCGCTTCCTCCGTGACCTTGACCACTTCCAGTCCTGGCTGACCAAGACGCAGACGGACGTGGCCTCCGAGGACATTCCATCCACCCTCACAGAGGCCGAGAACCTCATCACCCAGCACCAGCAGATTCGGGACGAGATCGACAACTACACAGAAGATTACAACAGCATGATGGAGTATGGGGAGAAGATTACGCAGGATCAGACGGATGCCCAGTACATGTTCTTGAGGGAGGTGAGTGAGGAATTTTTGCTTTTTTAATCCATCATTTGAATTGAAATCTTTCAGCTTAAAAGGGTGGAATTAATAGATTTTATATTTTGCGTGATTTTGACTGTGTGAGACATTGCCCAAAAAGTCTTGATTGGAGAGATTTACATCCTTCTTCTTCTTCGGCTCTACAGCCCTTGATGGGCCTTGACCTGCTGCACCAATCTACTCCAGGCAACTCTATTATCAATCAATCAATCAATCTTTTATTTAACAACAGAAGAAAATATGTATTACACGCCTTTTTTCTCCAGTTGATTATTTTCATCGTTCTAAGGTCTTTAAGAACATCGTCCAACCATCTCATTTTGGGTTGCCCATTGGCTTCCAATTTAATGTCCTTTTAACTCTGTTTCTGTCATCAGATATTTCAATGTGACCCAGCCAAGCCAATCTCTGTCCTTTAATAACACGGGTTATAGTTTCATTTTTTACCAGAATCTCCAATTCCCTGGATTTCATCCTAGGTAAAAAAAATTACAGAATTTCTTAAAATCTTAATATCTGGATACAAACTCAAGTTTTTGATTTAGTAAACTGTACTTGCCTAAAGAGCCGTTGCTTTTCACTCTTAGTATGAATTTACTTCTGACTGGCTGTTTCACTCATAAATATTGATTATATATTTCAAACAATAACTAAACCTTGATGGATAGTTAAGAACCGAGTGCTGGATATTCTTACCTTTTTCAATAGTTTTGATTCATTGATTAATTTCTGAAATGAATTTAACAACCTTTTCTAGAGATTACGAGCTTTGCAAGATGGCTGGACTGAGCTACTACAAATGTGGGAAAACAGACAAATGGTGCTATCAAACAGTCTAGACTTGCAAGTCTTCATGAGGGATGCCAAACAAGCTGAAGTTCTACTGAACCAACAAGAACATTACCTCGCCAAGGATGAAACACCAGTAAGGAGCTTCATTTGTAATTTACAGTTTAGTTCTGGTTTATGCAACTTATGAAAGAATATTATAGTTCATTTGATAGGACAGTTGTGAGTGCCTTACTACTATTGTTGGAAGAGTTATTATAAAGTTCATTTAACTGCATAACTACTAATTCTTTTGATTATCATACCATTTTAAAACTAGAACACTAACGGACTTTTTTTCCAGACAAGTTTGGAACAAGCTGAAGCTCTGGCCAAAGAGCATGAAACATTCCTTACCACAATGGAAGCTAATGATGAGAAAGTTAACGCTGTTATTCAGTTTGCTCAAAGGTTGTGCGAAGATGGCAATTTTGCTGCCGATAAGATACACAAGAAAGCAGAAAATATGGCTGAACGGTAAATAAAAGTTGTATTTATGTATTGACTTGGATAAGTGAGAAAATATGCCTTGATTTGATTTTATTTAAATTTGCAGACGTAATGCTAATCACGAAAAGGCTGCTCACAGAATGGAGAAACTGCGAGATCAAATGCAACTCCAACATTTCTTGCAAGATTGCACTCAGGTAAAGGAGATTATCTAAAAAAACCTAGTCTAATTTCCATGTATTGTTCTAAAAACGTGTGTAAACAGAAAAATTAAGTTTTTTCTCCAAATTTTAAATTTTTTTATGTTTAAATTTTGTTAGACTTTATTTTATTTTGATGTACTATTTTGAAACTTTTTAAGAATTAAAACTTGAAGAAATGCTATAAAAACAACCATATCTTTTTATTCCACTTATTTTTTTAGTTTTACATAAAGGGACATTTAATACTATTTTCAATTTTGAATGAGTTTATTAAGTATTACAAATTCCTCTTATTGAAAACCTCTTCTTTGTTAACAAGATATGCTCTCAATCAATTTTTATGCTATGCTATATACATATTAAAAAACTTAATGATTCAGGTTTTAAATTTTATTTAAAATTAAATTAAATTAATTAAATTTAAATTTTATTTTATTCAAATCAAGATTTTAATATTTTTCAAAATTCTTTACAGCTTTCTGAATGGACCCAAGAGAAAATCATCACTGCTCAAGATGATACTTATCGTAGTGCGAAAACCATTCACAGCAAATGGACCAGGCATCAAGCTTTCGAAGCAGAGGTTGCTGCAAATAAAGAACGCCTACGAAGACTTCAGCAAGTATGATTAAACTTCAACAATTTTCATTTTAAAATCATTAAAAATTTTTAATTGAATTTTAATGTTCTCTAAAAATATTATTTCAGTTTTTATACAAATACAAATACAAATACAAAACTGACGACCAGCTACAGGCTCATAGCCCAACAAGGCTGGTCCTATGATTATGAATTCCCCAATTCCCACAGCCTATCCAGTTGCCTCTTAAACTCAAACACTCCCTTTGAATAAACTATATTTTCTGGCAACGCGTTCCATATGTCAATTACCCTATTAAAGTAGTAGTACTTCCTTAAATCCCGATTGACATGTGTCTTATTTAGTTTATACCCATGGCCCCTTGTTCTGTTATCCTTGCTGAAACTTAAGCCCTCCGTATCCCCTTGCTTTACCAACTTGAATAGCTGAATCAAATCCCCCCTCTCTCTTCTTTTTTCCAGTGAATACATGTTGAGCCTGCTCAAACGTTCATTATAATCCAGATGTGTTATCCCCTTAATTATTTTTGTAGCTCTGTGCTGTACCTTTTCAATTACCTCTATATCCTTCCTCATGTATGGAGCCCAGAATTGTACTGCATATTCAAGATGAGGTCTTACTAATCCCTTGTATAAAGGCAATATTATATTCTTATCCCTTGAAGTTACAGTCCTTTTTATGTACCCTAATAACCTATTTGCCTTTTTACCCGCAGCTGTACATTGATGACCCATTTTAAAGTCCCTATGTATTAATACCCCTAGATCCTTGACTGATTCTCCCTTCTTTACCTTTACTCCTTGTAGACAGTACTCAGCTTCACTATTCCTGTAACCCATATGCAGTACTTGACATTTTCCTAAATTGAAAGACATGCCCCATTTTTCAGCCCAATCAGATATCATATCTAGATCACCTTGTAAATTCTCTATCTGTATCTTGGTATCCACCTTCCCCCATATTTTAAGTCATCTGCAAATATACTTATTCTATTCCTGATCCCCTGCCCTATATCATCTATGAATATTATAAATAATATTGGTCCCAATACTGATCCCTGAGGTACCCTACTTGTTACTTCTGTCCATTGTGAATAATGTCCCTTTACCTGCACTCTCTGTTTTCTACCCAATAACCAGTTCTTAATCCAAATCAATGTTTTCCCTTGAATCCCCATCCTTTCCAATTTAAACAGTAGTGCCCCATGAGGTACTTTATCAAAAGCTTTCTGAAAATCTAGGTACATGATATCAACCCTACTCTTATTGTCCAGCTCCTCAGTAATTTTCCCGTAGAACTTTAATAGATTTGTGGCACATGACCTTCCCTTCCTAAACCCATACTGATTGTCTGATAGCAATCCTCCCTCCTCCAAGAATAACATTATATGCTTTTTTAGCAAGGATTCATATATTTTACATATTACTGAGGTTAGACTTACTGGTCTATAGTTGCCCGGTTCACTTTTTATTCCCTTTTTGAATATTGGAGTTATATTGGCCAATTTCCAATCCATTGGTACCCAACCCGTGCTATATGTTGTATTGAATATCATTAGAATTACATCCCCCAACTCTTCCGCGCATTCCACTAGTACTCTTGGATAAATTTCATCTGGCCCTGGTGCTTTAGTTGGCTTTATTCTTTTCAATTGATGTACTATGTCTTCCCTATTAAATTTACATTCTTTGATTGTACCTCCTGCAAAGGCTCCATCCCTAGGTTCATCCTGTAATTCATAGTCACTATTGAAAACCCCCAGAAAAAAGTTGTTTAGCACATTTGCCATTCCTACTTCATCCTGTATTAATTCACCTTCACTCCCCTCCAATGGGCCTAATGTAGTACTTAGTTTATTCTTACCCCCTGCATATGCAAAAATTTTTTTTGGGTTTGTATTTATCTCCCTTGCCAGTCTTTCCTCCAAGGATACCTTTTGCTTCCTACTCATATTTTTGAAAGCCTTTCTAGCTTTCAGATATGCCTCCCTGTCTCTATCCCTACCTGTGCTTTTATATACCCTGTAAGTTCTTTGTTTTAACTTTAAAGCTTTATGTGTTTCCCCTGAAAACCACATAGGAAGCAATTATATGTTTCGAAATATTCTAAGCTCTTTTTCATTATCAACATGCTATTTAAATTAATTTTTTATGGTTTTTAAATAAAAAGTGTATATTTATTGACTTTCAGTTCTGTTTCTTAGTTTTCAGTGCACATATTTCATGAATCAATTTGTTTCTTACCTACAATTTTGATTCTTTTTAAAAATTACTTTTAGTTCATTTCTTAGAAATCTAGTCACTGGTTCACAGGCAAAATTATTCAGACTTTTAATAGAAGTTTTTAATTTTTAGAGTGGTGAAGAACTTGTGAAAGAGAAGAAGATCTGGGCAGCTATTATCTATCCTCAACTTTCCGAACTTGAGCAGCAATTTGAATCCTTGGAAAATGCTACCAAAGATAAAGGTGAAAGATTGTTTGATGCCAACAGACAAGTTCTTTACATGCAGACTTGTGATGATATTGATAATTGGATAACTGATCTGGAAAATCAAGTATTGACTGCAGAAACTGGTCAGGATCTCACCAGTGTTAACCTCATTCTCCAAAAACAACAGGTAATATCTTTTGCTCTTTTCAATTAGCTGAAAGTAGTAATTGAACTTAATGTGTAGATCTCAAGCAAAACACAATGAACTAATTTGTTCTAAGATACATAGTATTTAATATTGATTGTGATCATTGTACAGCTAAGGATTAAAGAAAACACATGTTTTAAAACAATATATTTTACCCTAATATGAGTGATTCTCCTTAATTTTATCAACGGCTCTCAAATGTGCTGAGTGCTTGCTTTCTATTTCTCGCTTATGTGTGAGAGCTGTAATCAATTGTAATGTTCCTACAGGATTAAAAATCCATTTCTTTTTCCTGGAACAGTTTTTATGTTGAAATTTACTTACTAGATGACAGTTCTAAACTATTTTTTTTATATTTAACGTAGGTTATTTTGACTAGATGTCTAAATTAATATGTTTATGTAATTAAATAAAAATGAAGTCATGCATTGTTCATACACTTATTTTTATACAATTTCCTCGAATAAAAAATAGCCTCTTTTATGACCATTTTTTTAAAAATTTATTCAAGAGTTAAGGGGTTAATGGGTAGAGAATTTAGATTTAAAACTGCATTTTAATAGACAATGCTAATTTGCAGATGTTTTAAACATTCCTTTTTTCTTAAATTGATATTATTACTCCTATTTCATAATTCTAACTCCACACTAAACTTTGTAAATATTTGTATTGTTTGTTTAAATATAAGTATTCAAAGTCAACTTTATGTTCTGAATATTTTTGAGTGGTCCATTTTAATTTTATGTTCAATGACTGAATTTTATGTTCATTTCTATGTTTTGTACCATTAAATGCATAGTATTTACATTTGACTAACTTTACAAAACATTTGCTTAACAAATACACATTTTACATACTAATGATAGCCTTTATATTTCATAAAAATAAGACTCAGTGTTTAGCTTTCATCAAAAAATAATTTTTATTCAGGCTGTTGAAACTCAAATGGCATTAAAAGCCAAACAAGTAACAGAGCTTCAGAACCAGGCAGAATATCTAGAGAACATGGTACCTGAAAAAACAGCTGAAATTGAACACAAGAAGGCACATGTTGAAGATAGGTTTGTAAACTTCTATGAATACCTTTTAGTTGATGAGTATCTCTGTATTTTGTTTTATTGTGCAATGAATGTAAAATGATGTTTGTTTTGTGGCTAGGTTCAACCGGTTGCAGGCTCCTCTGATGACTCGCAAGGAGAAGTTGATGAAGAAGAAGGAAGCATTCCAGTTCTGTCGAGATGTGGAAGATGAAAAGTTGTGGATAAAGGAAAAAATGCCTTTGGCAACGTCTTCAGAGTATGGAAACAGTCTCTTTGGTGTGCTTATGCTTAAAAAGAAGAATCAAGTAAGAATTTTATTTGAGTTATTCGGTTTAGAAATTTTTTGAAGTCGTTCAGACTAAGTACATTAAGTTATTATTTTTATAAGGAACAGATTAATCTACAGTGTTTAGTAAACATACAAGATTTTTATGTTTTTGTTGTTTGGGGGTTAAAAAGTTAAAACTATGATATTTTAAATTTGAATCTGTGGTCTGTTAATTTTACTTTTAAAGGAATATTTTTTTAACTTTTTTCATTCTATGTCCATCTTTTGTTGTCAAAAAGTATGCTGATTTGTTTTGATACGTTTGTTAAAAGCTAAACTTAACTAGTCATGAAGGGAGTTCTAAGAATTTTCCTATCCTTTATAGGATAGATGTAATATATGTGTCAAAGTTTAAAAATCCTAATTATAAAACAGTTGTGAATGGAACAGTTTAACTTAAAGGATGCTTTATTTGAGTTTAAGATATTGTTATTTGACCTATAGGTTTAAAAGTTAAAACTATAGGATTTATGAGGATTTTTTCATTCACCCAAATAAAAAACTTGGGCTACATGGATGTTTCATGCAATTTCTTCAAGTTTATAAATATTTTAATTCAATTCTCTTTCAGTCTCTTCAAACTGAAATTGACCACCATGAACCCAGAATTGTGAGCATCTGTGAAAATGGCAATAAACTTATTGTAGAAAACCACGAAGATTCTCCCAAATTTAAGAGGCTCATCTCCGAACTCCAATGCCTGTGGTTGGAACTGAAGAGTGCCATTCAGTTCAGAAGAATCAAATTAGAAGAATCTGAGAAAGCTCAACAGGTAATTCTGAATTGATTTGAAGAGTGCATTTAAATCTTATAAATTCCTGCTTGGAATACTACTAGGAATATATAAGAATATTGTTAGGAAAAATTTCATTTAAAACGGTTTGATACCATAAACTGTGATAATATCACAATAATTTTGGAAATTTGCCCCTAAAAAGTGCTTTAACTTTTTTACACCTAGTCTGAATATCAGGCAGGCCCGTGGCCTTATTAACCCATTAAGCGCCAAAGCTCCCATTTTGGGAACATTTTTAAAAGATTTTTTTCACCAAAAAGAAATGAAGATACATATTTATAATTTTTGTCCATTAATAACAAGAATATGAATAATTGTTGGTAATTTTTACAAAAAGTTTGCAACTTAAATTCTATTTTTAAAAATTTTTGAACTTTGACAAAATTGGCACTTTTTTTTTCACCACAAAATAAATCCACTAAAAATTATTTATTCAAATGCGGGAGTTTTAAACCAGTGAATATGGAAAACAATAGTTTTGTCTTTAAATCAAAACAAACCGGGGGTCAAAAAAAATAATTTAGAAGGATTTTACAGCTGTTTATTTAGAATGTTCCCAAAATGGGAGCTTTGGCGTGAAGTGACTAGTGCGGTTTTTCCCGTGCTTCCGTATTATGAGGTATGTTACTGAATTGGAACTCTCTGGGTTTATTGCCTTTCTATTGAAATTCTTACCTCTTATCTGTCAAGGGGTATAGCCCCCCTGTTTCCTGCCTTTTGTTGTTCAAGAACATGTGTGTTTATCAACAAACCAGTGATTTATTGCTTACCAGGTGTTGAATTATTTACGGTACCACCTCCTTTATTCTGAAGAATGGACAAGGAATGCGTGTAGAATTCTTTATCTGCATTGTAAACTATATATCCAGTAAATACAGATGAGAAACTTTATTTAGATTATGAAGAATTTTCATTTGAATGTAAAATATCTGTTCATTTTAGCTACGCAATGTGTTTTAGATTATAAAAAAATCATCAGATTCGCGTGGATTTTCAGAAGATTAACAAATATTTCATGGATGCCATCAAATCTTGTTAAAATAATTTAGAATAAAAATTTTTAATGTAAATAATTTTGATTTAGTGAAGCTAGAGAATAAATTCGGTGATGTCTAATTTATATTAGAACGGAGAAAAACAAGGATATTTCAATAATGACTATTACATAAAAAATAGAAAAGGATGTCCAAAAGATAATTGTTCGTAAAACGACTAAAATAACCTGAATAAAATTCAGAAACAAAATAAAAATATAAAAAATCGGTAAAAAAAAAGAAAAGAAAAGAACCATTCAAGCTAAATTATTCTATTTTTCAAACAAAGAATAAAATATGTTTTGAAAAAAATCCTATGAATTTACTAACAATTCAAATAGATAATACTCAAATAGAATGCTATAGTTTATTAATCATATGAAAAATATTTACGGAACTTTAAACTTTATTTTAGCTAGCAACTAAAGTCAAACCCGTAACACTGCGGTGGAGAAAACGCCCACTTTACGTTACCCCCACTTTACGCCAAAGCTCCCATTTTGGGAACATACCATATCTCCGGTCGAAATAAAGATTTTTTGAAAATTTAAATTGTATGTGATTAGAGACACATATTGAATCTCAAAACACACAAAAAATTAATTTTTTACATAGCGGTTCATATTGCAGCGTTTAATGGGTTAATATCCATACTATAGGCTGGATTGATATCAGTTTAAAATCTATGTATGCCTTGAGACAGATAGATGTAAGTACTTATATCTAACCAAACATATTCATGGTTAAAAGAATGTAAATGTATCTTAGCCTACCACAATGCAACCTGCGATGTATTGTGGCTTTTGCCTTATTAGCAGTTTATGTTTATTTTCCCATTACAGTACTTCTTCGATGCTTCTGAAGCTGAAGCCTGGATGAGTGAGCAGGAGCTGTACATGATGTCTGATGAAAAGGGCAAAGATGAGTTCAGTGCTCAGAACCTAATGAAAAAGCACGCCCGCTTTGAAAATGAAATCGATATTTACAATGATACTGTAATGCAGCTTGGAGATATTTCCAAGCAGCTTTCTGTCGCTAACCATCCTCTTAGGTAAGTTAGGGCTTTATTTGTTTGAAATAGAGAGTTTTAAGAGCAAAATACTTTTCTTTTTTCACTGTGCAAAGAGATTGTGCTGAAAAATTAACTTATTACACAGCTTATCTCCAATACCATGGAGAATAAGACGTGAAGGTATTGTGAATCTGTGTAATATTCCCAAATATGTTTGCTTTACATTCGATCTCCTTAATGGAAGTCTTATTTGTGAGCTTCTAATTGAATGAAACTCCATGCACTTGGTGGTTGGTGGATACTGTCTTCTTTTGCTATGGTGGCTGTTATCTGCCACACTTTACCAGTATGAGTCTGTGTTAAAAAAAACAAAACATTATAATAGATCTAATTGTACAGTAGGAAGGAGGTAATCTGAGTTTGGTGGTTCCTAGCTCAGATAACCTCCCCACTACATCAATAGATGTAGACAGGCTGAATGTGTGTAACACTTCTTTGTTATTTGTTAGAGTAGTAGGTATGAAAGATGATTAGATTTGATTATTTGTAAGGTTGTAAGTGTGTTTTAGAATTCTTACTATTTTTATCACTTATTTATCATTATTCACTTACAACATCCTGGTAAGAAATTTGCTGCATATAATTATCATAATGTTGTCTTCCAGTCATGAAATCACACTGAAGCAAGCTCAGCTTGAAAAGTTGTACAGCGGGCTAAAGGACCTTGCTTTAGAAAGGAGAAGCAAACTGGACGAAGCACTGCAGCTGTTTGGATTGAACAGGGAAGTGGACGATGTGATGCAATGGATAGCAGAAAAGGAAATCGTCGCTGGTTCTCAAGAGCTTGGGCAAGATTATGATCACGTCACTGTAAGAATTCATTTGTGTTTTCTTTTGAAGAATGCTTAACACGTAGTGGCTAAACTTGCCACCAGCTGCCAAGCTTGATTCTATAAAAATACTTGTCTTGTATCTTTGAAGACTCTACAAGCTCGCTTCAAGGACTTTGCCAGAGAGACGCAATCAGTGGGAAGGGAGCGAGTCTCTGCCATCAACATTCACGCAGACAAGCTGATCTCTGCACATCACGGTGACAGCGCCATCATTGCAGAATGGAAGGACATGCTGAACGAAGCGTGGGCGGATCTTTTAGAGATGATTGAAACCAGGACTCAGATGCTGAAGGCTTCTTGGAAGCTGCATAGATTCTTCTACGATTGTGCAGATGTTCTGGGACGCATTAATGTGAGTAATATCTGGGATATCTTTTAAAAGTAAAGTAATAAAATATTTGGGACCCTTTTTCGGTTAGACTTAGAAACATTCCGTTCTCTTTAAAAATCTTGTACCCTTAAGGTAATTTCTCTGTTATCTCTAAAAGTTTTGAGTTCAGGGGTCGATCTAGGTTTTATTTTTTGGGGCCCATTTTTGTGTAAAAGAAATAATTTTTGTGAAAAACTGCAGTCAAATTATATTTTAATTTTTCAAATTATCATAAAAAAAAACATTTTTGATTTGAAACAAACAAGATATTGTGAAAAAATTTTCTTGCAGATAATCATTTAAGCTAATTTGAATTTTGTGAAAAGGTCGTTTTTATGAATTTAAACTTTCTGAAGGGGCAGCAAAAGGGCAGCAATTTTTGGCTGGATCGACCCCTGGAGTTAATGTTTAAATACCAGGCATGTACCTGTAACAAGTATTCCTTCTTTTATTGCCACCTCAAATTGTCACTGCTCAAAAAAGGTTCTAAAATATAGTTTCATTCTTGAAGAAGTATAAATTGTTATGTACTAATGAAAGCTACTTTACCACTAGAAACATTACATAAATAAATCGACTGTATGTCTTTGTGAGTCTTGTTCAAAATTCGTTTTAGCCAATTTTAATGGATTGTCAAGTATTTCTTCTCTTGTCAATTTTGATTCACAAATTTGCAGGAAAAGCAAAATGAAATGCCTTATGAACTTGGAAGGGATGCTGTCAGTGTCTCCAGTTTACAGAGGAAGCACATTGGATTTGAACATGATTTGCAGACTCTTGGATCAGCTGTAAGTTTGAATACTATTATTTACTCCAGGGTTTGAAATTAATAATCATAACCCCCCAAAAAACATCGCAATTTTTATTGCTACTTTTAAAAGTATGTTGATGTATTTTTTTTATGAACAGATTATTTTTTAAAAAGAGAAAAAAATCTCATTTTAATACTTAGAACAAAAGGTTTGTTCAGATCAACAAGATTATTTTCTAAGTAGTATTTTTTTGAAACAGGAAAATAAATAATAATTTTAGTGCTTGCGAAAAATTGAAAGTTTGACCAAAGAGAGATATTTTGAATAATCTGTAAACTATTGAACGAAACGCATATCCTCGAGAAAGTAAATTTGGGCAATTTTTGTAAGCTGAGAATGAGAAATGTTTTGGCTTTATCTGTTATTTATATGTGTTTTTATCAAAATGTTTTTCATCTTGAATTAATCATTGTTATCTGAGTAAAACTATATTGCTCAATAGTCCTTAGGCTTAAATTTTAAGGGAATCAATAAAACCCCAGACTGTGTGATTTTAATTTTCATACACAAGCCTTTGAGGAAATCCTGATAATCAAATTCAAACCTGCATTTAAAACTGAATTTATCCAATTTCTAGAAACACCCTACTTTAGCTTTTAACACAATCCTTAAAATCTCCCATTGTAGGTCCAGCAGATCCAAGACGATGCCATCCGCTTCAACTCGATCTACGCGGGTGAGCGGGCCACCGAGATCAGCAGCAAGGTGGCTGAGGTGGTGGGTGCCTGGAAGAAGCTGCTGCACATGTGCGACACCCGGCGGGAGAAGCTGGCGGACACCGGGGACCTCTTCCGCTTCCTCAACATGGTGCGTGACCTCATGCAGTGGATGGAGGAGACAGTGCGGCTCATGAACACTTCCGAGAAGCCCCGGTGGGTGCCCTTTTCAAAAAGTAGTGAAGTGTCCATACGTTTGGTGAAAAGTCCTGTTATATGTGAAAATTTACTCGTAATTTTTCAAAAATTAATAAAAATCAAGTTATTACATGGGTTATATTGGGTTCTTTCAGCCAGTCCTGTTTTTGTGTAAATATAAAAATTTTCAAATTTAAGACATCCAGAGATATTTTTAACTCCTCTGAGAGAGTATTTCACTCCTTGATAATCGGAAATACTCTTTAAAAAACTAGCCAGGAGTATTTTCACTCTTTGAATTTTTCAGAAAGGTTTAGATTAAAAAATGCACCGCGTGGCCCCACCGAAATCAACAAATAATATTTTTCTACTCAAAACACCAACTGATCTCATTGGAGACATTTTCGCCTTACTTCTGGCCAAAGCCAATTGCCAAAAGCCATGGTACCCTAATTATCATACTTTTTAATTGTATTTTCATACAGCCATAGTAATTTTTTTTTCATTTATTGTTCTGATGCTTTGGGAGTTTGATTGCGTTTTTTTCGTATTTCTGTATATGTAGTTCATGCTATTTCCGTATTTCACTCCTCATAATTCAATTTCACTCCTCCTAAAAAAGTCAAGGAGTATTTTTACTCCTCCAAAAAAATCATAGGAATAACACTGAAGACATCTTAGTTTTCAAGTTGCACTGTAGTTTATTGAATGATGTATCAAAAACTAACTTTTTTTTTATTTCCAGAGATGTTTCAGGAGTTGAACTTCTTATGAACAATCATCAAAGTCTAAAGGCAGAAATAGACACAAGAGAAGATAATATATCAGTATGCATCAATCTTGGAAAGGAATTGCTGGCAAGAAACCATTATGCATCAAATGAGGTTAGACTTATCTAAAACCATAAAATCACTGGTTTTTTTTTAGAAATAACTATAAAATGCCCTGGATAATTCTTTTTAAGTTACTAAAATACTCTAATTTTTGGTAACATTTTCTCTTCTAGATAAAAGAAAAACTTTTGTCTTTGACCAATCAGAGAACATCTATGATGGATAGATGGGAAGAAAGATGGGAACACCTGCAATTAAGTATGTAGTATCTCCAAAATTGTTTCAAGTCATTTCTATTTGAAATATACTACAATTATCTGTATCTAATTTCCTTACACTATGCTATGTTCATGGGCAGTATTGATATTGGGACTTTTTATATATAAAGGCTTTTTTTACAGTTCTTGAAGTGTACCAGTTTGCTAGAGATGCTGCTGTAGCTGAAGCCTGGCTCATTGCTCAAGAGCCTTACCTTCTGAGCCAAGAACTTGGGGTAAAACCACTTTTCATTTCAAAAACTTGTTAAGGAAATAAATAACTGACTTTGTATTATGCCATTGGTTGCCCATATGGGTTTCTGACCCCTTGGCAACTCATATGTCTTCCTGTTGTTTTTTCTTATGTATGTGTCTGTGTTTGTTCCAATTATTAATGTGCATGTTGTTGTTGTAAAAAATTAAATTATTAGTTAGTTAGTATGTTTTTAATTGAGAAATGACAATGATTGTGTTCTCTTGCTGCAGCATACTCTGGATGAAGTAGATCAGTTGATCAAAAAGCACGAAGCCTTTGAAAAATCAGCTGCTGCTCAAGAAGAGAGATTTGCAGCCTTGAAGATTTTAACAACTGTGAGTTTTTTTTTCAGAATAAGCTAGTTTTATGATAAATACTAAAGTTATTCCTTTACATTATACAGCATTTTATTGAAATGGAGAAACAGTTTGATTTACAGAGGATTTCTTAGAAGGAAATAATCCTCGGTCAAACAAATCACCTAGAAACTAATCCAGTTCATTTTCAATTTATTTGATCCTCCTAGTTGATGATCAAATATATTTCCTACTGACATTTAGCAGTTATTTACAGCATTATACTTTTCACTCTAAACTTAAGAAAAATAGAATATTTTCAGACTTAAAAGGATCATTTTCGTGAAAATGAAAGGCACTCTTCGTTTTTTGAATTAGTTGTGTATAAAATTAAAATGTATTTGTTCACTTCCATTTTCAAGCTTGAACTAAAAGAACAAGACAGGCGCTCTAAGTCTGTTGATGAGCAAGCTCTTTATGAATTGGATGACCACATGCGGCGTCACTCTGGTTTTTATGATGAAGCGGTATTGATATATTGTATTATGCATGGTTGAAAATGTCTCGAATCCCTTGGTTTCAAATCATAAAATAGCCATCAAAATGTTTCCTGTTTGAATGGTAGATTAGATTTGGCATGATTCTAGAACATTGGCATTTTTGCTGCTAATGCTATCATTTTCTCCAAATAAATTTGTATCAGATCAGAAATTTCATAACACACAGTGATATTTAATATCTTTTTTTACACCTCATTTTGATTCTATACGTAGATAAACCCTCCTTAGATGTATTCTTTTTTTCTGCATGTTATCAATTTCAAACAATTGAGTCTGAACTACCTTAGTTGATAAACACAATGTGTGATATTTGTTGTTTGGTTTTACTGTATCACCTGAAAATCCCATTTTCATTTATATGCTTAGAGATTTTACCACATTTCGTAAAATTACAGTACTTTTCAGTATTGCATAGAATATTTGGTTAAGTCAGGGGTTCTCAAATTTTTTCCGCCGCAACACCCTTGGCAGCCTAAAAAAATTTCGGGGCACCCCTAAAAAACGTTTTTTTTAGGTACCCCCCTTATGAGTACTTTTATACGTTAAGTTTTAGATGACTTAACATAGGATTTAAATTTTGGTGCACTAATTTTCAAAATTGGGTAAACAATGTAAATCTAAAAGTAAAATTGAGGGGTTTGGGGGTTCCTCCCCCAGAAAATTTTTAGAAATTTGCATTTGAAAATAGTGTTTTAGCTCATTTTTAGACCATTTAGATTACACCAAAAGAGACCTACTCATACGTCATGTCATAGTAAAATAATGACTAAGTTAGGGGGTTTGGGGTCTTCACCCAGAAACTTTTGGAATTCCCCCCCTAGAACTGGTGTTTTAGCTCATTTGAGACAGTAAGAGGTTTTGAGTGCTTTTTTGGTGTAAGTTTTAAAACAGATATTTGGTGTTTCTAGCCCTAATTTTGAATAGAAGGAAAAACGGAAGAACATGAAAAAAAAGGATAAAAAGTAGGATTATTCATTGTTTTCACCCCTATTCGTTCCATATTTAAAAATTTCACAATTTTTGACAACTTTTCTTGATTATTGGCATGGCATCCCTGGCATACGCTCGCAGCACCCAATTTGAGAACCTCTGGGTTAAGTATTTAAATACATACTGAAAGGTACTTGTAACATAGATAGATAACCAATACTGTAGTAGAATTTATTAAGAGAACATTATTTAGTTATTCTCTGAAGTATTTAAGGATTCTAAACTTAATTTTGTTGGGTGTTTATTGCATCTTTAACTCAAATTTTTCTAACAATTAGTTCGAAAGGGATTCTTCCAAAAAGAAAGAAATGGAAATGCAAAAGGAACGTGAAAGACTTGCAGCTGAAAGATTAGCCAAAGAGCAAGAAACGTCTGGGTTTGTAAAATGACCTTTTAAGTAGAACTTATTAGATATCATAACATTTTTGGGGGGTACTTCCTAGTTTAATCTTAAATTAAAATATTTTCCCTGTTATAGAACTGAGACTGATGTAACCGAAAGTGACCTGCCATCTGCTGAGAAAGAAAAGTCAAGAGCTGAATGTAAGTAAATTTTACTTCGTATTCATTTGTTTAGTCTTTAATGTAGTAAATTCTTGTTTTTCTCTTAATATTAACTAACCATTTATTTTTAGTAAGGTTTTCCTTATGGCTTTAAAAAGTATCTTTGGTTTCAAACGTAATTATTTTTATTAAATATTTGATTGTCACAGACATATTTTTCTGTCCTGACACATTTAAGTTATTTTAAGTTTAGTATCAACCCTACTAAAGAGCAATTTTTATTACGTATTATTTGTGTTAGTGTTGTGATTGAAATATATGTAGATCATGTTACAAACTGGATTTGTTTTTATTCCTCTTTTTTTATTTAGATTTAAGGCAAAGCTCTAGTCCAAAATCTTATGAAGGTATCCTGATTAGAAAACATGCATTTGAATCTGCAACTAAAAGAGCTACTAATAGGTAATGATATTTTAAAAATTACCTCCAAGGTTAGTAGAGAGAGAAGGTTGGCTCATCCGTGACGTCACTGCATGGCAAGGGGGTGCTCTGCCAATGGTAATGCTTGTACTCTCTCTACTAACCTTGAATTACCTCTAGAATTCTATAAACACTAGGGGGCTATCGCTCGCCAACCCCCGGGAACTGCTGACACAGTTCCCCTAGGACTGCTTCGCAATCCTGTGCTCGCTCGCCATACGCTGGTACAGCCTAGCTGAGAATGTGTACTACCTGGATTTGAACCCAGGTTATGGAGCGTTTCGTGATTACGAACATTGTACATACACTCGCCAAAACATAAACAAAACCACAACAAACCAACCGTTGCCAACAGGAAAAAACAAATACCGCCAAATTCGTGAGCCACGTACGTACAGAAGAGAATTATATATATAGATGTGTGTCAGCTTATAATCTAATACAGGTTGAACATAATGGTTTGTTTATCAATTTTTTATAATTTTCCAAACTGTAATGAATTTAGAATTCTTAAATTACCTAAATATTTTTAATGTGTAGTTAAAAAGTAGTATTAAAGAACTAAAAGAATTAATTTTTGTTATCCGAGCTAGTCTCAATCTATATTAACTCAGATGATCAGGACTACTGAAGTTGGAACTTTAATTGGCTAAGAAGGCAAGGTTATTTTATTTGCTTCAATAGTATGATTGATGTAAGTTTAATGATACTTTTAGGTCATGGGAGAAGGTTTACATTCTTGTTAAAGATCGCAAATTGGTTGTTTATAAAGACCAGAAGCACTGCAAACAGGTATTTATCTCAATTACAATATCTAGATTTGTCAACTGGTTTAAATGTTAAAAGAGTTTAGATTTCACATGAAATCCTTTGCAATGCTTATTAAAGAGAAATTTATTAAAACATGATTTCAAATCAAATGCATAGCTGCCAACTCTTCCGGTTTTTTTTCTCGAGAATCTTCCGTCATCCGTTTTTCAATCAATTTCTTCCGTTTTTTGCTCAGTTAAGATTTTTTTCTCATCAGTTATTAATCCGACTTGATTAAAGCTTAAAAGCAGTTGTTCTGCTGTTAGAAATAATGAATAGCTAGATCTCTTTGTAAAAAATAATGAATTGGATGAGAAAGCGGATACCAATCCAGAATGTTTATTGAAAGCTTTCATAATTGATCCTTATTTGCCACTCAGCTGTGCTGATCATGCTGGACAATTATTTCAAAAATGTTTCCAGACTCCAAAATTACAAAGAGTTAGGGATGTGGAAGGACTAAAAAATACATATTTTGTTAAAAAAATGTATGTTTTTTTTAGATTTATGCTAACTATTGAGTTTGGTAGAGCATGGTAGGCACACTTGTGGACTCATTAGTGTAAAAAATGCTGTGGGTATCTTGAGTTTTAAAATCTTCCTTTTTTTACAATCTCAATGTTGGCAGGTATGCAAATGTATTATTACTAAAATTATCAGATATTATTTACAACTTGAAGACAGACTTTATTATAATTTAGCATTTTCAGTTTCTAAGAAATATTTTATTACTATTATTCCATCAAAAATATTTTTGCACTCAGAATGAACTGGTTACTTTTTCTTCTAACAAATAAGCCAAAATTAATTTCTATACTGTTAAGGTTATTAAATATTTTCTTAGGAACCTGAAAACTATTACCATGGCGAGATGCCTCTTAGTTTGAGAGGGTCATCTGTAGAAGTTGCTTCAGACTACACCAAAAGAAGATTTGTATTCAGACTAAGGCAAGTAACATTTCACCATTCATTTTGTTCTGGCACATTTGGATGTTAGGTTAATTCCCAACATCTTTAAGCAAAATATTTTATTTATCCGAAAGTTTTAGGTAGAAATCTGATCCAATCTATACAGACTGGAACCAAGCTGGATCCAGACCAATTGAAACTTTTGAATTTAAAAAAGTTTTTATAGTAGTAGTATAAAATTTAGATTTGTAGCATAGATTAGGTATATTTTACCAAATCTGCTACTAATCTGACCTGGGTAGTGTTATAAAGCCTATAGGAAAAGGCAGCATTTTTTAATAATTGATGCAAAAAAGTGACATTAGAATAGTGACCACAGGATTCTTGATCTAAGGCAGCCATACTCAACATGTGGTCCTGCAACCTTCTGAGAATGGCCCAGTCATAGCCTTGTAATAACAGTAAATTAACCTTTTCTCAAAACAGCTAACTGTCCAACTTTAGTCTGTCTCGAACACTCCCTTCAAAATCTGCGCAGGTGAAAGCTGCCTTGTAAATGTGGCCCGTGGATTAAAAAAAAAAAAAAGATGAATACACTGATCAAGGGAACTCTGCAAGCCTATTATTTTTTAGGTTCATAAATTATTTCTTAATGCTTTTAATTTTTCCCAACCATAAAAGACAGACAAGATCATTACTTTTTAGGCAAAACTCAGATGATTTTTTTAAATTACAAAATACATTACTTAACCAACTTTAACAGTAAACAAACTACATTATTCTGTTCTATTAATTACATATTTAAGTTCCATAGAATGTTAAAATAATATTTAAATTCATTATTTCAGACTCACAGGTGGAGGTGAATACCTTTTCCAAGCCAAAGATGAGGTAAGGATGAAACAAATTAAGGGTTAAATATTAACATTTTATTCAAGCTTAGAAAATATACATCATATATTAGATGTTCAAATATAAATTAGTACGTGAACATTTTCTTTCTATACGAGTAAATAAAATATAACCTAAAGCTTTACCAATCAACATTATTCATACAAAACATAGTGAAATAACAATAAAGCACTAAAAACATGTGAATTGCAATTGCTGTCAATTTAAGGACACAACCACAAATTAGCCAAATGTTACGACTAGGGAATAATTTTTACGCTATAATTTATTTTAATTTTGATGTAAAGTATTATGCAATTAATCTCCTAATTTATTAGAAATTTTTAAGTGATTATAACCTTGAAGGAACCTACAAAACAGTTACAGATTTACCTCATATATAACACCTAAATAGTAATAAATAACTACACTTGTTCAAAAAACTTTCATAATATGTACAACCTATTTACAGTGAATACTGGGTAGTTTCATCCAAAAGTAGGAAAAATATGAAGCCCCATAGGCATCAAATTTGTCTTAAAATAAAACGCTGTTATAAAATTAGCTAATTCTGTACCAATTAATATTTTTTGCTCATGTTCTTTCAGGAAGAAATGATGAGGTGGGTAACAGAAATGCAACTCGCGTCCAGTGAAGAAATGTCCACCCTTGGCTTCTCACAGACACTACCTCTAAGGAGAAGTGAAGACCGAAAAGACGAACAAAAGCGCCGAAGTCTTTTTGCTATGAAAAAGAAGTGAATCTCTCCATAGTATTTTTTTTTTAAAACAGCAATCCCAGGACTTCATCAAATCTTCATTCATTTTAGAAAAAACTATTATAAATTAATCATTGCTCATGGACTAAAATATTAAAAGAAAAAGTATGTTAGGACAGAAGGAAGAAACAGGTCATCCATGAGGTATTGCCTTAAAATGGCTGTTTGGTGGATTTTCTGTGTAGAAATGATTGGCCTTTTCTATTTATCAGAGTTAAGTTTTTATACTAAATGTAGATCTTGACTTTTATTGAGAACATGTTAGATCTGACTAACTGTAATACCAAACATTATGTTCATTTTTGAACTTTTTATGTTATCAAACCATGTTAGGATATGTTCAATAAAAGTTTATAATTTATTGAAAAACTTGGTATATGTTCAATAAATAATCAAAGGAAAAATACATAAATAGGAACTGGACTGACTTTAAAGTATCTATTTGAAAATTTAAGTACAGTAGGTTATTTTATGTTAAATCAGGATAAAAGCAATAGTGTGATATCAATGCTTTCAATAGTTTATTCAGGTACAATTTGTAAGTAGGAAGGTCACTATATACTTTTAAAGTTTCTTAAACCCAGAACTTTATTTTTTAAACAAGAAAAATGGTCACTAATATGGCTTTTAGTGTTTTATTTATAAGCTGTTCAAGAATTATGCAAGCAATGTTTTTGGAAATTCTTCCCTCTTTTTTTTTGTAGAAAACATTTAACGGCAATGATAGTTGCGAAACAATTGTATGCTTTAAAACTCCTTATTGTGCATTAAACTACGTTAGATTTTAAACTTAATTTTTAATATTTTATACAGCAATCCATTGTGTTCAGTGAACATTCATCATTTGTTTAAATGACATAGTCAAAATGCTTAATCTCAAGGTAGATTAAGAATCTCGAGATTTTATCCCCACATTTTTTCAAGCTAAATTATTTTTGAAAAAAGTACTTTTATTGCCTAATGTAAGTTTCATTAATATCCCCTTGTTAGCAAACCTTACTCCCCTCTCAGGTGCTTACATAATATTTGAACAGCCTTTAACACAATAAGAATGAAAATCTGAAACACAATTGTAGTCCAATGGTTTAAAAAAAGCATAGCCTCAAGAAACATGCCACTTGTTTACAGAAACGTTTAAAACTCAACAAGATATATGTTGTGCAAAGAGAACAAAGTGATACTTGGGAATAAATAATGAAAATATAAATCCCACTTATGTTTTCGACATCTCAGTAAAACAAGCATAAAAGAAAACACACAAAAAAACTAAAAACATAGAAATGAAGTAAATAAAATTTTGTGCACACATACCTATTTCAATTGAAAATACCCAGAATTAGCAAAAATCATCCATAAAAGCAAAACAGGTGCACAGTAATATTAATCAATGTTCAAAACTTGCAAATATTATTCAAGACAAATGAGATTCATTTTTTATATTTAAACTATTCAGCACTTCTTAATTTGAATAATTATTTATGAATCAAATTAACATTTAAAAAATAACTATCAACACAACAGGGTCTTACAAAACAATTTATACTAAATAACCAAATATATATATATATATATATATATATTTTACAATTCAAGGAGTAATTTCTAGAATGCACATCGAAAAAAGTACCATAAATTGCTTTAACAAGCGTTAAATTTAGTTAACAATTTTCCAAACCTATTGTTTTCATAATATCAGATACACTCCTCATCATAAATAAAAACAACCTACTTCCCAAGAAAACTGCACAATTTAATATTTTCATACAGGGCCTCCCAATGTTAACATTGAATACTTCATTATTAAATTTTCTGCAGGTCTTAAGTTACTCACAAAATATCACAAATGATGCTCTTTCCAATGCTATCCCAAATTTAGATGGTTGAAAGTACATCAGCAAAGACTGGAGAGGGTTCAGCATTTCATACAAAGCCACCTTGTGCTGCAATAATACTTAGATGCATCTTTGGATTCATCCACTTTTTTCATTGGCTGAAATTGAAATAAATAAATGAAGGCATAAAAACAACAATTAAATGAAATACAGGGTGGTCCTAAATTCATGGTACAAACTGGGTAGGGCAGGTAGAGTACATCAAGATGAACAAGAATTGGTATAGAAAGGGGGGTCGCAGATACGCCGTTAAAGAACTAGGACCTAATGTAGTGCGAAAGCGTTTCAAAAGGCCATTTTTAGAAGGCCCGTGTGACGAAACCAAACATAATAAAATGAAAAACATTATTGCATGAAGTACAGGAGTATTCGTACTACTTAAATCCTCAATGTGATAGAAATTGGACCACTTGCTAAACCGTGGGGTGAGTTTTAAAACGTGCAATATTCATCTTTTAGCCAAAGAATGGAGTTCCCTTACATTAGTGTAATGATACTTAGTAAAATGATGATGGGGAAAGGAATTTTCAATGATCATACAGTTTCAATGATCAATGTATGATCATTGAAAATTATTCGCATTTTTTCCAAGTAAAACAAAATATGTATTGAAAGGATTGAAGCTAAAAACAGAGAATGGAGAACAAAATTTGAAATGCAGTAGAACTCCAATTATATGATTCAATTGGGACCGGACTGCATACGCATGATCACAAATTTGGATAATTGCATTTTTTTCGAAAAAGGTTCATTTTAATTAATTACTGCATGTATGTTGAAAATGGGAGGAAAAACTGTTTTAAAAAATAGAGCTTTTAATTAATTAATTGAAAACTCAACATTAGGAACAATTTGGATAGTTGGAGTTCTACTGTACATAGCGTAGTTTCCTTAGTTTTTCTAGCTCTATCTGTAACTGCGGAATGATTCTGCAAAATCCGAAATGGTTGGCATCCCTGTCTGCATGAATTTTTCTAAGTTTTAGCGTAAATAATAAATTTTCACAGTGTTCCATGACCCTTGGAAACCCTGCATTTTCACATCAGATTTTGAAATTAGTATAAATGAAGCATTGGCTAGTTGGTAAAAAAAGTAGCAGGTTTCTAATCACCTAGTTGTATTTGCTTGCTGCAAGGCAGGTGGACAGAGCCTTTGCTGGTTATTGGTACTCGAGCCATTGGAAGGACTTTGGGGTGTGTGTAAAAGAGGAGGGGCTCCTTGAGCTTGACTGCCAGGAGAGTTGGGGTGGCTGTTGTTGCCCACTGAGGCAACACTTTCCGTTTCCATCTGAAAAGCATGCGTAAATATTTAAAAAGAGTAATAACTAGTCACTTAAAATTACTCACACTGTTCAACAAAATACAGCATATATGCTTTTTTAATAACAATGGTAGGAATAGATCCATTTATTTATATGTATCAATAATTTAAATTTCACCACAAAATGCATAAGTTTTTAGCATTTTCCATAGGCTTAGGCATTAGTACGTTTGCAAAAGTCTACGGGATTTTTTTTTTTAAATTTCCCTGGTGCCTCCCCTCATGTAGTTACTAATACTGAAACATTATTGCCTGCAAAATTTCAGGTCTCTACACCAATTTTTGACCCCGGTACACCTCAAAATTAGTTTTCCCATATTAATGTATAGGGAAAATATTAAAAATATCTTAATTTTTTGTTGTTTTCAATTTAATAAGCTTGAACACTGTCAATATCAAGTTAAACCTATATATCACCTTTAGGATATCATTGTCCCAACATCCTATTGGAAAAACGTTCAATGACAAATGGGGGAAGTTCCCCAAGGGGTTAAAAGTGCACTCTTACTGTTAAGGCTAACGGGAGCTGGAACGATATACAAGGTTATCGGATGATGCCAGCTGTAAAAAGTAGGGAAAAGATTCCATAAATCACCCAGGTGGCCTTTATCCACGCAAGCACCTGCAAGCCTTCTCTTTTCTCAGAGAGAGTGCACTTTTAACCATCAGGGAACTTCCCCCAGTAGATGCCATTTAATGTTTTTCCAATAGGATCTTGGGACAATGATATCCCAAATATGATACTTTTGGGAAACTTTGGACTCTACTTTCGATTGAGCAAAACATGTTTGCTATTTAACTGGTATTAAATAGAGTGAGAGCCACACAACTCACAAAAGAAAACAACATCTGTCAATTTTTGGTAAACACTAATAAACACCAAAAATTTTGGTAAACACCAAATTCGCCTGTATCCCGAGGACGAAGCAGCTTTCATCAGCGAGCAAATGTCAAAAAAATCCACAACTCAACTCAACCAAATGCAGCAAAGAAAAACATTTATCTTCAATGTGGAATATTTCTATGTACAAGAGGTCCCGTTTTTCTTTTCCTTTAAGTTCTAATCTGAAAATGCTGCCTGTGAGAATTGAAACCAAACGAAATGATTTTCGGAATTCTTTGCAAAAGTTTTTTAAAAATATAGGACAAAATGAATTTTTTAAAAATATAGGACATATTTTGGCATTTTCTCTAAAATATAGGAAAAATCAGGACAACTGCGACCACTGTATATTAATTTTTACCCTTCAACCTCTCTCAAATCTCCTGCTACATGCTTCAATTCGTTTACATTTTTAAAAGCTGAATTCGGCCTTAGCTAAACATTTTAAAATCACTTATAATTACCTTTTCCTCCACATCCTCAGGCATTATCCCATGCTCAGCATCATATTCTTGGATGACGCTGTCTAAGTTGAAACGACGACGATAACTACAGAAAAAGGTTCTTACAGAAGTTTCATTTTTATTCCCTACTATTTCAGCTATAGCTTTGAAATCTCTTCCAAATTTTCTAATGGCTGAAAAAGGAATACAAGTCAGACAATGGGTTGGTTTTAAGTTTTAGAGCTGAAACTTAAAACCAAAAAGAGCATACCCTGTACAGCTAAAAGCATTTCATCATTCTGCCATCTGCTAGCTAAACGATTTGAAGGCTGAAAAAGAAATACAATACAGATGGAATATTTTAAAGCCTTTTGGAAAAGTTTGAAAACAATTCCCTATTTTTTAACCATTAAAACTAATGTTTGTCCGAGATTTGCTGGGTGTATAGCGTATGATATGAAAATCTTAAGAACAACTTCTAAAATTATGTAAAATTACAAAATACAGAAGAAAACAGAAAAAAAAATTGCCTCACGACCAAATCCTGTCCTGGGTGGATGTGGGGAAGAGGCACTTCCAAGCATGGTTTCCCACTCTCTACAGCTCAAAAACTCTTAATATGATAAATCCACAAAATTCAAACTTACAACTCCGTCCATGCCTCTTCATCAGGGGGCTTGACACAGACAGAGGGGGTGTTTCTGAATATCATCCGCCAAGATCGGCAGATAACATCAAGCCCCAACACCCAGATGGAAACAAAACCAATCCAATATTTAAAATACTAGAAAGGTTAGTGGAATTTTGTGGATTTGTATTGATGGAATTTTTGCTTACTTGCAGCAGTTTGCACTATTCTATGGTATTTTCTGGTATGTTTAAACTTAAAATTTAAAATTAAAGTTGAAATTTCTTGGCTTGATTAATATGATAAACTCATCTATAAAGGAGTACTTCTTTCAAGCATCCTACCATGCAACAATTAATGTGCTCTTCACTAATTTATTTTATTTTATTATGCTGCGGCCCATCTAAGGGCCAAGCAGGGGGTTACAAAACAATAAACAAAATTTCATAAATACATACAGGAATTAAGGATAATATACACACTAAAACACAAAAATATAAATTATACAAATTATAAATATTGTTAAAGTTGGGAAACAAAAGAACCCACAGAATTGGAAAAGACTATCTCATTTGGGAGCCTGTTCCATTCTTCAATTGTCGAGGAAAAAATGAAAATTTAAACATATCAGTTTTATAAAAATATGGCTTGAAAATCGTTGGTCTGTCTTAAACGCCTTGTACTTAAAAAAAAAAAGGACTTAGGGACCAAAATTTAAAAAAAAAAGGGACTTTAGGGACCAACTTTTAAAAGCTGTTTTCTTTTGATAAAACTAAATAATGAACAGTGAATTTCAGTTTTTAGCTGCAAAATTTGATGACTAGAAACTTTTTTCAGTAATTCAAACAGGACAAATTACTTAATTCTCAGTTGGATAGTTTAATATATTGCAAATATTCATTATTGGTAACACATAAAAATCAAATCTAAAAATAGTAAAAATGTAATTAAAAACTTAAAAAATATACACATATTAGAACAATATTTTAATCTGAAACCAACATTTTACATCTTTAATTATACATCTACTTAACACTACAGAATTTCCATTTATCAAGGTTAAAACAAAAGAGGGGTCCATACCAGATTTTCAGGGGGGGGGAGGCATATCAGAGGGCATGTAATACTTTCCTAATTTTCAGGGCCCTCAGAAATTTTTTAGAATTTTAGCATTTCAAAGAGTATTTTAAGCAGCTTTTTGGGGGTTTATAGTATCTTAAAATATTACACTGTAACACTTATTGGTTTCCTATCTCAGTGAGTATATCCAGGGACGTGCCAACGTTTCTGAAAGTGGGGGCGTAACATTTTTGTAGGACTATAACCAGATTTTTGTTTGAGAGGCTTGACTTTTAACCAGACTTTTGTTTCAGGTAATGCTTGCTCCAAAGCAACAGGGAGTCTGGGGGTCCTCCCCCAGGAAAGTTTGTGAAATTTGACTTAAAATAGAAGTTTTTCCACTCACTTTTATACATTTGATACCCTATTTGGATAATACCTAAGAGGGGTCACTTCTTGTACTTTTCAGAATTTTCAAGAGAAAAAAAGAATATAGTAATAAGTATCCAGAAGAATTTCGGAGGTTAGGATGAACCTCCTTGGAGGCTTAGATTTCGCCCTACCCTTTTAAGTACAGTCCACCAGGGCTGTAACCGAAATTGTTTTCAGGGGGATGTTGACTGTGACTCAACGTTAATTTACTTCTAAAGGTACCCTAAAGTTTTAGATCTCTTCAAAGTACCATCGAATTATTTTACATATAATGTCAAGATTTTACAATTTGAGCAAGTAAATATTGGAGATGGGTCTCTCCCCCAGAAAAATTTTCTCTAAAAGTAAATTTCAGCTCAGTTTGAGGCCTTTTAAACTACAGAATCTTCAAGAAAAAAACTTTTAAATAGACACCAAATTTTAGAGGCGGGCTTAGGGTACTTCCCCAGGAAAATTTTTAAAATATGCCCTTTTAAACTAGTGTTTTATCTAATTTGAAACACTTTAGGGAACACCCAAAAGAGGACCTTTTCTTCAATTTCTTCTAAGCAGCAGAAATTTCAAGGGGAAAACACAATAACACAGGTGTCAACATTTTAGAGGGGGCCTTGGGGGTTCTCCCCCAGAAAATTTCTGAATTTTAGTATTAAAAAAGTATTTTTTTACTATTTGCAAGGGTTTCTCGGGGGGCCTCTTCATTTTTACTTTTGAGAATAAGGTACTTTGGGGGCCTAAAAAAGTTTTAGGGACCGACTCTAAACGCCCTGTAATGGGTATATGAATAAAGAGTACAAGAATAAACATGTAAATTATTTAGTTTAAAGGAATTAATACTGTTCAAGAAACAAGATGGATAGAATTGTGTTTTCAGGATGTTTTTTTACTGTTTTATGAAAAGATTAATATATATCCTTGTTGTTTCAATTTAGGGTTAAATTGTTTTAAAGGTGTCAAGCAAAAATAACTATCCCCATCCCAATGTTCTTAAAGTAATGAAAATAAATTCACTTAATTATAAGATTGCTTAAAAAAACTAAAATTTGAGGAAAATAATTGTGGCAGTCACTTTCCATCCACTTAAATCCTGAAGTGATACAAGAAAAACAAACACTATGTCAAATTACCACACAAAGTGACCAACACAGGTTTCATATATAGTCACTCATGATAAAAGAAAAATATTCTACAAGTGATATTAGAATTTGGGATTTATTTATGTAAGTAGTAAATAATGTTATAAACACAAAAGGGGGTTCTGGGGGGTCCTCCCCCAGAAAATTTTAGAAATTTTACCAAAAAAGTACAGTTTTAACTCGTTTTGGTCTGAGTCCACGGGGGGGGGGGGGGAAATTGACCAGTTGCCCCCCTCAACTTGCTTTTGAGTTCTGTGAACTTGCCACTCTACTAATCTTTGGTTTTCAAATCCAGCAATTGCATTTAAAGCGATCCAGCATCCATTCCAAATGGCTCAATGTTGATCTCATTGGTATTTGTGTTGAGAGGATTTACTATGAACGCGAGAGTACTTTTATTTGTTTTGAATTGCTTGAATCTCTCTGTGAATCCATCCTTCATGTTTTTTAAAGCTATGCTGAAGAAATTTGTGTCAATAGTTGCATTGCTCGCGATATTGCTTCAGATTTTTAAAATGAAGTGATTTACCGCTCTTCATATCTTCAACGAATTTTTTGAAAATAAACTACTTCTTCAAGCAAGGCGTAGGCTGGGCCCTTTTCTAGCAGTTTTAGATTTAGTTAATTTGTTTCATTGTGGTACCTACCATGAAGTGCAATTTTTGCAGCCATTTGTCTACCAATTCTGGATAATCAGTGCTTTTTTTTTATTATGGAATGTTTTTATTTCACACAAGCGATTTGTAATTAAAGATTATGAAAATAAAAGCTATTGGGAAAAATTAGGTACTTAAAAATATATTTTCTTATTTTTAAGGGTTTTGATAATAAATTATTAATTTTTTCGTAAAGAACTTGAGAGCTGCAACTTTACATCAAAAGAGCCGTAGGTTGCAGACCCCTGCTTTAGGATAATGTTGTGAGACATCTAGGGATGTGCAGGTGCTTGTGTATGCAAAAAATTGTATTCTTTTATACAAGTTTTAGTGTTTCAGATTTGATTCTATCTAGATAGGAATTTCCCCCTAGCTTCTAGTTTTTTTATTAGTTTAGTTATTTTCTTATATAATTTAATAAAGACTGCAGGTTTCTCATTTTTATAGTTACTTTAATGAATTCTTATTTTACAAAGTTTGGTACCCACCTCAGGAGGGCGTAAATGATCTATCCCCGGAGAAAACTTGTGCTTCAGCTGACTTATGATTTGCTTGTTATTTTGTACCTGAAATAAGAAAACTCATATAAGAAACTACTTTTTTACAACATTTCATGATATATCCTAATAAAAAACTGATATGGAAATAGTATGTGTAATTAATAAAATGCTATGTGTTAAAATCACATTCAAACAAGAAATCCACTCTGCAATTTTGTTAGATATTTCTCACTTATTAAAAACATAAATATCTTTAATAAATAGTACATATATTGTCGGATAACAGGAGAAAGGCACTTCTGGCTCAACTACTCTGCATGAGGTTACACTTAATTTGGGTGATATCCGATTGCTTTCTTTTGTGTCACACAACCTCACAAACAACTAATTTAGAAATGTTCCAAGGCTTCCCTTATTCATTGAAACTGTTCTACCACTTTCATAAGGATTGCCTTTAGTGAATTAATGCCTTTCTCTTGTACATGCTTCATATTTCTTTTTCAGAGGTAAAATTGAGACACTGTATGAATTTTCAGGTTTTGGCAAAAATAAGCTATTTTCCCTACTCTTTTGGTCTAACTCTCGGACAATTTTGGGAATTCCATGATCCAAGGAAACTTTGCTCTCATTAGTAATTTTCTTGCTTACAGAAAAAGAAAATAGTCTTTTAGTGACTGATGAAAGGTAATATGAAGTTGGACTGACCTGTCGCTTATAAGAGATAATTTCACAGTCCATACTCCGAAGAATGGCATCTTCTTCCCCATTGGCACTGTTAACAATGGCTAGCAAATCATCGAAATTCAGGTGCATGCCTCGGGGAGGCTTTCTTTTACAGCGAGAGGGATTATGGCGAGCAGCAGTGCGCATTGTTCCACATCCTTTCAGAGTACCAGTCCTCCTGGAAGAGAGAAAAGGGAATGAATAAAACCTCGTTCTAGCTGCCCTATTTGTTTTTCTGAATTCCTAGACTTTTTCAGAATTTTAAGCTATTTTCCCAAGGCTAAAAAATAGCTTATTTTTCTTTTTAACACAAACCTTTTTCATAGGCTTTTTCTTTAGTGTTGCAAAAAATGGCTGTAGAAAGTCTGTATAAATAATAAAGAATAATTAAATAAAACTACAGAATTTTCTGTTTTCCAGATCAGGTAGCTACCCTGCAATACTTTCTTTTTAAAAGTGGCTAGTCCAATTTAAACAGCATTTAAATAAAAACAAATTCCTTAATTATTTCTAGAAAAAAATTATTTTTAACCAGCCACCATGGCAATATTTTACATATTCAGTTTGTTCCAAACTAGTTCAGCTCATGCAGATTCCGATGCTATTCAGTCAATTCCACATTAAGGAGTTCCATATTAAGGCCAACAAATTTAAAAAAATAAAATTTTGTAAAGCTAAAGATCAACTTAAGTAGAACATAATACAGTCAACTTTGCTTATTGTGATTGCAGTTAATATTATCAATAGGATGTTATCACCGGTCCTGATCTCTCCTATATAAAATAACAAAATGTATTGTTTTATGATCAATATGTTGCTTAATGTTATCAAAATCTGGTGAAATCCCATAAAAACCTCCTTTTTTCACGTTTGAAGGTCAATTTTAATACCTAAGGGCTCTTTTATAGTCAAGCTGAAAAATCTGTCAGCTTGAAACTCGATCCAAAACAGGTGCCCGGCACGCGACTCCTCGCAGCCTTCGCAATGCAGAGAGGGGGTCGAGAGCGTCTTGTTTACGCGACGTTCTCAACCCCCTCTCTTGTATTGCGAAGGCTGGAAGGGGAAAGTGTGTCGGGGTCCAGTGATTGATAGTTTTTAAGTTTCAACTCAGATTCAGCTTGACTATAAAAGAGCCCTAATCCTACAAAATGAATCATTAATTTATTAGTGTAACATGTTCTACTCTCGTATTTTTCTTTACGAATGTAAAAGTTGCAAAATATATATTAGGTAATCGTTTTAAATACTTCAATTAGGACTATATAGTTGTGATTTTGAAGCAAACACTCGAATTACACTGTTTGAAATGTTTTAGTGTCAAATCCCTTAATATCATCAATCGGATATCATTCCACTCTTGGAACAAAAGCAGGGCTTAAATTCTAACCAAAGAAGTACCGGAGCGTTACTATTTCAGCATTACAAATATTTACTGATTAATAAATAAATATCAGTAATTATTTACTGCAAACCAAGAAGTACCGGAGCTCTGCTTCGGTGTGCTAAGGTGCAATTTAAGCCCTGAACAAAAGTGATCACATTAAGTGGAGTCGAGTGTACTGAGATTTACACAAAAACACTTCTCTCTACTAAAAGTAGCAACAAAAAGTTTTCCTAACAATTTTCCAATCTGAATAAAATTAATGTTAGTTACAATACCTCATACTCATACCTGCCAACTTTTCAAAAACAGAAATAGGAACAACACGCACGACACATTTTGAATGAGTTCAAAGGGGGGATTGTTAAAAAAAGTTTGTAAGAAAAAATGATTCAAAGTTATATAAAAGGGGTAAAAAAGTATACTAAATGTGAAATTAGAGTATCAAAAAAATTCATGAATCAAAAAATTTTTAATTAAGTTGAAAATAAACAAATGCTTTAATTTCAGGGATGTGATTGGCAAAAAGGCAAAAAAGAGGAAACCCAATATCTCAATAAAATGAATGTGCAAAGCACAAATTCATACAAAAGGCAACTTACAGAATAGACAATTAAACTACAGCATAATTAAATTGACTCTATTTTTATTCATTTGTGAAAGCAAAGTAAATAATTTTACTATAAAGACAAAAAAGTAAACTATCTAAACAAAATTTCCATGCTGCGAGGACAATATTATGAGGAAACAATTATACCAAATCATTTAATAGTTGCATCGCCTATATTAAAATTATTTTCTCTACATTGAAAGGTTTTCTTGACTGAATAGTTACCAAGGTGTCAATAATTTAAATTACATGTATGACTTTTACTTTTAATATATTTTGAATATAAGAGGTAATGGTGCCTCAGTGTTGATTGGGTATCAAGGTCCACTTATAATTTATATTTATTATAAAAAATTTAAATAATGCTTAAATAATATTATTTACCTTAAACTTTTCATACACCCCATTATCTTCACACCTTGTAATTCTTTGTTTGAACCATCAAGTTCAAACCATAAATTTCTATTTGCCTTCTTGCAAACAACAAGAAATTCCTCTAATATTTTTTTCAATTTGCCAGCTAAATATTGGACACATTTGAACTGCAAAAAGTGAACACTTTCTCCCAAAAAAAGCATTTATAGCCTAGGATATTGACCCAAAGTAAGAAAAACGCGATCGCGAACCGTCTGTCAAGTTGTTTTTTCTGTCCGCATCCACGCCGTCAAAAAGCCAACTTTACAGGCAAAAGTCCGGAAGAACGCGTAAAAATTATTTTTTCTTCGAAAATTTTCGGAAATGCGTAAAAATTAAGCTGCATCCGTAATTCCGTAGTACAAACAGAATTTCCGTAATAGTTGGCAAGTATGGAAAAGACAATTCTCGTTCGTTGGTTGATTGATTATTGCACAATTTGAGTAGGTCGAAAATGGCAGGACGGGGCAGGGGGGACGAAAAATCGGAACATTTGGTACTGAAATCGTATTTTCGGAACAAAAGTGAAAAATCGGTACAAATACGAATTAATCGGAACGGTTGGCAGGTATGCATACTTAACAAAAAAAGTTACACTGACAGATTTTTTTTTTTTAAATTTGAATTTTATGACAAAAATTTAATTTTTATTTAGCCATAAATTCCTGCTACATTGATTCTAAAAAATACTTAATTTTCTAATAACTTACTTAAAGAAATGGGTACATGGTAAACATAGAGAACCTTTTTCTGTGTTGTATAACTTGGCACTGGTGTTACAGTTGGGACAAGTGCCTTTACCCGATGATTCTGATTTCTGGAATAAAAACTGAATACATTAACACCCTACAAAATCAAAATAATTCTGCTTTAAATTATATCATTAAAAAAATAGACCATATAAGCATAAAATCATACATTGTCTTTATCAGGTTCCATATCACTGTCATTGTCAGATGGATTTTCAGATGCACTAAAAACGAATAGATTATTATGTCAAGTAACATTCTATATAAAATAATAACTGATTCAAATGATACAACAGCAATAATAAATGTAATAAATCATTGATAATGTAATCAATAAATATTACATTCCTTGATATTTCTCAACGGTATAGTTGGAATAAGTTTTCTAGTTAAAAGTACAAAACTCAACATACATAAATAATCACACTAAGCAAAGTAGCTATGCTACTTTTAAAAAACATTGTCCAAGGACTATAAGGGGCAATGGTCTATTAGAGCACTATAATTAAGGGAATGAATAATAAATGAATAAACAAACACATACCTTCCTTCCTCTTTCTGAGCACACTTTCGAACTTGGCGATCGATAAGGCTCGTGCGAGATCTTGCTTTCTTCCACAAGTAATAATACTTGACTAAACTGGAGAGAGGTTTGTCTGGCAGCTGGAAACACAAGTGAGGTTGGATTTTTTCAACGAGCAACAAGAGTAAAATGCACTTACTTGTATATTTTTGGTTGACTGAACATTAAATATTGCACTATTAATATAGTAAGTTAAGGAATCTGGTTTGGGATGGGAAAGATAAGCTAATTTTTAAGAGAAATGGATTTATAAAACTAAAATTTAGGAAATGTTAACATAAATGAAGTTTTATCATATTACTTGCAGTGAAATACTATAAAACAAAATACTATATGTTTTGAGTTAGAGATAAATTTTAGGAAGAAAATCTGTACCTTGGGCTTAAATATGGAAATAAGGTATATTTAAGATTCAGTCAAATATGTTTTTAAGAGAGCTAGATCAATATTTTTAAAAAAATTTAAGATTTTGTTTTTGCTTCAAAACAATAATGCATTTCATAGTAAATAAGAAATTTGCATACTGAGCATAAACACTAATTTTAAATTTAAGCCCACAACTTTAACATTTTTAATAAAATAAATTTAGGCCTCAATTTGGAACCCATCAGAATGACGATGTTCCAGTACCTCTTAAAGGAAAAGAAATGATGACACCCAAATATCTCAAAATATTTTTGGAAGTTACCATTTGCCTAATCCTATTAAAGCTTTTCCCATGAAACTGAAAACCCTGCTCAAACAAGACTTTGTCTTCCACACTCCACTCATCTGGGAAAGGTGTATAATTGAGAACATCTGCTAATGCTTTTTCCACATCATACTTATGCCAAAACAGCATTCCCAAAGCCTATGAGAAATAAAAATATATAAAATGTCAATAATAGTTAATTACACTGCAATAATAGTTAATTACACTGGGGAACAGCATTTTTGTTGACTTAGAACTGTGACTTGTTTTTGAATCACTTTTAGCCCCCGAATCCAAAAGTAAAATTAGTTTAAAATTAGTTTTATTAAAAGCAAAATAAATTACTTTGAATTCGATTTTCAGGGTCAAAAAGCATTACTTTAGTCTTTAAACTACACCCGAGGGGACAAGAAAGGTTAGACTATCTAAAAAATGAAAATTTGTGGTGAATGGGTAGGTTTAAGGGGTTATTACCCCCCTAAAAACGCAAAAAATCGCTAAAAATAGTAGGATTTGTTATACCCCATTTATTTCACTTATTTTTGAAGCAATTAATTTTTAGAGGGTCATAACCGTTCCCCAAGGACCCAAATTTAATAATGATATGCAGCAATGATTTTTAGGAAAAGCGGTTGAGGAGTTATCGCCCCCGAAGCACCCGTGGAAGGGTTCGGAAGACTCTTATTGGTTCGTTAGTAACTGGCCGGTTTCATGGAGGTATTTCATGTTTCTTCGCACGCGCGCTCAAGAAGCAAGGAATACCTCCATGAAACAGGCCAGTTACTAACGAACCAAAGAATTTCTACTTAGGAAAGACTTATAATATAAGAAAAACGTCATTTTTAAAATTTTCGAAGCATGAATATATTTTCTTGAGCACGCGTGCGCCATCGCGATTCAGAAAGTCTTCCGAACCCTTCCGCGGGTGCTTCGGGGGCGTTAACTCCTCAACCGCTTTTCCTAAAAATCATTGCTGCATATCATTATTAAATTTGGGTCCTTGGGGAACGGTTATGACCCTTTAAAAATGAATTGCTTCAAAAATAAGTGAAATAAATGGGGTATAACAAATCCTACTATTTTTAGCAATTTTTTTTGCGTTTTTAGGGGGTAATAATCCCTTAAACCTATCCATTCACCACAAATTTTCCTTTTTTAGATAGTCTAACCTTTCTTGCCCCCTCGGGTGTAGTTTAAAGACTAAGGTAATGCTTTTTGACCCTGAAAATCGAATTCAAAGTCATTTATTTTGTTTTTTATGCGCATTTTAGGGGTACCCTGTAGCTCAAAAAGTTGATGTGATAGACAAAAACTAATTTTACTTTTGGATTCAGGGGCTAAAAGTGATTCAAAAACAGCAAAAAAATCGAAGGCAACAGAAATTATGTTAAAAATTGTTCCCCTTTAGCATTGTTAATCGAAGACTCTCACTAGATTCAAGAAAATATTTAACTACCTGTTCAACATTATATCCATACTTTTCTTTAGCTTCATTTATGTATTTATCCACTGAAAAGAAAAAAAGGTTAATTATTCAAACAAAAGGGCAGCAGTTAAGTATTGATTTAAATGCAACTAACACAACAAATTTTACAGCAATTAGTAATCATAAATTGTTATTTCGACAAAAAAAGCTAAAAACACTTTTTTAATTCTTACATGTAGCATCATCTAAAGTAGGACAAGGAGCCCATACTAACAGGGCATTTTCATTCTCGGAAGCTGGACATGGCCCTAAAAAATTCAATTCCCATTTAAATACACAGGTTTAAGTAATGTTTTATGATTTTGTAACATCTATTTTTTTTCCGTCATTTAATTTAATTAACCAATATCTTGATTTATGAATGATTTCCAGAAACATTCATGAAAAAAATTAAATAAAATAAAAGTTGAGCATTGTAATTAAAAATGGTTTTATACTGTGAAGTATAGAAAATATAAAAAGCTTACATGCATTGTCTGCATGTTTCATTAATTCATCAATAAACATAGCTTAAGAATTTATTTTTCAAATGCAAATCCTGGCAATTAAGTTTTTAATTAAAAATTTTATTGAGGTTTGAGGAAAAATATGTTTTAAATAATAAAAGACAAACCTTACCATTTGAAATCAAGTCTGGAATGACTGCTTGGTAGTCATTTCCAATTTTCATACCTAAAAGATAAGAGAACATCAAGACACATTTCTACATAGATAATTTCAATTCATTTTGGTAGCATTAGTTTTAATACCCACACTTTCATGTGTATTGTATAGGAAAATTTATGACGAATAGAAATATCATATGTGTTGACATGTTATGGTTCTACCATGGTGCTTAAGTATGCAGGGTGTTTCAACAAGTTCACCCAAATTCTGTATACAGCCAGATTTCTTGTAGGTAGTAGTACATAAAAAATACCCCAAAAACTTCCTCTCTACAACCCACAGTTTTCTTAAAACTCTGCACATAAAAAGGTGTCATCACCAGGGCCGTATCCAAGGGGGGGGTTTCAGGGGTTCAAACCCCCCCCGAAATTTTGACATCAATTTTTATACTGCTATTTTTCTTGAAAATTATGTCTCACAAGGAGCGATATCCTCTTCAGGTATAACCCAAAGGGTCTCAAAATGAGTCAAAACCCTACTTTTAAGGGTAAAATTTCCAAAATTTTTTTGGGGGAGGACCCCCAAACCCCCTCGAAATTTTGAAATCTATTAAGTATACGATTTTTCCTTCAAACTTGTGTGATTTACAAGGAGTGGTCCTCTTTAATGTAACCTAAAGTGTCTCAAAATGAGTTAAAATGCCACTTTTAGGGGAAAAATTCAAAACATTTTCTGGAGTAGGAACCTAAAAACCCCCTTAACATTTCGCCATTTATTACAATATACCTTCTTTTTACCTTGAAAATTCGGCCGCTTACAATGAGTGGTGCTCTATGGGTGTAATCTAAAGGGTCTCAGAAATGAGCTATAACACTCTTTTGAGGGGCGAATTTCCAAAACTTTTCTGGGGGAGGACCCCCAGACCCCCCCTTTTACTTCGAATTCATATTGTTTATACAATTTTGAAATTTAGTGCAGCAAAATTTCAATCCAGTATAAAAGTACCCGTAAGGAGGTACCTCAGAAAATATTTGAGTCAAAACCCCCCCCGAAACAAAAGTCTGGTTACGGCCCTGGTCATCACATGTGGTTTACACTAAAAAAAAGGTTAATGGAAAACACGAATATGGTTATCTGAATATGTTTGCACATTAAGATAGTGAAATTACTTAATAAGTACCCATAAATTCATAAAAGATTAAAACTATATAAAAACAAAACATTCAATTCAATTTTTTTTTCATTTGACGATTTTTTTTTTCAAAAATAGTATGTTTGACTTAATTTTATTATAAAATTCACAGCAAGTGAGTTTCAAATTATTACATCCTGGTCAGAATTTCTCAATTCTAAAAAAAAAGGTTTTTGGTGAATGTTTTCCAGAGAAAAACTTTAATTACTGATCTGTCTAACACATTTTTGGTATCAAATTGTTTGAATTCTTTTGAGGATATGCAGTAAGCCATTAGAATTTCTGAAAAAATTCTCAACTTTAAAACATCTCTATTTTTTTTTTTAGATTGCGGATAAGGTTGCAGTTACAAAGCAAGTACTGTCAAACTACTATTAAATAATTGGGAGGTAAACACCCGAAATTAAGGATTTTGACTATTGTATATCATCACAGAGGCTCTAAATAACCAGTTTTTAATTTTTTCAGATTTTTTAAAACACTAATTAATTTGCAATCCTCATTTAAAAGTTCCAATCGAGAAAAACTGGGCGTGACTAGGACTGGCGTCACAGTAGCGAAGTACAAAGGATTAGGCGGGTGAACGAACTGCCCCAACCAGTTGGCTACTCAAATTTCCCCCTCTGCTGACGTATATGCTACCCTGACGTAATGCACTGAGCTACTGTGCATGTAGTTTTTATTTATTTAAAAATTAACTAATAATCTGATTAGAAAAATTTCTTTACCGATGATCTTCTTTTATGAATATCTGTCAGGAAAAATTAAATTTGAAAAAGTGCTTACCAGCACAACAACACATGCCACTTAAACCGCACATGCATACGCTGCTCTTTCTAGTGAAAAACACGGACACACACACAACTACTTAATTTTAAGCCAAAAACTTTATACTATATCTACTTCATATAACTTATTCAGTTAGTATGATACATTTTTATTTTTAGTTAACACAGATTTCATTTAATGTATCTACCACCTACATTGGAAGATGGAACATACTAGCCCGATGTTTTCTATTTAAAGAAAGGGAATTATTTTTTTACTTGATCCAAAATTGGATTTTAAGTTGCAGGTAAAAGAAATACTCTTTGATTCCCACAGTCAGTTCATAAGAAGGTATATCGGGGACTAATACAGGTCAATTTTGGTACAGTTTATCAGCACCTTCAAAAATAATGTACTAACAAAAACAGCACCTTCAAAAAAATTCTTCTGAAATTATTATTAAATTATATGAATTGTTTATATTTAATTGAGTACTTAAGTTGCTATAAAACTGAAGAAAAAAAGTAATTTAAAGCTGTTTTCATTAATTGTATAATTTCCATTAAAAATATTAATTATAAAAAAATTCACAAAAACGAAAAAGCCGTTAAAATTTTTCACAAAAATTAAAATGCTGAGAAAATTTTCACAAAAATGGGGGTTAAGTTTAAAATCCTGGATTGGTCCCTGTATATCCACAGGGGATATCCAGGTTTGACTTCTGGCAGGCACCAAGATTTTTAAAAATATTGAAGGATAATATATTTTTTTAGCTATAGAGTTGCATACTAAAACAGTTCAGTTTTAAAAATGTTATTAAGAAATTCTATTTAATATTCAGTTTTAACTAAATTGATTACCTGGGTTGTCATCTGAAGAATTTTTATTCTTTATTATGTGTTCTACAACTAATTTTTTATTTTTTGTTCTCTCATCATCTAATTTCTCCCTACGCTTCTTCAATCTTGCTATTTGTTTCTTTTTCCTATCTTGTTCTCTTATTCTTTCCATTTTTTCAGGATATTTTTTTAAGTTTTGCCTATATCTCTTCATCTTTTCTTTAGCAGTTAAAGCCATTTCAAGTTATGGCAATATTGATTCAAACAAAAATTTCTAGGGATTCATTATAGGTACAACATTCAATCCCAATCAACAAAGATGAAACCAAATGTTTGTAAATAATTTAATTCTATAAAAAAGTTTAGTTGTTTTACAGATAATCTAATTAAAATGTGTTTGTTTTACAGCTGTAAATCAATTGTTGATTTTCAAAGAAGCAGCTGCAAACTCTTAATTCATATATTGTTTACTTAACATCAATCAGAACACAGCTGTTTCTTTCTTTTTGATTAACAGAAATGAAGTTTTATAACACTTAATTACATAAATTTAAAAAACTTACTAGGTGCATCATTATAAAATATTGTGTATATGCTTTTCTAGTTACCAAGAGTTTAAATATTTTTCCTAAAGTAAATAAAACTATCACCTTTGTGGTAATAAATTACAGGTTCTATTAACTTTTTTAAATTGAACTAAATATACATTAGAACCAAAAAAATATAACATCAATGACATAAATACTAAGAATGTTCTTTTAGGTAATCAGATTACCAAAAGAAAATACAAATTTATGTGTTAGTTACCCAGAGAATCTTAATATATTTATTAAGATCCTATGGATAACAAACACACACATCTATTCAGTAGGACATCTATTCTATTAGGGTCTTCTATTAGTCTATTCCAGTCATGGGCAAAGTACGGCCCTTCGGATAAGTCAATCCGGCCTGCGGCATGGTTTTGAATAACCCCTACATAGGACATAATGGTTTTTTTATATATGACTACCATTTAGCTACATTACTGCGAATCAGCTCATCCCAGTTTCTACCAGATTATGAAAAACTTTTAGAATCTCAGTTTCATCTGTCATATATGCCTTCCTACTCTTCTAAAGAACAATAAATTTTGTAACTCCCCCCCCCCAATTTTTAAAATTGTAGCATATAATATAAGTTGTGTGTGATGTAAAAATCAACTCTAAAAATCATCACTCATGAAAATTTTTTTGTTTCTGGCCCGCCTGGATAATTTTTTTATTTTATCCGGCCCTCCCCTTGAAAAGTTTGCCCATGTCTGGTCTATTTTATTAGTAGGTCTATTCATCTTGGACAATGGGCAATACCACTATTTTTTTAAATATAAATAATAATATATTTACCCTATGAAGAAAACTGTTCTAAATTCGATTTTCTGCATGAAAACAACCAAAAAAATTTATTTTCTTAATTATTTAAGATTTAAAAGCGCGGATTTTGAGCCGTACTCAAATTGTTCTCCCATTGGCTGATGCGATTGTGACGTACTTCCATCCTATACAAACAATTTGGCTGCTTGGGCTTGTCTTTGTTTACTGTTGGGTTGTCGATATTCTTTGTTTCTATCAAAAAGACACAAAAATGCAGTTAAAAAGTTTCCCAGCTGAAATATCCCTTAAAGACCGATGGAAATGCAAAAAGGACCAAAAATACATCTTATAACACCAAAATTACATACATTTCGTACAGTTTTCTTGGTTTTTCATCCCGATATTTTAGTAAGAAATCATTGTTATGCAGATTTTGCCTCTTGTTAATTAGAATGGCTCCAAAAGTGTTTTTTAAAACACTAGTAAAACGAAAATATGTAAGAATAAAAGTAACGCTTTATGTAAGTTTCGTCTCTTTTTCATACATCTAAGGAATTTAATTTAATTAAATGTTAAGTTTGTCTGTAAAATATTCTAAAATTCTTATTCCTAAAATATTGTTATATTTTTATTTCTACTAGCTTTTTTAAAATATTTCCGAAACCATCCTAATTAACAAGAGGCAAAATCTGCATAACAATGTATCGGATGGAAGTACGTGTACGTCACAACTTTTCCCCGCGAAAATTTTGATTTCGTGTGCAAAAAAAACAGCAAACTTTGAATTTGATTTAAAAAAAAAAGCATGCATCGCAAAGCAAAAATTTTTGAAGGTATATTTATGTGTATGCAATCTGAACCAAATAAAAAAATAAAAAATAAATAGTGGTATTGCCCATTAGAATTTCAAGATGCTATTTTTTATAAAATTTAAGGACAAATGACACTAGTTAATAACGATCATTATTTTCTAAAAACATTTACGGCAGTTGACAATAGCACACAAAAAATCTGCCAAAATTTTTATTTACCTCAAACCTCCATTTGAATTAATTATTTAATGAGGATTTTTAGTTGTTCCGTAATGAACCCTTATCTGGAAATCTAAAATCACACCCTCCTAATCAGCAAGTTTTCTAATTTTTTTAGATGTCTTAATTTTTGTCATTAAAATATTTTTCTCACAGGTTTTACTTCTTACACACTAGGAGTTTTGACTACCATGCATACAATCTGAAAAGGGATTGTTTAAATATGTTACTGGCAAAGTGTCAAAATCAGTTAAATAACAGATTTTCTTGGTAATTCGCAGAACGAGGGTGATCCGTTAAAGTGCGAAAGTTTTTTTTAATTTCTCATATTAACTAGGTAATCTGCACCTTACCAACTGCAACTCGGCACTCGTTAATCTGCATGTAACCATGTTAATCAGTTATTTTACAGATTATCTGGTAATTCACAGATTAACGAGGGCAATTCATTAAACTGAGAAAATTATTTTTCACGTTACCTAGGTTATCTGCAGATTACCTAGATCAGTCATGGGCAAAGTACGGCCTTTCGGACGGGTCAATCCGGCCCGCGGCATGATTTTGAATAACCCCTAATATTACACATGGGACAAAATGTTTTTATATGACCACCATTTAGCTACTCTACTGCGAATCGGCTCATCCTAGTTTCTACCAGATTATGAAAACTTTTAGAATCTCAGTATCACAGTTTCATCTGTCACATATGCCTTCCTACTCTTTTAAAGAACAATCAATTTTGTAACTTTTTTCCCAAATTTTTTACCATTGTAGCATATAATATAAGTTGTGTGTGATGTAAAAATTACCTTTAAATATTATCATTCATAAAAATTTGTTTTTTTAATTTTTTGTTTCTGGCCCGCCTAGATAATTTTTTATTTTATCTGGCCCTCCCCTTAAAAAGTTTTCCCATGTCTGACCTAGATAATCTACACATTTTCAACTATATTAGTTATTCTCCAAATTATCATGATAATGGGCAGATTAACTAGTGTGATTTTAATCATCATCATCAATAGCTCGACAGTCCTGGTTGGACCCTGGCTTTCTCAAGAAGACGGAACCAGTCCTTCCTTCTGCTCCTCACAGCTCTCCAGTCTCTGACGTTGATTGAAGCAAAGTCACTTTGGAGGCAGTCCGCCCACCTCAGCCTGGGTCTGCCTCTTCTTCTAACTCATGCTGGCTTTGCCAGAAAGATTCTTTTTGTCATTCAATCATCATTCATTCTTAAAATGTGCCTGGCCCATTTCATGCATTAGATTTTTTGATGTTTTAGAATGTCCGGTTCTCTGAATAACCCATAAAGCTCAGAATTAGTCCCCCTTCTTCAAACTCTGTAATCGCAAAAGCCCCCAAAGACGGACCAGAGAATCTTCCTCTCAAAAGTTGCTATGGTTCTCTCATCAGCCTGGGACTAGGTCCACGTTTCAGATGCATATGTGAGAACTGACCTGATTAAACTTTTATATATCAGCAGCTTGGTGTTCCGTCTAATGTAGTCAGATTTCAGATATTTTCTTAGACCATAAAAGCATCAGTTGAGGGTGATTTTAATAATGAAGTTAATACCATCATTACTGTTAGAAATTTGTTAATGTGCGGAATACCTAGCTTAAGTACATATTATTCCGTATAATATGTTCATCATATTAAAGACATTTCCAAATTTCGCAAATTAACAGTAACAAAATCATATAATCATTAAACTAATCAACAGAATAAATCATCAATCAATCAAAGAACACAATAAAACAAAAAAAAAAAAAAAAAAAATCCACTTAAAGACATTACTATTTTTTTTTTCAAAATCTTAATAATCAAAAGATAATACTACAATCAGGAATCAAGTAATCAATTACATTACTTATATAATCACTCATTTATAAATTATAAAGTATAATAAATGAAAAAAAATGGTTTATAATATTATAATTAATTAAATCATATTATGCCACATAACGTTTAAAGGGTTATAAATTTATTTGTGTACAATCTAGTTTCATGGCATTTAGAATTGCAAAGAATTTTATTTTTACAACAAGTACGCCTGTTAGTATAACATTTTGATTTGCAATCACATTTCTTATATCTTTGCCCAGTTCCCAGTGATTGTTATATTGCTGTTTGTGGGAAAAGATTTCTACAACAGGAGCAGGGACATCTTTTGTTAAAAACCTGTCTTCAGATACGGGAGTCAGGTCTTGAATACAATTGTTTTAAAATACTAAGCTTAAAAAACCATCCCTACAGCTAAAATCGTTAACAGCAATATATACATAAAATTTTCGAGAATGGGAGTTTATTATCAGGAGAGTTACCATATTTTTTTTTCCTAATTCATTCATAGCTAAATTTATGGTGGTTGTTTACTTAAAGTTACAAATATTGCACACAAATTTAAGAAAATGAGCAGTTATTCACCTAATCAGTTGTTTATTTCACCATTGAAGTTAAAAATAATTCTTCCAAAAAGGTGTTTCACCTTTAACAAATTTGAGGACCACAGAACTGATAAAACCACTGAATAATTTAAGTGCAACTGTTTTTACTTGTCTTCCTGATCCTGGACTACTTTGATCACTTACCATGTAGGTACTTTAATTTGAAGAGATAGTAAATAGTAATTATTTTTTAATACAAAGGATGGAGTTTTAATGAATAATGAATCTAAAATATGTTTGAAAAAAAAAATGGGAATAATTATTAGAACATTTGAATACATATCTATAAAATGAATAATAAAGTTTAAACTACCAAAATGAAAAAAAAAAAATAGCACATAGGTACTCTACATAAAATAAATTTAAAATCTCTCATACCTTTGAATTTATAATATTTTGTAATTAGTTAATGGAACTTTTTAAAGTAATTTTAATAATTAAATTGAGCCTAAACTTGTATTTTAGAAATCATTAGATAAATAAAATGCTAGTATATGTATATATATATTATAGCAAGCAAAAATTTACATCTCTAAAATTACTTCAAAGGAAAAAATATAATATGAAATTTAAGGAAAATGACATGAGGCAATCTTGAATAAAAAGCATTAAGTAAATAGGCATGCTAATATTTAGCTCTAAAATTAAGAGCAATA
The DNA here is from genome assembly GCA_963680715.1 of Tetragnatha montana. NCBI lineage: Eukaryota > Metazoa > Arthropoda > Arachnida > Araneae > Tetragnathidae > Tetragnatha > Tetragnatha montana. The sequence continues at coordinate 59,897,865 of OY796677.1, read as the reverse complement.
ATAATAATGTGAGGATAAAGGCAACTTAGAATTACCTTTCTGCATTACAATCCTATTTTTCTTATTTCTTAAGCCTAATGCAAATAAAGAAAATCAAACTGGTGAATTTACACCAAGGATATGAATTAACAAGCACAACTGAAGACAGATCATTGCATACAGTTTATAAGCAATTTTAAACCAGGATGTTATTGATACTTAAATTTAAATAGTTAAAATAATAAAGAAAAAAAGCAAGCAGCAACAAGTTAAGAAATATGAGAAATTCTGATCCCAAAATAGGCTTAGATATAAATATTTATTAATATTTTCAGTAAAATAACAAAACAACAAGGAAAAGATAACTATTTTTCTTCAACAAAAATGAAATGAGAGAAATATAAGATGTTAAGAGAAGCCTTAAAAACTTTACGTCGGCAGAAGAATGAAATGTTACGTAACAAAATGAGAGCTTCCGTAGTTTTTGGTAAACTGGTTGGGAAAGACTAATAGAAAGGTAAGAACAAGAAAAAATGTAGAGGAGATAAGAACACATAAAATGAAGATAAATAAATAAAAATATCCCATATATATGCATTAAAAAAGTTATAACACGCATCTATGAATTACGAAACACCGCGGCTTCCGTAGTTTTTTTATAACATCGGTATTTCAAGACATTGAACAGTTTGTAGCATGATATAGTGTTAAAGAAGTAATTTATGATAGATTTTAGGAAGGGAAGAATAAAATCAAAGAAAAATCAATTAAAAAGGAAAAATTTTAATAAATTCTTACAATACTCCGATTCACTGGTTGTGCTGCTTTCATCAGATGCAAGTCCATTTGGACTGGCGGCACGAGAACGCCTGCCGCTACGAATGTCTTGAACACCTCTTTCTGATAATACCATATCTTATGTGATCACAATATATAATTTGAATCGTCAAATGGAGCGCATACAAAATGTTTAAAAAAGTTACAGCAATGTAGTAATTAGTAAAATTACTAAAATTAAAAACAAAAAGAACTTGTAAGTACGGTTGCAGTTAATACATTTCTAGTTCAAGTTGGTGAAGAAAATGGCGAAAAATTATTCAGAGTAACGAGTTTTCTTTTAAAAGATACTTTTAAAATCGGTAGTTACCTATAAATAATCTTGAAACATGGTTTAAATAAATAAATTTGAATAATTCCCTTTAAGCAAGGTATAACACATTAATCTCAGTAGATTTTCTGGGAAGATTAAAACAAATTTCAAACGAACGTGAGCGCTATACGTGGAGGACACAGGAAACACTGATTTCCAACATTTTTTATTTCTTTTCTCTGACCACCTCAGTGCTGACCGACCACTGATATTTTGCATCAAAGTTTCTTATGTTACATTAAAGAAATTTCCACACGAACCTATTTTGAAAGGAGAAAAATTTTATTTTGGATTTACATGAAAGTGTAGCTAAAACAGGGTTTTCCAACTGACGGGACGCATGCGACCCGCCGGGTCATTTTGTGAGGTCCACGAAGCTCCCTGAAACCCCCATAAAAAATAGAATTTGCCATTTTTGAGGAAGGACCCCCGAACCCCCTATTAGTAGCTTTGGTCGGTCGTTTTCTATGGAGGGCCCCCTGAGCGTAGGCTTACCATATTTTCTTGGGTCCAACCCAGGACATATTTTTGAAAAAAAGAAACTTATTACAAAACATTCAAACTAAAAACATTGAACAGAAATATTAAATTTTATATTTTAGTTGTACTTTTTATTTGACATTACTTTCTTCAAAAATTGTTTGTTTGACTTATACTTTAATGTGAAATTTATGATGAAATTAAGTCATAAAAGTAAAACAACGCAATTTCAAACATCTTGGCCAGAATGTTTTTACAAAAATGTCTCGCAAATCTTAAATGTATGAAACCCCGAACAGCTCTAAAAACCCTGGATTGTCTGGGGTAACCCCGGACGTATGGTAAGCCTACCTGAGCGTAGCTAGGCTTAGATTTACCTTCATCACGAGGAGGGACAAAATGGAGTATCATAGGCATAAGTTCAACGTTTTGACTGGGGGGGGGGGGGGGCAAAACCGATAAGACCTCAGGACCAAGGGAGCTGTTACTAGACTGTTTTGAAGGGGGACCCCAAATGTTTCAAATAGTTTTCCCTTTCCGAGTAAAATGCAGGGGAAATGTGAATTTTTGTGAACTTAATCAAAAATTTGTGTGGTTAATACATGCCCTCAAACAAAAAAGGGGGGTCTGGGGACCTGCTTTGTATCCACCTAACTTGCCCCAGGCCAAAAATCTATTCCTGCCAAACTTGCAGGCCAAAAGATGAGTAAAAATTCACTACTGCTTGTTCCTGACAGAGAAAATTTTCTTAATTGAATAATAGAGAAAGGATAAAATTATCCCAAAAGTACTGACTATTTTCATTAGCCAATAAAAATATATAATTGAAACTTTTACTGGGGATAGATTAAGATTATAGACAAGCTCTAATGAGAATTTTACTCAAAGTTAAACACTTAACCAGTAATTAACATATTCACAGATTTTACAATAATAAATATACTAACCAATAAACTTATAATAAAACAATTACACTAACTTTTTTATCTGTATTTGTTTAAGAAAGATGACTTGTGGTAGATAATAAAGAATTTTTATTAGTAATATATAAATATACAAGCTATAATTTTAACATTTGAACTTTAAGACCTAATTTTTCAATAACATCTTGTGACATACATAAAACTGGATTGACTTCTTTAATTCTCTGATCTCCTAAAAGTGACAGTCCAGCAACACCAAAAAGGGTATGAAAAGGATCCACCTAAATTCAAATTGTGCATAACTTAAAATCAAAATGAAAACAGTTTCTTAATTTACATTTCAAGACAAATTTAAAAAATATATTGAAAATGTATCAATGCTACAAAATGTTAAAATATATGAAATAAAAAAAAACATCTATTAAAAGAAATACCAATATTTTACGAAACAAATCAACCTCATACTACAAGCAATGCATCTCAAAGAACATAACATTCAGAACAAATTTCATACAATATGCTAATCTCTGATAAATAATATAGAGCTTGTACGAGATAAAAATTAGCAAAAAAGAATGGTAGATACCATATCTCCAGGGCGATCAGCAAATCCTCCTGTTTCTTCATCTTGAGCAGCTAATATAAAACAAACCAATTTTTCCTGAAAAACAATTTGGATATGGTTTTGTTTGACTAAAGAAATAATATTTTGAATTATCTTAACAGAAAGGTATTCCCCGTGCTTTCATTATCCCAGATATATTTGGACCTTTAGAAGCAACTTAGAAAGCAAGAATATAATTTAAATTAGTCGTGTTAAATAAGAAGTTAACCCAAGAAGTTGAATTATGAAATGAAGAAGAAATCAAGTTTTATTACTTTGTCAACCCAGTGTATTCTTCCAATGATTTTCAGAGAAGCTAAAACCCACCAAGAGTAACACACATCCGGGAGTTTTTCTGGTCTACCTAAATAAACAAAAATTTAATTTAAGCACACTTCATACTTCATTTTATTATTAAAAACACAATTCTCTACTTACTGAAAGATATTCATTTCCAAAATTTGACACAAGAAAAATTTAAACTCAGCATCATATTAAGTACTAAGAAACTAATAAATACTATGAATTTTTATGCATAAGTAAATATTTTTAGGGCATTTTTTAAAAACATGCATTACAGATGTCGAAGCAGATCCACTTATCTAAAAAAAATATTTAGATAGACTTTTCTGACAGCAGGATTCACCCAATAAACTTCTGTTGTTGTTTCTAATGCCACTTGGAATATCCAAGCTCCATCCGTAAAGGGGTACAGGAATTAAGGCAAAAGGGAAGCGGCTCCTGAGAAAGTGAGGCCCATGAATGGAAGGAGTCCGACTTAAGCCTCAAATGATAGATGCTAATAAACTTCTAAATATTTGTACTGTACGGTGATGGATCCTTTGATTGTCAAGTTTGGGAATGACATTAAACCAGTTTCTGGAATTCACCTGATTTTGGTTTGTTTCAGGAAAACATCAATCATGGCACAGGGAAAAGGCAGTTCTAAAGGCCCTCAATTTTACTGCATAAAAAACAAGTGTATCACAGTTAATTGTGGGACCCGCTTACAATCATGCAGCTGTTTTGGTACAACAACATGTACTTTCCCTCCTTACACTGCCTGCTTCCAATTTCGAAAACTAAAAATTATAAACAATCCTTATTTAGATAAATGAATTAAATTATGGAATGAAACGTCTTTTGCTTCCTCAGCAGTAGTCAAAATATTCTCAACTAAACAGACTTATTGACTCATCCGACACACCCTAGATTTTAGGGGGATATACCTCTGGAATAGAACAATAAAAAAATCCCAAAACAATCCAGTTTTGATTTGCTGGATAAAGGGTTCATTAGGAACTATTTCACTAATATAGTACATTTTATATTTACCAATTAATATTTCTTGATGAAATTCTTAATGAGTTAATTACCATTTAGGCCACCAGATGGTAGTTGTCGCTCACAGAGCCACCATCCCAAGAGATCTGCTTTCACATGATGTAACTGATGAGTGATAGACAGAATTCCCAAACAACAATAAATCTGGAAACACACAAAATAAAAATTGTTGATAAGCCAGAGAATAACTATTTACCTTGATGAAGTTTACCATGGCACAGTTTAATAAAGAGATGAAATTCGTTCATGGAATTCAGGTCTACTTTTCATCTTTCAAAAGATTTGAAGATTCAGGTTTTAAATTGAAAAGTGTTTTGGTAGAACATGTTTACTTTTATTTAATTTTTTGTGGAAAGTATAGAAAAGGTTAGTTTTAAAGTTACATGGAAAAAATTGTCAATAAGGGATTCTTCACAATTTCCATCACACAGTTTTCAGGGAAATTTGCACCTCTCCCCCCTATGTAACATTTCCAAATTTCAGTCACTCCATATTGTGACGTCAATTTTAAAACTTTAAAATTTAACGAGATAATTGAAATTTTATCACACTTTTGACAGTCTTTTACGGCCAAATAAAATTAAGCAATGGAAGAAATGCCTCATTTTAATAGCAATGACAGAAAAGTTTTATAAGGGGTGCACAACGTTTGAACTGCCCCCTCCCCCTTTGCAGTCCCTCTAAACATAGTAAGTGAATGGCCCCCAAAAGAGGTTTGCATCAAGACACCAGAAGTAATCCATTTCAACTAGTAGTAGTTTTCTAAGAAGAAGTGTAATTATTTTTTAGCTTTCTTTTCTAAAGTTTAAATGCAGTGTAACAACTTGTTCATAAATAAGACACATTCATTAAAATATCAATTACCATAGTAATGTTAATGCCAAAGTTGTTGCTTTTTACAGTATAATTTCCAATTCGAATATTACCTGACCAGCATGTGTTTCAGATCCAGGTCGACAACCAAATCCACCATCAAAATTCATACATGAGAGTACAAATTCCACCGCCTTTTCAACATTTATTTCATTTAGGCGTTTCTACAAACAGAGAGAAAAATGTTAAATAAAATCTGAAATAGTATGAACAACTTTTTATACGCAAAAAAGTTTGTTTTTTCTTATTTTTGCAGAATATTATCAGAGGAGAATGCTGTTTGCTTGTGTAATAGAATGTTGCTTTTGGACTATATTTCTAGTGAGAGATTTTATTTACCACTTAAAAATTTAAGTTACTCTGTTTAAAATATTATCATTATAGAAATCTAAAATTGGGTTTTTAACATTCAGTTAACTGTTAATGATATTTTTATCATATATATCTTTGATTTCCCATATACAATGTTTATTACTCTAATTCGTTTTAAACAGGATAAAATAAACCTAATATTTAAAAATGCTTTGAATGGCTCTTAAAATAGAAAAAGAACTTACCAAGAGTGCAAGACTAGCTACAGAGCAGAATGTAAATCGTGTATCTACCTCTCCTGAAAAACAATGAACTTCAGAAAATGTTTAAATAAAGAGTAATAAAAACAATTTGATATTGGATATATTTCCCAACTTATTTACTAATGGGATACTGTGAAAGCCCTTTGTTATTGATTTTAATTTATTTACAATTTTAGTTGCAAAATGAGTAAAATTGTAGAGGAACACTAGTTGGAAAAAATCACCCAATTAAAAGATTACAAACCCATTAAAAGCTCTCTCTTATGTTAATTACTAGGAAGTTGAAAGCAATTCCTTAAAAGAAATATTTATTGTAGTCTAGACCATAAAATACATTACAAATACATACATTTATTAGTATATTATTCTACAAATACATTTTAAGAAAACAAAATTTATGTAATTAACATTTTACCCCACTTGTCCCCCATAAAGCTCCCATCTTCTTTTTGCAGACTTTTAATGAAACTGACTGTACTTTCAACATCAATTTCTTCAACAACATCATACATGGTCAGAACCTGTAGTGTAAACAGATGTTAAGATGCTTCTTAAACTTAGAAAGGTCAATAAATGTGAAATAAAGGGAAGGAATTCAATGTGAAATAGAACTTGCCTGCAAGGCACTCAAAGTATACAAAATGTGAGGATCATGACCAATACTGGAGCTGAAACCTCCACATTTGTGTTGACAGCTTTTTACAAATTCAACAACCGAATCTTTTTCAAGCTTATCTACTTGACCCATCAGGTCTAGTGCAGTAAGGCCCCAGTATATTCCACTTAACCTCAAATATTCAGTTATACAGTACTCCTGAGAAAAAAAAAGAAAGTATGAGTGAAAGACACTTTTTAAAATAGGCCTAATTCAGCTTTGTAAGAATAAAAGTGTAATGTAAAAGGCGAAAGCTTCGAACAGGAGATTTATAAACAGGAAGTTCTGAGCTTCCTTTTTCTAAGAACCAGTTGGTTCTGATTGGGTGAAAAGAAATCTCACACCACCAGTAGGTGGTTCAATTTTACTTTACAGTGTTCAGTTTAATGGTTTTCCTAGCCCAATTACAGTTACTAGATGACTATTACTTAACTATTACACTATACTATTACTATGACTATTACATAATAATTAATGACTTTAATAAGAAGCTATCTTAGTGTTTGTTAAACTATTAAACTGGACTACAAAAAGTGTAAAAACAACTGTCCACCTGTGACACGAGATTTGTTTCACTCAATCAGAACCAATCAGGTTTTGGAAAACAGAAGCTCAGGATCTTTTGTTTCAAATCTCCCATTTGTAGAAATTTTCTCTGCTTACGTTTTACTTTTCCGTAGCTGAATAACCTATAGCATTTGACACATTTCACTATAATAATCCTATTAGTACATCTTGTGATATTAAAAAAAAAAGCTTTTTTCAGCTTTGTAAATGAATAGCTTTTATTTTAATCAGTTTTAGTTTTATACCGTAAATTAACTAGAACCTTTTTTTCAGAAAAAGAATTAAATTGTAGAAAAAAACATCATATTACATAGTCATCCTTCTTTTTCCCATATGAAGAAATATATTCACAATGTTTATCCAGAAGTAAAGTTGTAGGTAACTTGTCTGTAACCACCACATCCTTGACAAGTGTAGCCTAAAAAGAAAGATTTATAAAAATTTTTGTAACTCTTATTAAAAATGAATTAGTTTTAAAAATAGCCATTGATGGCCATTTAAAGACTTGAAAACAGTCATTGAAATGCAACTTTAACAAATTGAACAACATAGGCACCAACTTCATAGAGTTTGGGTGTTCTCAAGACCCCTCAATGTTTAGTGGGGTCTGAGCCAGCGTTAGAAATTGGAAAAAAAAGCTCATTGGTTCTGTGGACCACTACTTTTCCAAAATAACTGGTCTGCCAAATTAAAAAGGATAGGTTTCATTTTTTTTTAAAACTATCGCACTTAAAGTGAATACTTACTAATAATTAATTTTACAAAACTAAACTAAGCAACAAATTAACTGAATAAACAAATAAGTTTGAAAATATCTTATTTTCATAAGAAGGGTCTTCAAGGTGAAAACACCTACGTCTAAAAGTAGACTTTTTAGTAGTCTTTTAGACCTTAGTGTTTCCGCCCTGAAGATCCTTCGTATGAAAATGACCTGCCGAGAAAGCCTATCTGTTTTATTCAATATCTTATTTATTAAATAAATTTTAATATTGCACTAATTGACATAAAACTTCTAATTTGTTTTGCAGCAAAAAAAAAAACCTGTCTAGAACTGGAGAGCGGGATACTTTTTCTCCACTGGTCCCCCAGACCAGTGATTTTCTGACCGTAGTGGTCCGAGTAATTTTTTATTGGCTTCGGACTAGCGAACCACCGAACGCTGGTCTGAGCCCACCCAAAAACGAAGTGGAAAAATTTTATGCCTGATAAAATTTCTATCTACAAAGCCAAATTTAGTTCCAGCCGATCCAATAATTTCAACAAGTCGGTGCCGATGCTGAACAGTGTAGCTTTTTTTGGTTCTTATGTATTATACTGTCGGTACTTACGTATTATCCCGTCGACCGTGTCGCTTAATCCGAAAACGTTTTCAAATCCCATTGACTTTACTATTGCTGTGCCGCTGAATTAGACGGCCGCTGAATGGTCGACGGGATAATACGTAAGTACCATACTGTCAACTGTGATGCATAATCCAAACCGTTATCAAAGCCCATTGTTCTACAGCTGTAGTACCACTATACAGTTGATGGGATAATACATAAGAACATAAGTATTCTTTTTCCTAATTTTCATATATCTTTTATAACTTGTTGAATGGTTGACTTGATAAGCCCCGTAAATAATAACGACACTACAAATTTTTCATACAATCCTGGATTCAATTCCGTTAACTGTCCCATTAAATACTGCCAAGCTATTTTAGATACCAAATATGAAATATTGTCAAAATTTTATGGTTGTAATAGCCATTTTTGATGTCCAAAACAGCTTGGTGATATTTAGCAAGTCTGATAACAAAATTGAATCCAATCCTTGCATCAATCAAAACATTGGGCTAAAGTTCCCATTACCGGATTAGGCACAGATGGGATAAGAGTCCACCAGCCACCATGTTTATCCACAGATCTCACAGAAATATGCTTAAGTGTTGTCATTATTTGAGCTTATGGGTAAACATGGCAGCTGGAGGACTCTTATCCCAGCTGTGTCCCGGATTATTCCGCCAAGCAGCGTATTATTGGTGAGTTTCAGTATTTGGCGTGCTATATGTGGGTTGACAGATTGGTACGGTTAACGCTCCTCTGGAAAAATAATCCGGAAATGGGAATTTCAGCCAAACATTGACAAGGATTAATAAGAAATTAAAAATGTCTTGTGTTATAAGTATTGGTAACAACATCAATCCATTGTCACAGAAGGAGGCCATTGATGCCAAACAACCAAACCAAGTATGATAATCGGTCGCCAAATTTGGCGATGAAAATCTGCAGCCCGAATTCGCTTCATTAACTATTTGGAGTCAATGGCCATGTTAAAGCACTGTCCATTCTTGTAAATTTGAGGAAAAACTTTTCAAGAAAGTCAGTTACGTTATCCCTAATTTTCTCCAAACAATATTCACTTAAAATTTTTGCAGACATTGAAAATGCAACCAATTTTAGAGACTTAACATAATATTTTGAGGGAGGTACTATATTATAATTCATATTTAAACGACCCCCAAATAGTTTTAATATGCCTTCCCTAGTGAAACAATAAACAAGTCGAGAAATACCATTCTTCGATTGTGGAGAACGTTTAAAAAAACTATCACAAAAATTAATATTTGAGATTATTTTCTGTGTTTTTCAATCTTTTCAATACCGCAACCACCTTGTTTGGATGAAAACATCAATAAACAGTTGACTTCAGATCAGTTTATTTTAACTTCAAGTTCCTTTTTCTGTTTCCTTCAGAAAAATAGCAATTATAAAAGAAGTCACAAGTAGCAGAAGATGACGGCATATCTTAAAAGCACTTTTAAAGACAATTTGTTTATTAAAAATGCAATTAATAGAAATATTAAAGGAGAATGAAATAAAATTAAAAAGCTGAACTTCCTTTTTTCTCCTCCTTAGAAATAGTAACAGTTGAAAAGTAATAAATAACAGGACAGTAATGTTACCTTAATTAAAATACATTTGATATAAATTTGCCATTGCGCATAATAGATTTTTTAAAACCTAATTAATAATTTAGATAAGTAAAAGGATTATGTGTTTTGAATTTCCTTTTCTCCTTGTCTTCTGAAAAATAACAGTTGAAAAGTAACAAATAGTACTGACCTGATTTTAACGAGATTCTTCCAATCAGAGAAATCCTAGAATCTAATACAATACAGAAATAATAAATAGTATTAAAATTTAACAGCTTTTGACAATTAGAAATAAAATTTATGAACGAAACTTCACCCACAATTATTGCACCAGAGTATGTCCTCTAGTGCGCTTTTGGCACTCACAAACCCATACACAAACCGCTTGTCGTAATAGCGCCATCTCTCGCTACTTTGAGTTATGGATTCTTAATTATGTCGTGAATTTTCTTTTTGTACACAATAAGTACGTTTTATTTTACTTTTAATTTTTGAAAATTTTAAAACATGAAAATATATTTGATAATTTGATTAGAATGCCTATCATAAATATAATTATTGGAATTAGAATCTATAATCTTTTACTCAATCTACTTAACTACGCATAATCACCACTAAAATGTTTCATCTTAAATTGGTAGGTAAAAAAATTGTGCAATTAACAATCGTGCCTTAAACTAATGAGTAAGGAAAATAACGTGCCTTGGTAGCGCTTGGCACTACCAAAACATTTGGTACTAATTTTTGGAAGGGTACAGGTCGTCCCTGTGCTGCCGGCTTACTTTTGCTGGTGGTTGGGTCGGTGTGATCTGCCCTTAAAAATCATAAAAGAAGGAAAAATTGGTATATCGAATTAATTGATTCAATTGGTGAGGTTGAGACAAGGAATTTCGATCTAAGTTCCGAATCCGATATCAAAACACGCAGTTAAAGCAATACCGTAACGTATTTTAAGTAGGGATTTAGTGTTTCCCAAATTTTATCAATCAATGTGACAAAAGACAGAAATTCCAAGGATCTGTTACTAATTTTTTATTAATAAATGCATATTTTCTGGACTTCTCTCATTATCTTTTATTTTGATTTCAAATAACACATTTGAACCTTCAAAAAGCAAATTTAAAGAAAAAGTCATATTTTAGCTTCTCAAAATGAGTTCTTTTATATAACACAAGGGTTTGGGTCTATAAAAGGCCAAACATTTTTGTTATTTTAATAAATGTCTTTTAAATTGGATTGTGCAACCATTTGAAGAGGCTTTAGCATTCAAACTTGCACTGAACTTTTAAAAAAATTAAACTTCGTTTCAGAAGTTAATGATTTGTAATTATCTGATGAAGTTAAAAGTCGGTAAACCTGTTAGCTGTATACATTTTGCATTTGTGTTACCTTAATAAAAAGTGTTTAAGTCATGTTAAGGATGATTTGTTATTCTGAGTTACTCACAATACGGTAACAAATGTTTGACAGAGAAAGGGGAAGTTGGGATAAAGAAAACTTAATCACCTTAGGTTATTGACTCTGTCGAAATATTGTTCAAAATTTCACTGCCAGAAATAAAATCCTCTTATATAAGCTACAGCTTCGTACAGAGTGTGTTCTCCTATCAGATTTTTTCTGATTTCGCTTGTTATGTTTTGTGATATTATTATCCAATTGTTGTTTGTCTTTTTATATACATTTTCAATTGTTTATTAAATGCATTTGAAGGGCATTTTCGGCCATTTTTAAACCATGAAAAGGGCCCCCAAATAACAGTCTTGACTGTACTTTGAAAGTTAACAACTTTTAACTTATTAGCTCAAATCGGAGCTCGGCCGATTCCAGAATGCATAGGGTTGGTGGAAGGACAGCAGATTTTATTAGTTCAAATTATTCATGCAAATCTTTTAAATATCACAAAAAGAAGACGATAATATTTTATGGTAAATAAGTTCTAAGGGAACAATAGAGGATTGAAATAATAAACAGGTATTTTATCGTATCATTAAAGTGTTTTCAAGGGAGAATAAAAATTTCTGTTACATTAAAAATAGTTTATTTCCCAGAAACACCCAGATTAGCCAGTTAGGGCATTTTAAAGTTATTTTAGAATTATATTTTAAAATTTTACTCTTCAGTTATCATCATGGAGGCGCTTCCTTCTTCTTCGGGGTAGAAGGAAAAGAGCTTAGGCAATGATGCCCACATTGCTCCACATTGCCGCCGTTTAAAACATTGAAAACTGTTTCTTTAAAATGGCATTGCTTTTGTGAAGCAAGGATAAGCAGTGGGATCCCAAACTGCCACTAACTTTATAGTAGTATTAGAAAAAGATCTCAACCCAGATTTTACCACTTAGGGAGAGTGAGGGTCTGATTTTGCACCTTTTCAACTGCGGACATTTACCCCAAAAAAACTGCGGAGAGTTACCCCATATCATGATGACAGCAATAAGAATAAGATGGTACTGATTTTGGAAAAATAAAGTAAACAGGAGTATTCAGATATAATTTCAAAGTTACTGGAAAGAACTGGACGACATTGAGATAAGATGGCTAATATCTAGGTAAGTTTATGCTCTTGGAGTATTTTATGTTTAATTTTAAAACAAAATTTCTTTTATCCAAATTAATTTACATTAATAAACTTACAGTGTGTGTGAATTCGGTAACATTTTTAAGAATTAGTTTTGATTATTTAATTATTTGCTGATCAGGCAAAAATGACTGATATAGTCAGGGTTTATAGTTTGCAAAATAATTCCTAGTATCCGCTTGGACGTTTCCGTATTTAATGACACAATATCGCAATATTTATTTGTTATATTTCATAGTTAGGTATCTTGTTTTTCTTCAAGATTAACTGCGTTTTATTATTATGATAATTATTATTTATTTGATTAGTTACCCGGTTTATAGATAGTGACCGAATCTAAATAACATGGTCCTAATATCCCCCCTTACCATTATCTATCAGAAATGTGAAAGAAAATCCTATATTTTCTTTTAGGCTTTTTTGTTGGGGATATGCACAAGTTTTAATAATATCAAACATTGTGTTTATCACATAAACGATACATTTAGTTAAACAGGATCAATTTCGACAACTTGATTCATTAACCGTGATCACATTTAGTAGAGTCGACTGTAATTGAAAAATAAATAAATTTTGTAAAAAAAACCACATAATAAAATTTCCTTGGAATTATGAATAAAAAACAACCGACTCCTCTTTTAGTGCAAGCATGATACTGACACTCAAGGCTGTAATAGGAAAAGAGAAAATTGATATTACATCTAAAGATAATTCAGTTTAAACAATGAAAATCTATGTAATGAATGAGGTTTATAAGCGTTTATTTCATTAGTTTTCTAGTTGATCTATGGATGTAGAAGAGATTTAAAGAGTTGTGTCATTTTTTCTATCTATAAAAACAAGCCTAAAAGAAATTGTAATTAAACTGCTTTATCATTAAAAAATTAATTTTTAACAAAAAATAGACCGACTTCAAAAATGCGCCTAAAAGTGAGAAATAATTTTTATCCAAAAAACAACAATACTACTTTTTAACATAATTTTTGAAGTCGAAACACTTTCACAATAAATTAACATTCCTCGCTAACATTAAAAAAAGAACACGTTATTAGCATATAACATAAGATAAAAGAAGATTTACAATTAAAGGCACAATATATTATTTTCTGTTGGACGAATGACGAAATGGAATGACGAATGACATGACGAAAAGAGTGCAGTTAAGACCTCTCTACTAGCAATATGTATTGTATTTAGAATTACTATCAAACATGTGGTTTCGTCACTTATTGTGAAAGTGTTTCGACTTCAAAAATTATGTTAAAAAGTAGTATTGTTGTTTTTTGGATAAAAATTATTCCTCACATTTAGGCGCATTTTTTAAGTCGGTCTCTTTTTTGTTAAAAATTAATTTATTTCATTCTTTTAATATCAAGCTGCCTGCGGCTCCAGAAATTTCATGCCAAAAGAAAAAAATTTTTTTCCACCCGACCCGAAGTTTTCTTTTTAAGAAACAGATTCTTTACTTCCGAGTTTTGTAAGGTTCAGTCGGTATTTATTCCCCGTTTCATTAATCTGACTCTTATAGTGGTGAGTGAGCTTGCCACAAGTTATTGATTTATTTATCCTAACTCCTCTGGTATCCGCTAGAGGGCGTTTAAATTTAAATGGGACCAACTTGAAAACAATTCTGATCTAATGCAACAAACCGCGTCCAAATCGGTCCAGTAGAAGTAGAAGTAGAACATACCAAAAGGGCCTGGCAAAGAGTCAACATTTATATTCGACGAATTGATAACCTCCTCCTTTTTGAAGTCAGTAAAAATGATCCCAAGAAAAATTGAGGCAACTCTTTAATAGTGTAATGTAAAATATTTGCCTCAAAAGAGTAATTTTTTCAGGTAGTTTTAAAATTACAGCCCTGCAAAATTAAAAATAACCTATTTTATAACCGTACCTCCTAGCCCTACCACATAGTTTTCGATTTCCAGTATCGCCTATTAGTCAGGGTGCCAAATGGCAAAAAAGGGGTCAACCTCGAAATCGCGAAATGTGGAAAAATTGAAGCATTTATCTTAATACTTTTGTTTTAAATGTTTCAATTTTTCCACACTTATTCTAAATTTTATTTAAAAGTTAGCCTGATATTCGTAAACAGACCTAAAATATAGCCTACAGACATGTATCACATGCCTATACAACAAAATTTAAAAAGTTTTAAAAAATTAAAAATTTTTAAATTTGTTAAAAGTTTAATTTTTTAAATGAAATTTTGTCTCTTTTTAATTTAATTATTTATTAGATGATTTGTCACTGAATATTATTAAAATATTTTCTGTTATATTTGATTGAATGATTTTACCTGTATTTTTAATGTTCATTTTAATAAATTAATTAATTAACTAATGATTTAATCATCAATTGTGTTTTTTTATGTTATATAGCTATCTAGCTACAATATCCATGGAAAAATGACCTTGGCAAATGCTTCAAACGTTTTTAACAAGAATTTTTAAAAAGGTCGATTTTTGAGGCCAGAAAAATTGAAAATTTGAAATAAATTAAACTTTTTATTGTCCGATTTTCTTTTAATTTTAGTATGTCATTATTTAAGTCATTTCTAAGGGATAAAAGTTTGAATTACTTCTTTTGCATTTATTTTGTGGTTTTGAGCGATGTTTTATTTTTTTCAAATATCCAATTTTTCAAATAATTTTTAAAAATTGAAATTTTAAATTTTTTAAATTTTAATTGGAATATTCGTATTCAGCACTGAAAAATAGCTTATAAGCATGTATTATAAGTCCCAATTGCTATAATTTGATTTTTTGAAATTTGTTTTGGGCCATTTTTAAAATTTTTAAAAATTCCTCAACAATTGCAGAGTGGCATCAACCGGTTTTGAAATCTACACTATTAACTCTATCAGAAACCATCAAAACATTTAAGCCATACGCGATTTCGCACTTTTTGACTTGGCATCCTGACTATATGGCTTTGAACCCTCTGTTCATGGTACTCAGTGAAAAATACCCGTGGAAGCCATGGTGTTCTACTTCCATGAAAATACCACAATCATGTTTAATTTCATAAGAGACTTAATCATTACGGAACGCATCCTATTCCCTGATTTCTAAATGTAAATAAAATAAATTAAAATAAGCTCTTGCCGCGTCACCCTAATGTAAAATTTTTTTCTTATTTTTCGTGTGTGTTCCAATTGCTAAATGTGTATGTTGTGTACCTAATAAATAAAGAAAGAAATTTGAAATTTTACAATAACCAAGGCTTGGGTGCCCTGGCTTGTCGTGATAGTCGTCTTTGAACAACCAATAAACCTGTAAAGATATTTTGATAGTTATTTTTTTATGTTTCATTAACTTAGTGGTGACTATGGACCCATGGGCGCCCATATGTTTGAATTCAGGAGGGGGCCCATGAAAAATTTTTGCAACCGAAGTTTCTTTTTAAGGATGTTGGTCCATAATTATTTCAAAGGGACCCCTCACGTTCACGAGTCCTTAATGCTAAACATTTTGTAAAAAAATACTGGAGTTTTAAGCAAAAAGGGGTGTCTAAGAGTCCTCCCCAGAAAAAGTTTCGAAATTTTATTCTTAAAAGTAGTATTTTAACTCATTTGGGTGACTTTTAGAATAGGATCGCTCATACGCCGAGCCGCAAAATTTTAAGTCCGAAACTAAATGGAAGATTTTACGTAAACTTTCGGGTGCAAGGGGGGGCCAGGGCCCCCCTTTGCCCTTATGTATGGGCGCCCATGTATGGACCCAAGATGGTGACTATGGATCCCCTCTTCTCCAGTGGAAATAAATTTTATATGGTTTCTTTTACACAGAATTACTTAATTTGTATAAGATTTCATTGACACACGTTCCAAATAAATTTCAAGTATTTGAGCCCATTTCTATGTTGTTATTCTTACTTAAAGAGTATACGTTTTTCGTTTTTATGGTAGTGTTCTATCACCAAACGATAATTCCGGAGATTTCATTTTCCCACCCTCGCAGCACAAGCCGCTAGGGTTTCAAGATATGACAAACCAATTTATGGTGGCCAGGACGCCGCTAGGTAGCATCAGCACAGTCGCGCGAAGGAGCACGTAAAGATTTGTCGGTCGAATTTTTAGGCGAAAATACAATACAAAATAGTTTTTCAATGAAAACCTGTGTAAATGAATATTGCGTTGAGAAAATTTGTTAAAGATAATTATTAAATTTGACAATTTTTCAAATACAACCTTATAACTCCAGTTATAACCACCAGTTCCAGTTTGCTCAGTGCAAATAATTTTTCAGATAATTTATTTCTCGAATAAAATAACTAATGTACAGTGGTAAAACCTGTTTTGAAATTTCAATTGCTACTTTATGTTTGGGACACCTAAGTATTTAAAATTAGTGTTTAGATAATATAATAATGAAAATATTACTGTTTTTAAATATTCACTATTAAAAAAAATAATAGTATGCGACTTACAAAAGAACACTCATTCATAGATCTCTGTAATTCGTAAAAAAAATTGAATTGAAAGATTGAAAGTCTAGAATTACTTCCTATAAAGTCATTGGGAGTCAATAAAAGTAAACCTGTTTAGAACATAAAAATATGTTTATTTTCAATTAAAAAATAATGCATAATATTGAGAACAAGTTCTGAATAATTACCGGCGCTGCTAGCGAATTTCTTCAATGATATGAAACGTTAAAAAAGCTTCATTGTTTCACATTAAAAATTGCTAAATTATGTGAAATATGATAATTCTTTCGCTTAAAACACAAAAAGTTTGATAATTTTTTTTGAATACCGCTAAAGAACTGTTCTTTTTTTATCAAATCAAAATTTTTTATCAATCAAATCAAACTATATTATCATTTTCTTATAAGATCTCGACCGCCATATTGAGCTGTGTTGATAGTTGATACTCGGCCTTTGACTCCCGCCGCTCAACAGTTTTCCAACTCGCCAAAAGTGCGGCCGCGAAGCGATAAGTCGCCTAAAATTTCGACCGGCTAGCGCCAAATCTTTACGTGCTCCATCGCGCGACTGTGCTGCTACCTAGCGGCGTCCTGGCCTTGAGGTATTGGAAAGACGCAATCGGGCCTTAGGAAAACCACCATTTGTAACGCTCTCGCACTACATTAGGTCCTAGCTCTTTAACGGTGCATGGTGCATCTGCGCCCCCCATGCTTATTCGAAATATGCTTGTCAAGGTACCATACCACCCTGCAAAGTTTGTCCACGTACTTACCAATCACCCTGTATATAATTTTTATACGAGGGTTGTCCGTAAAGTAAGGTTCCCAAAATTCTGCAGATGTGAGGAACACTGTTATGGGGGATTTGGCTACACTGGCCTGTTTCTTGGACCCTTTTCTGAAAATCCCCGAGCCCCGACCCCGCCAACTGTATGCGATGCGCTTCCTCTCGCTTCTCCCGCCAACCGCGAGGCCCTTAAGCTGGTTCTACATGGACCCGTTTTCGCGGATGACGGGCCGCGTTTGCTTGATCCGCGATCAGAAAAATCCCTTTGGCTGGCAAAAAGTGGTGGCGCTGCGGTCGAATTTGAACAACCAAAAACGGGCCGTGAAAACGGAAGACGGGAGCAAAAAAAGTTTTGCTTTCCGTCATCGGCAGCCGCGAAGATTAGAGAACATCAACAATAAACTACAAACATGGCGTAAGTTCAATTTTCGTTTCTCTTGGTTTAAAGTGTATTTCAATTGAAAATGATTGTAAAGTGATTTCTTATTTAAAACAAACAAAGTACTTGTTCTCGCGATTGATTTCAATCGTAATACCGGCGTTATTTTCTGTATGTAATTTGCATTACAAGTCAATGTACAGCTTAATGTTCATGCTAAAAAAGAAATTGCATCATTTTAAATGAAACAGATTCTGTTTCCTGTAGAAGAGACACTGCTATAAAATAACAGATAATAAAGCTTGATATCGCGTGTGATCACGTTTATCTGGTTTTGTATTACAGTGGAAGCTCTTATAGCGACCTGCTCTTATAAAAATACTCTCTTATAAAGACCCAAAAATTAGTCTCTATAAGAGCACTTTTGTGCTCTTATAAAGACTAATCTTCGAATCGATTCAGCTTATCGAATACTTTTCTGGATCGGTTTGTGTGCGTCACACCAGAATTAGCCAATAAACAAATATCAGAGTATGACAAACAGCACCAATGTAACGATCGCATCTTCTTCTCGCTTTCTTTCGCCCGGGGTAACCGGCTGCAATCCAAAACGAAACCTTTAGCTACCTAATGTCCTTGTTGATTTTAGACTTAAATTTATTAGCGTATTCATTTACCTTTCTTTATTTCCAATTTTTTGACTTATATTTAAGACATAAATTTTTCAAATTGCATGCAGATGCAGGTGAAATTGATGTAATAAATTTTGTTAAGCACCAGACCTTTCTAAGGAAGCTAAGCTATGCAATAAAATTTAAAAAGAAAATATTTATACTCAGTAAAATATTGATCTTAAACTTTATATAAATTAAAATAAAAGCAAAAAATAAGGTAATATAACATGAAATTGGAAGTATCAAGACTGCATAAAATAAGAAATAATTGTTTAAAGTGAGGAAAGATCAATTAGATGATTCGAACTGTGTTCTAAATCCCAATGATATCGTTTTCAGGTTGAGATTTCCTCCAGACTTTATAAATTAGTCTACTAAAAATACATCATTGAGGGAATCGAGTCCACCTTCCCGAAAAGCATCAAAATTGATAGTTTAGCTTAACGAGTTTATTGCTTTTAAACGAGTGATATTCTACACTCGAGTGTATCACTCGAAGTTTGCTCTTATAGCGACAAAAAACTCGGTACGGATTAATTACGCTATAAGAGCTTCCACTGTATATCGTTGGAAACAGCTTTAGAAATAGTCCTCCAGTCACCACATCTGTAATGTGTAACCACATCTCCCACAGCAACACGATTGAGTGTTGTCTATCTCTAACCAGGGCCTAATTTACCATTAGGCCCGGGCCTAGGGGCCCCACAATTTGGGGCCCCCTAATTTTAAAAAGTTAACAAAAAATTATAGTAGAAATAACTTTTTATACTTCCTTGAATGGTTTTTCATTACATTTTTTAACTCGAAAATAAAAATCCAAAACTTTTTAGCAATGTAAAAAACGTAAAAGATAACCGAGAACGTGTCTGACCCTGACCCTCTGACGATAATGAATTTTCATACTAATCAAACAATAATTTTAACGCATCTACATTTATATAGCACCAAATATGGCAACGGGGGGCCCCTTCCTGCATGTTGGGCCTAGTGTTCTAAATTTTCTAAATCGGGCCCTGTCTCTAACAATAATAGCAATTACTACTATTTTAGGATCTAGTAATAATACTTAAAATTGGACCTAAATGGTTGTTATAATTGAGGCTGTGGGTAAAAAAGGCGGCTGAAGTCTCTCTAAAGCTGTACCGAAAAATAATTATTTATTTATTTGATTTGAAATTGAATCTACTCGGTGTATATAGCAGTTTAAGATGATGGCTAAAATATTTCGGGGACTGTCTAAAAAATATTTTGTGACGACGCCTCCCTATGTCCCCCCAGAATCCGAACTGGTTGTATATAGACAATGTTTTTAATTATATTAGGTATGAGATTGATCTAATGGTTGATATCCCGATTCAGGCAGTTGTTGAAACTTTTTGTCCAGGCGGTATGATGGTTTATAACAGTTTGTTACTCCTGTTAGAGACGGTGATTTCATACCAGGATATACCTGACCAAGCTTGGCGCTAAAAAGAAATATGTTGCTTTTTAGTCGCTTTTACCCAATACTCTCGCATATTTTAGAAGGGGCGTTGCTCTACCACTTAACTAGAATAATTACCGTTACCTGTTTTACATTCTTTTAGGAATCGCTTCTTGCCCACCCAGAATATGCATGTTTAAAGTATAGAAAAAAGCATTTTTACCTTACTTAAAAAATCCTTTTATAGCCCCTGTAGATCTCTAGAAGTTGTTGCTTAAATGACTAAGTTATTTAAAGTTTAACATTTACTTTTAGGTGTATTTTAGGTGCTATGCAGGGTCCAAGGTACAGGCCAGTGTAGCCAAATCCCCCATAACAGTGCTCCTCGCATCTGCAGAATTTTGGGAACCTTACTTTACGGACAACCCTCGTATTTTAGTTTAACATACTTCTTTAATTGTCATTCCCAAAGGTAAAACAAAAAAAAAATTCAACTAAAGGGCAGAATTAGGAAAAGAAAGAGGATTTTTTTATTTATAGTAAGTTAAGTTTCAGTTTTTTTTAGGAAGGAGATAAAAGACCGATAGGTCTAAAAGCGCTCAGGGCCCCCCATGCTGGGATTGTTTATAAATATTTGGGCCGACCCCTCGAAATATGGTGTTTTTGCAAATAATGCAAAAAAAAGAAAAAAGATATGAGTCCCGCAAATACTTTATGCCAACATCACTGAGTACACAATCACAGGTCCAATTTTGGACCTCCGGAAAATTTTTGAAAATTTTACTCGAAAAACTGAGAATTCACTCATTTTTGGTCTTTTAAAAATCAAATTAATTTTCCAAACTTTCAAAATAAAAAGTATGAACAACTAACAAGAGGAGCTCATCCTCTTCCCCTTTATATACGCCCCTATTCTGAAAACACAATAAATTCTTCAAAATTAGATTAATTGAATGTAATTTTTATCCATTAATACTCAAATTGTGTATTTTAAAAGGATTTTTCTTTTTCAAACTAAACATTCCTGCAATGGTTAAATTTTTAATTCTTATTTATCATTTTCAAAACAAATCTTAAATTCTTAAAACCAATCCCCTTACCACAGTAATTAATTACTTAAAAGCAGCTTTCTAAAACTTAAAATATAATATTTTAAACTTGTAGTATAAATACTATAGATGATAAATAATATACAAAGTAGGGTGCATTGTGTTCCATACTAAAAATGATGGTCTAGTTCCTCCCTCAGGAATTTTTTAGAAAATTGTCTTTTAATTATAGTGTTTTAACTCATTTTTGGACATCTGAAACTCTAGAGTGATATCCAGGGATAGATGGCCGTCCCCCTTGGAAACCTCAAGAAATCAAAAATCACCTAAGAAATTTGAAGTAAAAAAAAACCAAAACATTAACATAACAGCTAATCATAAAAATTGTAGAGGTTTTTAAATGCTATATAAACCTCCTATTAATTTTATACGGCCCTGTTAGAATCACCAGAGATCAGAAGAGGGTCAATACTGATACAACGTCTTCAGAAGAAACATTTTATGTCCTTCTATTTGTAGAGTAAAACCTTTTGGCTTCATTTATAATTTTACAATTTTGTATTTGTTATTTCTAAAAAAAATCATTGTTGTAGTCAGTGGCCCAAAAACGGCCATGGCCAGTCCGACCGGAAACACGTACCTACTTTACTTACTCAAAAATGAACTATGTTTCATTTTTTAGTATCCACATTTTCAAAAATGAGTAAATGCATGTTTCAAATTTGACTCGGAGCCAGTGTAAGTATGTGACTTACTCAGATTTGAGTACTATATTTACTCAGTTTCGAAACTGTTGTTTTAAGAGTACAATAACTCGTAGTATGAAAGTAAATGGTCTCAAGAACTAAAATTATAAATAACAAAATCACATACTGATGAAACCTGGATTTATTTGCAAAACATATGAGATGATCACGAACGAGCGATTCACAGGAGTGAATCACCTATGATGAACATTAAAAGTAAAACAGTGTAAATGAACCTTAAGACTCCTTCAGACTTATCCCTTTTGATCTTTTATTTTGGGGGAATCCCCCAAAGTGAAAAGTGTAACGTGGCGTTTCACTGTATACTCCTTCACTTTTCATGATTCACAGTAGTGGAGTGAGTCACTCAGGATGATGAACCGTGAAAGTGAAACAGTGTAAATGAACCTTAAGACTCCTTCAGACTTATCACTTTTGATCTTTTATTTTGGAGGAATCCCCCAAAGTGAAAAGTGTAACGTGGCGTTTCACTGTATACTCCTTCACTTTTCATGATTCACAGTAGTGGAGTGAGTCACTCAGGATGATGAACCGTGAAAGTGAAACAGTGTGAATAAGCCTTTAAGAATTTACAAACTTTTCTTTCTTGAATCCATTGTAAAAAGTTTTCATGGGAAGATTTTTATGGATTTTTTGATGCTTCTGGAAGAGAGCATTTGCAATCACGCAGATACTAATATAACATTAAAAGGTCGGGTTTTGTTAAATTAGCTCTTTGCCAGTCAATTGTAGACTAGTACTGGTAGCAATTAATAATGAACCTAATGAGTTATTTTTTTCACAACTAGAAACGATGAGACGAACAACACTGTTTTCAGTTTATCATGGGGCGTTGAGATCTTTGAGAAGCTCTGGCGACTGCTCATCAGAACATTCAGATGCTGCTCTTGTTCTGAAAAGAAATGGAAACTTTTAAGTATACTACTTGGTAAACTATAGTTAAAAGAAAGGTTTGATCATAAATCTTATAAGCATGTGCGTTTGCAGCTTTACTGTAAAACAATATTTGTCATACAGCCTTGTTGTAGCAGCCTTGATGAAGAATTAATTTAAAATTTATCAAATTGGGTCTATTGCAGGTTTTTCTCTGTGCAATATATAGGTGTAACAATAAAGGTTCTAAGTGATGTGTCATTAAGAAATTTAGTTAGTAACGATAGGAAAAAGAAAAATTAATTACGTTATATACATAAATCATTTATTACTCTTTAGAAACTTAATATAAGTAGAAAAATTTCGTTATCTATTCCACTAAAAATCGTCGAAATCTTTCAAGTGCCATGTATTCAAATTTTGCCAAATTTTTGTTTTTGTAATTACTATAAATTTAAAGGGATGTTTTTGTTAATTTTGTTATACTTATAATCATTATAGAGTCAAAAACATCTTGTAAATCTATACAGGCACGGAACAATCTATTAGACGCCATAGGGAGATAATCGTTACGGAGACGTGTAAATTTATTTCAGAAAAATCCTTAAAAAAATCATAATAGTATTTTGAACTTGAGAAAAGATAATTTGGTTGAAGTCACCGAGAAATTTCCATTGTCAAAGCAAACGCTGACTAGGTCGAACCAGATATACGATCTACATAACATTGACTAGGTCTCTAATCTGATTCGTCGAAGTCAAACTTCGCGTTACCAATGGAAATGAATCCTAAGTAACGCATTACCCTGAGCTGCACGAGAGGCACCCCTGTCCTTTGCCGAACATCTCTGCGTCGTGAATGGTCTGTGGCAGGATCTCGTTCAAGGTCTCAGGAAGCAGAATGGCGCTGATTCCTGCCAGGATGCAAGTGATGCCGATCACCAGGAACGGAATGTACTTGCCGTAGATAGCCTGAAAAAAAAAAGAGTTAATTTCCTTGTAATCTGGACCAAACGGGTTTACAGTAAATATTAAGGGTCGCATCCAGAAACCTTATATCACGTAGAAGACTGCTGAGTTTGAAATATCTCGTCCGCCATATTGATCCGATATTCGAACCGTATTCCAATTGCTCTTAAACTTTTTGTGGTCCATTAAATAGTTCCAAAAAAACTAAAACTGCTATTAATTATCAAAACAAGTTCTCAGACACTAATACTATATTACGAAAGTAATGGACATATAGT
Source organism: Tetragnatha montana (assembly GCA_963680715.1). Taxonomy (NCBI): domain Eukaryota; kingdom Metazoa; phylum Arthropoda; class Arachnida; order Araneae; family Tetragnathidae; genus Tetragnatha; species Tetragnatha montana. Next base: position 59,873,590 of record OY796677.1, on the reverse strand, counting down.
GTTTGTAAAAATTTGTAGTATCAGTGTATAATTACTTTAAAGGTTTTTCCACATATGGCGTCACCTGCACACCAGATGAAACCGATCAATTTGGAAATGGCAGGGTATCGTTTCCATCTCGTTTCTTCTACGTGTTAAAAGTTTCTAAATTCGGCCCTATGCATGTTTTTGGGGATTTTAGCCCCCGTCCCCCTCGCTTGGCAACAAAAATAAGGATATTGTTAACCCCATAGTGGAGAAATATAAGTGAAGTGAACCCCATAGTGGAGAAATATAAGTGAAGTGAACATTCCCATTGAATAAACTCCGAAAAAGAGTATCCAACCGTAGCAGGGCATCTGGTGATGAGTTAGCGCGTTATCGCTTGTTTAACAATTTCAAAATTATTACAGGCATGCGCCAATGCTTGGCAACAAAACACGACGCCAAGAGTGCACGCATTAGCATCACATCATAAAGTTCGGCAATTAAAACAATTTCCAGTAAGACCGCCATCTTACCGGACAGAGGACAACAATATAAAAAATACAATACTTCATTTTATCCAACAAAAAAAAAATTGAAAAAAAAATGTAATGTGGTGAGGGCCAAGACTTCAGAAAGTAATACATAAATTTCATGACTTACAAGGAAAATGATGTAAGGCACAATGATGTTGGCCATTCCTGCGCAAGTTCCGCTCATGCCCATTCCAATGGCACGAATGGTGGTGGGATAGAGCTCAGAGCTTTGCTGGTAGACAGCCATGAATGAAGCCGAAGCCCCGAACTTCCCCAACAGGGAGAAAGCCACTGCTCCGTAGGGGAGACCTGGAAAGAAATGAACACAATTAGGACAATTACAAGTAATCGAGGGTTGCAATCGAAAATACATGTCAATATGTGGCAATGAAGGGAAACCAAATAATCAGGCTCCTTTCGTATCCATGATATACATATTTCTTGAGAGAGAGAGAGTCTTTAAATGGAATTTTTCAGGCGAAAGCAAAAAGAAAGGCTTATTTATGGTTTACCACTGAATTTTAAAAAAATTCAAAGCATGTATTGATTTTTAGCCCTACCTCATTAATACTGAGATTTGCATAAAATTGCGAGTCTTTCACAACTGCCATATTTTTGTAAATGTCCCTCGGAATGTTGTATTTTTAAACTCTTGAATACTGGAAACTTTTAATCAGGCTGTTTGTTCCTCCAACCTCCCAGACCAGTGTATTTCTTCTATTATAATCATAATCCCACAAAGTGGGATTCCAAAAATTGTCAAGATGCTCATTCAGTTGTTCCTCTCCACGGTAATCTTTAGTAAAAGGCGAAAGATTAACACGAGGTTGAAGAGAAACCAGAGCATGCATGCTGCTCGGCTCGAACGCTCCCTATCAAATTTTGTGAAGTTCTAAAAGTGGTGACTGTTGCAAGCATTCTCTAAAACCTTAAAGCTGTTTTTTTTAAGTGTTCTTTGTTTTGGACTTTAAAACAAACTCGGTAGACTGTCTAACCTTCTATAAGAGACCAGTGTATTTCTTCAATTATAATCATAATCCCACAAAGTGGGATTCCAAAAATTGTCAAGAGGCTCATTCAGTTGTTCCTCTCCACGGTAATCTTTAGTAAAAGGCGAAAGATTAACACGAGGTTGAAGAGAAACCAGAGCATGCATGCTGTTCTTACGCTGTTCTTACATCACAGAATCCGCCCGATGAATCAACGAGTATCGTTATTATCATCAAAGGACGAACCCCGGGTTTGACGAGAACAAGAGTCGTCAGGCGTGCGGCGGCTGCCGCACGCACATGAGTCAGTGGCCCGGACCCGATATAGTTGTTCAACAATGAACGAACCGAGTATCGGGTCCGCGGTAAGTTGATTTTCCGTGGCAACTTGGGTGAAACACAATACTACATAGTACTTACCCTGTTGAACCACGGATGGTGGAATTAAGTTTTGAGCTACTACAGCTCTACCCCGAGGTTCCCTATCCGATACGTTCCGAAAGTGCACCACCGTACACCCCGCCAAACGCATCCTTAAGCAGGTCAAATATGCACGGGAGTTCGGGGTCTTAGAGGCTGACGCGTGTTCTCCAAGTTTAGCCGACGTCGCCGTGTTGACGATCGTTGCCCGGGTCGTGCCATTCTAGGAGGCATTGGAGAACTTGCTTGGTCCGAAGAAGAACTCTCCGGCCCCGCACCACTCACGAAAAACTCGTGGTTCTCGGATCGAACGCTCCCTATCAAATTTTGTGAAGTTCTAAAAGTGGTGACTGTTGCAAGCATTCTCTAAAACCTTAAAGCTGTTTTTTAAGTGTTCTTTGTTTTGGACTTTAAAACAAACTCGGTAGACTGTCTAACCTTCTATAAGAGACCAGTGTATTTCTTCAATTATAATCATAATCCCACAAAGTGGGATTCCAAAAATTGTCAAGAGGCTCATTCAGTTGTTCCTCTCCACGGTAATCTTTAGTAAAAGGCAAAAGATTAACACGAGGTTGAAGAGAAACCAGAGCATGCATGCTGTTTGGCTCGAACGCTCCCTATCAAATTTTGTGAAGTTCTAAAAGTGGTGACTGTTGCAAGCATTCTCTAAAACCTTAAAGCTGTTTTTTAAGTGTGCTTTGTTTTGGACTTTAAAACTAACTCGGTAGACTGTCTAACCTTCTATAAGAGACCAGTGTATTTCTTCAATTATAATCATAATCCCACAAAGTGGGATTCCAAAAATTGTCAAGAGGCTCATTCAGTTGTTCCTCTCCACGGTAATCTTTAGTAAAAGGCGAAAGATTAACACGAGGTTGAAGAGAAACCAGAGCATGCATGCTGCTCGGATCGAACGCTCCCTATCAAATTTTGTGAAGTTCTAAAAGTGGTGAATGTATCAAGTATTCTCTAAAACAGTTGTTCCCAACCAGAGGTCCATAGGTGGTCCGTGAGAGTCTTGGAAGTGGTCGATCGAGGGAGCCCGGTGAAGCGCAAAAAGAAAATCCAATAAATACAAAGTATAGTGAATTGAACGAGAAAAGATTGAACTTTATCCGTGACGAAGACTCTTAGCTGAGTAATTTTGGGGGATAACAGTCACACTTAATTATTAACAATACTGTTATGTACTATACATTAGGGTGGCCCTTATTATAATGGAGAAAAAAAAATTTCAATATTTTTTTGGGCACCCCCCTCAATTTTTTTCCTTTTACCATGAAATGAAAGTGTGCAAAAGGATTTTCCGATATTTTAATATTAACCCGTGCCGCACGGCGGTTGAAGTTTGAATCCCATAGCGCGCCATAGTAACTGTGGCTTAATGTGGGAATAGCTTCTCCGCTCATTTCCTGAACTTCAGAATGACAATTGATTTTAATATTTTCTGCATTATTAAGGGTAAGGAAAATGAAAATACTACCTAAAAATATTATTAGTAGATAAAAGCAGTAAATTTAATAAAAAGGTAATTCTTGAAAATAAATTGTAAAAACATCCAATAAAATTATTTCACATTGCATAACACCAAACAATAACTACACTTTTAGATACAATAATTTTAAAAAATCCGTTTAATATTTTACACACATTTTCAATATAACATATTCTATATATCTATAACATTTATTAAATTCTATGTAATATCTTAAAAAAGAAATAAAGAGTTTATTTATTCGGGGTATTGTTTTCCCTTCAACACATTGCAAAAGGTACTGTTTCTGCTCCTCATCTATTGTGAGAAGTCCATTTAAATTTCGAATTAGTTTTATACCCCTTTCATTTGTGTCATTGACAGCAGTCAAATTTTGAAATGTCTCTGGTATTTAGGTATGAAAAGTCATCATTCCAAAGTTCTGGATTGATGTTAAAGAAACTAATATCAACGTTCAATCTCTTAATAAAATTAAAATTTTTTGGGAAATAAAGTCCTCAATTTTTCCCTGAAAAATAAGGAATCAATCCGTAATTAGGTATAGTAAAATTTTTATGTGTGAATATTCCTAAGATAATCAACAATAATATTTATGGCTAAGTTAAAAAATCCTAATAAGATATTTTAAGTAAACTGATGCGGGCAACTTCATTAGGATAAAATAAAAGATGCATTTTCTTGCAGTATTAAGATTATCACGTTTGAAATTCTTGATTATGCGCTGTTTTGATTCCACATCGACATTTTCATTATAAAAGGATGGAATGCATATTTTTCATTAAGGTACAACAAATGATTGACAAATTTCGTCACATCAACCAAAGAAATATTTTTGTTAATGGTCTTGTATTTCTTTAAAGCCTGTAATAATTTTAAATCATTTAACACTGATGGCCGATGGGTACTTTCTATCCATGCTATCACATAGATCTTCACAAGAAATAAACAATTGTTTTTTTTAAACCTTTCAATTTCTGTTCTTTTAAAGCCAAATGGTTTTTAAACATGAATGACAAAGGATTTTTCCCACTTACAATGATTTTTTTAGTCTTGTGTCTGGCGCAATATGTCCTGCTATGGACCTTTCACCATAAAAAAGTGAACCAACCAATCTAAACTTGAACATTTTCATGGAATAAGTGGCTTTAGCCATGCATCTGGCATGATGTAGAGCTTGTGGTCTAATTTTAAATAATGTTTCTGAATTTCCCCATAAAAATTACACACAATTCAATTACCTCTTTATAATCGTGTTTCCGTTCTCTTAGGGCATAAACAATATAATAGGTAGTGCTCAAAATTTATATTTGATTGATATTTCCATCAAATATTTTTCACAGTCTTCCTTATTGATACCATTCCATCTTTCCCTTATTTTTTTTTTAACAAAGATCACATCTGGACTTATTTTAATTTGGACCGTTCTTACTCTAACACACTTCTTAATATCAATTAGTATATGTGATGGCGACATGTGAAATGCGTAAACTCAGGTCCGCATAGTGTTCCAAAATATTGACAGTACCATTAACCCATCCAGTGTGGGAACTGGTGGTGTCTGATGAAGAGCGAATTTTCCTAACTATAAATTATGCTAAAATTATCAAATTTTACAGTTTTCATGGATTTTAACAAACATCTTCATCACACATGCTCATTTTGTGATTCGTATTTCATCCTTTATTCATTATGATCTAGAGGAAGCGAGCGGACAAGCTATTCCCCTACTATAAGCCATAGTTACTATGGCGCGCTATGGGATTCAAACTTCAACCGCCGTGCGGCACGGGTTAATATTAAAATATCGGAAAATCCTTTTGCACACTTTCATTTCATGGCAAAAGGAAAAAAATTAGGGGGGGGTGCCCAAAAAAATTCCGACTTTGAAAAATAAGGGCCACCCTACTATACATGTTTAAAGGGAAATTAAGAGTTCTGAAAAAAAAAACTCGGCTACTTTTTTGAAGGTCCCACGCACGTGCGAGCGAAGATTTAATTATATCATAACTAAAATTCTTAATGCTTGTGAGATATAATAAAAATTTTCTTAAAATAGGATTATAGTGTAGAGTGTCATATAAATTTACACGCTTTATTAGGGAAAATAAAATGTTATAATGAAATTCTGTCTGGGTGTAGGATTTTAAGCTATACACGACTCAAAGTAACAACAGATGGCGCTTTATCAGCTCTTGCAAGCGATACACAAAACAGCGAGGAGTAGAGATTAAACATGGAGTTTCCTACTTATTTGGAAACTTCAATGTTCACTTGTTTAAATGAATTTAATTTGGATTTTCTCCTCTACACATCAAAATATTATCGAAGTATATAATTAATAGCAAGAAACCGGCACAAATAAAGAACACTGTTTTTTATGGGAAATTTAGCCTTGACCCGTATGCCAAGTTGTCAAAAGCTACCACAAGAGGGAGAGCTTCTGGCTGGAATCACGGTAAAGGGTTTGTCCGTGAAGATTACAATTTTAAAGTTAGTGATCCACGGACTTCCCTGAGATGGGAACCACTGCGATAACACCTCAAAGTTGTTTATGAAAATGCTTTGTTTTGGACGATGAAAACAAACCCGGTAGACTGTCTATCCTTCTATAAGAGACCAGTGTATTTCTTCAATTATAATCATAATCCCACAAAGTGGGATTCCAAAAATTGTCAAGAGGCTCATTCAGTTGTTCCTCTCCACGGTAATCTTTAGTAAAAGGCGAAAGATTAACACGAGGTTGAAGAGAAACCAGAGCATGCATGCAGCTCGGCTCGAACGCTCCCTATCAAATTTTGTGAAGTTCTAAAAGTGGTGACTGTTGCAAGCATTCTCTAAAACCTTAAAGCTGTTTTTTAAGTGTTCTTTGTTTTGGACTTTAAAACAAACTCGGTAGACTGTCTATCCTTCTATAAGAGACCAGTGTATTTCTTCAATTATAATCATAATCCCACAAAGTGGGATTCCAAAAATTGTCAAGAGGCTCATTCAGTTGTTCCTCTCCACGGTAATCTTTAGTAAAAGGCGAAAGATTAACACGAGGTTGAAGAGAAACCAGAGCATGCATGCTGACGACGACGAAAAATCATCCTTATGGAGTACCTGCAATAGACTGCATTTGCTCCGATTGACCATGACCAGAGATGGGCGCAATCAGATTACTTTTGTAATCAGATTAATAATCTGATTGAAGTAATCAGATTACATTTGTAATCTGATTACATTTGTAATCATCAATCTGATTACATTTGTAATCTGATTGAAAGTAATCAGATTACATTTGTAACCATCAATCTGATTACATTTGTAATCTGACAGAAAGTAATCTGATTACATTTGTAATCTGATTGATGTAATCTGATTACATTTGTCAATCAGATTACTTTTGAAATCAGATTGACACAACTTAATTACAGTGGTCCGCAATTCACCGGAAGTGGTTCTTAGCTAACCGGAAGTGGTTCTTATAGCTAACCGGAAGTGGTTCTTAGATAACCGGAAGTGATCCGAAACTTACCGGAAGTGAACCATACCTTACCGGAAGTGGTCCAAAACTTATCGGAAGTGGTCCAAAACTTACCGGAAGTGAACCATAACTTAATGGAAGTGGTCAGTAACTTACCGGAAGTGGTTCGCAACTTACCGGAAGTGGTTCACAACTTACCGGAAGTGGTCCACAACTTACCGGAAGTGGTCCACAACCTACCGGAAGTGATCCTTAATCTACCGGAAGTGGGTCACAACTTACCGGAAGTGGTTCGCAACTTACCGGAAGTGGTTCACAACTTACCGGAAGTGGTCCACAACCTACCGGAAGTGATCCTTAATCTACCGGAAGTGGTTCGCAACTCACTTCCGGTACGTTAAGGACCACTTCCGGTTAGTTGAGAACCACTTCCGGTAAGTTATGGTTCACTTCCGGTATGTTTTGGACAATTTCCGCTAAGTTTCGGACCACTTCCGGTAAGTTGTGAACCATTTCTGATAAGTTTTGGACCACTTCCGGTAAGTTTTGGACCACTTTCGGTAAGTTTTGGACCATTTCCGCTAAGTTTCAGACCACTTCCGGTAAGTTTTGGACCACTTCCGGAAAGTTTTGGACCACTTCCGGCAAGATGCGAACCAACAAGTACCAACAAGAACCAACAACTGTGTGCCTTCACATTATCAATCAAAAAGTAATCAAGATTTATTATGATTACTTATTGTAATCTGTAATCAGATTACAGATTACATATGTAATCAGTAATCAGATTACAGATTACAATTGTAATCATTAATCTCCATGTGATTACTTTCGTGATTACAATTGTAATCATTAATCTCCATGTGATTACTTTCTTGATTACATTTGTAATCAGATTACAAATGTAATCAGATTACAATTGTAATCGTAATCATCAATCATTAATCTGATTACATTTTGCCCAACTCTGACCATGACCATGAGATTTTTTTTATACTAAGCAACTTTGGGTGGACAAAATGTCCGATTATTTATTTTTGTTGTTTTGCTATGATAGTAGAAGCCAGAGTGTGAGAGGAGAAAGAGAGTTCATTTTTTTTTTAGCACTTGAGTGCGCGGGGAATGTCTGTAACTAAGGGGGTTGACATGCCTGAATGAACAGGGGCTAGGGGGGGTGAAACCGCTCGGTTAATCTTGTTGTGGAGAAAGGGAATCTCCTCTCAAACTCCGGTTCGTTGTGTATGACTTGAATGCTGATTAGAGCGTTTTCGTGGGTTTCCACTGTTTTGAAAAAGTTTATTGCTGTTTTTTGGATAAAGGCAGGCAGTTCCTCCACCTTTAAGTCGCTCCGGATATTTTCGTTACGAACGTACCAGGGTGCGTCCGTAAACATTCTAAGTAGTATCTTGTTTTGAATCACTGCTAGCTTGTTTAAACTTGATATGCTGGCTGTTGCCCAGATTGGGCATGCATACGTGAATAGGGGACGCACCACTGATTTATAAAGCATAACCTTGTTTTTGAGTGATAGCGCAGATTTTCTACATAGGAGAGGGTATATCATACTCATTCTTTTTTTGTGTTTTTTTATTAATTCTTCGATGTGTGGTGCAAACGAAAGGCATTCATCTAGGTAAACCCCTAGGTATTTGGCTTTTTTGGTCCATTCCAGGACATCGCCGAAAAGTTTTAAGGGTGGCTGGGCCAGCTTTTTCCTAGGCCGCCGCTTGAAAAGGATGGCCTGGGTTTTTTTCGTATTGATTGCTATTTTCCAGTTTTTGCACCACACCTCGATTTCGTCCAATGCTTTTTGTAGATTTATTCTTATTTTAGGTACTCTGAAACTCTGCGCTATCACTGCCGTGTCATCCGCGAAAAGGTGGAGGAAAGTGCCTTGGGTTTTAGGTATATCATGCGTGAATATGTTATATAAAACAGGGGACAATATGGCTCCCTGGGGGGTACCAGCTCTTATCCTGAAACTGTCGGATAACTGACTTCCAACTCGGACTCGGAACACACGGTCTTTCAGGAAGGACTCAATTATTCTGACAAGGTATGGCGGGAAATTCAGAGCGATAAGCTTGTAGATTAGCCCTTTGTGCCACACCTTGTCGAATGCTCTAGTGATGTCGAGGAAAACTGCCCCTGTGTGTCTCTTGCTTTGAGAGCCAGCTGTGATCGCATTTACTATTCTGAGCAGTTGGTGCAATGTTGAGTGCTTTTCTCTAAAACCAAACTGCTCAGGAGGGAGGATGTTATTTTCTTTACAGAAGGCAGCAATTTTTGTCCATATGATTTTCTCATATAATTTTGATAGGCAGTTAAGGAGGGATATAGGGCGATAGTTTGAGGGGTGGTTTTTTGACTGACCTGGTTTAGGGAGCATGGCAACAGTTGCCTCTTTCCATGCGTCTGGAAAATAATTTAGTCTTAGGCATGTATTTATTATCTTAGTGATGTTAGTGAGTACGTTTAGTGGGATCATTTTTAGAGTGTTGTTATCGATCTTGTCAGGGCCAGGGGCCTTTTTTTTGGGTAGCTTTTTGATTATGTTAGCTAATTAGCATATATATATATTCTTTATTGGTACATGGAGCACCTGGCCCCGCAGGGGCCACAATCTCCTATCTGGACTTATACATGGAAAAGTTAAATTCTTGGATAATACAAATAAGAAAAGAAAAAAAAAAGACAAAGAAAAACAAGAAGAAAAAATCACATTACACAAACATAAAACAATTGCACAAATATTTACAAAATAGGAACAGTTTTACATACAGTTGACTTACATAGCATCTCCCATGGAGGAGGAAAGAATAGGTGAAACATTCTCTTAAATAACTGGAGGTAGTTGCGACGATGTCTAGACTAAGGAATTAATGTTGCTTTTGGCCTATATTTATTTTGAGGCAGGGTATGATCATAATAAGGAATGCAATTCAAAGTAGGATTTTTATGAGTGGGTAATTTGGAATAGAATCGAGTAGCCAAATGATTTATGAATTCTTTAAGTGTGGGTAAATTTAGGGCATGTCTGATATCATCATTCCTGTAAAACCATCTTGCATTGGCAATTTTCCGTAGAGTTACATTTTGTAGTGTCTCTAGTTTTTTGATTAGGGATTTTGGAAGGGCTCCCCATATAGGGCTGGCATATGTTAGGATGGGCCGTAGGTAGGATGTATAGATGAGTTTTTTATTGTTTAGAGACAGTTTTGAGCTTCTAGAAATTAGGGGGTGCAGTGATGCAGAGGCTTTTTTGTATTTAGTAGATACATGTTTTAGGTAAGAGTTATAAGTGAGTCTTCTGTCCAGGATTATGCCTAGGTATTTTATTTCAGTAGACCAGGGGATTGCAGTGTTATTCATTTTCAAGAGGGGTTTGCCCTCTGTAATGTTTGCTTTGAACAGTACTGCTGTGGTTTTATTCACATTTATTTTTATTTTCCATTTGAAGAACCACGTTTCCAGTGAGCATAAGTGGGATTGAAGTATGTTGGTTATGGTTTTGTCTTTTCTGTGCTGGTACAGTATTGCAGTATCATCAGCATAGAGTGAGATCATCGTGTGTGGATGTTTAGGGATATCATTGATGAATAGTAAGAAGAGCGCAGGGCCCAGTTTTGATCCTTGTGGGACACCTGCATTGGTAGGAAGGGGGTTAGATAGGCTAGTGTTGATTTGGACTTGGTAGGATCTGCCTGTTAGATATGAGTAGATTAATTTTATTAGATATATGGGGAATTTATGATACTTTAATTTGAATATTAGCCCTTCGATCCAAACTTTGTCAAAGGCTTTCTCTATATCTAAGAACACAGCACCTGTGTGATACTTAAAGTCTTTGATGTACTCAACCACTCTGAGGAGTTGGTGAGATGTGGAATGATTAGGGATGAAACCATGTTGTTCTGGGATTATTATATTGTGTGTGGCAGTGTGCTGATTGTAGAGGGCTAGGATTATGTCTTCCGTTATCTTACTTAAAGTGGGGAGCAGTGAAATGGGTCTGTAGTTTACTGGGTTAGTTAAGTCTTTCCCTGGTTTTGGAATGGGTATTACTTGGGCCATTTTCCAAGAGTTGGGGAAGTATGACTTGGTTATTATGTAGTTGATTATGTTTGTTAGAGTTAGTAGAGCTGAAGGTGGGAAATTTTTTATCATTTTATTAGTGATTTTATCATATCCTGGGGATTTATTTATTTTTAGTTTTTTGATGAAAGGAAGTATGTCATAAGGTGTGATGTAAGGGGGGCATATGTTGTCATTGGAGCAAGTTAGTTCTCTTAGGGAGACATTTACCAGTCGTTCAGTAGAGATATCAGTGAAGTTATTAGGTTGGAATTGAGAAAGAAGAGAATTAGCTATTGCATCAGCTTTTTCTTGGTCAGATTCAGCAGGGCCCAAAGGTGTTATTATAGTTTTCATTTTAGGTTCTATACTCCTGATTAGTGCTTTTGGTATTCTCCAGATAGAGTTGTCCTGGGTGTCGAGTGTCTCAAGGAGATTGTTCCATTGTGATTGGTTTTCTTTGTAGTGTTCTCGTTTTAGAGTTTTATTTATTTCATTCAGTAAGGTTTTGGTGGCAGGGTTTCTGGTTACTTGCCATTCTTTTTTAGTTTTATTTCTGAGCCTTGTTAGGGATTTGATGTAGGTAGAGGTGTAATAATTAGTCTTTGGGAGTTTAGATTTTGAGGATAGTTGATGAGAACATTGAATTTTTTGAGTGAATGTCGTTACAAGATTTTCCAATTCATTATTGTTGGTGGGAATCTGAGGGACAATATCATACAAAGAGAGTTCAAGGTTTAGGACATTTACTTTGTGGAAATTAAACATCACAGGGTTGTGGTCAGAAGATAGTTCAGAGAGGGAAGTAGTTATTAGATGGTCATCTATGTTTTTTAGTACGGCAAAGTCAAGAGTGCTTTGAGAGAAAGTTGAGAATCTGGTGTGAGTGCTAGGAAAGGCTATTCTGAGATTATGGTTTATCAGAGAATTGAATAGATTACGTCCTGAACTGTTGATGTCACGACAGTTCCAATAAGTATGTCGACAGTTAAAGTCTCCACATATGAATAGTTTGTCAGATAGGGGCAGGAGTTTTTCCAAGTCTTTGTTGATTTTATTGCTGTTTTGAGGGGGGTTATATACTGATATTATAGCTATGGTTTTTCTGTTTGATATTTCTAGTTTTATTCCAGTTACTTGGGCATTTATTAAGGGAGGTGTTAGTATTACTGTGTGGGGGATGGATTTTTTTATTAGTATTGCTGTACCGCCATGACAGGTGGTACCTGGAGGGAGGGCAAGGTCGTTCTTATAGGTTATGTAGTTAGGGACTTTTATGTTTGTGTTGGGATGAATGCGAGTCTCTTGCAGACAAATCACATCCGGGCTGTGTGTATTTACAAAGTTGCGAAGCTCGCTTATTTTAGATGTGATTCCGTTGGCATTCCAAGTACATATTTGAAGCCCTTTCATGGAGTTGCGGAATTTAGGGACTGTCTGACATCGTGGCAAGTATCTCCAATTGGTGGGCTTTGGAAGTAGCTGACTTTAGTTTTTGGAGAGCCTCAGCCACGCCTCCGAGAGGTTTAAATATGTCTTGGACAATCATCAATAGTTCCTTCATCATACAAATCGATTGCGAAAGTTCCCTGGAGGATGATGGGTCAATTCTTGGGGGAGGGTGAGAGGAGGAGAGGGGCTGGGGATGAATAAGTGGTTGTTGACTTACCACGTGGCCGGTGGCACTCGCATAGGATAGTCCAGGAGTTGTGGTTCTCGATGTGAAAGTTCTTGGCTGGTGGGTGGGGGCCTTGTTGTTTTCACCAAGTTTCGGGAATCTTGGACATCCTCGCCAGGCAGCACAATGTCCAACAGTTCCACAGTTTATGCAGCTGGGCTGATCCTGACGGGACATCGGGCATTGCGGCAAGCGATGCTCACCGGCACATCTTAAGCATCTTGTTTTCGATAGGCAGTTCTCGGCAGTGTGCCAGAACAGGTTGCAGTTGTAGCATTGAGGAATGTTTTTTCTTATGTAGGTTTGCACAGATATTTTAATTGAGCAGCACTCCTTAATGTCGTAGATCCTCTCATGGGTGGGAGACCTTGGTAGTTCCACCAAGAAGAGAGGCATTGGAGTCTTGTCACTGTGCGTGAGGGGAACAATCTTGGTTGGAGAGAACCCCAAAGAGATTAGTTCTTCCTTAATTTCCTCCACTTCAATGTACGTGGGGAGGCCTCTTAAAACAACTTTTATAGGTTTCAAATTTAATGGCGGGATTATGTATGCTTCTTTACCTTCTTCTTTGATTTCCTTCGTTATCATTCTATGTTGGTCTGGGGTTTGACAGTAGATTTTTATGAATTGTCCAGCCAGACTGGCCTCGATGTCTTGGCCAAATTTTTCTTTAATCTTTCTGATGAATGCGTGTATTCCCGGGGAAAGTTTAACCATTATTGGTTGTATTGGGGGAGATTTCTCTGTGTCTTTGGGTACTTCTATGTCATCTGATTCGTCCACAAGGGCAGAGAATCTATTTTCTAAGTTTATAGGCGATAATACTGGATTATTGTTCTTGGTTGATTTCTTGGGAGTATTCACAGTTGAATTGCATGGGGTATAGTCCTTGTCATTGTTGTGAGCTTTGCAATCACTGATAGTACATATACAGTTTTTCAACTCACCCTGAAGCTGCTCTCTGATACCGTGTAGCTGGGCGAGTTCAACCTCAACTCGATCGAAGAGGCGCCGGAACTTGGTTTCCGGGAGGGAAGACTTGGCGCCTTTCAGGTGCTCCGTGGCGGCTGCTAAGCGCGCTTCGGTGTCTACTAACTTCAGTTCCAGGGCAAATCGTTTTGTGCAGTTGTCAACTATGGCATATTGGCTTGGCGGCGCAGACGGCGACCGACGAGGAGAACCCGGCGTGTCGGGATCTGGGGCCCTACTACGTGCACACGACGGGTTCCAACCCGTTCCCACCAAACCCGACGGCTAAAAACCCACATCTACTCGTCGGAGAAGAAAAGGACTACTTCGAGCACACCACTTTCCGTCGTCGAGTGATGGTGGGAACTCTATGAGTTCGAGGCTATTTTACCCACCACGACGGGTTCTCATCGATCAATCAAAACGAAATTGCAACAAGAAAAAGGGATTTTGTACACCACATAATGCTTTAATTGCCATTTATAAGCTTTTTATATACTTAACCGCGTGTTAAATGACTTAATTTGACGTATTTTGAGTTTTTACATCGCACTAGTTAAGCCTACTTTTTCGACTTGCCGCCGTATTTTACAAAGACGTTGGAGCGCCATCTACTAGCACATATAGAAAGTACCTATTGAATGAAAGAAAGAAAGGTTCAATAATAAGAACATGTTAAAACTACTATTTAATTTAATATAGGAACAACAGGTATTAAAAATATTCTATAATAGAATATTTTAACCTATTAATTAATTAGAATTAATTATTAATAGATTATTTTAGAATATTTATTTATTAGAATCCTTTATTTAAGTATTGTTACAGTAAATCTTTGTTAGGTTCAACCAAGCTTTTTTAAGCGATTAGTAAATTGCTTTGTGGTGTAAAAAATATGGAAAGAATTACTTTCCCCCTAAAATAGTTGTCTTTATTCTTATAAATTACGATAAAATAATTTTTTAAGAAAAAAAGTTTACTTTTAAATATTTTTAAAATTCTTACGTTTTGTGGTAAAACATCAGTAAATATATTTCCGTATTTGAACAATTTAAATATATTTTTAACTAAGTACGTAAGTAGAAATCATTTATATATTTTATGGGCGTCCGTTCTATGAATGATCAATTACTTACCCTATCAGTTACTAAAATTTTTATTCTTGTTTCTATAACTACTTTTGCCAAATTTTAAGATGAATATAAGGTTTGAAAAAAATTATGACAGTGAGATTACTAAAAAAACCATGCCTCAATTTTTCTAAAAATTAAAATCATTCTTTGTTTTTATTGATTCAGTTAAAATAATTTTTCTCAAGTAATATAATTTTTCTATAAAATAATAAAGATAAAAAATTAAATAAGCTACTTATTGACAGTCTGTTTTTTTTTGTGGTTAATGCATAAGAAAAAAATTAGTTTGTAAAACATGACTAAAATTATAAAAACAAGCCTTCAATAAAAATCCTCAACATCAACATACTCGTACTTAAAAAGCTAAAGCAGAAATCCGTCGTGGGAATTCCATTTCACCTAGTCAAGAGGTGGTGGGTTGAAACCCGTCGGCCAACTCTATTTTGCGGGAATCTTTCCCCACTTTTTGTAGATCGTAGTAGTCCTAAGGAGAAAGCCGTCGGGTTAGACCACGTGACTCGCAAAAAAACCCGTTTCCGCAGGAACCCACATGGTTGGTAGTAGAGCCCCTGGGGAGATGAACAGCCCTCCAGGCTCCTAGCTGGCTCGAACGCTCCCTATCAAATTTTGTGAAGTTCTAAAAGTGGTGACTGTTGCAAGCATTCTCTAAAACCTTAAAGCTGTTTTTTAAGTGTGCTTTGTTTTGGACTTTTAAACAAACTCGGTAGACTGTCTAACCTTCTATAAGAGACCAGTGTATTTCTTCAATTATAATCATAATCCCACAAAGTGGGATCCCAAAAATTGTCAAGAGGCTCATTCAGTTGTTCCTCTCCACGGTAATCTTTAGTAAAAGGCGAAAGATTAACACGAGGTTGAAGAGAAACCAGAGCATGCATGCTGCTCGGCTCGAACGCTCCCTATCAAATTTTGTGAAGTTCTAAAAGTGGTGAATGTATCAAGTATTCTCTAAAACAGTTGTTCCCAACCAGAGGTCCATAGGTGGTCCGTGAGAGTCTTGGAAGTGGTCGATCGAGGGAGCCCGGTGAAGCGCAAAAAGAAAATCCAATAAATACAAAGTATAGTGAATTGAACGAGAAAAGATTGATTTTTATCCGTGACGAAGACTCTTAGCTGAGTAATTTTGGGGGATAACAGTCACACTTAATTATTAACAATACTGTTATGTACTATACATGTTTAAAGGGAAATTAAGAGTTCTGAAAAAAAAAAAAAACTCGGCTACTTTTTTGAAGGTCCCACGCACGTGCGAGCGAAGATTTAATTATATCATAACTAAAATTCTTAATGCTTGTGACATATAATAAAAATTTTCTTAAAATAGGATTATAGTGTAGAGTGCCATATAAATTTACACGCTTTATTAGGGAAAATAAAATGTTATAATGAAATTCTGTCTGGGTGTAGGATTTTAAGCTATACACGACTCAAAGTAACAACAGATGGCGCTTTATCAGCTCTTGCAAGCGATACACAAAACATCGAGGAGTAGAGATTAAGAGGGTCCGTCAGCATTTCGATTTGCGCCTTTTCCCACTAGATGGCACTGAAACTCACACAGTCATACGATCGAAAGTCAGCCAAGAACATAGCCAAGAGTAACGAGGGAAGCCATGGGAAGCGATATGCGCTAAATACTGGCGCGACTGCTCTAGACTGGTTCAAAGAGAGGAGGGAGCGGGATTCTAAGAAAAAGGGGGAAAGATGATATGTCCGAGAGGAGAGCGAAGAAGAGCGTTCTGGTTGACATTGACACCCAGGGGGTTTCGCAGACGGTGAACTGCTGCATTTCCATCTGGCCCAGTCAAATGGTAGTTTTTTAAAAACATTTATATGGAAGTTTTTTTCGACGGTTTTATATGTTTTCGAGGGCGCAGATTACAATTATGGAGTTTGCTGCCACGTGGGAGGTCAGCTTCATATCGAAAATTGCAAAAGTTTTGCTTTTTTCCGATCTTTTGCATTATATTTCAAAAAATATAAGTTTTTCGAAGATAATCTCAATTACAAAGTTGAAGTAAACAAAATTTCCCACAAAATGCAATACCCAACTTTGATTTTATGAAGAGTGGTTTTACCGCTAGAGCGCGCTGAAAAACAGCGATATTTTGGCCTTTCCGCAAAAAAATGAAAAACGCGCACTTCTATCCTCTTCAAAATGAAAAATATTCACGTTATCAACAAAACTTTTATACCACGTGAAAGAGCAATTAATTGTCTATAAATAGCTTGCCTTACATTACTATGTTATTTTTTGAGAAGAGGAAGGGAGCGAAAGCAAAGATCGAAAAAAAACCTTTCGAGCACAGCCAAAAAAAAACCCTCGCAGTTGTTAATCTCCAATCTGCTCTTGATCTCCGGTATATTACCAATAAAATAGGTTGTTTTGGACGAATTGATGACTAAGGATGTTTAAAAAGATTATTTCTTAAATTTTTTTATCAAATATTAGGTATTTTAGGCGAAAATTCAATAAATTTTTAAAATTCATATATTAAATTATGGGATTTTTTAATGAACGAATTTATATGTTTTTTGCACTGCTGAATCCGAATTTCAAGTTTATTTTCATTTAAAAGTAACCTTCACATCAAAAAATCTCAAATTTTCGGTCTTTTGTTCGGTTTTTCACCAATTTTCTCAAAAACATTCGTTTTTCGAAAAATAGCAGTACACCAAATTAAAAGTACCATCAAACGGGGGGAATCGGATCACTGTTGGAAAAAGTTTTTTAAACCATCATAACTCCGGTTGTGTTAAGAGTTATAGAATCAGGATAAAAACTGACTGATTCTACACATTCTTTAAAAGTTATTTCAGTCATTGAAAAATATTTTACGACAATATCTTGGGTCATACACGGCTTTGAAGTTAAATACAAAAAATGTCACAAAAACTTGACTGTCAAAACTTTGCTAATTTCACCTGAAAAATAACTTCTTTACCACAATTTTTGGTGCCTCCCGTGTGCTCCCAATCCTTGCAAGGACTTCTTTTCAATTGAATTTTTAATAAGTGCTAATTACGATTTTTAATGAATTTTTTAGTGAAAGAAGTCCATTCCGACTACTAACTAATGCGGAGTGAATCGGATCAGTCATAAAAATGCTTTGTTTTCTTCCTTCTTCCTTTAGTCACTTTTTCTGGATATATCAGTTATTATCAACACCTACAGTCATGGACCGATATAATAGGGGTCATGAGGGAAGAAAATTGCCCCTTATTGTTAAGAAAAAGTCGAGTTTTTGAACCTGTTTAATGGCAAATGATTTTTTAGAGTAATAAGGGACATTTTACTACCTAAAGGTATCTCCAAGGGTTTGTAAAAGCTTATAGAATTAAAAAAAAAATATTCAGAAAAACAACTGACAAACTAGCACATCGTTTTGATAAAAGATAATATCTTTTCCTAATTCATTTCGCAATTTGTATAGGAAAACATCATTCTTATGATGTATGTTTTTTATGAAAAAGTTATTCATTGATATAAATAAAAGTTATCCATTTCACCTTATTAAACTATTAAAAACCTTATTTTTTGATCCCATGTCATTTAAAAACGTTAAAATTGCTTTTTTTGGACAAAAACTGACAGTGATCCGATTCACCCCCCATTACGGGTAAATCGGATCACGGCACTTAAAAATAAGTATAAAATCAACCGTTCATAGTAGAGTAATTTTTTCAACGGATTTTTAAAATATAGCTTAGGACTCGAAATATGTTTTTTACAGCATTCCAAAATCTTTATTTGGAAATTTTTGCCAACAACTCAAAGTTCAAAAGTGATCCGATTCACCCCGTTTTACGGTACGTAAAATTTCCTACAAGATGAAGATTGGTTTTTATTTTCCAAGGAGCGGTCGGTGTACGCTTTAGTTTAGAGTAGAGTTTAGAGCAGACATGGGCAAACTTTTTAAGGGGAGGGCGTGATAAAATAAAAAAAAAATATCTAGGCGGGCCGGGAACAAAAAATTTAACAAAACGAATTTTTATGAGTGGTAATTTTTAAAGTTGATTTTCACATCACACACAACTTATATTATATTCTACAATGGTAAAAAACTTGGAAAAAGTTACAAAATTGATTGTTCTTTAGAACAGTATGAAGGCGCATGTGTCAGATGAAACTATGATGCTGAACTTCTAAAATTTTTTCATCTGGTAGAAACTGGGATGAGCTGATTCGCAGTAGTGAAGCTTAATATAGTGGTCACATAAAAATAATTTTGTCCTATGTGTAATTGTAGGGATTATCCAAAACCATGCCGCGGGCCGGATTGACTCGTCCGAAGGGCCGCACTTGGCCTGCGGGCCGTACTTTGCCCATGACTGGTTGAATTGAGGGGTGTCTCAAAAACTCTTTCTTATTTTTATTCAGCTGTTACAAGTTGTTGAATTTTTAGTAATCTTAAAAGTTGATGTTTTCTATTAAAAGTGAATAAAGAAAAGTTATAAAAGAATATTTTAAGTATATTTTTTACTTCAAAATAAAAAGGATTTCAATTCGTATTTTCTGATAAACTGTTCATTTAAAAAATTGTCTTTTTAAAATCAATTCACAAAGATTTTAGTAACGTTTTCAAACTTCAAACGTTTTATGCTATTCTTATAATGAATGGTGTATTATAGATAAAGGTTAATTAGAATAGAAAGTATCAAGCAGTAGCAAAACGTTTCCATCCTTTTATACAAAAAAAAATTAGTATTAGTATTAGTATTATGATTAGTATAATGGCCTATTTTACACTTTGCGAGACCCTTATAGTAAAAAGATTAAATTTTTAGTAGCAGTCAGGGTTGGCAAAACCAGTTTTTTTTTGGTATATGTTACGGGCAATGTGATAAATCCGGGCATTATTGATAATGCCCGATTATTCACTTTGCCCGTAACATATATATTTCTTTATTTTTGAACAAAAAAAACTCCAAGTGGATTGTGTTTTTTGTGGGGTTATATACTCAATAGAAAATGGAAAAAATGTTAGGTGATTTTTTTAAATGAAGGATTTTTATTGATTTTTTTTTTTTTTTTGAAGTTTCATGTGTTTTTTTACGAGTAAAGTGGATATTTAAAAATTGAATCTTTTTAAATTTCTGTGGGGGGTTATGAGTCAAGGGGGTTATTTAAAAAATTAAATTGTTCTTTTTTCCCCCTAAATTCCATGGGTTATAAGTGTAACAGAATTTAAAGAACTTATGTTGGTCCATTTTTGACCACTTTACGCACCTGTAATTCCAGTACCAATTAATATTTTTTGATGAAAGTTGGTACTTTTCCGAGTTTCTATAAGTAGAACATGTGTACGAAATTTCAAGAAAATCCGAAATGGTCATGCCAAAAAGTGTGTTGATTTGACGTGGAATGACCCTTTAGACTTCATTAAACCCAAACCAGAACTTGCTGCTATAGTTCTTGACCGTAGAAATACACTAGTTTCAGAATTGAAAACAAAGGACGGATCTGTCACGTACATTTTTGTACATTCATGCAAGGAGGATTGAAGGAACCGGTTTGGGGGGTTGGGGTAAGCTCGCAACGATGCCCGATGCCCCTCTAAAAAACCGCATATCTGCCTGGAAGCGCCCAAGCCCATCCGCCGTCTCGATCTCGATTCGAAATTCACCTCGCTCGCGCATTTTGTTCGAACGCCTGCCCGAAAGACTATTTGGTCGACACCAACAGGACATTTCTCCAAAAAGGAAATTTTGTCGATCAGTCGTTATAGCGAACGGGACATTTCACTGATAAAATATAAGACGTTGAAACGCCCTGTCAACAAAACTGGTAGCTGTTAGAATTCTTTCGCTATATACAGGGTGATTCGTAATTACGTGGACAAACTTTGCAGGAGGGTAGAGGGGACCTAGACAAGCATATTTCGAAAAATCATGGGGGGCGCAGATGCACCGTTAAAGAGCTAGGACCTAATGTAGTGCGAGAGCGTTGCAAAAGTACGTTTTGGCAAAGCCCGTGTAACGAAACAAAACATAATAAATTGAAAAAAATTATTGCATGAGGTACAGAGCAGTATCCGTACTACTTACATCATAAATTTGATAGAAATCGGACCACTTGCCAAATTGTGGGGTGAGTTTTAAAACGTGCAATATTAATCTTTTAGCCAAAGAATGGAGTTCCCTTACATTAGTGTAATGGTATTTAAAAAATGATGATCGGGGAAGGAATTTTCAATTATCATACATTGGTCATTGAAAATTCCTTCCCCGATCATCATTTTTCTAAATACCATTAAGGGAGCTCCATTCTTTGGCTAAAAGATTAATATTGCACGTTTTAAAACTCGCCTAACGGTTTAATAAGTTGTCCAATTTTTATTACATTTGTGGTGTAAGTAGTACGGATACTGCTGTACCTCATGCAATAATTTTTTGCATTAAATTATCTTTTGTTTCGTGAAACGGGCCTTGGGAAAAACCCCTTTTGTAACGCCATCGCACTACATTAGGCCCTAGCTCCTTAACGGTGCATGTGCGCCCCCCCCATTCCTATTCGAAATATGCTTGTCTAGGTCCCCTCTACCCCCCTGCAAAGTTTGTCCACGTAATTACGAATCACCCTGTATAATATGATATAGTAAAATAAGCAACTATAAATCAGAAGTCTTAAGATGTTGAGAAAATGTTAATTTACACATTGATTTGTGAAGAAAAAACGTCATCTCTCTTTTTTAGCCAAAAAAAAAGTATAAATATATATTTGCAGTAAAATCAAATACTCCACAAATAACAGCTGATATAAAAGAGGATATTTACATTTTGTGGTTCCATAAAAAATACCCCTTGTATGCCACAAAATTTTCAAGGGAAACTTCTTATTGACAGTGGCGTATATAGAAATTTATTTCGGGAGGGGCCCAAAATATCCTAAAAAAAACTTAGTTTTTAAAAAGCCGAAAGCTAGAATTTCGCACCGGGGGAGAGGACCAAAAAATATTCTTAATCCCTCCTGCCATGCACATTTTATAGATTGATTGTAGTTTTTTTATATAGTTCCAGGTATGATTCTGATTCATGGGCGGATTTATGGAGGTGCAACGCACCCCCAAGTTTTTCAACGTGACTTTTTTAAGCTTTTAAAATTTGGTGCTGAAGTATTAAAATGATGAATTTAGCAAAACAAAATTTTAAATAAAATAAATGTTGTTGAATCAGACGAAATTTTCTTACTTGGATCTTTGTGAATTACCATCATAGTTTTCGCGGATTATTTTTTAAAAAGTGGTTAATTTAAAAAAAAAAAAATATGGTAAAAAATCCCCTTGAACCTCTACCACCGAGATAAGGGTTTAGTAGGGCCGTATTTATGGGGGTCTAGGGGTTCAAACCCCTCCCGAAATTTTGACATCAATTTTCATACTGTGTTTTTCATTGAAAATTCTGCAAATTTATAAGGAGCAATTCTCTTCGGTTGTTACCCAAAGGTTCTCAAAATCAGTTACAAACACTACTTTTAGGGGTCAAATTTCAAAATTGTCGGCCAAATGAATTGTCGGCCAAATGAACGTCGGGCAAATGAACGGATCCCGATACATACGTTACGTATGTCTATAGGCTAAATTTTAATGCTGATTTAGTGGAATATTAGTCTAATTTCACAATAAATTTTTTTTAAAGTGTAAGAGAATGAAACATTTTAAACAAAAGAAATAAGGAAATATTTCAATTTTTTACTCTTTATTTCTAATGATATTGCTTAATTGGCCTGATAATCAACATTAGCATACAATTTAGCATATAGACATGTATAACAAGCCTTTACCATGTAATTTAACATTTTATTTTCTTATCTGTCTTATTTAAAAAAAGTTACAGTAACCGCCAACGCTACCGCTGATTCTAAAATTTCTATTTCAGATCGTTTTAAACTCACATTACGCAAGAGGTTTTGATGGAATATTTTGAACATTTGTAAAAAAATAAATTAGGGACCTTTTCGTTCCAAAAGCTAATGATGAGGTTATTCTGGATGTATTCAAACTATTAAAAGACCAGAAAATTAGTTATTTTTCTGCTACGAATTCGCCTCCAGCAAAAACTATATTAACAACAACAACAACAGAATTAGGATTTTTTTTGCAGCCACATACTGACACACACATACTGACCACATGAAGTTTTGCACCTCGCCTCCCTTTTTGTTTTCAAATTTTGAGTTTGTTTTGGATATATTTTTTTTAAATTATCGGTCACATTTTTTAAAAATTAAATTTCCTTTGCACTGATTTGGTCCGATTTATAGTACGTCATTATTAAGGTAATTTCCATGTGCAACCTTCTATCGCATCTAGTCTCTAGTCTAAGCGGTACAACTTGAAACACTGCACTTTTTGATGACAGTTTGAAACTTTGGTACACTGATTCTAGGGATCTAATAAATGAGTTTTCGATCGAGAGCCAATCAAATTTTTTTTAGAATTTAAAATTTTTAATTTTTGAGAATTACACGGTATATATCATTCTTTTAATCATGTTGTGTAACAATTTAATGTAATTCGAGTATAGTACGATTTTGAGGTCAAAATTTGTATTGGAGTGAATTTTATTATGTTTTTTCTAAAATATTTAAAGTTTAATTCTTTTAAAAAAAGTTATTATTAGGTCCCTAGAATCATTGTACCAAGTTTCATACCGTCATAAAAAAGTGCAGTGTTTCGCTAAAATTCGGATAGTACCGCTTCTTACTCTATTCAAGTTAACCCCTTTTATCCTTCATGCTTTTTTGAATAATTTACTGGACCACTGGAGTAGTTAAAAGCAGGGCTTTTATCCCCCCGGTCGTGTCCCGAGTTCCCCAACCCAATTTCCATTCAGGGAGGAGGAAACTCAGTCAACTGTAGGGTTGCTGACATTTTGCATCACTTGGCTTTTCAGATTTTGTTCGCCAGAGATATCGCCAAAGTGAGAGTCTTGAAAGCGAATATTTCAGCACATAAGCATAAGCATTACAGCGCATAAGATGGTTGTTTAAATAGTTTTGCACATTTCTCGACCTTCTAAGATGTATCTAAAGTCAAAATAATGTTATTCTGTTCATTATTTATTTAAAAAAATCAATATTTACTTGAAAAAATGCGTAGGTGGCGCTACTACCCAGAGGATCGAAATAGGTTTCGTTTTAGCAGAAAGTGATAATCGGAGTTATCGATGAGGAGGTTTTATAAATGTTTCACCTAGTGAGACACCGTTTTTTGAATTTTAATACAAAGTAAGACACTTTTTGTTTGATTCTAAAAAAGAATGAGGGTTCTAAGGACTATCTATTTGTAACAGCTATGTGCTGAAAAAATTAACATTGTGGGTATAGGGGCGCTTGGAGTGCCCTCTAGGGGCAGAAAGGGGAACCTACAAGTGACGGACCCTCTTAAACATGGAGTTTCCTACTTATTTGGAAACTTCAATGTTCACTTGTTTAAATGAATTTAATTTGGATTTTCTCCTCTACACATCAAAATATTATCGAAGTATATAATTAATAGCAAGAAACCGGCACAAATAATGAACACTGTTTTTTATGGGAAAAATGAGCCTTGACCAGGGCTTAAATTCTAACCAAAGAAGTACCGGAGCGCTACTATTTCAACATTCCACTTAACAGGGGCGTCATTTCAGTTTTTGGTCGTAGGGGGCAAGGATGTGCTTTAAGAGGGTCCGTCAGCAGTTCGATTTGCGCCTTTTCCCACTAGATGGCACTGAAACTCACACAGTCACACGATCGAAAGTCAGCAAAGAACATAGCCGAGATTAACGAGGGAAGCCATGGGAAGCGATATGCGCCAAATACTGGCACGACTGGTTCAAAGAGAGGAGAGAGCGGTTCTAAGAAAAAGGAGACGGGGAAAGATGAGATGTCCGAGAGGAGAGCGTTGGTTGACATTGACATCCAGGGGTTTCGCAAACGGTAAACTGCTGCATTTCCATCTGGGCGCGTTTTCAAAGATGTAGATCAGGGGTTCTCAAACTTTTGAACATCGCGACCAGGGCCGTAACCAGACTTTTGTTTCGGGGGGGGTTTTGACTCAAATATTTTCTGAGGTACCTCCTTACGGGTACTTTTATATGTTAAGTTTTAGATGACAACACTGGATTGAAATTTTGATGATTTTGATGCACTACATTTCAAAATTGTATAAACAAAATGAATTCGAAGTAAAAGGGGGGTCTTGGGGTCCTTCCCCAGAAAATTTTTGGAAATTTGCCTCTCAAAAGAGTGTTTTAGCTCATTTCTGAGACCCTTTAGATTACACCCATAGAGCACCACTCATTGTAAGCGGCCGAATTTTCAAGGTAAAAAGA
Organism: Tetragnatha montana; assembly: GCA_963680715.1. NCBI lineage: Eukaryota > Metazoa > Arthropoda > Arachnida > Araneae > Tetragnathidae > Tetragnatha > Tetragnatha montana. The sequence goes on along the minus strand of OY796677.1, from coordinate 59,848,525 downwards.
AGGTACATTGTAATAAATGACGAAATGTTAAGGGGGTTTTTAGGTTCCTACTCCAGAAAATTTTTTGAATTTTTCCCCTAAAAGTGGCATTTTAACTCATTTTGAGACATATTAGGTTACATTTATGAGGACCAATCCTTGTAAATCACACAAGTTTGAAGGAAAAACTGTATACTTAATAGATTTCAAAATTTCGAGGGGGTTTGAGGGTCCTCCCCCAGAAAAATTTTGGAAATTTTACCCTTAAAAGTAGGGTTTTGACTCATTTTGAGACCCTTTGGGTTATACCCGAAGAGGATATCGCTCCTTGTGAGACATAATTTTCAAGAAAAATAGCAGTATAAAAATTTATGTCAAAATTTCGGGGGGGGGGGGGGTTTGAACCCCTAAAACCCCCCCCTTGGATACGGCCCTGATCGCGACCCACTTTTTATGAACAGAATCTATCGCGACCCACCTCATCTTTAATTAAGGTATAATTTTTTTCAGACCAGCAACAGGGCATAGTGTGAAACTTATCTTATGATAATAATTAACTCAAAGACCTAGAACTAAAAATAAAAGTGATAGCACTGTTAATTATGTAAAAAAATTAAGCCAAGTGGATTTTAATCCAGTTTTTGGAAGGAGGCTGGGGCCAGGTTGGAAGAGAGGTCCCTATTATTTCAGGACAAGGAAGCGGTCTTTATTTTCTTAGCCACTGTACTGCATTTCAAATTTCAATAGAAAACGCTGTTTTTCGTTTCTAAGGGTACGCGCATAGTGCGGCAGGTTTTCAGATTCCGAAATCAGATTCCCGATTTCAGATTTTCGGAAATCTGCTCTCAGAATTTGTCAGCGCCGGTGAGTGCGCATATTGCATCAGATTTTGCCTGCTTCTTCGGAAAGCGTTTTGTTTACATTTTGCTGAAATAGCTTTAGTTCTGCTCAAAGGGAGATCTGCTTACCCCAATGTTACATAAAAAAAACATAATGCAAATAAAAAGTTATTAAAAGTAAAACTATATATGTCAATTTAAAAATCATATTTAATGATCTAAAAATATATTTCAACGAAATTCAAATTTTAAAACTGGTAAATATAGAGCATTTTCAATCACATGACTCTGCCTAACAGCGGCCTTAGCAACGTTGTTTTATTCCTCCAGTGACATCATGTGCGAATGCTGCTATTGGATACTTCTATGTCCCGCCCCTAACAACAGCCTTAGCAACGTTGATTTTGTCCTCCAAGTGACGTCATGTGCGAATAGAGCATTTTCAATCACATGACTCGGCCTAACAACGGCCTTAGCAACGTTGTTTTTGCCCGCCAGTGACATCATGTGCGAATGCTTCTATTGGATGCTTCTAGTTCCCGCCCCTAACAACGGCCTTAGCAACGTTGTTTTTGTCCTCCAAGTGACGTCATGTGCGAATGCTCTATGCTCTATAGTTTAAAATAATTTTATTTGAGTGTTTAATTTTTAAATAAAAAGTTTCATGGAATGGCATTGTTGTTAAAATAATCTCCATGGAAATGCGATAAACAATGACCACGTTATCTGAGAATTCTGCAGAATCTGAAAAACCAGAATTAAAATTTAATTCCGGCAAAAATCTGAATTTGACGATCGGAAAGTCGGAAATATGAAAGTCGGCCACTATGAGCACTTTCCACTAAATACGCTAGGTAATTCTGGTTTCCGATTTTCGCTGGTTTTCAGAATCTGAAAATCGGCGGCACTATGCGCGTACCCTAAGAAATATTGTTTCGAAATGAATTGAGGGGTGTCTCAAAAACTCTTTCTTATTTTTATTCAGCTGTGACAAGAAGTTGAATTTTTAGTAATCTTAAAAGTTGATGTTTTCTATTAAAAGTCAATAAAGAAAAGTTATAAAAGAATATTTAAACTATATTTTTTACTTCAAAATAAAAAGGATTTCAATTCGTATTTTCTGATAAACTGTTCATTTAAAAAATTTTCTTTTTAAAATCAATTCACAAAGATTTTAGTAACGTTTTCAAACTTCAAACGTTTTATTCTTATAATGAAGGGTGTATTCCAGGGGTCGGCAACCTGCGGCTCTTTTGGAGTAAAGTTGCGGCTCTCCAGTTCCATACGAAAATATTAATAATTTATTATCAAAACCCTTAAATATAAGTAAAAAAAATATTTTTAAATACCTAATTTTTCAATAGCTTTTATTTTCATAATCTAATAACAAATCGCTTGTGTGAAAAAATTGAATCTTTTAAAATTTCTGTGGTGGGTTATGAGTCAAGGGGGTTATTTAAAAAATTAAATTGTTCTTTTTTTCCCCAAATTGGTGAGAGAGGGAAGAAGGTTATTTACATGTTGTTAAGGTACTAGTGTATTTTAAAAAAATTCAGAAGATATATAAATTTTTGACCCCTATATAAACCCTATACATCTTTTAATACTTAATATTAATTAAAGATGGGTCTTCCTCCAGAAAATAAGGGGTTCGGCGGTCCTCCCCCGAAATTTTTTAAAATTTTAGTATGCTAAAAAGTGTTCTGAAGCTATTTTTTGGGGAGTTTTCAGGGAGCTTCGCGGGCTGCACAAAATGACCCGGCGGGTCGCATGCGGCCCGCGGTCCGCCTGTTGGAAATCCCTGGGTTATAATATTCAGTTTACCTGCAAGGCCCTTTGTTTTCAATCTTTTTTATGACGGCACACATGAAGTTAGAATTACAGGCGCCCTGGACATGTAAAGTTGTATGATAAAAAATATGTTTAAAAAATTTAACGAGATGGCTAAATCAGTTTTAGTTCATCTAAACTGCATCAAAATCACCTGAAAAGTTCACTTTAAGAAAAAAATTTAAAGGTCTTTTAAGGTTATAAGCTTTTTGAGTTTGATTTCTAGTAATCCTGAAAAATTCAATTATACCCATACCGTGATGATTGATAATAATGCAACTTTAATTCTTGAATTTTTATTTTGATTAAATTCGAGTCAAAGAGGCAAAAATATAAACGTGCTGAACTTTTGCTCATCACGAGGCACAAGTTTGCTAAAAAGTTCTGTCAGAAATATCGTGATTTCCCTAAGGATATTATTCCGATCGCAATTTTTAGAGTCAAAAATTAGCGTACTATCATAGATGCATAAATTTTTTAAATTATACACTTTTGAAAGTTTTATCCTTTTATATTCGGTAAATATAAGAGTAGAAAGTCTTGAGGTATCGAAAGTCGGTGTCATAAGTTAATTTAAATTTTGAACACCTTATTCAAACCTTTATTAGTGTTTTACTTCAGACTTCCCTAGACCCAAACCAGAACTTGCTGCTATAGTTCTGGACCGTAGAAATACACTAGTTTCACTGTTTCAGAATTGAAAACAAAGGACGGATCTGTCACGTACATTTTTGTACATTTCGGTAGATATAAGATCCCCATGCAAGGAGGATTGAAGGAACCGGTTTGGGGGGTTGGGGTAAGCTCGCAACGATGCCATCTGTAAAAAACCGCATATCTGGAAGCGCCCATCTCACCGAAATTCACCTCGCTCGCTACACGCATTTTGTTCGATCGCCTGCCCGAAGCCCGAAAGACTATTTGGTCGACACAACAGGACATTTCTCCAAAAAGGAAATTTTGTCGATAAGGATAAGACGTTACAGCGAACGGGACATTTCACTGATAAAATATTAGTCGTTGAAACGCCCTGTAAGCAAAACTGGTAGCTTTTAGAATTATTTCGCTATATATAATATAATATAGTAAAATAAGCAACTATAAATCAGAAGTCTTAAGATGTTGAGAAATATGTGTTGGAGGGGCTGGGTAGTAAATGTGTGCCCCTCCCGAAATAAATTTCTATACTATATGCCACTGCGCCCATCTCACAAAAATTCACCTCGATACACACATTTTGTTTGAACGCCTGCCTCATAAAAGAAAGACTATTCGGTTGACAGGACATTTCTCCGAACAGGAAATTGCCCACACAACACAGAAAGGTCCAGTAGATGTCTAATGGACGTCAAGCATGGATATAAGAACATCCAGAAATAGTCTAATAACGATCCAGAAAATGTGCAGAAAACGTTAGAATGTCCTCTATAGACAATCCAGAAGACATCTAATGGATATCCATTGGATGTTCTCATGGACGTTAAATGGATGAGTTTTTGGATCTTTTTGGATCATCCATAAAACGTCCAGAAACGTCTAGTTTTTGGATCATCCAGAAACATCTAGTTTACATCCATTGGACGTCCAAATGGATGTGAACTGGATGTGTCTTTGGATGTTTTTGGATCATCCATAAAACGTCCAGGAAATGTCACCTAAAGACCATGGTCTCTGAATTGAATTTGAAAATAACTGCAGATATTTTCAAATTCAATACATTTAAACTAATGCTTTTATATGTATATATTAATTTTATATACTTTTTGTTGCTGCATATTAATCTTTTTTTCTTAGCAAATATACTATTGAGTTTAATAACTATTCCTTACTTTTATTTCACATTTTTATACATTCTTCTTAGTGTTCTTCTCCCACATGGGAATATTTAATAAATTGGGCAATAATTGCTCATGTATTCATCTTTTTTTTTCTATACTTTTCATAGCAATTAAACTATGAGTTTGCAACAAAGTTTACTTACCTGGTTATTTGCAGCTCCAAATAATATTTGACAGCAATTTTGATTCAAAGCAGCCCTTTTATAACTTCAAAATTTGATGTCAAATTCACAAATACTTTTAATTTCAGTACATAATAAAAACTGCAAGTGAGTTATATGCTAGAATTTCAAATTTGGCTTCATTAATGCAATAAATTGTGCAATTTTTAGTTTAAAAACTGTGAAATTGTTTTCTTTAAAATAGGAATTTAAATATAAACTTCTTAAAATCATTTTGTGCAAAAAAAAACCCAGTAGATTTCTGATGCTTTTTGAATGAAGAATGAATACTGTGTGATAACAATCGTCTATAATCTCTTTTATCTTACATAAAATATACTAAATATTAACTACTGAGATATTAAACAGTGAACATCTTTATTCTAAACAACCTTTAGAAAATAAAGTTAATATAGTAATTTGTTTCAAAGTAACAATGCAATATCAAATCAATCAGTCTAAAAGAATACATTTTATTTGAGTTTGAAACCCTATACAAGATAAAAACAAAAACAAATAATGCAAACAATCTATATCTGAATTAAAATAGTTAAAATTTCCAAACTTTATATTGGCAATTTTTAGCCATCATTTTCATTCATTTAATGGAATACTCTAAATTAGAATGTCGAGAAATATGCTTTACAAGAATTTAAAAATATTGATGAAATATTAGTTTAGTCTGTCTTTCTTCATTAGGCAGTTGGGAACAGGGAAATCCAAGTTTAATAGGGTTGTGGGAGCCCCAATCAGTTTATTTATCTCTTTATATGTTTTTGTAAACTAAAATTTGTCTTTTTCCCCAGAAAATTTATCTCAAGAAACTTATTTATAAATATGTACAACATATCTGGAGAAAAAACTTGCATTCTAATTATACTGAAATCCCTTATTACTTTTTACCATGAAAAAAACCCATTTACTTTTTTGCTGCACAGCCAATCTAATCGCTCGGAAACCGTGGAAACATTGTTAATCCTGGAGGCTTCAACAGTCGTTTAACTAGGTTGTCAACCTGGTTGACAACATTGCAATGTTTACAAACTAGTTACCAATAAGTGGTGAAAAGACCACTGAGAACTATAGGTAAATAAAAAATATAATTTTAGCATGTAAAAATTAATTAAAAAAAAAGACACATTTAAAGTGCAGGTGTTCAATTTAATTTAACATTTAAAGTGCAGGTGTTCAATTTAATTTAACATTTAAAGTGCAGGTGTTCAATTCCGTTAACGGTCCTGCTAAATACCGCCAAGCTCTTTTAGGCACCAAAAAATAAAAACATTGCTTAATAATTTCAAACTCATAGATTAAAATGTTCAGTTAAGTGAATAACTGTTCAGTTATATCAATTAAAACCATAAAAATTTGTTGATATTTGAATATATGCCATTCAAAACTGCTTGCCGATATTAAGCAGGACTGTTATCAAAAGCATTCATTCGATAATTTTAAGTTTATGTTTGCAATTTGGTTGTGAACAGTCTTCAACCAGGTTAACAAAACCAAGTTAATTTTTTAAATAGCATTAACTTACATAGTAAAAGCATTAACACATCCATTTCAAAATCAAATGATAAAAATATATTTTCAGGCTCGTAGAACTATTGATTTTGGAATACTGATAGAAAGAGCAAACGGGCATTGTTTGGGTCGACATGTTTAGTGAGTATCCCAACATCAGCTAATCGCTGTTGTAGTTTTCAGTTGTGTGTTTTGCTAATACACCAGATGACTGCCTAAGAATTTTATGCCAAGACCTTAAAGTTATTAGCAGTAACCCAATTTTATGGCTTCAAGAAAAGTTTTTAAGATCAAAGTCAATCTTAAAAACATTTTGATTGCCGAAGATTGAAAAAATTTTGTATCGAGGGAATGGAAGATTTTATGGGTGCCAAATCAGAGTATATCTTCAAATCTGGTACTTAACTTGAAATTCTATCCCGTGAAAATCCTCATGTTATATCGCCCACCACTACTAGCACTTGAAAATAACTTTTTTTGGTGCATAATTCTTACGCGACCATTTGGTGTAAAAGTAAAAACCCTGACTAAACACAACAGCAATCAGCCGTTGTTGGGATACACATGCTTTTTGAGTTGGGATGATGGCCCTATCATCCCAAACAAAACTGCTTACTGCTATGGGGGTGTGCACGCATGCTCCATCTAAATTATATTCCTAGGTCTATACGTAGAACACTTGCATATCCTAAGAAATTGAAAGAGAACACTAAATTTACAATACTCATCTTCTAAATGCATCATAAATAAGTCTTGCAAATCCTCTAAAATAAATTCAGAGGCTTTTTAAATGGTGCCACACTAATGCGCCAGCCGGTCTGTGGGAGCAACTCGCTGTCAGCACATATGTAAGCCGTTTGTCCCGAAATTATTAAGGCACTGGACTGTGTTTACACAGTCGACCAAAAACTTATGATCGGAAACAGTCATGCACGAAGAGTTTGCTGGAACTAGAGGGGAACTCGCCTTGCTAGCTGAGGCGAGGTCTAGCATTTGACTGGAATGTCCATCCAGCTGTGGGTCACACAGTTAGAGGGTGCTCGCCAAGCTGATCGGTGATATTGCTGTCGGATTCCAGAACTCAGAAGTGTAGTTCTGTGCTGGGGGACGTAGGATGTCTGCGACACAAGCAACCAGAGCAGCGAAGGAAACTGGCAAGACCGGGGAGAGAAGCGAAGAACTGGTGGGCTACCCGTCACAGGAGAAGCTGGAAAACTTTGCTGAAGAGAGTAAGCGTCAGAGGGTTGACCTGTTGAAAAGTATTAACGTAAGAGGAATTTCAGATATATATTTTACTACTGAATAAATAACTTAAAACAGAAGAATATACAAATATGTACAATGACAAAACTGGGAATCTGAAAAATCAAATTACTCAATTTTTACAAGTTTAAGTTAAGGTGTTCTTATAAATCTGTATTCATTTGATTCAGAACAGAATTGGTTCGTTTTTATCTCGTCATCTGTTAACTTACTTTTTAAATCAAAACGATCGTTTATAAAAATACTGAAGCTATAAACCACAAATACAAGTTAAACAACAACAGTGTTTGAAACGAGTTCTTCCGGCTGGGCCGGAACGAACTTAAACAAATAAAAAAAAAATTATTTTTTCTACATATTGAGACAAATGATAATGAAATAGAAAGGTTAAAAATTTGCTTACCTTTAATTCATGCACGTTAAGACATACCGCTTCCGCTCGCGTATTACAGCCCAACTTAGGCCGTTTCGTCTTCTTCCTCATTAAAGATGATTGTATATCAGAGTTTAAAAAACAATATTTAACAGAAACAAGAAAAATAATTATTTAAATACAGGCCTCCCTCGCATTTAGAATCACGCTCCGCTCGGGCTCGCTTTTTGCTTCCATGTTTCGTCATGTAAATAAATAAAATGGCGAGAGCCGATGCCACTCACCCAGTCTGATAGAAATTATTGGATATTGTTGGATATCCATTGGATGTCTATTGGATGTTTTTTCTGGATGATCTATAAAACGTAATTTATGGATATCTAATAGACGTCCAAAAAATGACAAGAACTAGATCATCCAAAAGTTACGTCCACTAGATGTCTATTAGAGGTATCTTTTGGACATGGATGTTCTTGGACTTATTTTGGAAGTATTTGGACGAGAAATAGACCTTTTCTGGACGTTTGTGCTGTGTGGGTGGTACTACTGGAGAAGAGGTTCACGGGCCTCGTCGTCCGTCTGCGCTTACGCGCTTTGCAATTAGCAGCCCGCTCCGCGAGAACAGAAAATTTTGCCGATAGGCAGTGGTGTAACTAGAGATGACCCATGGGGGGTGTTACTCCGAACAGTCAACCCCTCCAACATATTACTCCCTTTTGAAAAGTGTCTCATAATATATATAATTTTTTTTTGCAAAACTTCCGAATGGAAAACTTCATCTAAGAGGCTTAACTTTCAAGGGAAAAACACAGTATAACAGACGTAAAAATTTTAGAGGGGGGATTTGGGGGTTCTCCTCCAAAATTTTTTAAAAATTGGTCTCTCAATGTAGTGTTGAAATTCATTTTGAGACCCTTTTGGGTTAGTTCCTAAAAGAGTTCCTTGTGAACCGCCTACCTTGTGAAGGGAAAATTTTTCAGTTTTTTATGTTTTAGAAACCGTCGATGTAATAAAATATTAGTCGGTTAAACTCCCTGTCAGCAAAACTGGTAGCTTTTCGAATTTTTCTGAAATATAATATAGCGAAACAAGCAACTAATCAGAAGTCTTTAGATGTTGAGAAAATGTTTATTTACATTGATTTGTGAAGAAAAAGCTTCCTCCCTCTTTTTTTTTTGGCAAAAAAAGTTTTAAATATATATTTCCAATAAAATCAAGTATTCCAAAAATAACAGCTGATTTAAAAGAGAATATTTACATTATGTGAGAACTATTGGTAGAGTAAAATATTTACACAAATTTACAAATAGTAGTATAACTGAAAGCCAGTATGAAATATTCATTACATGAAGTAAAAAAGACAATAATTCAAAATTCAATTGATGGAAAAGTTTAGCAATTTCAGGGAATACAATCATATTCGAGCAAAATTACCCAGTATTTCTCTCTTTTTGTTGATGTTTATTCACATTTTGGAGATAAAACTTCAGTTTCTTTTTGCGGCAAAAAATAATTATAAATATATATTTGCAGTGAAATCAAATACTCCACAAATAACAGTCAATTTAAAAGAGGATATTTACATATTATGTGGTAGAGTAAAATATTATTTACACAAATTTAGAAATAGCAGTAAAACTGAAACCAGTAAGAAATATTCATTACATGAAGTAAAAAAGGCAATAATTCAAATTTTATGGATTTTCAGATTAGCAATTTCAGATAATACACTGACCAGTCAACCAAAATTACAAAATAATTTTCTATTTTTTGTCAAAACTCAAATGATTATGAATTTTAATGACGGACGTACAGAAAATGTTTATTCACATTGATGTTCTCTTTTTTTTTTTTTGGCAAAAGATAATCATAAATATATATATTTGCAGTCAAATCAAATACTCCACATATAACAGTTGATTCAAAAGATGGGATTTACATTATGTGGGCAGGCCCGTGCTGGGCCGCCGGGACATATCCCGGTGCGCCCTCCAGCCTGGAAATTTTGGCGCCCTCCTATTCCGAAACTGATAAGGCTTTGAGTGTTGTGACTGTAGGCTACTACTTAATAGAGGTGGGCGCCTTTAATCAAAACAGCAATACTTTTGAGAGTGTTAAGTCAAGGTATTGTGTTTTTTGCACTAGGGGAACCCTAAGCGAAAAAAAAAGTACTAATACATACCTTGATAGTGGAAAACTATAGGCGGTGTTTTCAGGGCGCCCTTTTAAGCTACGGCGAAATTTTAAAAGTTCCGCTTTAATTTTACTGCGGTGATTTTTCATGGCGATTTCGCTCTTTGTTTAATACTTCGAATTTGCGAAGGCTGGGAGGTGTCTTTTAGACGCCCTTCTTCATGCACAAACCAGAAAATGCAAGGGCACAGCACTAATTTTTGGTGGGCCTTTAGTGAAATACGTTGAAATTGAAAGTACGGGGCGTTAATTTTTTACGGTGCTGTTATTTAAACAGGTAGTTACTTGACTAAGGGCCGTCCTTAGTCATTAGAGAGAATTATCGAACGCAGGGCCATATCCAATGGGGTTTTAGGGGTTTAACCCCCTCCTTAAATTTAGACAAATATTTATGCTGTTTTTTCCTCCGGGTGTAACCCAAAGGGTCCCAAAATGTGTCAAAACAGTACTTTTAGGAGTAAAAATTCCAACAATTTTCTGGGGGAGGACCCCCAGACCCCCCTCGAATTTTTCAAATCTATTATAAACTAATTTTCCTTGAATATTCTCTGACTTACGAGGAGTAGTCCTCGTTTGATGTAATCATCCGAAGGGGCTCGAAATGATTCAAAATACTGTTTTTCACAAAAATCAAATATTAGAAATAAAAAACAATCAAATATATCTCAAATAGCAATTGATTTAATTTTTTTCTATTGAGAAAAGCAATTTGTGAAACGTTACCAATCTTAATAGAAAAGTAAGTTTTTAGGTTTACAAATAATTTTTTGGAGGGCGCCCTTTCACCCTTTGTCCACCGCCCTCTGAAGGTACCCAGCACGGGCCTGTATGTGGGAACTATTGTTAGAGTAAAATATTTAAAAAATAACATAAGTTTGCTGTATAACTGGCAGCCGGTAAGAAATATTCATTACATGAAGTAAAAACAAGAAACAATTCAAAATTATATTATATTCATATCTAGATTAGCAGTTTCAGAGCATACACTCAAATGTCGAGCAAATATTTCTACCACATTATTTTTAACTAACCCCAAATGTATAATATAGTATATAAATTATTACTCACAGTAAAGCAAATTTTCATATATTCCATTACTCAAATGAAAATATTTATAATTTTCTTTTTTTTTTAACTAGCAGTAAATAAATTAGTAAAAAATAAAACTATAAGAAGCAGTTCAATATTATTTACTGGCATCCAAAGGATATTTTGACTGTCCACAGTAATAGACTGCAGAAAATGAAATATAAAAGAAACTGCATGTCGCATTGCATAAAATTGAAGCAATTTTAAACTATAATGAATAGAAAAGAATCGGGTTACACAAAATACTGAACAAATGTAAACAGCTTATACACAAGAAATGCATAATCGGCAATATACAATAAAGTATGGACTAAATATCCAAGATCATATGATAAGTAAAATAAACCATTGATTAAAATAAAAAATGATCAGCTATCAAAGTTCATGGACACGCATATGATTAAAAAGAGAACTTAATGAATTTGGGAAAGTTTAAATTTCTATAGAACAAGAAGCAATATGGAAGCAGAGGAAGGTAATGAGAGATGGAGGATGAACTAGTCAGCTGACAGGAGCGGCAATTGAGGGAACATGGGTTCATTCTTCAATAATATTCCATAATTTTGCTAGGTTACTTGCAAAATAAACGAGATAAAAGAACAGTAGATGGGGTTTTGATGATGAAATACTGTGAATATACATGGATGATTTTTCTGTTGTTTTCTTTTGCGTGGACACTAGAGCAGAAGCAGGAATTATTTTCAACATTTAAGGTGAAGAAGCAATATGACAGCGGAGGAAGGTAATGAGAGGTGGAGGGTCAGCTGAGAGGAGCAGCAATTGAGGAAAGATGGGTTCATTCTTCAAAAATACCATAATTTTGCTTGATTACTTGCAAAATAAACGAGATGAAAGAACAATAGATGGGGTTTTGGTGATGAAATACTGTGAATATACATGGATGATTTTTCTGTTGTTTTCTTGTGCGTGGACACTAGAGCAGAAGCAGGAATTATTTTCAACATTTAAGGTGAAGAAGCAATATGACAGCGGAGGAAGGTAATGAGAAGTGGAGGGTCAGCTGAGAGGAGCAGCAATTGAGGAAAGATGGGTTCATTCTTCAAAAATACCATAATTTTGCTTGATTACTTGCAAAATAAACGAGATAAAAAGAACAATAGATGGGGTTTTGGTGATGAAATACTGTGAATATACATGGATGATTTTTCTGTTGTTTTCTTGTGCGTGGACACTAGAGCAGAAGCAGGAATTATTTTCAACATGTAAAGTGAAGAAGCAATATGACAGCGGAGGAAGGTAATGAGAAGTGGAGGGTCAGCTGAGAGGAGCAGCAATTGAGGAAAGATGGGTTCATTATTACACATTATTTGAGTAGACTGAGATATATTTACACAGAATAAGATTTTTTGAAATCACGTTTGTGTTCTAAGAATTAATTTGTTTTCATATTTTATAAGAAGTTTTATTTTAAAAGTTAAAATAAGAAAGTATTGATTTTTCCCATACAATGCCCGAAATACGCGGGGATTTTTAATAATGTCCGAATTTATCACATTGCCCGTAACATAAATAATACATAACTACAAATGAAATGAAATGAAAATTTAATTATTAATTATTTCTAATGTTATTACAAATATATGGATAAATGATACTTTGGATTAACAGTACGCAAATCTCCCCTAGTGGATTTATGGCAACGTTTCACAAATTATGCATAAAAACATTAAAAATTACTAAAACAACACTTTTGGTAGAGATATTTTAATTGTTATTCATTTTGATATTTCATTGGTTTTGGTGATTTATAAGAACACTTGACAGTTGCGTCTGGTTAATCCTAAAGTACAAGATATAGTAAATAGATATAAATGAAATAATCTATACAGGGTGTTTCAAAAGTCCGTTTCACGGCTTTTATTTGGAACCAACGTATCCTAGGGTCCTGGAAGTAAGGTATACCCCTAGGTAAGTGACCATGGAGAATCCATTGAAAGGACATACAGAACCCCTAGCGGCGAAATAAAAAAGTTAAAAAATTAATTAAAGCGCAAAGGGGCTTACGATTTTGGGGGCTAAAGTTCATTAAGTTGTGAACCAAATATATAAACACTCAAATAGCACTTCAAATTTGTATTGAAAACTTGCAAATGTGCGAATATTTTCTTTTTTTGAGGCCTGAAAAGTACTTTTTAAATTGCTAATGTCTCCTCGAATATTGAAAATACTAAATTCATGAGTTTTTTTGGCAGCTCGTTATTTAGGATATTGCCAACAATGTTTCATTGAAATTTTTCTTTTTATCTTTAGTTTTTTTTATTAACTTTTTATTTTTCTTATTTCGGTTGAAATTCGGTGAAATTTCGGCTAAATTGAAAAAAAAAATCAAATTAGGTAATTAAAAATTGAGTTTTAAATAATTTGTGTTCCCCTTGTTTGGGTTCCATAAAAAATATCCCTTGTAAGCCACTTAATTTTGTAGGGAAACTTATTAATTACCCAGGCCAAAATATCGCAAAAAAAATATAAAGTCTATCATTGCCTCAAACTTGGTAAAACTAGGCACTCTGGGTAAAACCGCAGAAGTAAATTGAGAAATTGGGAACTTTTTGAGGAAGTGGAATAAAAATCGTCATGAGGAGTTAAAATCTCAGTAGCCATTCCTACCGTGAGAACTATCGCAGCGGCGACGGAACGCTGGAACTATCCCAATCCAATTCCCATTCAGGGAGGAGGGAACTGTAGGGTTGCTAACATTTTGCATCACCTGGCAGTTCAGATTTTGTTCGCCAAAGGTATCGCCAATATAGCGTATATTTTCGCTCCTGAATGTATGAAAATACAGCGCTGAAGACTGTTGTTGAAATAGGTAGCACCTTTCACAACCTTCTTAAATGTTCCTAAAGTCAAAATAATGTTTTTATATTCATGAATTATTTTGAAAACCAATAAAAATTAACAGAAGATGTAGGTGTCGCTAAGTGTCGCTAGGTGTCGCTACCTCCCAATGGTTCGAAATCGGTTTCGTTTTAACAGACGGGTTCACTAAGAGGTGGTTTTATAAATATTACACCAAGTTTGACACCCTTTCTCTAACTTTAATAAAAAATAAGGCACTTTTATTTGATTTTAAAAAAAGAATGAGGGTTATAGGGACTATCTATTTGTAACACTCTTGGTCAAGAAAATTAACATTGCGGGTATAGGAGCGCTTGGGGTGCCATCTATCGACAGAAAGGGGAACCGTGTAAGTGACGGACCCTCTTAAGTGGGGCTGGGGCTCATCCCCAGAAAAATTTAGAAATTTAGCCTCTTTTTACAACATTTAAGGTACATTCAAAGAGAAGGTACTCTGTATAACATATATATGTAAAAATTTTAAAGGGGGGTCTGGGGGTTCTCCCCCAGAAAATTTTTTGAAATTTGCCTCTTAAAGTAATGTTTCAGCTCATTTTGAGACCATTTGGGTTACATCAAAAAATAACAGATACTTGTAAAGCATAGAATTTTCTAGGTAAAAAAAATTATAAATAATAGATAAACATCAAATTTTCAAAGGGGGGCGGAGATCCTCCAGTAAAAATTTTTGAAAATTCCGGTTTAAACCAGTGTTTTACCTCCTCTTCAAACTCTTTGGGGTTTCATGCTCTTTGGTTCCCAAAGGGAACCGCTTCTTGTAAGTGGCAGAATTTTCAAGGGAGAAACATTATATCAAAGGTCTGGAGGGAGTTTTGGGGTTCTCCCCCAGAAAATTTTGAAATTTGACCCTCAAAAGTAGTGTTTTAACTCCTTTTTAAAGTTCCAAAGAAAAATTTTAAAAGAATTCCTATTAATCTTTTTTTTTTTCATTTTTAATACAACGACCAAAAAAAATATCTGAAAAAATTCGTATTTGTTTTAAAAATATTTCGATTTACTTGGGCTTTTAACCAAAAATCTTCGACACAAAAATAGAAATTTCTTTAAGAAGAATAATATGTCCAGGGAATAATACTTTTTTTGAGATGTGAAGGTTATAGGAATAACGAAGTTCATGATATAGGCATTTAGGGAATATATGGTATAGCGCGTACATTTATTATTTTCCCAAAGAAGTGATTGAGAGTGCGCTTTTAAAAAAAAAATTCCTTTTATGTATTACCTTATAAATGCACAGTAAATTCTCAAGTAACCCATATGGACAGAAATACCCCTTCCTTAAGTAGCAAATAATGTAATTCGAATAATCAACTTCATGAAAATTTGAAAAAGAAATTGAAAATAATTTCGTAAAAAATATTGAAATAATTGCTACACAACTTTTTGGGACAATTACATATGAATTGTCTTCCCATATTCTCACTCCAGAATTTCAGTCCTTTTTTGCGATGAAGGATAACCCTGGATAATCTAATCCGGGTTAATCGAGTGTCTAGTGCATTTTTCTAAATATTTTTAAAACGTCGAAACGTATTTAACCCTTTCAGGGCGACGGCGCACGAAACTTTTTACTCCGGTTCAGGACGGCTCGGGCGGTTTTTCGGGCGCTTGAGGGGGGTGGGTAGTTTGGAGTGTCAGTCAAGCGAGTCTAATCAGGGGTAGGCTCGCCTGTCAAGAGTGATACATATGCGTGGGATTATCGAGATAAGCATTTGTTTTTGTTGAGTCCTCGCAACTTGTGTTTGTTGAATTCGAGTGCTTGCTGTGTGCGATCTCAATGTTATAACTTCAAAAATTAAATTTTATTTTTTTAATTTCTTAGGCACTTGTACCCCCCAGAGATTTTAATTTGTTGAATTATACCTTTTAATATCAAAGTTTTAACTATATCCTAAAAAAGCTAGAAATTTCGCTGAATTAATTCTAAACCAATAAAAAGTATAACTTGTGATTGGGATTTTCAACATCGTAATCATGCTATAATTTTTTGCACTAGCAAATTTACATTAATATTATGACCACAATTTACCAACATTTACCACAATATTACAAACTCATGCCTTAAATCAATTACTAGATAACTGGTTTGAATTTTGAAAAATAAATTTACTATATCGATATACATAAATTAATTTATACTCCAAAAACATTATAAAAATTTAAATTTAAGCAACCTTATTAATATGTTATCAACTAAACGGTGAAAAAACTGATTTGGATTTTATTGAAAAGAAACTAACACAGGGGACTGTGTATTGTTATCGGCCTAACATTACAACTTATATTTTATAGATTTTAATTAAGATTTCTTAATCATTTTGAATTGAATATCCTTTAGTTATTTCATGATTAGAATACTAAGAATGCTAATCTAACACTTTTTTACCACTTCTTATTAAATTCCAACTATTATATAGTTCGCACTCTTGATACTTTATTTATACTATACTTTTAATTCTAATTCTTTTTTAATAATAAAAAAAATACTTTTTATTCATCCACTCAAGCTCAAATACATTTTTTTTAAACTTGTAGTAAATGGCACTTGATATGTTAATACAGTTTTTTCAAATATTAACTCACAAATTTAATTTATTAATTTTTGTTTTATATGGGATAAATATAATACATTCATTAAAACGAAATTGAAGCAAAATATATTAATTTATATTTGACGAGTTCTTGATATTATTTTTTAGCCAATTTTTTTTTTTTTGTATTTAGCTCCATATTTTTTAAGGATTTGAAAATCAAAAGATACTGTTAAGAATAGTATTTAGTTATTAATTGCAATGGATAAAAAAATTGCATTACAATTTTGAACTAGTTTTCAGATTTCGGGCTTTTAATTCAGAATATCTATCTGGAAGTTAAAAAAAGCAAAGCCTAAATTGCAGATCCTGAAATTTTCTGCTATGTGTAGTTTCATCACCCAAGACACCGGAAACCATCCCGCCCCGGTTATAAATCATTCGGACAGCTCTCCCCCTTTTGCACCAGCAATCGACGGTGGCGATAAGTAAACAAACACACCGGACGAGTCCACTCGTGAAAATGAGCTCTGATTTTATCTCAGGCGCGAAAGACCTAGCTGCGCGGATCGAGGGCTGTCGTCCTGAAAGGGTTAAATAGTACCGATAATAAGCATTTAGTTCTTTCGGAAAATTTTCAAAAATTCATGATTAAAGCATAGATCTGATAAACAGTGTTTTCATGTATATAATTTACTCCTTTTTTATAACCTTCTTTCACTTAAATAAGAGGGAATGGGGAATGATATAAGAAAATAAGAAGCGAAAGAAAAACAAAGTATTTCTGGAGGAAAAGGTCCCAATATTAGCTTAAGTTCAACTCACAATTAACCTCTAAAAGGTAATTATTACAGAACAGAAAAATTCGGAATATATTAAACAAAAACAACTAACACTAGACGTTAACACTAGTACATTTATTTTCTTTAACACTTTCCCTTGTTAGCCTGGTTTTGTTTTAGAAGAATCCCATAGTCCCATTTGATGACAGAATGTCACTATATCTGGTCTAGTTCCCACCATCAGGTACATAAGAGCACCAACGGCTTCTCTGTATGGAAACTTGGGACGTGTGGTGTCTTGAGGCTTTTGATGTGTTCCTGAATCTTTTAACATAGGTGTTGCTACAGGCTTACATTCATCAAATCCAAAACACTGAAGGATTTTCTTAGCATATCCCTTTCGACTGTAATCAATGCCCTGACGTTGACTGTAACCCTTGACAACAAGTCTTGCCTTGTACTTGTCGATGCCGCCATCTGGATGAGTGTTAAGTCTGTAAATCCACTTACATGGTATTGCTCTGGCTCCAACTGGTAAGTCGTTCAGCTCCCACGTTTGGTTTTCCTTTAAAGAACTCATTTCACTATTCATGGCATTTTTCCAGTTTAGACTATCCTTACTTTCAACTGCTTCTTCAAATGTCATAGGAGTATCACTCTTATTCATAAATGATTCTGCCTCCATGATGTAATCTTCAAAATGTTTGGGTTTTTGAAGAAGGGATTGGTCTCTAAGCTGTCTGGATGATATGGGTTCAGCATCTTCCTCTTCGTCAGTCTCAGCATCACTTGTTTCTTCTTCCTGACACTTCAGATCTTCCTTACTTTCTATTTGCTCCTCTTCATTCTTTCCCTGGTTCGTCTCTTTCTCTACTCTGTCATTCCCCTCTACTTTGAGATGCAAGGATGGTTTAGTGGGGTCGTTACAAGTGATGCCTGGTCTTTCCTGAAAGATCACATCTCTGGATATAATCACTCTATGATCTTCCTTTATCCAGATTCTGTAACGCTCGTCTCCATCGTATCCCACTAGGTAGCCCTTAATAGCTTTCCTATTCATTTTCCTCCTTTTTTGAACCGGAATATGAGCAAAACATGTAGATCCTATTACACGTAAGTGTTTCAACCTGGGTTTCTTGTTAAGCCAAAGCTCATATGGACTCACATCTTCTACTGATGACTTTCCAGTTCTGTTGAGAACATATATGGCTGAACTTACTAACTCTGCCCAGATTGCTTTAGGGAGGTCTGCTTCAGGATTTGCGTACTTAAAAATTCGGGCCATTTCGACTATGGTGCGACATTCTATTTCGCTGCTTTCCTTTTGTTCTGGAGTATTAGGTGAAGTCAGTCTCTGGGTTATTCCTTTAGAACGCAGAATTCTACGAACACCCTCGTTGTCAAACTCTCCACCCTTGTCA
Organism: Tetragnatha montana; assembly: GCA_963680715.1. Taxonomy (NCBI): domain Eukaryota; kingdom Metazoa; phylum Arthropoda; class Arachnida; order Araneae; family Tetragnathidae; genus Tetragnatha; species Tetragnatha montana. The sequence goes on along the minus strand of OY796677.1, from coordinate 59,829,822 downwards.
CTGAGGATTTCTTTTATTTTATGTCCTACTCTTTCGGAGTGACTAATCATGTGTTGTAACATGTTCTTAACCTCTGACTTTTTCTTCAAAAGGTAACCCATTCGAAATTTTGTAAAAATATCTTTAAATACTAGTAAATAACGTTTCTTTTGGAAAGACATATCGAAGGGTCCACAAACGTCAGCAGAAATTAGCTCACCGGGCCTAGAAGCCTTCATCCTGGTACCGACTGGTAACCGATGTGCTTTGCCATATATACAAGGCTCACAAATTTCTTTATCCATATTTACACAGATTCCGAGTTCCTTTTCTAAAACCCTTTTCACATGACGTTTATCTTGGTGACCCCACTTTTCGTGATATAGCTGTAACTGTGAACTTTCCACAATAGCAGTGTGCACCTCGTTAGGTACAACTGGCTCAAACTCTGCTTTAAACAATGTACCGTTTACTTTTCTAGATCCTTTTAGCACTACTTGACCATTTACTCTCAAACTGCACTCTGTAGAAGTTGACTCAAATATACTATTTGGGTTTTTATCCTGGGAAGCAAGGACCGAAAACAAATTTCTACTAATGTTAGGCACTAACCATACATCTTCTAAAATGCTCTCGTGGTACTTTCCATCAATAGTAGTTCTCACTTTAATCTTGCCTTTCCCAAGTGCAACCAACGTTTCTTTTCCAGCAGCTTTTACGCCACACGGATTATTGAACTTGACAAAGTCCACAAAGTATGAGGAACTGTTAGTGACATGTCTCGTGGCTCCATTATCAATCCAAAACGTTGAGTCGGTGTTGGTCTCGGCTGCATAGGCTTCCTCGCAAACGGACATCAGTATACTGTTTGCCGACACTGCATATGCTTGGTTATCACTCTTTGCTGGTCTTCCGTCAGCAATCCACTGGCTGCAATCCTTAACCCAGTGGCCTTTGCGTTTACAGTAATTACAAGTATCTCCTTTCCTCGACTTGTTTTTAATTTTGCTATCTTGTCTTTGTCTTTCTTGTCTTGCCACTACAAGTGCTTCCTGAACAGCTTTGCTACTGTCTTCAGTCTTTATGAAATTTCTCTCAAACATACTTAACTGCACAGCTAACTCTTCAAAGGATTTCTTGTCCTCACTTGACAACAACATCCAACTTGATTTGAATGTCTCAAAACTACTTGGTAAAATATGTAAAACTTTGCATACTAGCATTAAGTCTGACAATTTACTTTCTTTCATGGACTGAAGGCCGTTGTTCAACTCGTTCCATAAACTTCTAAGCTTAGCTATGTGAGTAGAAACATCGTCTCCTTGCATCCATCTAAAAGCAAAAAATTCTGTGCATATTTTAAATAACTGATCTTTAGAGCTTGCTTCAAACTGTTGCCTTAATGCATCAAATGCTTGATAAGCTGTATCTTGGTCCATAATTTTCTGATAAACTATGTCTGTGACAGTGCTTGTGATCATGGATTTGGCGTAGCTATTGGCTTTGCGGTAAAAATCGCTCTCTTTTTTGTGTTGCTTTTTCTCAGCTTCTGTGGCTTCTGCAGCTAAAGGCTCTGGCTTCTGCAGTTTTCCATCTATAACATCGAGTGCTCCCTCGTGATAATCCAACACGTCGCGAATTTTATGCTTCCATACTGGCCAATCTTTCTCGCCCGTCAACGGCCTTATGTGCCGGCTAAAATCCATTTTCAGCTTTAAACTTTTGTAACTAAGTCGTAACCAACGTTGCTAGAAAGACGTTTCACTTACGCTTCTTTCCGCTCTGACTATCAGCTCAACAACAAAACTTGCTACGACGAGCCGCCTATCTCTTTTCAATGACGGCTAACTTTCGCTATCTCCCGCAACTAAGCAGTACAGCGTTCACTAACTATGTCGTACCTTTAATGGTGGATTCTATATCACTTCTTCCCGCATCTACGCAGTACGGTGAAAACCGGCCATGACGACAACTTTTTCCGAGGAGTACATCTGCCTTAAACTATCTTGAAGAAGACCTTAGTCCTTGTCTACCTGCGCAAGTTGAGCTCGTACTATCACCCATAACCTTTTATAATTTTAACCTAGCATCCTATAACCTTTTGCACTTTACAGGACATAACCTTTTGTATTTTAAGCTAGCAAAACTATACTCAATTAGCAGAGATGAAAAGACACAACGCTTACTCCATCGCTTTATTAGAACCGACTCATTTAAATTTCTTAAGTCTCGTAACAATACATCACGCGTACAATAATGTTGCCATCCATGGCGGAATATATTAAACAAAAACAACTAACACTAGACGTTAACACTAGTACATTTATTTTCTTTAACAGCATTTAGTTCTTTCGGAAAATTTTCAAAAATTCATGATTAAAGCATAGATCTGATAAACAGTGTTTTCATGTATATAATTTACTCCTTTTTTATAACCTTCTTTCACTTAAATAAGAGGGAATGGGGAATGATATAAGAAAATAAGAAGCGAAAGAAAAACAAAGTATTTCTGGAGGAAAAGGTCCCAATATTAGCTTAAGTTCAACTCACAATTAACCTCTAAAAGGTAATTATTACAGAACAGAAAAATTTCACTTAGAAAAATCAAATTAGTTTCTTAAAATTCATTGATTACAATAAAATACGTAAAGCAAATTGGAACTTACCACAAAGAGTAAATTCTCTTTAACTTTAATTCAATGTCGTATCGTATCTGTCGAGGAAAATTTCAGGCAAAACAGAGCTGTTATGGAGATTCACCGTGCACTATGATATGAACCAATAGCTGATGAAATGAAGAGCTCAAGAAGATGCGTTACGAATCACTCCTTCGGACAGGCTCCCTCCCCCCCCAAAGCACACAAAAATTTCTGGAATTCTCTGGTCAAGAACCCTCACAGAATCTACAGTTTCAAGATGAAATGTTTGTTATTACAGCAACGCTCCCTTTGAGAACAGGAAGTACACACCCAGACCCAGGTGGACACAGACACAACCAAAACTCGTAAATCTTTCAAGGCATGCCTCACTGACCAAATTGAAATCCTCCCTACCTGCCCCATCCCCTTTCAACCTATTATTGTGACCGAACTGTTATCTTAAAGACTACTTTCAATGTTTACAGAAGAATGGACTGCTGGACACATCTGGTTAACAAGCGAAATTTTACAGAAGCGAGACTTCTCCATTCAGGAGGGCTTCTTATCTCTTGTCCCGTAATTAGTCACCGAAGGGAAGGGGGTGTCCTTCCCTTTGAGGGTGAGGAAAACAAGGTCGTTCGTCGTTGTTGACCGGGGGTAGTGAGGTGAGAGGCGTTTGTAATTTTCGGTAATCGAAAAACATCGAGGGGTACATTTTGGTCTTTCCGAAAAGGGTTCGGAACGCGATTTTATGCGCTCCGGTGCGTTCCGGTTAAAATGTAAAAATTTACTGAAAACCAAGAAGTACCGGAGCTCCGCTCCGGTGCAATTTAAGCCCTGGCCTTGACCCGTATGCCAAGTTGTCGAAAGCTACCACAAGAGGGAGAGCTTCTGGCTGGAATCGCGGTAAAGGGTTTGTCCGTGAAGATTACAATTTTAAAGTTAGTGATCCACGGACTTCCCTGAGATGGGAACCACTGCGATAACACCTCAAAGTTGTTTGTGAAAATGCTTTGTTTTGGACGATGAAAACAAACCCGGTAGACTGTCTATCTTTCTATAAGAGACCAGTGTATTTCTTCAATTATAATCATAATCCCACAAAGTGGGATTCCAAAGATTGTCAAGAGGCTCATTCAATTGTTCCTCTCCACGGTAATCTTTAGTAAAAGGCGAAAGATTAACACGAGGTTGAAGAGAAACCAGAGCATGCATGCTGCTTGGCTCGAACGCTCCCTATCAAATTTTGTGAAGTTCTAAAAGTGGTGACTGTTGCAAGCATTCTCTAAAACCTTAAAGCTGTTTTTTAAGTGTGCTTTGTTTTGGACTTTTAAACAAACTCGGTAGACTGTCTAACCTTCTATAAGAGACCAGTGTATTTCTTCAATTATAATCATAATCCCACAAAGTGGGATCCCAAAAATTGTCAAGAGGCTCATTCAGTTGTTCCTCTCCACGGTAATCTTTAGTAAAAGGCGAAAGATTAACACGAGGTTGAAGAGAAAGCAGAGCATGCATGCTGTTTGGCTCGAACGCTCCCTATCAAATTTTGTGAAGTTCTAAAAATGGTGACTGTTGCAAGCATTCTCTAAAACCTTAAAGCTGTTTTTTAAGTGTGCTTTGTTTTGGACTTTTAAACAAACTCGGTAGACTGTCTAACCTTCTATAAGAGACCAGTGTATTTCTTCAATTATAATCATAATCCCACAAAGTGGGATCCCAAAAATTGTCAAGAGGCTCATTCAGTTGTTCCACTCCACGGTAATCTTTAGTAAAAGGCGAAAGATTAACACGAGGTTGAAGAGAAACCAGAGCATGCATGCTGCTTGGCTCGAACGCTCCCTATCAAATTTTGTGAAGTTCTAAAAGTGGTGACTGTTGCAAGCATTCTCTAAAACCTTAACCCTTTATGTCCCGACGGGACTTATAAGTCCCGCTTAATATAAAGTCGAATAAAACTAAAACTATTCCATGAATTCGAACGAAACTTTTCAGTCCATACCGTTATACCTTCTTCTAATGATATCTAGATGGCAGCACTACCTAGACCGTCAATTTCACTTAGATATTTGAGATCGATTTCGTCTTATGCTGTACTTTGGACCGCCATTGTTGCTGCAAAACTCTGCTCCTGTTTACGAGTGTCGTATCAATAGATAAATAATTGGTAAGTACTTTATACTTTTTCTACCTACTCATTATGAACTCTCTTGTAATTATAATTAAAATCAGAATCAATTGAGTGATTTTTTCAATTTTTATACATTATTTTTTATGCGGGACTTAGAAGTCCCGTTGGGTCTTATCGATCCTGGTACTATCTTAGTATGATCAAATTTCTAGTATAGTACTATCTTTTTTGTTTGAATTTTGTCATTGCATTTTTGTTTAATTTATTTTTAGCACTTGAATACATAAAATAATCCTTATTTATTCCAATTTTTACGATCTTGTTAGTTTTATTATTGAGTATTTACAAACTTTTAGATTTTTTCCCGTATTACAAAACTCTATATTTGATTTCTTATATTTATAGAATAATGAATAGAAGAAGAAAAGGCCTGACGCCGGAAGAAATTAAAGCCATCTGGGATGAATTGCCATCTGATGTTGAAACACCAGAGGAGGCCAGTAGTTCTGATGAATATCATATTCACCACAAGATGAAACGAATAGTTCTTTGTATAAATGAAAAAAAGAAATGTTTTTATTGTGTACCATGTTTGATTAAATAAAAATGCATTATTTTTTATTTGTATTGAATGTTTTTCATTTTTCATACTGAGTCATTTCATAAGTCCATTCTTAAGTTCATCTCCTAAGTCCCATGTAATATTTTATGAAATTACAATTAAAATAATTATTGTAAATGAATGTTACTTCTTTTGTGCCTTTCTGTAGTTAGTTTAAACAAATAAAAAAATATATTGCACAATTTTTCTGAAAATAACATAATTTGGGACATAAAGGGTTAAAGCTGTTTTTTAAGTGTTCTTCGTTTTGGACTTTAAAACAAACTCGGTAGACTGTCTAACCTTCTATAAGAGACCAGTGTATTTCTTCAATTATAATCATAATCCCACAAAGTGGGATTCCAAAACTCGGTAGACTGTCTAACCTTCTATAAGAGACCAGTGTATTTCTTGAATTATAATCGTAATCCCACAAAGTGGGATTCCAAAAATTGTCAAGAGGCTCATTCAGTTGTTCCTCTCCACGGTAATCTTTAGTAAAAGGCGAAAGATTAACACGAGGTTGAAGAGAAACCAGAGCATGCATGCTGTTTGGCTCGAACGCTCCCTATCAAATTTTGTGAAGTTCTAAAAGTGGTGACTGTTGCAAGCATTCTCTAAAACCTTAAAGCTGTTTTTTAAGTGTTCTTCGTTTTGGACTTTAAAACAAACTCGGTAGACTGTCTAACCTTCTATAAGAGACCAGTGTATTTCTTCAATTATAATCATAATCCCACAAAGTGGGATTCCAAAAATTGTCAAGAGGCTCATTCAGTTGTTCCTCTCCACGGTAATCTTTAGTAAAAGGCGAAAGATTAACACGAGGTTGAAGAGAAACCAGAGCATGCATGCTGACGACGACGAAAAATCATCCTTATGGAGTACCTGCAATAGACTGCATTTGCTCCGATTGACCATGACCATGAGATTTTTTTTATACTAAGCAACTTTGGGTGGACAAAATGTCCGATTATTTATTTTTGTTGTTTTGCTATGATAGTAGAAGCCAGAGTGTGAGAGGAGAAAGAGAGTTTATTTTTTTTTTTAGCACTTGAGTGCGCGGGGAATGTCTGTAACTAAGGGGGTTGACATGCCTGAATGAACAGGGGCTAGGGGGGGTGAAACCGCTCGGTTAATCTTGTTGTGGAGAAAGGGAATCTCCTCTCAAACTCCGGTTCGTTGTGTATGACTTGAATGCTGATTAGAGCGTTTTCGTGGGTTTCCACTGTTTTCAAAAAGTTTATTGCTGTTTTTTGGATAAAGGCAGGCAGTTCCTCCACCTTTAAGTCGCTCCGGATATTTTCGTTACGAACGTACCAGGGTGCGTCCGTAAACATTCTAAGTATCTTGTTTTGAATCACTGCTTGCTTGTTTAAACTTGATATGCTGGCTGTTGCCCAGATTGGGCATGCATACGTGAATAGGGGACGCACCACTGATTTATAAAGCATAACCTTGTTTTTGAGTGATAGCGCAGATTTTCTACATAGGAGAGGGTATATCATACTCATTCTTTTTTTGTGTTTTTTTATTAATTCTTCGATGTGTGGTGCAAACGAAAGGCATTCATCTAGGTAAACCCCTAGGTATTTGGCTTTTTTGGTCCATTCCAGGACATCGCCGAAAAGTTTTAGGGGTGGCTGGGCCAGCTTTTTCCTAGGCCGCCGCTTGAAAAGGATGGCCTGGGTTTTTTTCGTATTGATTGCTATTTTCCAGTTTTTGCACCACACCTCGATTTCGTCCAATGCTTTTTGTAGATTTATTCTTATTTTAGGTACTCTGAAACTCTGCGCTATCACTGCCGTGTCATCCGCGAAAAGGTGGAGGAAAGTGCCTTGGGTTTTAGGTATATCATGCGTGAATATGTTATATAAAACAGGGGACAATATGGCTCCCTGGGGGGTACCAGCTCTTATCCTGAAACTGTCGGATAACTGACTTCCAACTCGGACTCGGAACACACGGTCTTTCAGGAAGGACTCAATTATTCTGACAAGGTATGGCGGGAAATTCAGAGCGATAAGCTTGTAGATTAGCCCTTTGTGCCACACCTTGTCGAATGCTCTAGCGATGTCGAGGAAAACTGCCCCTGTGTGTCTCTTGCTTTGAGAGCCAGCTCTGATCGCATTTACTATTCTGAGCAGTTGGTGCAATGTTGAGTGCTTTTCTCTAAAACCAAACTGCTCAGGAGGGAGGATGTTATTTTCTTTACAGAAGGCAGCAATTTTTGTCCATATGATTTTCTCATATAATTTTGATAGGCAGTTAAGGAGGGATATAGGGCGATAGTTTGAGGGGTGGTTTTTTGACTGACCTGGTTTAGGGAGCATGGCAACAGTTGCCTCTTTCCATGCGTCTGGAAAATAATTTAGTCTTAGGCATGTATTTATTATCTTAGTGATGTTAGTGAGTACGTTTAGTGGGATCATTTTTAGAGTGTTGTTATCGATCTTGTCAGGGCCAGGGGCCTTCTTTTTGGGTAGCTTTTTGATTATGTTAGCTAATTAGCTAGCTGGCTCGAACGCTCCCTATCAAATTTTGTGAAGTTCTAAAAGTGGTGACTGTTGCAAGCATTCTCTAAAACCTTAAAGCTGTTTTTTAAGTGTGCTTTGTTTTGGACTTTTAAACAAACTCGGTAGACTGTCTAACCTTCTATAAGAGACCAGTGTATTTCTTCAATTATAATCATAATCCCACAAAGTGGGATCCCAAAAATTGTCAAGAGGCTCATTCAGTTGTTCCTCTCCACGGTAATCTTTAGTAAAAGGCGAAAGATTAACACGAGGTTGAAGAGAAACCAGAGCATGCATGCTGCTCGGCTCGAACGCTCCCTATCAAATTTTGTGAAGTTCTAAAAGTGGTGAATGTATCAAGTATTCTCTAAAACAGTTGTTCCCAACCAGAGGTCCATAGGTGGTCCGTGAGAGTCTTGGAAGTGGTCGATCGAGGGAGCCCGGTGAAGCGCAAAAAGAAAATCCAATAAATACAAAGTATAGTGAATTAAACGAGAAAAGATTGAACTTTATCCGTGACGAAGACTCTTAGCTGAGTAATTTTGGGGGATAACAGTCACACTTAATTATTAACAATACTGTTATGTACTATACATGTTTAAAGGGAAATTAAGAGTTCTGAAAAAAAAAAAAAAAAACTCGGCTACTTTTTTGAAGGTCCCACGCACGTGCGAGCGAAGATTTAATTATATCATAACTAAAATTCTTAATGCTTGTGAGATATAATAAAAATTTTCTTAAAATAGGATTATAGTGTAGAGTGCCATATAAATTTACACGCTTTATTAGGGAAAATAAAATGTTATAATGAAATTCTGTCTGGGTGTAGGATTTTAAGCTATACACGACTCAAAGTAACAACAGATGGCGTTTTATCAGCTCTTGCAAGCGATACACAAAACAGCGAGGAGTAGAGATTAAACATGGAGTTTCCTACTTATTTGGAAACTTCAATGTTCACTTGTTTAAATGAATTTAATTTGGATTTTCTCCTCTACACATCAAAATATTATCGAAGTATATAATTAATAGCAAGAAACCGGCACAAATAATGAACACTGTTTTTTATGGGAAAAATGAGCCTTGACCCGTATGCCAAGTTGTCGAAAGCTACCACAAGAGGGAGAGCTTCTGGCTGGAATCGCGGTAAAGGGTTTGTCCGTGAAGATTACAATTTTAAAGTTAGTGATCCACGGACTTCCCTGAGATGGGAACCACTGCGATAACACCTCAAAGTTGTTTGTGAAAAAGCTTTGTTTTGGACGATGAAAACAAACCCGGTAGACTGTCTATCCTTCTATAAGAGACCAGTGTATTTCTTCAATTATAATCATAATCCCACAAAGTGGGATTCCAAAAATTGTCAAGAGGCTCATTCAGTTGTTCCTCTCCACGGTAATCTTTAGTAAAAGGCGAAAGATTAACACGAGGTTGAAGAGAAACCAGAGCATGCATGCTGCTTGGCTCGAACGCTCCCTATCAAATTTTGTGAAGTTCTAAAAGTGGTGACTGTTGCAAGCATTCTCTAAAACCTTAAAGCTGTTTTTTAAGTGTGCTTTGTTTTGGACTTTTAAACAAACTCGGTAGACTGTCTAACCTTCTATAAGAGACCAGTGTATTTCTTCAATTATAATCATAATCCCACAAAGTGGGATCCCAAAAATTGTCAAGAGGCTCATTCAGTTGTTCCTCTCCACGGTAATCTTTAGTAAAAGGCGAAAGATTAACACGAGGTTGAAGAGAAAGCAGAGCATGCATACTGTTTGGCTCGAACGCTCCCTATCAAATTTTGTGAAGTTCTAAAAATGGTGACTGTTGCAAGCATTCTCTAAAACCTTAAAGCTGTTTTTTAAGTGTGCTTTGTTTTGGACGATGAAAACAAACCCGGTAGACTGTCTAACCTTCTATAAGAGACCAGTATATTTCTTCAATTATAATCATAATCCCACAAAGTGGGATCCCAAAAATTGTCAAGAGGCTCATTCAGTTGTTCCTCTCCACGGTAATCTTTAGTAAAAGGCGAAAGATTAACACGAGGTTGAAGAGAAACCAGAGCATGCATGCTGCTCGGCTCGAACGCTCCCTATCAAATTTTGTGAAGTTCTAAAAGTGGTGAATGTATCAAGTATTCTCTAAAACAGTTGTTCCCAACCAGAGGTCCATAGGTGGTCCGTGAGAGTCTTGGAAGTGGTCGATCGAGGGAGCCCGGTGAAGCGCAAAAAGAAAATCCAATAAATACAAAGTATAGTGAATTAAACGAGAAAAGATTGAACTTTATCCGTGACGAAGACTCTTAGCTGAGTAATTTTGGGGGATAACAGTCACACTTAATTATTAACAATACTGTTATGTACTATACATGTTTAAAGGGAAATTAAGAGTTCTGAAAAAAAAAAAACTCGGCTACTTTTTTGAAGGTCCCACGCACGTGCGAGCGAAGATTTAATTATATCATAACTAAAATTCTTAATGCTTGTGAGATATAATAAAAATTTTCTTAAAATAGGATTATAGTGTAGAGTGCCATATAAATTTACACGCTTTATTAGAGAAAATAAAATGTTATAATGAAATTCTGTCTGGGTGTAGGATTTTAAGCTATACACGACTCAAAGTAACAACAGATGGCGCTTTATCAGCTCTTGCAAGCGATACACAAAACATCGAGGAGTAGAGATTAAACATGGAGTTTCCTACTTATTTGGAAACTTCAATGTTCACTTGTTTAAATGAATTTAATTTGGATTTTCTCCTCTACACATCAAAATATTATCGAAGTATATAATTAATAGCAAGAAACCGGCACAAATAATGAACACTGTTTTTTATGGGAAAAATGAGCCTTGACCCGTATGCCAAGTTGTCGAAAGCTACCACAAGAGGGAGAGCTTCTGGCTGGAATCGCGGTAAAGGGTTTGTCCGTGAAGATTACAATTTTAAAGTTAGTGATCCACGGACTTCCCTGAGATGGGAACTACTGCGATAACACCTCAAAGTTGTTTGTGAAAAAGCTTTGTTTTGGACGATGAAAACAAACCCGGTAGACTGTCTATCCTTCTATAAGAGACCAGTGTATTTCTACAATTATAATCATAATCCCACAAAGTGGGATTCCAAAAATTGTCAAGAGGCTCATTCAGTTGTTCCTCTCCACGGTAATCTTTAGTAAAAGGCGAAAGATTAACACGAGGTTGAAGAGAAACCAGAGCATGCATGCTGCTTGGCTCGAACGCTCCCTATCAAATTTTGTGAAGTTCTAAAAGTGGTGACTGTTGCAAGCATTCTCTAAAACCTTAAAGCTGTTTTTTAAGTGTGCTTTGTTTTGGACTTTTAAACAAACTCGGTAGACTGTCTAACCTTCTATAAGAGACCAGTGTATTTCTTCAATTATAATCATAATCCCACAAAGTGGGATCCCAAAAATTGTCAAGAGGCTCATTCAGTTGTTCCTCTCCACGGTAATCTTTAGTAAAAGGCGAAAGATTAACACGAGGTTGAAGAGAAAGCTGAGCATGCATGCTGTTTGGCTCGAACGCTCCCTATCAAATTTTGTGAAGTTCTAAAAATGGTGACTGTTGCAAGCATTCTCTAAAACCTTAAAGCTGTTTTTTAAGTGTGCTTTGTTTTGGACGATGAAAACAAACCCGGTAGACTGTCTATCCTTCTATAAAAGACCAGTGTATTTCTTCAATTATAATCATAATCCCACAAAGTGGGATTCCAAAAATTGTCAAGAGGCTCATTCAGTTGTTCCTCTCCACGGTAATCTTTAGTAAAAGGCGAAAGATTAACACGAGGTTGAAGAGAAACCAGAGCAAGCATGTTTGGCTCGAACGCTCCCTATCAAATTTTGTGAAGTTCTAAAAGTGGTGACTGTTGCAAGCATTCTCTAAAACCTTAAAGCTGTTTTTTAAGTGTTCTTCGTTTTGGACTTTAAAACAAACTCGGTAGACTGTCTAACCTTCTATAAGAGACCAGTGTATTTCTTCAATTATAATCATAATCCCACAAAGTGGGATTCCAAAAATTGTCAAGAGGCTCATTCAGTTGTTCCTCTCCACGGTAATCTTTAGTAAAAGGCGAAAGATTAACACGAGGTTGAAGAGAAACCAGAGCATGCATGCTGACGACGACGAAAAATCATCCTTATGGAGTACCTGCAATAGACTGCATTTGCTCCGATTGACCATGACCATGAGATTTTTTTTATACTAAGCAACTTTGGGTGGACAAAATGTCCGATTATTTATTTTTGTTGTTTTGCTATGATAGTAGAAGCCAGAGTGTGAGAGGAGAAAGAGAGTTTATTTTTTTTTTTAGCACTTGAGTGCGCGGGGAATGTCTGTAACTAAGGGGGTTGACATGCCTGAATGAACAGGGGCTAGGGGGGGTGAAACCGCTCGGTTAATCTTGTTGTGGAGAAAGGGAATCTCCTCTCAAACTCCGGTTCGTTGTGTATGACTTGAATGCTGATTAGAGCGTTTTCGTGGGTTTCCACTGTTTTCAAAAAGTTTATTGCTGTTTTTTGGATAAAGGCAGGCAGTTCCTCCACCTTTAAGTCGCTCCGGATATTTTCGTTACGAACGTACCAGGGTGCGTCCGTAAACATTCTAAGTATCTTGTTTTGAATCACTGCTTGCTTGTCTAAACTTGATATGCTGGCTGTTGCCCAGATTGGGCATGCATACGTGAATAGGGGACGCACCACTGATTTATAAAGCATAACCTTGTTTTTGAGTGATAGCGCAGATTTTCTACATAGGAGAGGGTATATCATACTCATTCTTTTTTTGTGTTTTTTTATTAATTCTTCGATGTGTGGTGCAAACGAAAGGCATTCATCTAGGTAAACCCCTAGGTATTTGGCTTTTTTGGTCCATTCCAGGACATCGCCGAAAAGTTTTAGGGGTGGCTGGGCCAGCTTTTTCCTAGGCCGCCGCTTGAAAAGGATGGCCTGGGTTTTTTTCGTATTGATTGCTATTTTCCAGTTTTTGCACCACACCTCGATTTCGTCCAATGCTTTTTGTAGATTTATTCTTATTTTAGGTACTCTGAAACTCTGCGCTATCACTGCCGTGTCATCCGCGAAAAGGTGGAGGAAAGTGCCTTGGGTTTTAGGTATATCAGGCGTGAATATGTTATATAAAACAGGGGACAATATGGCTCCCTGGGGGGTACCAGCTCTTATCCTGAAACTGTCGGATAACTGACTTCCAACTCGGACTCGGAACACACGGTCTTTCAGGAAGGACTCAATTATTCTGACAAGGTATGGCGGGAAATTCAGAGCGATAAGCTTGTAGATTAGCCCTTTGTGCCACACCTTGTCGAATGCTCTAGCGATGTCGAGGAAAACTGCCCCTGTGTGTCTCTTGCTTTGAGAGCCAGCTCTGATCGCATTTACTATTCTGAGCAGTTGGTGCAATGTTGAGTGCTTTTCTCTAAAACCAAACTGCTCAGGAGGGAGGATGTTATTTTCTTTACAGAAGGCAGCAATTTTTGTCCATATGATTTTCTCATATAATTTTGATAGGCAGTTAAGGAGGGATATAGGGCGATAGTTTGAGGGGTGGTTTTTTGACTGACCTGGTTTAGGGAGCATGGCAACAGTTGCCTCTTTCCATGCGTCTGGAAAATAATTTAGTCTTAGGCATGTATTTATTATCTTAGTGATGTTAGTGAGTACGTTTAGTGGGATCATTTTTAGAGTGTTGTTATCGATCTTGTCAGGGCCAGGGGCCTTCTTTTTGGGTAGCTTTTTGATTATGTTAGCTAATTAGCTAGCTGGCTCGAACGCTCCCTATCAAATTTTGTGAAGTTCTAAAAGTGGTGACTGTTGCAAGCATTCTCTAAAACCTTAAAGCTGTTTTTTAAGTGTGCTTTGTTTTGGACTTTTAAACAAACTCGGTAGACTGTCTAACCTTCTATAAGAGACCAGTGTATTTCTTCAATTATAATCATAATCCCACAAAGTGGGATCCCAAAAATTGTCAAGAGGCTCATTCAGTTGTTCCTCTCCACGGTAATCTTTAGTAAAAGGCGAAAGATTAACACGAGGTTGAAGAGAAACCAGAGCATGCATGCTGCTCGGCTCGAACGCTCCCTATCAAATTTTGTGAAGTTCTAAAAGTGGTGAATGTATCAAGTATTCTCTAAAACAGTTGTTCCCAACCAGAGGTCCATAGGTGGTCCGTGAGAGTCTTGGAAGTGGTCGATCGAGGGAGCCCGGTGAAGCGCAAAAAGAAAATCCAATAAATACAAAGTATAGTGAATTAAACGAGAAAAGATTGAACTTTATCCGTGACGAAGACTCTTAGCTGAGTAATTTTGGGGGATAACAGTCACACTTAATTATTAACAATACTGTTATGTACTATACATGTTTAAAGGGAAATTAAGAGTTCTGAAAAAAAAAAAAAAAAACTCGGCTACTTTTTTGAAGGTCCCACGCACGTGCGAGCGAAGATTTAATTATATCATAACTAAAATTCTTAATGCTTGTGAGATATAATAAAAATTTTCTTAAAATAGGATTATAGTGTAGAGTGCCTTATAAATTTACACGCTTTATTAGGGAAAATAAAATGTTATAATGAAATTCTGTCTGGGTGTAGGATTTTAAGCTATACACGACTCAAAGTAACAACAGATGGCGTTTTATCAGCTCTTGCAAGCGATACACAAAACAGCGAGGAGTAGAGATTAAACATGGAGTTTCCTACTTATTTGGAAACTTCAATGTTCACTTGTTTAAATGAATTTAATTTGGATTTTCTCCTCTACACATCAAAATATTATCGAAGTATATAATTAATAGCAAGAAACCGGCACAAATAATGAACACTGTTTTTTATGGGAAAAATGAGCCTTGACCCGTATGCCAAGTTGTCGAAAGCTACCACAAGAGGGAGAGCTTCTGGCTGGAATCGCGGTAAAGGGTTTGTCCGTGAAGATTACAATTTTAAAGTTAGTGATCCACGGACTTCCCTGAGATGGGAACCACTGCGATAACACCTCAAAGTTGTTTGTGAAAAAGCTTTGTTTTGGACGATGAAAACAAACCCGGTAGACTGTCTATCCTTCTATAAGAGACCAGTGTATTTCTTCAATTATAATCATAATCCCACAAAGTGGGATTCCAAAAATTGTCAAGAGGCTCATTCAGTTGTTCCTCTCCACGGTAATCTTTAGTAAAAGGCGAAAGATTAACACGAGGTTGAAAAGGAACCAGAGCATGCATGCTGCTTGGCTCGAACGCTCCCTATCAAATTTTGTGAAGTTCTAAAAGTGGTGACTGTTGCAAGCATTCTCTAAAACCTTAAAGCTGTTTTTTAAGTGTGCTTTGTTTTGGACTTTTAAACAAACTCGGTAGACTGTCTAACCTTCTATAAGAGACCAGTGTATTTCTTCAATTATAATCATAATCCCACAAAGTGGGATCCCAAAAATTGTCAAGAGGCTCATTCAGTTGTTCCTCTCCACGGTAATCTTTAGTAAAAGGCGAAAGATTAACACGAGGTTGAAGAGAAAGCAGAGCATGCATGCTGTTTGGCTCGAACGCTCCCTATCAAATTTTGTGAAGTTCTAAAAATGGTGACTGTTGCAAGCATTCTCTAAAACCTTAAAGCTGTTTTTTAAGTGTGCTTTGTTTTGGACGATGAAAACAAACCCGGTAGACTGTCTATCCTTCTATAAAAGACCAGTGTATTTCTTCAATTATAAACATAATCCCACAAAGTGGGATTCCAAAAATTGTCAAGAGGCTCATTCAGTTGTTCCTCTCCACGGTAATCTTTAGTAAAAGGCGAAAGATTAACACGAGGTTGAAGAGAAACCAGAGCATGCATGCTGCTTGGCTCGAACGCTCCCTATCAAATTTTGTGAAGTTCTAAAAGTGGTGACTGTTGCAAGCATTCTCTAAAACCTATAAGCTGTTTTTTAAGTGTTCTTCGTTTTGGACTTTAAAACAAACTCGGTAGACTGTCTAACCTTCTATAAGAGACCAGTGTATTTCTTCAATTATAATCATAATCCCACAAAGTGGGATTCCAAAAATTGTCAAGAGGCTCATTCAGTTGTTCCTCTCCACGGTAATCTTTAGTAAAAGGCGAAAGATTAACACGAGGTTGAAGAGAAAGCAGAGCATGCATGCTGCTTGGCTCGAACGCTCCCTATCAAATTTTGTGAAGTTCTAAAAGTGGTGACTGTTGCAAGCATTCTCTAAAACCTTAAAGCTGTTTTTTAAGTGTGCTTTGTTTTGGACTTTTAAACAAACTCGGTAGACTGTCTAACCTTCTATAAGAGACCAGTGTATTTCTTCAATTATAATCATAATCCCACAAAGTGGGATCCCAAAAATTGTCAAGAGGCTCATTCAGTTGTTCCTCTCCACGGTAATCTTTAGTAAAAGGCGAAAGATTAACACGAGGTTGAAGAGAAACCAGAGCATGCATGCTGCTCGGCTCGAACGCTCCCTATCAAATTTTGTGAAGTTCTAAAAGTGGTGAATGTATCAAGTATTCTCTAAAACAGTTGTTCCCAACCAGAGGTCCATAGGTGGTCCGTGAGAGTCTTGGAAGTGGTCGATCGAGGGAGCCCGGTGAAGCGCAAAAAGAAAATCCAATAAATACAAAGTATAGTGAATTAAACGAGAAAAGATTGAACTTTATCCGTGACGAAGACTCTTAGCTGAGTAATTTTGGGGGATAACAGTCACACTTAATTATTAACAATACTGTTATGTACTATACATGTTTAAAGGGAAATTAAGAGTTCTGAAAAAAAAAAAACTCGGCTACTTTTTTGAAGGTCCCACGCACGTGCGAGCGAAGATTTAATTATATCATAACTAAAATTCTTAATGCTTGTGAGATATAATAAAAATTTTCTTAAAATAGGATTATAGTGTAGAGTGCCATATAAATTTACACGCTTTATTAGGGAAAATAAAATGTTATAATGAAATTCTGTCTGGGTGTAGGATTTTAAGCTATACACGACTCAAAGTAACAACAGATGGCGCTTTATCAGCTCTTGCAAGCGATACACAAAACATCGAGGAGTAGAGATTAAACATGGAGTTTCCTACTTATTTGGAAACTTCAATGTTCACTTGTTTAAATGAATTTAATTTGGATTTTCTCCTCTAAACATCAAAATATTATCGAAGTATATAATTAATAGCAAGAAACCGGCACAAATAATGAACACTGTTTTTTATGGGAAAAATGAGCCTTGACCCGTATGCCAAGTTGTCGAAAGCTACCACAAGAGGGAGAGCTTCTGGCTGGAATCGCGGTAAAGGGTTTGTCCGTGAAGATTACAATTTTAAAGTTAGTGATCCACGGACTTCCCTGAGATGGGAACCACTGCGATAACACCTCAAAGTTGTTTGTGAAAAAGCTTTGTTTTGGACGATGAAAACAAACCCGGTAGACTGTCTATCCTTCTATAAGAGACCAGTGTATTTCTTCAATTATAATCATAATCCCACAAAGTGGGATTCCAAAAATTGTCAAGAGGCTCATTCAGTTGTTCCTCTCCACGGTAATCTTTAGTAAAAGGCGAAAGATTAACACGAGGTTGAAGAGAAACCAGAGCATGCATGCTGCTTGGCTCGAACGCTCCCTATCAAATTTTGTGAAGTTCTAAAAATGGTGACTGTTGCAAGCATTCTCTAAAACCTTAAAGCTGTTTTTTAAGTGTGCTTTGTTTTGGACGATGAAAACAAACCCGGTAGACTGTCTATCCTTCTATAAAAGACCATTGTATTTCTTCAATTATAATCATAATCCCACAAAGTGGGATTCCAAAAATTGTCAAGAGGCTCATTCAGTTGTTCCTCTCCACGGTAATCTTTAGTAAAAGGCGAAAGATTAACACGAGGTTGAAGAGAAACCAGAGCATGCATGCTGCTTGGCTCGAACGCTCCCTATCAAATTTTGTGAAGTTCTAAAAGTGGTGACTGTTGCAAGCATTCTCTAAAACCTATAAGCTGTTTTTTAAGTGTTCTTCGTTTTGGACTTTAAAACAAACTCGGTAGACTGTCTAACCTTCTATAAGAGACCAGTGTATTTCTTCAATTATAATCATAATCCCACAAAGTGGGATTCCAAAAATTGTCAAGAGGCTCATTCAGTTGTTCCTCTCCACGGTAATCTTTAGTAAAAGGCGAAAGATTAACACGAGGTTGAAGAGAAAGCAGAGCATGCATGCTGTTTGGCTCGAACGCTCCCTATCAAATTTTGTGAAGTTCTAAAAATGGTGACTGTTGCAAGCATTCTCTAAAACCTTAAAGCTGTTTTTTAAGTGTGCTTTGTTTTGGACGATGAAAACAAACCCGGTAGACTGTCTATCCTTCTATAAAAGACCAGTGTATTTCTTCAATTATAATCATAATCCCACAAAGTGGGATTCCAAAAATTGTCAAGAGGCTCATTCAGTTGTTCCTCTCCACGGTAATCTTTAGTAAAAGGCGAAAGATTAACACGAGGTTGAAGAGAAACCAGAGCATGCATGCTGCTTGGCTCGAACGCTCCCTATCAAATTTTGTGAAGTTCTAAAAGTGGTGACTGTTGCAAGCATTCTCTAAAACCTATAAGCTGTTTTTTAAGTGTTCTTCGTTTTGGACTTTAAAACAAACTCGGTAGACTGTCTAACCTTCTATAAGAGACCAGTGTATTTCTTCAATTATAATCATAATCCCACAAAGTGGGATCCCAAAAATTGTCAAGAGGCTCATTCAGTTGTTCCTCTCCACGGTAATCTTTAGTAAAAGGCGAAAGATTAACACGAGGTTGAAGAGAAACCAGAGCATGCATGCTGCTCGGCTCGAACGCTCCCTATCAAATTTTGTGAAGTTCTAAAAGTGGTGAATGTATCAAGTATTCTCTAAAACAGTTGTTCCCAACCAGAGGTCCATAGGTGGTCCGTGAGAGTCTTGGAAGTGGTCGATCGAGGGAGCCCGGTGAAGCGCAAAAAGAAAATCCAATAAATACAAAGTATAGTGAATTAAACGAGAAAAGATTGAACTTTATCCGTGACGAAGACTCTTAGCTGAGTAATTTTGGGGGATAACAGTCACACTTAATTATTAACAATACTGTTATGTACTATACATGTTTAAAGGGAAATTAAGAGTTCTGAAAAAAAAAAAACTCGGCTACTTTTTTGAAGGTCCCACGCACGTGCGAGCGAAGATTTAATTATATCATAACTAAAATTCTTAATGCTTGTGAGATATAATAAAAATTTTCTTAAAATAGGATTATAGTGTAGAGTGCCATATAAATTTACACGCTTTATTAGGGAAAATAAAATGTTATAATGAAATTCTGTCTGGGTGTAGGATTTTAAGCTATACACGACTCAAAGTAACAACAGATGGCGCTTTATCAGCTCTTGCAAGCGATACACAAAACATCGAGGAGTAGAGATTAAACATGGAGTTTCCTACTTATTTGGAAACTTCAATGTTCACTTGTTTAAATGAATTTAATTTGGATTTTCTCCTCTAAACATCAAAATATTATCGAAGTATATAATTAATAGCAAGAAACCGGCACAAATAATGAACACTGTTTTTTATGGGAAAAATGAGCCTTGACCCGTATGCCAAGTTGTCGAAAGCTACCACAAGAGGGAGAGCTTCTGGCTGGAATCGCGGTAAAGGGTTTGTCCGTGAAGATTACAATTTTAAAGTTAGTGATCCACGGACTTCCCTGAGATGGGAACCACTGCGATAACACCTCAAAGTTGTTTGTGAAAAAGCTTTGTTTTGGACGATGAAAACAAACCCGGTAGACTGTCTATCCTTCTATAAGAGACCAGTGTATTTCTTCAATTATAATCATAATCCCACAAAGTGGGATTCCAAAAATTGTCAAGAGGCTCATTCAGTTGTTCCTCTCCACGGTAATCTTTAGTAAAAGGCGAAAGATTAACACGAGGTTGAAGAGAAACCAGAGCATGCATGCTGCTTGGCTCGAACGCTCCCTATCAAATTTTGTGAAGTTCTAAAAATGGTGACTGTTGCAAGCATTCTCTAAAACCTTAAAGCTGTTTTTTAAGTGTGCTTTGTTTTGGACGATGAAAACAAACCCGGTAGACTGTCTATCCTTCTATAAAAGACCAGTGTATTTCTTCAATTATAATCATAATCCCACAAAGTGGGATTCCAAAAATTGTCAAGAGGCTCATTCAGTTGTTCCTCTCCACGGTAATCTTTAGTAAAAGGCGAAAGATTAACACGAGGTTGAAGAGAAACCAGAGCATGCATGCTGCTTGGCTCGAACGCTCCCTATCAAATTTTGTGAAGTTCTAAAAGTGGTGACTGTTGCAAGCATTCTCTAAAACCTATAAGCTGTTTTTTAAGTGTTCTTCGTTTTGGACTTTAAAACAAACTCGGTAGACTGTCTAACCTTCTATAAGAGACCAGTGTATTTCTTCAATTATAATCATAATCCCACAAAGTGGGATTCCAAAAATTGTCAAGAGGCTCATTCAGTTGTTCCTCTCCACGGTAATCTTTAGTAAAAGGCGAAAGATTAACACGAGGTTGAAGAGAAAGCAGAGCATGCATGCTGTTTGGCTCGAACGCTCCCTATCAAATTTTGTGAAGTTCTAAAAATGGTGACTGTTGCAAGCATTCTCTAAAACCTTAAAGCTGTTTTTTAAGTGTGCTTTGTTTTGGACGATGAAAACAAACCCGGTAGACTGTCTATCCTTCTATAAAAGACCAGTGTATTTCTTCAATTATAATCATAATCCCACAAAGTGGGATTCCAAAAATTGTCAAGAGGCTCATTCAGTTGTTCCTCTCCACGGTAATCTTTAGTAAAAGGCGAAAGATTAACACGAGGTTGAAGAGAAACCAGAGCATGCATGCTGCTTGGCTCGAACGCTCCCTATCAAATTTTGTGAAGTTCTAAAAGTGGTGACTGTTGCAAGCATTCTCTAAAACCTATAAGCTGTTTTTTAAGTGTTCTTCGTTTTGGACTTTAAAACAAACTCGGTAGACTGTCTAACCTTCTATAAGAGACCAGTGTATTTCTTCAATTATAATCATAATCCCACAAAGTGGGATCCCAAAAATTGTCAAGAGGCTCATTCAGTTGTTCCTCTCCACGGTAATCTTTAGTAAAAGGCGAAAGATTAACACGAGGTTGAAGAGAAACCAGAGCATGCATGCTGCTCGGCTCGAACGCTCCCTATCAAATTTTGTGAAGTTCTAAAAGTGGTGAATGTATCAAGTATTCTCTAAAACAGTTGTTCCCAACCAGAGGTCCATAGGTGGTCCGTGAGAGTCTTGGAAGTGGTCGATCGAGGGAGCCCGGTGAAGCGCAAAAAGAAAATCCAATAAATACAAAGTATAGTGAATTGAACGAGAAAAGATTGAACTTTATCCGTGACGAAGACTCTTAGCTGAGTAATTTTGGGGGATAACAGTCACACTTAATTATTAACAATACTGTTATGTACTATACATGTTTAAAGGGAAATTAAGAGTTCTGAAAAAAAAAAAAAAACTCGGCTACTTTTTTGAAGGTCCCACGCACGTGCGAGCGAAGATTTAATTATATCATAACTAAAATTCTTAATGCTTGTGAGATATAATAAAAATTTTCTTAAAATAGGATTATAGTGTAGAGTGCCATATAAATTTACACGCTTTATTAGGGAAAATAAAATGTTATAATGAAATTCTGTCTGGGTGTAGGATTTTAAGCTATACACGACTCAAAGTAACAACAGATGGCGCTTTATCAGCTCTTGCAAGCGATACACAAAACATCGAGGAGTAGAGATTAAACATGGAGTTTCCTACTTATTTGGAAACTTCAATGTTCACTTGTTTAAATGAATTTAATTTGGATTTTCTCCTCTAAACATCAAAATATTATCGAAGTATATAATTAATAGCAAGAAACCGGCACAAATAATGAACACTGTTTTTTATGGGAAAAATGAGCCTTGACCCGTATGCCAAGTTGTCGAAAGCTACCACAAGAGGGAGAGCTTCTGGCTGGAATCGCGGTAAAGGGTTTGTCCGTGAAGATTACAATTTTAAAGTTAGTGATCCACGGACTTCCCTGAGATGGGAACCACTGCGATAACACCTCAAAGTTGTTTGTGAAAAAGCTTTGTTTTGGACGATGAAAACAAACCCGGTAGACTGTCTATCCTTCTATAAGAGACCAGTGTATTTCTTCAATTATAATCATAATCCCACAAAGTGGGATTCCAAAAATTGTCAAGAGGCTCATTCAGTTGTTTCTCTCCACGGTAATCTTTAGTAAAAGGCGAAAGATTAACACGAGGTTGAAGAGAAAGCAGAGCATGCATGCTGTTTGGCTCGAACGCTCCCTATCAAATTTTGTGAAGTTCTAAAAATGGTGACTGTTGCAAGCATTCTCTAAAACCTTAAAGCTGTTTTTTAAGTGTGCTTTGTTTTGGACGATGAAAACAAACCCGGTAGACTGTCTATCCTTCTATAAAAGACCAGTGTATTTCTTCAATTATAATCATAATCCCACAAAGTGGGATTCCAAAAATTCACAAGAGGCTCATTCAGTTGTTCCTCTCCACGGTAATCTTTAGTAAAAGGCGAAAGATTAACACGAGGTTGAAGAGAAACCAGAGCATGCATGCTGCTTGGCTCGAACGCTCCTATCAAATTTTGTGAAGTTCTAAAAGTGGTGACTGTTGCAAGCATTCTCTAAAACCTATAAGCTGTTTTTTAAGTGTTCTTCGTTTTGGACTTTAAAACAAACTCGGTAGACTGTCTAACCTTCTATAAGAGACCAGTGTATTTCTTCAATTATAATCATAATCCCACAAAGTGGGATTCCAAAAATTGTCAAGAGGCTCATTCAGTTGTTCCTCTCCACGGTAATCTTTAGTAAAAGGCGAAAGATTAACACGAGGTTGAAGAGAAAGCAGAGCATGCATGCTGTTTGGCTCGAACGCTCCCTATCAAATTTTGTGAAGTTCTAAAAATGGTGACTGTTGCAAGCATTCTCTAAAACCTTAAAGCTGTTTTTTAAGTGTGCTTTGTTTTGGACGATGAAAACAAACCCGGTAGACTGTCTATCCTTCTATAAAAGACCAGTGTATTTCTTCAATTATAATCATAATCCCACAAAGTGGGATTCCAAAAATTGTCAAGAGGCTCATTCAGTTGTTCCTCTCCACGGTAATCTTTAGTAAAAGGCGAAAG
The DNA here is from genome assembly GCA_963680715.1 of Tetragnatha montana. Lineage (NCBI taxonomy): Eukaryota > Metazoa > Arthropoda > Arachnida > Araneae > Tetragnathidae > Tetragnatha > Tetragnatha montana. The sequence goes on along the minus strand of OY796677.1, from coordinate 59,806,742 downwards.
ATTAACACGAGGTTGAAGAGAAACCAGAGCATGCATGCTGCTTGGCTCGAACGCTCCCTATCAAATTTTGTGAAGTTCTAAAAGTGGTGACTGTTGCAAGCATTCTCTAAAACCTATAAGCTGTTTTTTAAGTGTTCTTCGTTTTGGACTTTAAAACAAACTCGGTAGACTGTCTAACCTTCTATAAGAGACCATTGTATTTCTTCAATTATAATCATAATCCCACAAAGTGGGATCCCAAAAATTGTCAAGAGGCTCATTCAGTTGTTCCTCTCCACGGTAATCTTTAGTAAAAGGCGAAAGATTAACACGAGGTTGAAGAGAAACCAGAGCATGCATGCTGCTCGGCTCGAACGCTCCCTATCAAATTTTGTGAAGTTCTAAAAGTGGTGAATTTATCAAGTATTCTCTAAAACAGTTGTTCCCAACCAGAGGTCCATAGGTGGTCCGTGAGAGTCTTGGAAGTGGTCGATCGAGGGAGCCCGGTGAAGCGCAAAAAGAAAATCCAATAAATACAAAGTATAGTGAATTGAACGAGAAAAGATTGAACTTTATCCGTGACGAAGACTCTTAGCTGAGTAATTTTGGGGGATAACAGTCACACTTAATTATTAACAATACTGTTATGTACTATACATGTTTAAAGGGAAATTAAGAGTTCTGAAAAAAAAAAAAAACTCGGCTACTTTTTTGAAGGTCCCACGCACGTGCGAGCGAAGATTTAATTATATCATAACTAAAATTCTTAATGCTATTGAGATATAATAAAAATTTTCTTAAAATAGGATTATAGTGTAGAGTGCCATATAAATTTACACGCTTTATTAGGGAAAATAAAATGTTATAATGAAATTCTGTCTGGGTGTAGGATTTTAAGCTATACACGACTCAAAGTAACAACAGATGGCGCTTTATCAGCTCTTGCAAGCGATACACAAAACATCGAGGAGTAGAGATTAAACATGGAGTTTCCTACTTATTTGGAAACTTCAATGTTCACTTGTTTAAATGAATTTAATTTGGATTTTCTCTTCTACACATCAAAATATTATCGAAGTATATAATTAATAGCAAGAAACCGGCACAAATAATGAACACTGTTTTTTATGGGAAAAATGAGCCTTGACCCGTATGCCAAGTTGTCGAAAGCTACCACAAGAGGGAGAGCTTCTGGCTGGAATCGCGGTAAAGGGTTTGTCCGTGAAGATTACAATTTTAAAGTTAGTGATCCACGGACTTCCCTGAGATGGGAACCACTGCGATAACACCTCAAAGTTGTTTGTGAAAATGCTTTGTTTTGGACGATGAAAACAAACCCGGTAGACTGTCTATCCTTCTATAAGAGACCAGTGTATTTCTTCAATTATAATCATAATCCCACAAAGTGGGATTCCAAAAATTGTCAAGAGGCTCATTCAGTTGTTCCTCTCCACGGTAATCTTTAGTAAAAGGCGAAAGATTAACACGAGGTTGAAGAGAAACCAGAGCATGCATGCTGCGAAACGAAACGAAAATTCCATCCTTATGGAGTGCACTGCAATAACTGCATTTGCTCCGCTTGACCATGACCATGATATTTTTATTTATTGTTCATCTATGAGTGGACGTAAAGTCCAATTATTAGCTTTATCAGTTTTATTACGATTGAAGATGCCAGAGCCTGAGAGGAGGAAGGGAGTGTTCTATTTATAGCGCTTGAGCGCGCGGGGAATGTTTTTCAAATAGGGGGTTGACCTGCATGAATGAACAGGGGTTAGGGGGGGTGAAACCTCTCGGTTAATCTTGTTGAAGAGAAAGGGAATCTCCTCTCAAACTCCGGCTCGTTGTGAATTACTTGTATGTTGATAAGCGCGTTTTCGTGGGTTTCCACGGTTTTGAAAAAGTTTATTGCTGTTTTTTGGATAAAGGCAGGCAGTTCCTCCACCTTTAAGTCGCTCCGGATATTTTCGTTACGAACGTACCAGGGTGCGTCCGTAAACATTCTAAGTATCTTGCTTTGAATCACTGCTAGCTTGTTTAAACTTGAAATGCTGGCTGTTGCCCAGATTGGGCATGCATATGTGAATAGGGGACGCACCACTGATTTATAAAGCATAACCTTGTTTTTGAGTGATAGCGCAGATTTCCTACATAGGAGAGGGTATATCATACTCATTCTTTTTTTGTGTTTTTTTATTAATTCTTCGATGTGTGGTGCAAACGATAGGCATTCATCTAGGTAAACCCCTAGGTATTTGGCTTTGTTGGTCCATTCCAGGACATCGCCAAAAAGTTTTAAGGGTGGCTGGGCCAGCTTTTTCCTGGGCCGCCGCTTGAAAAGGATGGCCTGGGTTTTTTTCGTATTGATTGCTATTTTCCAGTTTTTGCACCACACCTCGATTTCATCCAATGCTTTTTGTAGATTTATTCTTATTTTAGGTACTCTGAAACTCTGCGCTATCACTGCCGTGTCGTCCGCGAAAAGGTGGAGGAAAGTGCCTGGGGTTCTGGGTATATCATGCGTGAATATGTTATATAAAATAGGGGACAATATGGCTCCCTGGGGTGTTCCAGCACTTATCCTGAAACAGTCAGAAAGTTGACTTCCAACTCGGACTCTGAACACACGACCGCTTAGGAAGGACTCAATTATTCTTACTAAGTACGAAGGAAATTTCAGTGTTATTAGTTTAGCCAACAGACCCTTGTGCCACACTTTGTCGAAGGCCCTAGCGATATCTAGGAACACTGCTCCTGTGTGCCTTTTGTGGTGGAGACCAGCCGTTATGGCATTTACTATCCTGAGCAGTTGGTGTGTGGTCGAGTGCTTTTCACGAAATCCAAACTGCTCAGAAGGAAGTACATTGTTCTCCCTGCAAAATTCTGCGACCTTTATCCAAATCACTTTCTCATACACCTTGGAGAGGGAATTTAGGAGGGATATGGGCCTGTAGTTTCCCGGGCTATTTTTTGGCTGCCCTGGCTTTGGAAGCATTGTGACAGTAGCTACCTTCCAAGCATCCGGGAAATAATTCTCTCTAAGGCAGGTGTTTATTATTTTGGTGATGTTGCTCAGCACATTAAGGGGGATTTTCTTAAGTGTACCGTTGTCTATTTTGTCCGGACCTGGGGCTTTTTTATTTTTGAGCTTTTTTATTATTTCGCCTATTTCGTTTGGAGAGACAAAAAAGGGAGCCGGAGAAGGTGGGGAGGATCTTAGAAATTCGTCTATTGTGGAGTCCACGTCTGACTCGTTCGTCGGGTTGCTAAGATGCGCGTTGAGGGTGAACGTGGATTCCAGCGTTTCACCAAACATGTTGGCTTTTTCTAGATCGGTCACGGCCGGTTTACTAGGGTCCCTACTGTTCATTAAAGGTGGCACAGGTTGGAATTTTTTGATCAGTTTTTTATTTAGCTTAAACAATGAATTATCTTCGGTAGTTAGAGACGAGAGGAACTCGTTCCAAGAGCTGTTATTGAACTCCTGCAGCCTCACTTTTATTCTCCGCTGAAGGTCGTTCAGCAATGTTTTGAAGGGGGGGAAACCAGTTCTCTGCCAGTCTGCTCTCACTTTGTTTTTTCTTTTTATGAGGGCAACAATGTAGGGCGGGATAGGTTTTTGGGAGCTTATTATCTGCTTAGTTTTGCTGGCTTGTTTTCTTGCATCCGATATGGAGTAAGACAAAGAAGCAATCGTCACGTCGATATCAAATTTTGAGTTTATGGTGGGGTTTCCCGGGACCACTGTCGCCAGGATGTCGTGGAATTTGCGCCAGTCGGTCACTCTCAGTTCACGCTCATCTGGCGGAATAAAGTCTGTGTCGTGAAGCGTTATTAGCACAGGGTTATGGTCGCTACTCAACGCAGATTCGCTTACTATTCTTGACGTGACGATTCCTTTTGCTATACCAATGTCTAGAGTCGAAGCTCCATAATATGAGTGGTAGTAGGTGGGGGATGCAGGGGCTAATATCTCAAAGCCGTTATCCTGGCTGAATTTGAATAGTTTATTTCCTTCCCCGTTGTTTACTCCCTGATTCCAGCTAGCGTGCTTGCTGTTGAAGTCGCCGAATAGTACGAATTTAGCATTTAGCTTGGTTAGTTTTTCTAACTCCTTTATGCTTAGGGTTGAACTTGGGGGTTTATAGATAGAGGAGAACGTATAGAACGGCATGCATGCTGCCAGAGATGGGCAGATTCGGATTCGTAAATACGAATACGAATTTGATTTACAGAACTTAATATGTCAATCCAAATACGAATACATTCGTATTCACAACTGTAAATTTGAATAGATTCATATTTGCAAGTGTGAATCCGAATACGAAATTTGGATTCACAACTATGAATCCGAATCCGAATGGATTCGGATTCACATAAATGAATACGAATCCGTTTGGATTCACACGTGGATTCACTGAAAAATTCTATTAAAAAGGCCGATGTAAATAAACGGCACTTCAACGCTTTGAAATTTAGAGGCTTTTGCAGGGTGTAAGATATTAAGGAAAAATATAAACTAAACACTTTTAATTTTTAATTGAATTAAAATATTGAAAAAACAGATAAGTACATTAAAATTGAATAGTACATAATAAAACTAAATAAATCAAATATTATCTATTTTGAAACATAATTAAAAAAAAATTATATCCTTATATCTGCTGAAATAACATGACAGTTCGAGGATGATGCATTTGCTCGCAAAACCACACGAAATTGAACGTACATATTGAATAGTACATTGAATAATACATATAAAACTAAATAAATCAAATATTATCTATTTTGAAACATAATTAAAAAAAATTATATTCTTAAATCTGCTGAAAAAACATGACAGTTCGAGAATGAAGCATTTGCTCGCAAAACCACACGAAATTGAAACGTACATATTGAATAGTACATTGAATAATACATATAAAACTAAATAAATCAAATATTATCTATTTTGAAACATAATTAAAAAAAATTATATTCTTAAATCTGCTGAAAAAACATGACAGTTCGAGGATGAAGCATTTGCTCGCAAAACCACACGTTGCTCAAATTTTTCGTCGTTTAGCCGGTTTGATTTCGGTGTTTTCGCCATCGTCGCATAAGAAAAAAGTCTCTCGACCTGTGCGCTCGAAGGCAGTGGGGTATTGTATTTCCTGAAAATTTTGTGAATGATGGGATAACTTCGAAGTATCTCCAAACTTGACTGTTTTTCTTCCAAGTACCGTTTCATTATATCTTCAGCTTTGTTCATAAGGTCGTCAGGAGGAGATATAGGCGATGGAGCGACGCCCTCGTTGTCGCCAAAATCATAAAAGTCTTCTAAGGGCGGATCTGTTTCCATGACGTTGTCCTCATTTTCTTCGGGATCGTTCGCCAAGTATTCGTATATAAGACCCTTGAAATGGGTTAACAACTCTTCAATTCGATCATTAACACTAGGCCACCATACTTTTTTAAATCTGGGGTAAGAAAGTGCTGCTACAGCTGCATTTTTCCCTTCCACCGTGTTCAATTCGAAGAACGTGGCAAAGCGGCGGTTCACACTGTGCAGGTAAGCAAATGCAATCGGGCCGCAATATCGAAGATTTGACGTAGCCAATTTCTGCAGTTTCAACCTCACAGCTAAAATTGTCGGCAATAATATCCCATAATATCCTTCTTTGTCCCCTTGCAATATGTCTATGGCCTCGGCCACTGGCTTTGAACATTTTACATATTCTTCGAGGTAGGTGAATTCCTCATCGGTATAGGAACACGTCATTTTCAACTTTAGATTAATCTCCTCCATGTGACATTTTATAGCCAAAATCCCCTTCAATGAATCATAAAGGCTATTCCAACGGGTTTCGGTGGGCCTGGGGAGAGATCGAGCTATTATCTCTTCAAGAACTTCCGCGGTTTTTGGCCTGTTTGAAATACGCCACAGGATGTTGCACTTTTTTATTATCGACTCATGCAGCGACAACAGGCCTGCATTTAATTTGATTTTTTTCTCAACGTCAGTGCTTGCACATAATGCCAAGGTGTGGGCACTACACCTTAGGTGAAAAGGTAATTCGACAACATCATCATCGTCAACGGACACCCACAGTTCATCATCAACGTCTAATTCTTCGTCATTGTCTTTTACGTTCGTGGACCTCAGATGAACTCCAAAAACCGTAAAAGCTTTTACGAAGTTGCTCCCATTGTCGGTCACCGTAGCAACAACCTTATCCGGGGACAATCCATACTGAAGATTAATGCTATGCAATTTGGTAGCGATCCTATCGTAGGTATGGGATCCTTTGAATCGCCTGCACGCTAGAGCTGTGGACTTTCTTTCATTATTTTCGTCAATCCAATGTGCTGTGACCCCAATAAAACTCCTCTTTCCCGATGACCATACATCAGCAGTTGTGCAGAGCCAAGGAACAGATTTAAAAGTTTCTATTGTGTCCTCAACATGTTTTGAATATTTTGCATCTAACCTTCGTGTTAAAGTACGCCTGCTCATAACCTTCAACCCTCGGTTACTTATATTAAGAAAATTAAAAATTTTGTGGAAAGTTGGGTCATCCACCGATTGAAGGGGCACCATAGCGTGGATGACGTAATCAACAATCAAACAATCAAACCTTGATTGTTGGGAGGTTGACGACGACGCATGGTATCGAGTTTCGCGAGCACGACGGGGGTTTGTGGTTACAAACTCTTCCCTAGCTAATGAAAGACTTTCTTTAAAATCTTCCACGGTTTCCGTGGTGTGGTGACGTTGTAAATGGCGTATTAAATTGGACGTGTTCAAAACACTCACCTTAATTTCTTTTATTTTGGAGGAAACATTAGCATGACATTTTAAGCACTGTGCTCTTATGGAATTTTGAGAGCCTATTTCAGTGGAAATAGCATCTTCATTGATATTAACTGGTTTAAAAAAATTCCCACTCAGTGCGGTTCTAACCGAGAATCGCAATTTTCCCAAAGGTCCGCATTCAACAGTATTGTCCTCGGACTCCTCGGGCTCGGAATCACTAAAAATCTCACTTTCGGAGTTACTCATGTTGACGTTCGCTGAAGATGTTCACTTCACTTTTCCGTTAATACTAAATTTGACGCGTCTGTAGGTGAATCACCTCACATCTGTACTAACATGAACGTGATCGCATAAGATAATGACTCGCAAATAGGATTAAAATATAATTCCTATTCGGCCGGTCCTGTCTGGTAAACAGTTGCGATTAATTAGAAAATAAACACGAAATGGGATACACAGCGTAGCTTTTTATGCATATTCTGTTTTTCGTGTTTTACTTGGTCAGTACTCAGTAGAACTAAGTATGTATTAGTGAATAGTAACAACACTAAAATAGTCGAACGGTTAAAATTGAAAAAAAAAAAAAAAAAAAAAAAACTTTTTCCATTTTTTTTTTTCCAATATTTTATTTCAATTAAAAGTGTTTAGTTTATACTTTTCCTTAATATCTTACACCCTGCAAAAGCCTCTAAATTTCAAAGCGTTGAAGTGCCGTTTATTTACATCGGCCTTTTTAATAGAATTTTTCAGTGAATCCACGTGTGAATCCAAACGGATTCGTATTCATTTATGTGAATCCGAATCCATTCGGATTCGGATTCATAGTTGTGAATCCAAATTTCGTATTCGGATTCACACTTGCAAATATGAATCTATTCAAATTTACAGTTGTGAATACGAATGTATTCGTATTTGGATTGACATATTAAGTTCTGTAAATCAAATTCGTATTCGTATTTACGAATCCGAATCTGCCCATCTCTGCATGCTGCTTGGCTCGAACGCTCCCTATCAAATTTTGTGAAGTTCTAAAAGTGGTGACTGTTGCAAGCATTCTCTAAAACCTTAAAGCTGTTTTTTAAGTGTGCTTTGTTTTGGACTTTTAAACAAACTCGGTAGACTGTCTAACCTTCTATAAGAGACCAGTGTATTTCTTCAATTATAATCATAATCCCACAAAGTGGGATCCCAAAAATTGTCAAGAGGCTCATTCAGTTGTTCCTCTCCACGGTAATCTTTAGTAAAAGGCGAAAGATTAACACGAGGTTGAATAGAAAGCAGAGCATGCATGCTGTTTGGCTCGAACGCTCCCTATCAAATTTTGTGAAGTTCTAAAAATGGTGACTGTTGCAAGCATTCTCTAAAACCTTAAAGCTGTTTTTTAAGTGTGCTTTGTTTTGGACGATGAAAACAAACCCGGTAGACTGTCTATCCTTCTATAAAAGACCAGTGTATTTCTTCAATTATAATCATAATCCCACAAAGTGGGATTCCAAAAATTGTCAAGAGGCTCATTCAGTTGTTCCTCTCCACGGTAATCTTTAGTAAAAGGCGAAAGATTAACACGAGGTTGAAGAGAAACCAGAGCATGCATGCTGCAACAACAAACAAAATCTATCCTTCACGGAGTACACTGCAAATTGGAATTGCATTTGCTCCATTTGATCTGTCCATCTTAATTTTATGCTTTTAGCCCGATATTATTTTGTATTTATATTATTAGTTTTGATGTGTTTGATTCGATTATTGTTTGACTTCGTTGTTACTTTTTTATTCGAGTCTTATAGGAGACCCAGAGAGCCATATAGTTTCTATTGTTTTTCTTTTTATGGGGGGTGGAACCGTTCGCTTATGTGTGTGGTCGAGAAGGGGAATCTCCTATTGAATTCAGGTTCATTATGTATTGTTTGAATGCTTATTAGAGAATTTGGGTGATTTGGTATTGAGTCGAAGAAACTTTTTGATAGTTTTTCGATAAATTTTGGCAATTCCTCCACCTTTAAGTCGTCTTGCAGGGTTTTATTTCTAATGTACCAGGGTGCGTCCGCAATCATCCTAAGAAGTTTATTTTGGCATACTATTAGTTTTTTTAGGCTGCCGATATTGGCTATGGCCCAGATTGGGCAAGCGTAAGTGAATTGCGGCCGCACCACTGATTTGTAGAGGGTTACTTTGTTTTTGAGTGATAGCGCAGACTTCCTACAGAGTAAGGGATAGAGCATTGCTATTTTTGCTTTATGTTTTTTGATTAGTTCATTGATATGGGGGGTGAAGGACAGACACTCATCGAGGTAGACACCCAAGTATTTGGCTTTACTTGTCCACTCGATGACGTCGCCGAATAGGTAAAGGGGGGGCTGTGCGATCTTTTTTCTGACCTGTTTCTTAAATAGGACTGCCTGGGTTTTTTTGGTGTTGATAGCAATTTTCCAATTAGTACACCAGGTTTCTATTTCTTTTAGGGCCTTTTGAAGGTTGGAGGTTATTACTGGTACTCTGTAGTGTTGCGCTATCACTGCGGTATCGTCTGCAAAAAGATGGAGGAATGTGCCTGGGGAGCTGGGTATATCCTGGGTATAAATGTTGTACAGAAGTGGAGATAATATGGCTCCCTGGGGGGTTCCTGCTGCTATTTTAAAACTGTCAGATAGCTGACATCCAACTCGGACTCTGAACACACGACCTTTTAGAAAAGAGTTTATTATCCTGACTAGGTATGCGGGGAACTTGAGAGCTATTAATTTGTGTATGAGTCTCTTGTGCCATACCTTGTCGAATGCTCTTGCTATGTCGAGGAATACCGCCCCTGTGTGTCTTTTACTGTGTTTGCCAGCTGTGACTGCATTTACAATTCTGAGCAGTTGGTGGACTGTCGAGTGTTTTTCTCGGAAACCGAACTGCTCGGGAGGGAGAATGTTGTTTTCCTTACAATGCTCAGCAAGTTTGGCCCAAATCACCTTCTCAAAGACTTTAGATAGGGTGTTTAATAGGGATATTGGCCTGTAGCTGGTGGGGAGGTTTTTTTGTTGTTTTGGTTTTGGGAGCATGGCTACTGTGGCCGTTTTCCACGCATCAGGGAAGTAGTTTTCCCTTAGACAAGAATTGATTATTTTGGTTATATTTGTTAGTACGTTTATAGGTATCATCTTTAAGGCTTTGTTTTCGATTTTATCCGGGCCTGGGGCTTTCTTTTCTTTTAATTTCCTTATTATTGCAGCTATTTCGGCTGGAGAGGTTGTGAAAGGGGCAGGAGATGGTGGAGAGCAAGCTAAAACGGCATGAGTTGTTGCCTCTACATTTGATTCGTACAGGGGGCTTTTTAGATGCTCATTTAGGGTAAAAGTGTTCTCCAGGGTTTTCCCGAATAGGTTAGCTTTGTCTAGGTCCGTCACAGCTGGGCTATGCGGGTCATTTGGATTGACTAGGGGCGGTATCGGTTGGAACTTATTTAGTAGTTTCCTATTTAATTTAAATAAGGAATTGTCCTCTACAGCTAAAGATGAGAGAAACTCATTCCACGTTCCGTTATTGAATATTTGTAGCTTGTTTTTTATTTGCCTCTGGAGTTTGTTTAATTCCGTTTTGAAGGGAGGAAAACCTGTCCTTTGCCACTCTGCTCTGACTTTATTTTTGTGTTGGATAAGGGCCACAAGATGAGGTGGTATTGGCCTTTGTGATTTAATTATTTTTTTGGTAGAGCTGGCTTTTTCTTTTGCGCTGTTGAGCGCAAAGGACAGGGAGGTTAGAGATATGTCTATGTCAATTTTGCTTACTATCTTAGGGTTCCCAGGAACGGAGGTTGCCAGGATATCGTGAAATTTTTCCCAGTTTACTCTTTTTACTTCCTGCTCATCAGCAGGAATGAATTCAGGGTTATGTAGAGTCATGAGTATGGGGTTGTGGTCGCTGCTTAGGGCTGCCTCGCTCACAATTTTTGATGCTACAATGCCTTTAGTTATTCCAATGTCTAATGTGGAATGGCCGTAGAAAGGGTGGTAGTAAGTGGGCGAGGCAGGTGCGATAATTTCGTAATTATTATTACTGCAAAATTTCACCAGCTTATTCCCATCGGAATTTCCTGGCCCTCTGTTCCAACTGGGGTGTTTACTGTTTAAGTCTCCGAAAAATACGAATTTTTCGTTCATTTTTGCCAGATTTTGAATTTCTGCGCAGTCAAAATTCTTTTGGGGTGGTTTATATACAGAGGAGAACGTGTAAAATGAGTCATCTCTTGCCCTTAGTGCAATGGTCGTGTGTTCAAAAGACTTAAAAACGGGTTGGAGCAAATGGTGTTTAAGGGTGGGTTTAATTGCTAAAGCTGTGCCGCCTCCCCTGTGTGTGAGGCGGTCTGATCGATAAGTTATATAATTTGGAATAGTTAGTTTATCACAGGGTCTAAGATGGGTTTCCTGAAGTAGAATTATGTCAGGATACATGCATGCTGCTTGGCTCGAACGCTCCCTATCAAATTTTGTGAAGTTCTAAAAGTGGTGACTGTTGCAAGCATTCTCTAAAACCTATAAGCTGTTTTTTAAGTGTTCTTCGTTTTGGACTTTAAAACAAACTCGGTAGACTGTCTAACCTTCTATAAGAGACCAGTGTATTTCTTCAATTATAATCATAATCCCACAAAGTGGGATTCCAAAAATTGTCAAGAGGCTCATTCAGTTGTTCCTCTCCACGGTAATCTTTAGTAAAAGGCGAAAGATTAACACGAGGTTGAAGAGAAACCAGAGCATGCATGCTGTTTGGCTCGAACGCTCCCTATCAAATTTTGTGAAGTTCTAAAAGTGGTGACTGTTGCAAGCATTCTCTAAAACCTTAAAGCTGTTTTTTATGTGTTCTTTGTTTTGGACTTTAAAACAAACTCGGTAGACTGTCTAACCTTCTATAAGAGACCAGTGTATTTCTTCAATTATAAACATAATCCCACAAAGTGGGATTCCAAAAATTGTCAAGAGGCTCATTCAGTTGTTCCTCTCCACGGTAATCTTTAGTAAAAGGCGAAAGATTAACACGAGGTTGAAGAGAAACCAGAGCATGCATGCTGTTTGGCTCGAACGCTCCCTATCAAATTTTGTGAAGTTCTAAAAGTGGTGACTGTTGCAAGCATTCTCTAAAACCTTAAAGCTGTTTTTTATGTGTTCTTTGTTTTGGACTTTAAAACAAACTCGGTAGACTGTCTAACCTTCTATAAGAGACCAGTGTATTTCTTCAATTATAAACATAATCCCACAAAGTGGGATTCCAAAAATTGTCAAGAGGCTCATTCAGTTGTTCCTCTCCACGGTAATCTTTAGTAAAAGGCGAAAGATTAACACGAGGTTGAAGAGAAACCAGAGCATGCATGCTGTTTGGCTCGAACGCTCCCTATCAAATTTTGTGAAGTTCTAAAAGTGGTGACTGTTGCAAGCATTCTCTAAAACCTTAAAGCTGTTTTTTATGTGTTCTTTGTTTTGGACTTTAAAACAAACTCGGTAGACTTTCTAACCTTCTATAAGAGACCAGTGTATTTCTTAAATTATAATCATAATCCCACAAAGTGGGATTCCAAATATTGTCAAGAGGCTCATTCAGTTGTTCCTCTCAACGGTAATCTTTAGTAAAAGGCGAAAGATTAACACGACACGAGGTTGAAGAGAAACCAGAGCATGCATGCTGCGAAAATTCCATCCTTATGGAGTGCACTGCAATAACTGCATTTGCTCCGCTTGACCATGACCATGAGATTTTTTTTTTTACTATTCATCTATGGGTGGACATAAAGTCCAATTATTAGCTTTATTAGTTTTATTACGATTGAAGATGCCAGAGCTTGAGAGGAGGAAGGGGGTGTTCTATTTATAGCGCTTGAGCGCGCGGGGAATGTTTTTCAAATAGGGGGTTGACCTGTATGAATGAACAGGGGTTAGGGGGGGTGAAACCTCTCGGTTAATCTTGTTGAAGAGAAAGGGAATCTCCTCTCAAACTCCGGCTCGTTGTGAATTACTTGTATGTTGATAAGCGCGTTTTCGTGGGTTTCCACGGTTTTGAAAAAGTTTATTGCTGTTTTTTGGATAAAGGCAGGCAGTTCCTCCACCTTTAAGTCGCTCCGGATATTTTCGTTACGAACGTACCAGGGTGCGTCCGTAAACATTCTAAGTATCTTGCTTTGAATCACTGCTAGCTTGTTTAAACTTGATATGCTGGCTGTTGCCCAGATTGGGCATGCATATGTGAATAGGGGACGCACCACTGATTTATAAAGCATAACCTTGTTTTTGAGTGATAGCGCAGATTTCCTACATAGGAGAGGGTATATTACACATTCTTTTTTTGTGTTTTTTTATTAATTCTTCGATGTGTGGTGCAAACGATAGGCATTCATCTAGGTAAACCCCTAGGTATTTGGCTTTGTTGGTCCATTCCAGGACATCGCCGAAAAGTTTTAAGGGTGGCTGGGCCAGCTTTTTCCTGGGCCGCCGCTTGAAAAGGATGGCCTGGGTTTTTTTCGTATTGATTGCTATTTTCCAGTTTTTGCACCACACCTCGATTTCATCCAATGCTTTTTGTAGATTTATTCTTATTTTAGGTACTCTGAAACTCTGCGCTATCACTGCCGTGTCGTCCGCGAAAAGGTGGAGGAAAGTGCCTGGGGTTCTGGGTATATCATGCGTGAATATGTTATATAAAATAGGGGACAATATGGCTCCCTGGGGTGTTCCAGAACTTATCCTGAAACAGTCAGAAAGTTGACTTCCAACTCGGACTCTGAACACACGACCGCTTAGGAAGGACTCAATTATTCTTACTAAGTACGAAGGAAATTTCAGTGTTATTAGTTTAGCCAACAGACCCTTGTGCCACACTTTGTCGAAGGCCCTAGCGATATCTAGGAACACTGCTCCTGTGTGCCTTTTGTGGTGGAGACCAGCCGTTATGGCATTTACTATCCTGAGCAGTTGGTGTGTGGTCGAGTGCTTTTCACGAAATCCAAACTGCTCAGAAGGAAGTACATTGTTCTCCCTGCAAAATTCTGCGACCTTTATCCAAATCACTTTCTCATACACCTTGGAGAGGGAATTTAGGAGGGATATGGGCCTGTAGTTTCCCGGGCTATTTTTTGGCTGCCCTGGCTTTGGAAGCATTGTGACAGTAGCTACCTTCCAAGCATCCGGGAAATAATTCTCTCTAAGGCAGGTGTTTATTATTTTGGTGATGTTGCTCAGCACATTAAGGGGGATTTTCTTAAGTGTACCGTTGTCTATTTTGTCCGGACCTGGGGCTTTTTTATTTTTGAGCTTTTTTATTATTTCGCCTATTTCGTTTGGAGAGACAAAAAAGGGAGCCGGAGAAGGTGGGGAGGATCTTAGAAATTCGTCTATTGTGGAGTCCACGTCTGACTCGTTCGTCGGGTTGCTAAGATGCGCGTTGAGGGTGAACGTGGATTCCAGCGTTTCACCAAACATGTTGGCTTTTTCTAGATCGGTCACGGCCGGTTTGCTAGGGTCCCTACTGTTCATTAAAGGTGGCACAGGTTGGAATTTTTTGATCAGTTTTTTATTTAGCTTAAACAATGAATTATCTTCGGTAGTTAGAGACGAGAGGAACTCGTTCCAAGAGCTGTTATTGAACTCCTGCAGCCTCACTTTTATTCTCCGCTGAAGGTCGTTCAGCAATGTTTTGAAGGGGGGGAAACCAGTTCTCTGCCAGTCTGCTCTCACTTTGTTTTTTCTTTTTATGAGGGCAACAATGTAGGGCGGGATAGGTTTTTGGGAGCTTATTATCTGCTTAGTTTTGCTGGCTTGTTTTCTGGCATCCGATATGGAGTAAGACAAAGAGGCAATCGTCACGTCGATATCAAATTTTGAGTTTATGGTGGGGTTTCCCGGGACCACTGTCGCCAGGATGTCGTGGAATTTGCGCCAGTCGGTCACTCTAGCTGGTTCTACATGGAGCCTTTTTTGCCGGATGACGGGCCGCGATCCGTCTTGGCGCGATGGTTGGCGACAAGAAAAATCCCTATTTTTGAGGCAGAAAACGGATCAACCAAACCAGGTGGTCACGTGAGCGCGCGGACCAATGGCTAGGCGTGATACGCCCGACATCGCGGGCCGAGAAAAAGTGCAGGCAGCTCGCACTTTTTCTCGGGCCGTCAAAAACGGAGGGGGTCACGTGATAGAAATTCACCAATCTCCGAAACACCGAAGAGAACATCGTATTCGTATCGTATGCAATGGTGTTTTGTTTACAAAAGTAAACTAAGCTTAATTTTACGAAAAAAGCTTCATCTGTTGATTTTTACTAAAAATAATCAATGAAAAACAAGTTGAACACGTTCTGTCACCATTAAAATATAAAAGGTTTTGTAGAATTTGAAAAAAATAGTACTGAGAATCTATATGTTTTCCGTAGTATTGTATGTTTTTGCTTTTAGTTTTATGGTCATAGAAGTAAAATTTAAAGGATAATTTACTTTTAAAGCAAACTAAAGTACCATTTAAATACCCTACTTCAAGTTTATATATCAAAACTTACTTTAAACACTTTCCCTAAAAACTATATCTTGTACTTCCAAGTTCGATAGAAAAGCCTATATACTATAATTATTTACTCCACACATTTTTTATGTGCTGGGATGTTAGGCAGTGTTATGTTTTAAATAGATTGAAGTATTTGTTGTATGTTATTAATTTCAGAACCTGATAGTTATACCACATAGACATGAGACAATAAAAGAAATTAAATTGATTTTACATGTTTTCTTCCTCGATTAATTGAAAATTATGTTGCTCATAACATAAATTTTAGAAAATAAAAATTGGTCAGTAGTACTAGGCATATTTACGTATTCTCACAAAATACCCTGCAATAATGTCACATTCTCGCAAGTGTGATGTATGTGAAAGAATTTGCTTTTTTATGATTATGACTTGTTTTGGATACAGATTTAATTATTAATTTTACCCTAATATCAAGACCTGATTATCTGGGCCAGATTTAGAAAATTTTCCACATAGTAGGCACACTGCGTTGCAAGGAGTCCCCTTGATGTTTTTTTATAAAAACAAATTTCACAACACACAATAATTGGTAGGTATACTACTTATGTACTGTTGTAAAACCATTTATTTTAGGCTTTTATTTTCCAATTTCAATTTCTTCAAGAAATATGAAGTAAGTTTTGTTTTATGAGTTAAGATACTTTTGAGATTTAGGGTTATGTTTTGAATAGATTCAAGCAGTGGCGCAGCCAGAAATTCCTTCTGGGGGGGGACCAGTCAAAAATAATTTGGGTTTCTTAGTTTTTCAAAAACGATGGAAGCTTTATGTAGAATTTATTAAGATGAACGCGAAAAATTTCTTTGTTGCTGAACTTCTATTAATTAATAAATTTATTAGTACCTCCTAATTATTATAGTACAAAATTTAAGTAAATAGTAAGAATGTATTAGAACCTAACTCAGTTCTACTGTTACAATTTAGTTTATCTATGACTATAAGAGCATTTTTTGGAGAAGCCCAGGGCCCACCCGGGGCTGTCGCGCAAAGAGAAGTACTAGCAAGTGTGAATCTTGGAACTCTTACTTAAGAGGCTTCTTTGATGTGAAAACTGGCAGTGTTATTCCTAGGACTTTTTTTGGAGGAGTAAAAGTACTCCTTGACTTTTTTTAGGAGGAGTGAAATTCAATTATGAGGAGTGAGATACGGAAATAACATAAACTACATATACAGAGACAAAATTTCGATTAAAAATGCTTACTTTTTAATAGACAAAATGAAATTGAAAAAAAAATGAGGATGCTATTTTGGGTTATTTGGGCTATTTTGGGCCTGTGTACATTTGTTCTACTTTTATAACACTATTAGTATAATTTTTTTATATTATTATTTTAAATATTATTTGTATATTGTATAACAAGATGATTATGGGCATTAAAACCTTACAACGAAAGGAGGTTTAAACAAAGAATTTGAAAGATCATTTCTCTAAAAAGAAACATTAAACAATTGATGAATTTAACTCGTTGTCACAAGAAAGGCTTGCTATATATTGCTCTTGTTATTAAAAACGTTTACAGTAAGCAATTTCGATAAGATAAATTACTGTTCATTAAGTTTTAAGATTTCAAATCCTAATTCTTCTTACTCAACTTCTTTCTTTATCTCTGAATAATAATTAATATTTAGAGCTTAATCACTTTTATATACTTCATTCTCGTTTCTTCTACGTTCTTTGTAAGGCTGTGGGCCCAGAGCCTGATTTCTGGGAGGGCATTTAGGGCCCAGGGCCTCACTAAAATGCTTTGAAAATGTGAGTGTGTAAAATAAGTAAACGAATTTAAAATCAATTTAATAAGTTTTTGAAGTTTCAAGTAAATATATTTTAATTTACACATTTTTTAAAACTGGGATTAAAGATGATTGATTTTGTTATTTTGAGTCCAATGAATTAAGTTTTATTTTAAGACATGTCGAGGGTCACAAATAGGTCTTTTGCCCTGGGCCCCATAACTTGTAAATCCGGTCCTGTCTGGCCCTTGATACATAAATTGGTTAATAACTCTTGAAAAATTTATTGCAATATCCAAATACGCTTGAGAAAAAGAATAAAAGAATGTTAGAGGAAATCTAGTTGTTCCGATTCGGACCCTCTAGTTCCACTAAACAAATAACAAAAACAGGTGCTCGTGCACACACACCACAGGAGGTCATACTCCAGTGGAGAGCTCTCCAGTTCAGGACAGGAAATTGCTCCTCTTCGTCACGCCCTCCCCTAGGTGTGCTTATCTCTCCATCCCTAGAATGCGCACTGGAGAGTAGAATAACATCAGACACAAACATATTTTTAACTTGAAAAAGTTTAAATTAATTAAAAAATAATAAAAAAAATCAATTCGTTAAAAAATGAAAAAAAAAATTTCGGAAAGAGATTCGAACATTTTTTGAATTTTTTTACGAATACTGGAAATTCCTTATAACATCAGGTGACCTCTCGGTCCCTGGGGGGGGTTTGGTCCCCTTGGTCCCCCCCCGTCGCTGCGCCCCTGGATTCAAGTATTTGTATGTTATTAATTTCAGAACCTGATAGTTATACCATGTAGATATGAGACAATAATAAAAGAAATTAAATTGATTTTACATATTTTTTCCTCGATTAATTGAAAATTATGTTGCTCATAACATAAATCTCAGAAAATAAAAATTGGTCAGTAGTACTAGGCATATTTACGTATTCTCACAAAATACCCTGCAATAATGTCACATTCTCGCAAGTGTGATGTAAGTGAAAGAATTTGCTTTTTTTATGATTATGACTATTGTTTTGGATACAGATTTAATTATTAATTTCATCCTAATATCAAGACCTGATTTAGAAAATTTTCCACATAGTAGGCACACTGCGTTGCAAGGAGTCCCCTTGATGTTTTTTTATAAAAACAAATTTCACAACACGCAATAATTGGTACTTATGTACTGTTGTAAAACCATTTATTTTAGACTTTTATTTTCCAATTTCAATTTCTTCAATAAATAAGAAGTAAGTTTTGTTTTATGCGTTAAGATACTTTTGAGATTTAGGGTTATGTTTTGAATAGATTCAAGTATTTGTATGTTATTAATTTTATAACCTGATAGTTATACCACATAGACATGAAACTATAATAAAAAAAATTAGATTGATTTTACATGTTTTCTTCCTCAATTAATTGAAAACTATTTTGCTCATAACATAAACCTCAGAAAATAAAAATTGGTCAGTAGTACTAGAAATATTTATGTATTCTCACAAAATACCCGCAGATGTATGTGAAAGAATTTGCTTTTTTGTGATTATGAGTATTGTTTTGGATACAGATTTAATTATTAATTTTAAGATACTTTTAAGATTTAGGAAGGCCAGGTCTCGTAGGCCTAATGGTAAATCAAAGGAGAACGAACAATAATAAAAGACCAATCAAGGCTTACCCAGCTTGAGTTTGTACTACGCGTAGTTCATTA
Source organism: Tetragnatha montana (assembly GCA_963680715.1). Lineage (NCBI taxonomy): Eukaryota > Metazoa > Arthropoda > Arachnida > Araneae > Tetragnathidae > Tetragnatha > Tetragnatha montana. Next base: position 59,787,985 of record OY796677.1, on the reverse strand, counting down.
ACGCCAAGACCATGGCCCTATAGCCTGGAAGATTAATCTTGTAATATAAAAGAAATTAACTTGCTTTACATATGTTTTCTTCAACTCAATGTCAATATGAAAATTTTATTTTGGTCATAAAAAATATCTTGCCCCACAGGAAGTGATGCCTGGGAGTCAAATTTGCTTATCGAATGAACGAGTATTGTTTTTGATGAAGATTTAATTATTAAAGTTAACAACATCAAAACCTGCTGAAATTTAAATACTTATACATGTACTACTTCCCTCTATTATTAAAAAAATTATTTTGCCTAGTGGAGTACAATTGTAAAGGGTGGTTAGTAAAATAAATTTTTAGAACAAATTATGGGAATTGTGCAATTAAACTCTGCTTTCTTTATATTTGGGTTTAGGTCGGTGCATTTTAACATAGTACCAATGAGTTATTTTTATCAAGTCAAGAAACAAGGTTCTCATTATGCCTTAATTTGTTATAAGCAGGTTCAGCGGTATGCTGAAAATTTAACTAGTTTATTGTATGATCATTACAATATTCAGCTTTACATTTTACTCATTAGATTTTATTAAAGACAAATTATCTTCAACACAAGAATTTATCAAAGATTAGTTTACTGACAGGAATCTTTTTACCATATATTTTTAAAAAGCATTTTTCAAGGGTAATTCATCAATCAATTTTTTCTTAGGACTAAAATATTAGCTCGAAAACTATTGTAAATTTCTGTACAAGAAATCCTAGAAAATACAGAAAAAGCTACACATAAATTAACCCCCCCCCTTGTTTTGTAGAAAATATTATTCTAGTGTATTTTTATTTTTAAAGTTAAAGATGATTTTCATGTTCAAGAGAGTAACCCGGAGTATTTTTATTTTTAAAGTTAAAGATGATTTTCATGTTCAAGAGAGTAACCTGGAATGTTTTATTTTAATTTAAAGCACTATCAATTGTTAGGACAAAATAAAAAAAATCCATACTTTTCATTCTGTAGTAAAATTGAATGTTAGAGCTTCCCATACATTTGAAGCAGCAAAAATATTTATTTTCCAAAATTTAAAAAGAATAATTTTTTACTGTCAATAGAGATAAATATTAATTTAAGCATATATGCATTTACAAGTAAATCAAAATTTTAAAAAATTTCTAATTTTTATTATTTAAAATTAGTGACAGCTACTAATTTTTTAATACCCAAAAATATTTTACAGCCATATTCAGTCATCAGTGCTGCAGTACAACAAGGATAATTCAAACTGAAGGAGCCATCAAAATTGTTCCAATGAATTAAAAATTAATAGAAAAATGAAGGCATTTAAAAGCATGTGTTAAGAAATAGTAATGAAACAATTTTGTATTTGGGATCGAAAAGTTAGTTAAGAAAAAAGAGAAATCTTTGAACTATCCTCAACTTTTAAATGAAGATCCTTTCCTTGATCTATCAAAGTTGCACTGTGTGCACAAATGAAACAAACTAAAAAATTTTTACTAAGAAAACAATATTTTATTTGTTCAGAAAAAGTTAAAGAAAACTTGAAATAAAAAAATCATTCGACACAAGTCCATATATAAAAAATAATCCTTTAATTGTTACCAAAAATAATTTAGAGGCTGTATATTACATAAACTAAACAAAATTACAGTTTTTCATTCTTTTATAGTCTATTAATTAGGTATACCAATTTGAAGGCAGAATGTAATAAACAAATTACTAAATGTAATGCAAACACAAAAATATATATTAAACAATAAATTTTAAAAGGGTTCCATCTTCAATTATTTATATTCCAATGAATGATAAAACTGGTCTTTACTCAAAAACCTAAGGAAAAATATTAAATACACACTTTAAATTACATGTAAATTCAATTAGAGGAAAAACACAAAAAATATTGAATATATTAAGTACATTAGTAATCAAACTCACTATGCTTCATACAGTTCAGTTCTAGAGATCAGAGATTAACAGCCATATTCATAGCCATCAGCGTCGGTGTTAACTAGTTGCTAAAGAAAGAAAAATTAGCTTTTCGCGGAATCTGATTGGTGGAATCCTTCTTTGACCAAGGAATTAACACCGACGCTGATGGTTGAGAATATGGCTGTAAGAGTTTAACAATATCTTAATTACATATTAACTCCATTTTCTGGAATTAATGGTCGTGTCGATTTGAAATTTTCTCCAAATGTTTCGCCCTCTTCTTCGGAAGGAATCCTCAGTGGAAACACAAAGGGAAACATTAGGAGAAAAATTCCAATCGACATGACTATCAATCCTGGAAAATGAAATTAGTATGCAATTTTCAGCGCGGAAGTTCTTGTTATTTTATAATCTTAATTGATTGTTAGATAATTAATAAACTAAAACTTTATCATACTTTGTTCATTATAAACTAATTTCAATTACATGCAATTTTTGTAACACAAGATATACCGACAATGATAAAATTGAAAGTAATATCAATAACTCATTACAAATTACTATAAAACCTAAAAAATAAAAAACTATCCCAACTGAATTATTTAAAAATTTGGACAGTTTGTAATGTAACCCTCAGATATGGTGCATACCATTTCAGAGGTGGTGTGTAGCACCTTGGACATCAAATACCGAGTACTACCGTGAGGTTGGCAAGTGTAACCTCAAAAATTCTGCGTACCACCTACTTGGGAATGGTGTGAAACATCTCAAGGGTGTTATGTAGTAGTTCGGGGAAGAGGGTGTACGACCTTCAGGATGGCTTGCAACTGAGAGTGGTTTGTACCACCTGGGGAACTGCATGTAATACCTCATTGGGGGGTGTACCACCTCAGGACTTGCGGTAAAATGCTTTATAAAAATCCCAAGGTATTACACACCACCCTTTTGAAGTTATACCCAAACCCCGAGAGGTTTCACACCACCCTCATAAAGTTTCCCAAGAGAAGTTTGAAATGGTACTTTCCATTGGATACCCGAGAAATTTAGTTTTATAACCATTAATATAAATAATTAATTTTTACTCGATTGCATTTTTGAAAAAGTGAACCCCCACTTGAACTACCCAAAAGCCACCAGTCATTTGGTGACACACAGGGCCACCGAGAGCCAAGTCGGGCCCCGGGTAAAAGGTTGAGAAGCGGGCCCCCAATGACATATTCTCATTTCGAAGTAGGGGGTGAAATTTTCTGATGTACCTCCACCCATGCATTCATACGCTTAATGTAATTTTTAGAATATTTCTAGGCAAGATCTGAATTACACTCAACTTAAAAATATCGCTTTCTTGATAATATGATGAGTAACAAGTAATAAAGGGGGTCTCGGGGTTTTCCCCCAGAAAATTTTTGAAAATATGCCCCTAGAAAACTGGGAATTTACTCATTTTTGGACCTTTATGTGAACAAATTAATTTCTAAAATATTCAAAATGATATCTGTCTTAGTACTCAATATGAAAAGCTTTGGGTACCGGGCCCCGGGGTATCATACCCCCTCGCCCCCCTCTCTCGTCAGGCCTGGTGACACACATAGAAGCAGTGGCGAAGCAAAGTAAAAAATTTAATGGAGGGGGATAGGAGTAGTTTAGTGGTTTTCTATGATCAAAAATTTTTCTGAGTTTCCAGGAGGATACGCCCTAACATTTTCAAAGTAAAAGAACCTGTGAATAAATAGTTATAAAAATTTCAAAGGGTTGTTGAACCCTATACTCATTCTCTACATACTGCTATACTTACATGCATAAAAAGCTTTTTATCTTTTAAAAAAAATTGGGAAGAAATGTAGAAATCATTCTCGAAATTCTTTTTTCCAATATCTTGACTCGACACCGTTAGTAAGAACCTGTTGAATAGAATAAACAGAAATATAAAAGGAATTAAGCAACAGTACCAGTGTTGTTACTAAAAAAATCAGATGGCGATATTGGCAATTTTTATGTATGGGGAGAATTTTACTTATTTCAACTGCACTATGTTACAACAGGTTGATGTGAGGTGACGACAGACTTTCTGGCTATCTAATAGGTGAAAAAGACAGAGCAAGCAAGAGTCATCTCTGACTTGTCAATTAGGTAGCTAGAAAGTGTGGAGTCTTCTTACATCAACCCGTGACCCGTCACTGACAAGAAACATAATCTAGTATAATTCATAATAAATTTTTAGTTTTGGGAATGAGTACTACAACCCCAACACCCACTGGCTACACCACCAGTAAATAATGTGTTACCACAACCATACCGGGAAATTTGGTGTTTTTGCTTGACTTTGGTAAACATAAATTAGCATCTAATTCTAAAGAATTGTGCAAAGCAAGCACACGCACTATAAGTTGTGCTGTAAGAAACAGTCTCACAAAATAATACCGAGCAAAAAAAACTGTAATGTACAGAAAACTTTGGTAACAAATATTGACCTTTCGTTTTCGAAAGGTATGGAGCGGAATCTTATCCCGGATAAAGTTGAAAATGTTTTTATTTCTTTTTCATGTATTGCTAGGGGTTCACATACTTCGAATGACTGCCACTGTGAGTGGCAAATAATATCCCCATATAAATAAAATTTAAGATTTGCAATTAAAAAGGTGAAAAAAGCTTGGATGCATTGCTATAAGAATAGAAATTTACTGCACTTAGCCAGTCATCTCATTCAGGATAAATATCTTCTTCAGTTTCAGACTACATAAGATAATATTCTAAACTTCTGTGGAAGAGAAAAATAATTGAAATGCTAAACAATTGTACAGAAATCATATTAATTGAATCACAAACTAAGAAGAATATTAGTAACAGACATTCAATAGCGAAATACAATACAATTAAATAACAATGTCTTTACATACCTAGCAGGTTCAATTTTAATTATTATGAATAAATATTTGTATTTCGCTAATAGCACCTAAAAGTAAATGTTAAACTTTAAATAACTTAGTCATTTAAGCAACAACTTCTAGAGATCTACAGGGGCTATAATAGGATTTTTTAAGTAAGGTAAAAATGCTTTTTTCTATACTTTAAACATGCATATTCTGGATGGGCAAGAAGCGATTCCTAAAAGAATGTAAAACATGTAACGGTAATTATTCTAGTTAAGTGGTAGAGCAACGCCCCTTCTAAAATATGCGAGAGTATTGGGTAAAAGCGACTAAAAGGCAACCTATTTCTTTTTAACGCCAAGCTTGGTCAGGTATATCCTGGTATGAAATCACTGTCTCTAACAGGAGTAACAAACTGTTATAAACCATCATACCGCCTGGACAAAAAGTTTCAACAACTGCCTGAATCGGGATATCAACCATTAGATCAATCTCATACCTAATATAATTAAAAACATTGTCTATACAACCAGTTCTGATTCTGAGGGGACATAGGGAGGCGTCGTCACAAAATATTTTTTAGACAGTCCCCGAAATATTTTAGCCATCATCTTAAACTGCTATATACACCGAGTAAATTCAATTTCAAATCAAATAAATAAATAATTATTTTTCGGTACAGCTTTAGAGACTTCAGCCGCCTTTTTTACCCACAGCCTCAATTATAACAACCATTTAGGTCCAATTTTAAGTATTATTACTAGATCCTAAAATGGTAGTAATTGCTATAATTGTTAGAGACAGGGCCCGATTTAGAAAATTTAGAACACTAGGCCCAACATGCAGGAAGGGGCCCCCCGTTGCCATATTTGGTGCTATATAAATGTAGATGCGTTAAAATTATTGTTTGATTAGTATGAAAATTCACTATCGTCAGGGTCAGACACGTTCTCGGTTATCTTTTACGTTTTTTACATTGCTAAAAAGTTTTGGATTTTTATTTTCGAGTTAAAAAATGTAATGAAAAAACATTCAAGGAAGTATAAAAAGTTATTTCTACTATAATTTTTTGTTAACTTTTTAAAATTAGGGGGCCCCCAAATTGTGGGGCCCCTAGGCCCGGGCCTAATGGTAAATCAGGCCCTGGTTAGAGATAGACAACACTCAATCGTGTTGCTGTGGGAGATGTGGTTACACATTACAGATGTGGTGACTGGAGGACTATTTCTAAAGCTGTTTCCAACGATATAATACAAAACAAGATAAATGTGATCACACGCGATATCAAGCTTTATTATCTGTTATTTTATAGCAGTGTCTCTTCTACAGGAAACAGAATCTGTTTCATAAAATGATGCAATTTCTTTTTTAGCATGAACATTAAGCTGTACATTGACTTGTAATCAGTGCTGAAATTGGAGGGGGACGCCGTCCCCCGAAGTATTTTTACCGTCCCCGTTCCCTAAAATATTTGTTTCCACGAAAAAAAGTTATAAATTTAAGGGTAGATTTAAATACGAAAGAAAATTTATTTTTTCTGCCTAAATTCCTATTTGAATGAGTGTTCGGATTCGCCAATCAGCGTGCCAGCAGTCTCCCCGTATTCCGATTCGCAAATATATTCGTATTCGGATTTTTAGGGTCAAATTTCCAAAAACGTTCTGGGGAGGACCCCCAAGACCCCCTTCAAGTATTTTAATCTCTATTACTCACGATTTGCTGTGCAAAAAATGAGTAAAAACCCTGTTTTTAGAGTCTAATTTCGAAAAAAAATTTAAAAAAACCCCCACATTTTTATACCCCAAAAACATATCCTGGATCCGCCATTACTAACATAAAGATGAATAATGTTTTTTTTCTTTCCATCAATATTTGTAATGAATACTTAAATGTTACATAGTTTTAAGGTTATAAAAATTATAATAACTGCATTTATGCTTTTATTCTAGCATTTAAAAAATTTCCCATTAGCCCCCACTTTCCCCTAACTATGCAATTAAATGTAATCTATAATTTGATTATCAATTCAAGTAGGTACTACTAAAAATTAGTCATATTTTACCCTCCATCAATCATCTACTCTGTAAAAAGGTGAGGGTGAGTCCCCCCAAATATTTTTCTCCAATTTCAGCACTGCTTGTAATGCAAATTACATACAGAAAACAACGCCAGTATTACGATTGAAATCAATCGCGAGAACAAGTACTTTGTTTGTTTTAAATAAGAAATCACTTTACAATCATTTTCAATTGAAATACACATTAAACCAAGAGAAACGAAAATTGAACTTACGCCATGTTTGTAGTTTATTGTTGTTGTTGATGTTCTATCTTCGCGGCTGCCGATGACGGAAAGCAAAACTTTTATTGCTCCCGTTTTCACGGGCCGCGTTTGGTTGTTCAAAGCGACCGCAGCGCCACCACTTTTTGCCAACCATAGGGATTTTTCTGATGGCGGATCAAGCAAACGCGGCCCGTCATCCGCGAAAACGGCTTCATCTAAAAGGGCCTTCAATTCACGCTCATCTGGCGGAATAAAGTCTGTGTCGTGAAGCGTTATTAGCACCGGGTTATGGTCGCTACTCAACGCAGATTCGCTTACTATTCTTGACGTGACGATTCCCTTTGCTATACCAATGTCTAGAGTCGAAGCTCCATAATATGAGTGGTAGTAGGTGGGGGATGCAGGGGCTAATATCTCAAAGCCGTTATCCTGGCTGAATTTGAATAGTTTATTTCCTTCCCCGTTGTTTACTCCCTGATTCCAGCTAGGCATGCATGCTGCTTGGCTCGAACGCTCCCTATCAAATTTTGTGAAGTTCTAAAAGTGGTGACTGTTGCAAGCATTCTCTAAAACCTTAACCTTTTACCTGCCGATGTTCCCAAATGGGAACATCACTTTAGGGAATTTTTTCACCACTTAACTTTTCATGCAGGAATTTGATACTTGGTAGTAAGAAACTCAAATATATGAAGTTATTTTACATGCAAAAGTTTTTCAGGTACAATTTAATCCTTTTTGTGGAATTTATATCAAAATAACAGATTTTTGGCTCTTCCAAAAGTTGCACAAGTTTCAATTTATGATAAATTTAAATAAATTTAGTTTTAAATAATTATGCTGTGTTTAGGTAGCTTAAGTACACATCTTTTCAATTGGCTTGGGAGAATAGCTCCATATTCCAATTTCAGAGAGTAATTACCAATTCAACGTATATGTTCCCAAATGGGAACATCGGCGTTTGGGGTATAGTTTTTGAGGGGATTTTATAACGTATAAAAATTCAAGCTATTTCTTATTTTCTTTAATTTTTTGAACATTTTCTGTCTTAAAGGATCTAAACAGGTTAATCATGATGTTTTAAATTTCTAAATCTATAATTTTAATTTTTTTCATCTGATTTATAGAGGAATGAATGCCAAATCTTTATGGCAGATTCCTACTTTTGTATACTTTTCTAACTCCCTGACCTATTAATTTTCAGTAATTATTATTAGGGGTTAAGTAAAGGTCATATTTGGAGTACTTCTGAGGACTTGGGTACTTATTTTGTTCAAGTGCTCTTCTTTACATAAAAATTTTGGGTATAAATTTGAAGAATTTTGAAAATAATGAAAAGTGTGTACATCTAAAAACACTCTTCTAAAGTAAGTTGGATGTAAGAGATATGTTGTTTAGTTTGGAATCTTCCATGAGAAACGCAGATTTATCAAATCAATGGAGATAGTTATAATTATCACTTTTGAAAGCTAATTAAATTTGAATGCAATTCATGGATTTTATGCTAGATATCCGGATAGAACAGTAATTAAAACTAATTTTTCACGCAAAAAGATAACTGTTTAGCTTTGAACGCATGGAAACATTCTTTCGTATTTTTTATACCGAAAAATTACCCATTGTGCAATAAAAATGTACGGAAAAGTGTCACGCATGTAATAAATATGTAAATTTTTTCTTATGAAAATCTATAAAATTTTACCCAATCGTCCAACCATGGGAATTAAATATGAAGAAACAGTCCAACATCATAAAAATGCTCAAAATTATTGAGTAGAAACCTATTTCAGTAGTTTTACTTGAATTAATTTTAAAATATTTGCTTTTGGAAATCCCCCTAAAAACTTCACCCCAAACGCCGATGTTCCCAAATGGGAACATCCTCAAAATCCTACTTAGGATTTTTTTTCTGCCAAAAAATGTCAAGATTGGTTTTAGTAATGATGAAACAAGCCATTTAAGCCAAAAATCAGAACCTTTAATTTGAAATTTGAATTGCGGCGTTTAAAAGGTTAAAGCTGTTTTTTAAGTGTTCTTCGTTTTGGACTTTAAAACAAACTCGGTAGACTGTCTAACCTTCTATAAGAGACCAGTGTATTTCTTCAATTATAATCATAATCCCACTAAGTGGGATTCCAAAAATTGTCAAGAGGCTCATTCAGTTGTTCCTCTCCACGGTAATCTTTAGTAAAAGGCGAAAGATTATCACGAGGTTGAAGAGAAACCAGTTGGCTCGAACGCTCCCTATCAAATTTTGTGAAGTTCTAAAAGTGGTGACTGTTGCAAGCATTCTCTAAAACCTTAAAGCTGTTTTTTAAGTGTGCTTTGTTTTGGACTTTTAAACAAACTCGGTAGACTGTCTAACCTTCTATAAGAGACCAGTGTATTTCTTCAATTATAATCATAATCCCACAAAGTGGGATCCCAAAAATTGTCAAGAGGCACATTCAGTTGTTCCTCTCCACGGTAATCTTTAGTAAAAGGCGAAAGATTAACACGAGGTTGAAGAGAAACCAGAGCATGCATGCTGCTCGGCTCGAACGCTCCCTATCAAATTTTGTGAAGTTCTAAAAGTGGTGAATGTATCAAGTATTCTCTAAAACAGTTGTTCCCAACCAGAGGTCCATAGGTGGTCCGTGAGAGTCTTGGAAGTGGTCGATCGAGGGAGCCCGGTGAAGCGCAAAAAGAAAATCCAATAAATACAAAGTATAGTGAATTGAACGAGAAAAGATTGAACTTTATCCGTGACGAAGACTCTTAGCTGAGTAATTTTGGGGGATAACAGTCACACTTAATTATTAACAATACTGTTATGTACTATACATGTTTAAAGGGAAATTAAGAGTTCTGAAAAAAAAAAAACTCTGCTACTTTTTTGAAGGTCCCACGCACGTGCGAGCGAAGATTTAATTATATCATAACTAAAATTCTTAATGCTTGTGAGATATAATAAAAATTTTCTAAAAATAGGATTATAGTGTAGAGTGCCGTATAAATTTACACGCTTTATTAGGGAAAATAAAATGTTATAATGAAAATCTGTCTGGGTGTAGGATTTTAAGCTATACACGACTCAAAGTAACAACAGATGGCGCTTTATTAGCTCTTGCAAGCGATACACAAAACAGCGAGGAGTAGAGATAAAGCATGGAGTTTCCTACTTATTTGGAAACTTCAATGTTCACTTGTTTAAATGAATTTAATTTGGATTTTCTCCTCTACACATCAAAATATTATCGAAGTATATAATTAATAGCAAGAAACCGGCACAAATAATGAACACTGTTTTTTATGGGAAAAATGAGCCTTGACCCGTATGCCAAGTTGTCAAAAGCTACCACAAGAGGGAGAGCTTCTGGCTGGAATCGCGGTAAAGGGTTTGTCCGTGAAGATTACAATTTTAAAGTTAGTGATCCACGGACTTCCCTGAGATGGGAAAATGCTTTGTTTTGGACGATGAAAACAAACCAAGTAGACTGTCTATCCTTCTATAAGAGACCAGTGTATTTCTTCAATTATAATCATAATCCCACAAAGTGGGATTCCAAAAATTGTCAAGAGGCTCATTCAGTTGTTCCTCTCCACGGTAATCTTTAGTAAAAGGCGAAAGATTAACACGAGGTTGAAGAGAAACCAGAGCATGCATGCGGCTCGGCTCGAACGCTCCCTATCAAATTTTGTGAAGTTCTAAAAGTGGTGACTGTTGCAAGCATTCTCTAAAACCTTAAAGCTGTTTTTTAAGTGTTCTTTGTTTTGGACTTTAAAACAAACTCGGTAGACTGTCTAACCTTCTATAAGAGACCAGTGTATTTCTTCAATTATAATCATAATCCCACAAAGTGGGATTCCAAAAATTGTCAAGAGGCTCATTCAGTTGTTCCTCTCCACGGTAATCTTTAGTAAAAGGCGAAAGATTAACACGAGGTTGACGAGAAACCAGAGCATGCATGCTGCGAAAACGAAAATTCCATCCTTATGGAGTGCACTGCAATAACTGCATTTGCTCCGCTTGACCATGACCATGAGATTTTTTTTACTATTCATCTATGGGTGGACATAAAGTCCAATTATTAGCTTTATTAGTTTTATTACGATTGAAGATGCCAGAGTTTGAGAGGAGGAAGGGATTGTTCTATTTATAGCGCTTGAGCGCGCGGGGAATGTTTTTCAAATAGGGGGTTGACCTGCATGAATGAACAGGGGTTAGGGGGGGTGAAACCTCTCGGTTAATCTTGTTGAAGAGAAAGGGAATCTCCTCTCAAACTCCGGCTCGTTGTGTATTACTTGAATGCTGATAAGAGCGTTTTCGTGAGTTTCCACGGTTTTGAAAAAGTTTATTGCTGTTTTTTGGATGAAGGCAGGCAGTTCCTCCACCTTTAAGTCGCTCCGGATATTTTCGTTACGAACGTACCAGGGTGCGTCCGTAAACATTCTAAGTATCTTGCTTTGAATCACTGCTAGCTTGTTTAAACTTGATATGCTGGCTGTTGCCCAGATTGGGCATGCACAGAGTTGGGCAAAATGTAATCAGATTAATGATTGATGATTACGATTACAATTGTAATCTGATTACATTTGTAATCTGATTACAAATGTAATCAAGAAAGTAATCACATGGAGATTAATGATTACATTTGTAATCACGAAAGTAATCACATGGAGATTAATGATTACAATTGTAATCTGATTACAAATGTAATCTGCAATCTGATTACAGATTACAATAAGTAATCTCATAATAAATCTTGATTACTTTTTGATTGATAATGTACTTGCACACAGAATGTACTTGTTGGTTCGCATCTTGCCGGAAGTGGTCCAAAACTTTCCGGAAGTGGTCCAAAACTTACCGGAAGTGGTCCAAAACTTAGCGGAAATGGTCCAAAACTTACCGGAAGTGGTCCAAAACTTATCAGAAATGGTTCACAACTTACCGGAAGTGGTCCGAAACTTAGCGGAAATGGTCCAAAACATACCGGAAGTGAACCATAACTTACCGGAAGTGGTTCTCAAATAACCGGAAGTGGTTCACAACTTACCGGAAGTGGTCCTTAACTTACCGGAAGTGAGTTGCGAATCACTTCCGGTAAGTTGTGACCTACTTCCGGTAGATTAAGGATCACTTCCGGTAAGTTGTGGACCACTTCCGGTAAGTTGTGGACCACTTCCGGTAAGTTGTGGACCACTTCCGGTAAGTTGCGAACCACTTCCGGTGAGTTATGGTTCACTTCCGGTAAGTTTTGGACCACTTCCGGTAAGGTATGGTTCACTTCCGGTAAGTTTCGGATCACTTCCGGTTATCTAAGAACCACTTCCGGTTAGCTATAAGAACCACTTCCGGTTAGCTAAGAACCACTTCCGGTTAGCTAAGAACCACTTCCGGTGAATTGCGGACCACTGTAATTAAGTTGTGTCAATTTGATTTCAAAAGTAATCTGATTGACAAATGTAATCAGATTACATCAATCAGATTACAAATGTAATCAGATTACTTTCGGTCAGATTACAAATGTAATCAGATTGATGGTTACAAATGTAATCAGATTACAAATGTAATCTGATTGATGATTACAAATGTAATCAGATTACAAATGTAATCTGATTACTTCAATCAGATTAGTAATCTGATTGCGCCCATCTCTGGGCTTGCATACGTGAATAGGGGACGCACCACTGATTTATAAAGCATAACCTAGCATGCATGCTGCTCGGCTCGAACGCTCCCTATCACATTTTGTGAAGTTCTAAAAGTGGTGACTGTTGCAAGCATTCTCCAAAACCTATAAGCTGTTTTTTAAGTTGATTGTAGCCTCATAACCAGGGTTTGAATTTAATGATGACGCTTGATCATCGCCAGAAGCTGGTTTAGTGATTAAATTTTGAGTAATACCTTGAAAACCAGGCTCACCAAAAAGGCGGGTAGTATTAGTTCTTATCTTAGGCATTTCTCTCAAATCAGTTAGTGTCAGGCAATCCGTTGTCCAATTTTTAATACATAAAAAAATGATGCTTAACTTACTTAAAAGAACCAAAAATTAAATTACGTCTTGCGGTACCTCGTTTTTAAACGACGACATGTTTCTCTGTTTTTATTCACTTCAATTAATTTATGCACAGAGAAAACGCATTGCTAAACATGGTGATTATAATTAGTTGAATCACAAAAGATAGGGCGAGTTCCTTACTTTCTGGCACGAGGGCTCCCAGGAGACAGGCGGACCCCGTGAGGGTGAGGGCGGTAACGGAACACCACCTCCTCCCCCATCTCTCCATGAAGTACCAGCTGCAGATGATTCCAGGAATTTCCACCGCCGCCAGCAAGAAGAAATTGAGGAAAGGGTTTCCGGCCAGATTGGATACGTTGATCTGAAGACCGTAGTAAGCGAAGATGTCCGCCACCCTGGGAGAAAAGAGATCATAAGAATCTAACAACAGCAACAACAAATTTTTATGAAAAAAGGAAATACAAGTAATAAAAAAATAAAACATCTGTGATATGCCAAGGGGATGCTCTTCCCGTACAGGCATAAAAGGAATACATTCATAACTGTCGTAAAGAAAAAAAAATAGACACTATAAAGAAACACTTAAAAAATGGCAAAAAAGCTGGATAAACATCAAAAAGTAAAATGCTTCAAAGTGAAAAATACATATCAACGTCGTCAATGTTTAATAAAAATTCAAATAATATTCTTTTAAATTTGGAATAATTACTAATACTAATTAAGTGTATGGGTAAACTATTGAACAATTTAGGGTCAAGGTAATAAAATGTTTACAAAATATGTCCTTCGAGAAGCTCATAATTTCAAAAGTGTCTGTAGATCGAGTATTATATTGTATGCTTTTAACTTTAAATTGAGATTTATTTCGGTAAATATAAAGTGAAATACCAAAGTAAGAATTATGTGGCAATGGTAGCAACTTTAGGGATTTAAATCTATGGGGGTTAGATTGGGGCCTAAAAATTAAGTAAGATGTTTCAGGAAACGAATATGGAATCATAATTATTAATTATGCTAAATTACCAGCAAAATGTCACTATCAGAAACTTCTTTCTGAGATTTGGATAACGCAGTAAGTCCATGCTGGTGTTGCTGACTGCCTCTAGGTTCTTCTCCTTCTTGATTCGCTCTCCCAATCTCTGAAAATAGAGATAAAATCTGGTGTAACTTTAACACTATTTAAATTTTAAATTTATTTTAAATGTAAATTTTCAGATTATACAGTACAGTTGTAGTACTCTAAAATAGGGCGAAACAGTGTGAGCAGTTTGATAATTAGTACATCAATTTCATTAAAATTAAATGTAATAAATGTTAAATTAAATGTAATAAATGTTAAATTAAATGCAATAAATGTTAAATTAAATACATTATAACGATGACATTTTACAAAGTTTTTTCATCTATTTTATTTAAAGAAAATAATCTCAACACCTTTAAAAGTACTAAACTCAATTGCCCCCCTTTTTGTTATTGTTTTACATTAACTAACTTCCCAAGGAGATTCAAGATCTAACTGAGGGAGATAAATCAACTACCGAAGGAATAACAACATAATATACAGCTATATAGAGTTGTAGAGCTAGCAGATAAAGAGCTTTTCAATCAACTCACCTTTATCTTCATTCTCAGTTCTATTGGGTCGACAGGTTTACCATTTGTTTCAGATATTTTTGTGATGATAGTTACAGCTTCCCCGTATTTTTCTCTGGAAATCAACCATCTAGGAGATTCTGGTAGAAACCTGATGACAAAATGTAATGATGAGTGAATAAAAAGAAAATTAATCACACGTTATTCATTTTATATCGTAGCCTTTATTTACTTACTTCGTTTCTAACACATTCAAAACGGGAAATTAAGTCCTTTCAGATCAGTGGATCAAATAAATTTAATACAAATGAAAAATTCTGTTTAAGCTATGCCTAATTTCAAATGTTTATGTTTTTGAACTCTACACCTCGTTAAAATTAAACGCAATGTTATAATTAAACGCAAAGCCGTACTTGGCCTGTATTTCTTAACAAAAGGAAAAATTATTTAACACTCAAGGATCAAAGTCAATAAGGTTTATCACGAATAAAGAGAAAAGAACCTTTGTTTAAAGTCATTTCTAAAATCTTCGAAACTCATCAAGTGAAAAGCGGAATTTTTAAAGGGGTGGGTAGGATTTATAGAAAGCAATTGTTTCATTTAATATTTAATGTTCAACGCGTTGCTTTTTTGAAAATGGTAGTGTAAATATTTTAAACTATCAAAAAATAAATATGCATCAAATTAAAAAAATTACAAAACTAAATAAAATATGGCACTGTCTATTTGGCCGGCAGATATACAACTAAACTCTACTCTTTTTACCCGGCAGATGCCCAGCAACGGTTCTGATTGGAGCGCCGGGACTGCTACGTAACCGCGAGACCTATCGCATGTGCCAACTGCCGGTTTTGCCGTCCAAATAGACACTTCCATAAAATATACAGGCAAAACAAAAGTTTTTGCATTTAATAACCCGGGACTTACAGCTTGCCAAACTGAAAATAAATTTAATAAGTTAATAACTATTTTGAAATAAATCTAAGTAATCGGTACCAACTTAATATTAAGTTGATGCTTTGCAATCTAACTCTACTACCAGCGAATTGATCCAACGTTTGTCATTCTGTCTGGAGTGAAGTCCTACGTCGACGTAGGATCAGAGCGAACGCATTTGTTCATGGGGCTCAATTAGTTTCTGAGATATCTAACTTCAAAGTTCTTGAATTTTTCTGCTTTTTCTCTATTCCCAACAATGAATTTCCGCAAAAAGCATTGTTGTAGCCGAAAAAAACAGGAATTTTAAAGTCGAATATTTCAAACACTATTCAAGCGATTTAAGTAAGCTTGGGTTTAAAATGTAGGTTATTTATTCAATAAAAACATGCAATTACGTGTATGGTCGAAAATCCCATCGTTTGGTAGCAAATTAATCATATAGAATGGACAAAACGGTCAAATTGATCAACCAAGCGGTATTCCAAACGATATAGAAAGCAAACGGAAATATTTTTGACCATACACGTAATTGCATGTTTTAATGAATAAATAACTTACATTTTAAGCCCAAGTTTACTTAAATCGCTTGAATAGTTTTTGAAATATTCGACTTTAAAACTCCTGTTTTTTTTTGGCTACAACAATGTTTTTTTTTGAGGAAATTCATTGTTGGGAATAGAGAAAAAGCAGAAAAATTCAAGAACTTTGAAGTTAGATATCTCAGAAACTAATTGAGCCCCATGAACAAATTTGGTCTTAAAATGTGGATAATTTGTTCCCTAATAAAACACATAAATAAGTGTTTATTCGAAAATCAAACCGTTTGGTTTCTATTCCACAATTTATGAAAATAGGCCGAAAATTCGATTTTCAATTAGCTGCCATTCGATAATGCAACCGCTTTGCACCGGCTGACCGACAGAATCTTACTTCCCTAGAAGGGTAGTACTTCAAAATATAAAATTTTCATGAGTACGTTTTTCCGGTTAAATTCTCAACTCTTGGACTATTATGTCTAACGACCATTGAGAAAGTTATTGGCCAAGAGTTGATTTAATAACCCTTATCTAAGCAAGTTATACAGGGTGTTTCAGAATTCTCTGTAAAAATGACCCAAGTATATTTCGTAAGGAATGGGAGGGGACGGAGATTCACCGTTAAAGTGCTAGGACATAATGTAGAAAGAATGCGTTACAAAAAGCAATTTTCCCAAGACCCCTTTTAAAAAAAACTTATTGAGTGAAAAGGCTCATTGCATAAAGTACAACAGTATTCTAGCTGCAATTTCACCATAAATTTGATCAAAAGTGAAATGGTTGTCATACCGTAGAATGACTTGTAAAAAGTGCATTTGATAGAGTTCAGCCAAAAAAAAGTCTCATTTGTCTGATGGTATTCCAATAATCTCCTAGAAATTTCTTTCTTCGCAAATACATGATGTGGAAGTTGCTGAGACTAAAGTGTGGATGATCAAATAGATCCCAAAGACAGGAGAAAATCTACTGCTTCCCTGGAACTTCCTTCTTTGCCTGAACTCTCAGTATTGCACTTTTATAACACATTCCACGGTTTGACAAGTGTTTCGATTCTGATCAAATTACTGCTGCAATACTACTCTACCTTATGCAATGAGTCTTTTCACTCAACTATGTTTCGTTTTTTCAAACGGGTCTTGTTAAAATTGCTTTTGTAACGCCCCCCTCGTACCACATTAGGACCTACCAGTTTAACGGTGCATCTCCGCCCCCATTCCTGTACGAAGTAAGCTTGTCTATACTAGACTGAAACGTTTCTTGACCCTATGCGCGGAAGGAAAAACTGAGTAAACGAAAGCCTGTTGGGATGTTAGGAGGAGTTTCGGTTCGCAAATCGTGATAAAAAGACGCTATGTATATGTTACGGGCAAAGTGATAAATCGGGCATTATTAATAATGCCCGATTAATCACTTTGCCCGTAACATAGACATGGATTTAACACAGGCGCGCATCCAGCACGGTTCCAAGGGGGGGGGGAACTTTTTCAGACCATCACCTTAATCTTTTGTGAAAAATGTCAAAATTGTAATTTTCTAAAACGTATCATTTAAGATCCCCTTTTGGTACCGCTCGGGGGTATGAGGGTCCTCCCCCAGAAAAGTTTTTGGAAATTTGACCTGTAAAAGTAGGGTTTTAGCTCATTTTGAGTACTTTTTGGGACTTTTTTCGTACTAATGAGTGATTTTTTGGTTCCAAGGGGGGGTGCACTTTCCAGAGAGCCACCTCCCTGAATCCGCCACTGGTTTAACAAACTAATCATATTTTTAAATTGAAGTTCTTAAAATTTCACTCAAAATTCAGACACCGCGCTGGGAACTAAATTCTTTGCTGATCAAGTAACGTAGCATTCTAGTACAGGTTTCCCTCTAACAACCTAGGGGGACGGATGGCCCGTTGGGTTTGCTCTCTGCCTTTCACGCCAGCAGTCTGCGCACTGCTCGATTCTTACTTCGCCCCTGGGTGTATTTTCCTTCTTTGTGTCAGTAAAAATTCTGTTGTGTCTGTCTTACTTGACGAAGGTGTATAAGCGGATCCTTGAGATCAAGCACACATACCGAAAAACATATGTAAAACCCAACCAAAACCAACCAAATACTCTAACAACCCCATCATTTTTTTTACAGAGCACTGAAACAACCTGTTTAAACACTCCCCTGTTATGAAACTAGCTATAATAGCTCTTTCAAGGACTTTTATTATGCAATTACGTTATGCACAGTAAATGATCGGTGCATGAACCGCATTATTTTCCCCCCCAAAGGACAGGTGAGTACTCACTTCAAGTAGACGAACATGAGCACGGAGGCGGCCGAGGTGATGAGTCCGAAGGGCACCCAGTGCTTGGTGAGGTAGGCGATCAGGGGCAGGGTGCACAGTCCGAACGTCCAGGCGGCGGTCGAGATGCCGTTCATGCTGACTCGAGCGTTCGGAGCCACGATCTCCAGGACTGAAACGAGAGGGAATTAATTGTTGTAGCAAGCGACAGGGTTCGGAATCGTCGATTATAGAGCTTATATAAAAATTTAGTGTGGAGTAGAATAGTAAGTGTAATCACGTGATCACAGGGGAAGCGATTACTTTGCATATCGAGAAATGTATAGTCACGTGATCAGAGAGCGAGGTGATCTTCCGGATCGGTTGTAGAGAGAGAAGGTTGGCTCATCCGTGACGTCACCAGATGGGAAGAGGGTGCTCTGCCAATGGCAATGCTCGTATAGAGCTGTACGAGCATTGCCATTGGCAGAGCACCCTCTTCCCATCTGGTGACGTCACGGATGAGCCAACCTTCTCTCTCTACAAACCTTGGGTTTAACCACGGCTTACTAGATACTACTATAGAGGCTAGCCGAGTACGGAAATCATTAAAAATCCAGATGGCAATACTTGACAAACTGGCAAAGCATATCCACAGTGTTGAAGGCGGTGGGTGATATAGGTAGGACTTGTGGCGATCCAAGCGAGAAAAGTTGTCAAATGGTTTTCATTGTTCAAAACTCGGCTAGCCTGTATAAAGCATCTAGTAAGCCGTGGTTTAACCCTTTCAATACGGCAAAAAAATCAGTTTAGTGCACCCCATTACCGGGAACAGTTATTTCACCGGAAGTGTCTATCTGGAAAGCAAAAACGGCAGTTGGCCCATGCGCAGAAGGTCTCGCGGTTACGTAGCAGTCCCGGCGCTTAGTGTGATCTCCAATCAGAACCGTTGCCGTGTAAATAAGAGTAGAGTTTAGTTATATATTGTACGTCCAAATAGACAGTGCCTTTCTCCTCCAAGTGATTATTGCTCCATAACAACTCAACTCTACTCTAATCTCGCTATTTTTTGAAAAATTACAAGTTAAATTAAAGCATAATAACAAAAGTAGCAGCCAGGAATCGAACCTGTTATAGGTTAATTAGGTTGTCACGATCTAGAACAGGAAAATAAGCTGTTATTGTTGCGTTTTCTTTCTTTGGTATTAAGTTAGTTCTGCAATTAATTAAAATTAAATTCTTTCAATTGAACAACTTATTTTCAGTTCTATGGGTTAATCTATTTTGCACATGTTAATTCGAAAATTTTTATAAACCGGTATGTAATAAGTGAACTGAATGACAAGTCAGGAAATTGTGACTATCCCTTTTGATTATACGCATATCAATGACAAATTTATTATTAGTGATTCCGAAGAATAAATTATCATAATGATGCATACTAGAATCCGCGAGAAGCACTACTGGACATTTCTGTTTTAAATCTGCCTTTTGCGCATATTTTCTTTTCGCTTATTCTTAACTCCTTTTACCATGGTTCATTAGAATGATTAATCTCACATTCTGGAACTTAATAACCTAAATTGAGCTTCCGAAATTAAAGTGTCAAATTTTAAAGACAAATTACATAATCAATTCACAAAAAGGGGATTTATCGTATCTTGTGTCACTGTCAAAACTCAAGGACGGAAATGGAAGAAGTAATAATTTTTACTGAACATGTATTGATTCTACGCCCTCTTTTAACCTTGACAACTCTTTCACAAGACATGAAAATATTTTGGTAAGGTATTTTACAGGGATATTAGTTCCTCTTGCGAAAAGGTGAGAATAACATAGTTTTAAAACAACATTTCTTGGCCTTTTTTTGGTCACTAACCACGCCTTCTTAGTTTCTAAATTTATGAATTAACGTTCTAGTTCGAACTAATAACTACCTCAGTCTTTTTTTTTCAGCAGTGTTATGTGTTACAGTGAAGATTATAAACGAGTTGTAATTTTTATCTATAAATTGAAATATAAATTAATAATTTATTCTTAAATTAGTGTGTTTCACATTTAGGGAAGGAAAGCACTGAATGTAGGGCATTATGGTTACTAAGTAACCCTAAAAATTATAGAGCTTTTGAAAAATTACAAAACTTGTTATAAAATATCTTTTAAATTTAGTTTCAAAACTTTAGCACTGCAATAGGGGAGGGTTCACAGAAATATCACCCCGGTGTTACATATGGAGTTGGGGTACAAAGAGTTACACTCCTGAGCTTTCTGTGACGTTATTTGTTATTGCCCTCTAAATAGCAACACCATTAAATAATTAAAAAAAAATAAAAATTATGACCTTTAAATCACCGAATTTATTCATTTCGATACCCTTCATACTGAGATTACTCCCAACACAAGGTGGAATATCAAGGTCCAGTAGTGAAGAATCTACGCGTCCTCAGCAACCTTAAAATCTTTCAAAATAAATCCAAAAGGACCGGTAGAATTCTTGAAAATCATATCCTCATTGAAATCGCCCAAGCGGCTCTAAGAGGAGATATTATACGCGGTTTACACATGTAAATTCAATACCAAGGTTGTTAAGATTCGAATATACGTGTTCCAAAACCAAAACAATGCCAACTTTCGGTTTCACTCTTCGTGTTTCTCCTTCGTAAAGTCACGTCGCGACTTTGGTTCCAAGTGAGTAGTTTCCAAGCCTT
This sequence comes from Tetragnatha montana, assembly GCA_963680715.1. Taxonomy (NCBI): domain Eukaryota; kingdom Metazoa; phylum Arthropoda; class Arachnida; order Araneae; family Tetragnathidae; genus Tetragnatha; species Tetragnatha montana. The sequence continues at coordinate 59,766,881 of OY796677.1, read as the reverse complement.
CCCCTTTACACGCTGTGGAAGGGAAAATGATTCAAGAACAGCTGCTCTCTCAGGTTAAGGTCATGGCCTCTCCAATAACCACGCGTTCTGCGAAGTTTGAAAATAATTCCTCAGCTTTAAGGATTTTTTCTCTCTCCAATGAGGATTCCCATTTACAATTTAAGGATGGCAAATGTTGTTCGGAAAAAATTTAAAGCAATAAAAATTACTTAACTGTTTCAAAAATAGTCTTTGGATTGAAACCGTTTTTTTTTTTAAATAACAAGAGCATTGATACATAATTAATATTCAACATTTAATTCAAAATATTCCGCTAAAAAACATAAACTTTTGTCAGCGGGTCCAAAGGAGAGTGCATTACAGTTTACTCACGAACTAAACACATATTTTAAAAGTTATTAATTAATGCGTTTTATAAAAAATAATCTAAAAAGAATTCTACTACAGTTCATCATCATCATCATCAATTTTGTGGTTTGACAGCGCCGTTAGGCGTTTTTGAACCGCAGGAAATAGGGGACATGAGTGGTACAAAACATGAATAGTGTGGCCATCTGGCCATGATGCCAATAAAGAAGAAAAGAGGGTAGAGGGGGGACGAGGACAGGGACACACGGAAGAAAAGACAAAGGTCGAGGATCAACAAATTACTCGAGAGTAGCTTGATAACTTCAGTTCAGCATTGATGCACATTTTATATAAAATTTTAAAATTCACTTTTGAACTGGTGGCTATTGTTTGTTGCTAAATGTTCCCTTGAATTTCAGATGATATTGCTGCTTAGACTTGTTACTTCCATGGTTTGAATTTAAAATTGATAACTATGGAGACGGAGAAAAAAACTCAAGAGGATCAAAATTTTTATTTGCCACTTTTAAAAACCAGGCTGTGTTTTTCATCAGACACGGGTCATCGTTTGGCGATCAGAAAAGAATCAATCTGCGACGTTTCGTAGCTATGGCTGCGGACCGCGCAGTGGAGGCTCGTGGGTAGTTTAAATGGGGGTTCACAATTATATTTCGAAAATAAAATTGAGTAACAATCTCAGTAAATTAAATCGCAACTATAATTATTAATATTATTGGTTACGAAAATAAATTTCACAGGTATGAGGAAACTAATCCAATGGGAAGTATCAATGAAGACTTCTTTGTTCATTCGTATACACAAGTATGCTGATTTACAATGAAAATCTACTTCAAATATCCCTTTGAAACCTCTGGTTTGTCGCTCAAATTGTATTTTGGTCCAAAATAGTTTTCCAAGAATAATAATAATAATAATAATAATAATAATAATAATAATAATAATAACTAGCTGACTTACCCGGCCTTGCACGGGTTGAGTTAATTCATAAATATTTAAAAAAGTTTTTCAAGTTATGTCTTTTCTTTTTCTGGATTAGCAGTCACTTATCATCCCGTCGTCCCCGTCGTCTTTTTCATCCCAGTTCCTAACTGTGAAAATACACCTTAACTCACCCAGTCCCGCATTTAACTACGGCTGTAAAAGAACAATCACTTTTATAAATCTTTTATATACCTTTTTATAAATCACTTTTAAAAACTTAGGAAGTAAAAATCACAACCCTCTTTGAGCCCCTTGGGAATAATTTCCTTCAAGATGTTACAAACCGTATTTTATGAAATTTCTATCGTTTTCTAAAAATGATATTAATTTAATCAAAAAATAATCCCGATGTGTAATTCAGTCAACAACTCCCGCCGCTAAAGCAAAATATTTAACTGTACCTAATTTAATCTATATTAAAAAATTATTAAGAATCCATTTTTTATTTGTATGATCCTACATCTCCAAAAATAGAGCATTTTCAATCACATGACTCGGACCTAACAACGGCCTTAGCAACAGAAAATGTTACAGTTTTTTGCCCTACAGAGGTTAACAGTTACAGAAAATGACTGGCCGTGGAATACTACTTCTATAGAGCATTTTCAATCACATGACTCGGCCTAACAACGGCCTTAGCAACGTTGTTTTTGCCGTCAGTGACATCATGAGGGAATGCTTCCATTGGATGCTTCTAGTTCCCGCCCCTAACAACAGCCTTAGCAACGTTGTTTTTGTCCTCCAAGTGACGTCATGTGCGAATGCTCTATTGGAGCATTTGCAATCACGTGACCCCATACCTAAAAACCGCCTTAGCAACTGATAAACAACGGCCTTAGCAACAGTTAAAAGTCCTACAGTAGGTACACAGTTAAGTGAAAATAACCGGTTGTGACGTCACCTGAAAACACTCTATAATAAAATGCTTGATAAATCTCATTTTCTTTTTATCATGATAGCCCAACTTCTTGGTAAAAACGGTTTTCTAGTACTTAACAATAAAAATTTAGTGAATGTATAAGTCTAGTAAACCATGCCCCATGAAACAATGAAATAATTTCAGCTCTGTTTCCATGGAAACCATTTATTTTAGCCTTTCCATAAATATATTTATGTTAGAAAAAAATTAAAATCACAAATAAAGGAAAATGTTGTTTCAAAATTAATTATTTGAATTTATATGTTTCCTGAGAATTGTTATAATTTTGAAAAAGAAATTTACACTGTGTTTTTCGTCTTAATTTGTTATAAATTATGAAATTTTTGAAATTATATTTTATCACATGGGAGGCCAGACGAAATCTCAAGAGAGAAATAAACCTACTGCAATTTACGCATTTCAACAATGCATAATGCTATTTCAATGGGAAAAACGGAGTAGAAAAAGCGCCGCAAAACCGGGAAGGAGTAGTTCGATTTTAAAATCCTTTCTTAGTGCGCGTCGCATAGCTGAGAGGAACGTCTCTGTCAAATTTCAAAGCTCTGGGTCCAGTAGTTTCGGAGATTCCGTGTTGAGTGTTTGTCACTTACCAGTGAGTCAGTCAGTCAGTCAGTCAGTCAGTCAGTGGTATTTGGCTTTTATAGATATAGATAATAATAATAATAATAATAATAATAATAATAATAATAATAATAATAATAATAATAATAATAATAATAATAATAATAATAATAATAATAATAATAATAATAATAATAATAATAATAATAATATTAATAATAATAATAATAATAATAATAATAATAATAATAATAATTTACTTTTAAAACCATCACTTAAAAACACACAAAACTGAAGATTTTAAGGAAAAATAACCAAAAGCATTGAAATCGCGTGAAAAAATTAGACGCTTATATAAAGCTAAAACAAAGAAACGCAAGGTGCGGCACACTCAAACTGTGCGATCGGGGAAACGAAAGCGGTCGGCGAAGGAAAGAATTTTAGAATTTTCTCCCCGAGCCAGCTCGGTGAAGGCTTTCCCGCCTGTCTTTTTCTCGGTCGCAAATGCCGATTCGTAAATAAATATCTCTCAAAATTATTGTAATAAATTTTTCTTTTCGGCCATATAAAAAAAAAATTCTTTTCGACATTTCGAACAAAAAGAAGTCGGGAAGCTCATCTTGATTGGGGTACAAAGTCGAATAGATTTTTATGAGTTTCACACTTATTACAATTGACTTATTTCATTTTCAATGCAGGTTCACGTGCTCCCAGTGGCGGATCTAGAACATGAGCAAGGGGGGGGCTAACTTAATCTGATTGAGGATGGTATTGAAGTAACAAGGCGTGCTTCTTACAATATTTATTGCCTTAAATATTGAGGGTAGTGTCGAATTGTAAGTTACTAGTATTGTTAAATATAACTAATTAATTAGTAATTAAATTAGTTAATAATTAAAATATCAAAATTAATAGGTATTAATAAGGGTGTGTCAACCGAGAATTTTTTTACGATGATTTGAGTCAAATATTTTTTACCAAGAATATAGATCAAATGTTAAAATTTTCGTGCACTTAATTTCAATGTTTAGTGAATAATATCCATCCCAAAGCATAAGGGGGGGTTTGGGAAATTTTGACTCTAAAAAGTTGTGTTTTGACTCATTTTTGGTCATTTGGGACCCTTTGAGTGACACACGAAAAATATGATTTCTTGTACTCTTTTCGAAGGAAAAAACTGTAGGATATAAGAATTTCACTGGGCGGTTTGAACCCCCTAACCACGTCGCATTAGACCCTTTTAAAATATGAATCTTATAAAAACCAGGGAGTTAAACATCTTGCAGAGGGGCTAAACCTCATTGTAACCCTCAATTGTGAAATAAATCTATAAAAATGTAAGGGGCTAAATATTTTGGAGGGGGTTTATGCTTTGTAAGGGTTATTTATAAAGCTCATTGTGGATCCTATAAGTTTTGAATCGAATTCATATAAAAGTGCAGAAAGCTAAAGTTCTTGGAGGGGGCTAACGCTTGTAAGGCTAAAGCTCATTAAATTGCGAACCAAATATACTATAACACATCGCAAGGAGGCTAATGCTTTATGGGAGCTAAAACTCATAGACCCCTTTAAATTGTGAATTAAATCTGCAAAAACTTAGGGGCTAAAAGCCTTGTAGAAGCTAAAGATCATGGAAGGGGCTAATGTTTCATAAGGATTAAAGCTCCTTAAATAGTGAACCAAATATATTTAAAAACGCAAGAGGGCTAAAAGCTTTGTAAAGGCTATTAAAGACCATGGATGGGGCTAATGTTTTATACGGCTAAAGCTCATTAATTTGTGTACCAAACATTAAAACGCAAGGAGGCTAATGCTTTTACGGGAAAAGCTCATTGGGTCCTTTAAATTACGAATTAAATCTTCAAACACGCAGAGGGCTAAAACCTCTAAAAATCCTTAAATAGTGAATCGAGTTTATAAAAATGCAAGGGGGGCTAAAGATCTTGGACGGGGATTAATCCTTTATACAGACTAAATCTTATTAGACCCTTTAAATTGTGAAAAAGGCTACAAAAAACTGGAAAAGTTAAAATTTCAACAAAATTTTCTAAAAACTAAATTTTTTTTTCGAAAAAGTTCAGTTTTATAATAGTGTAAACTTATGTTCCATGGGGGGAGGCTATAGCCCCTCCCATAGATCCACCACTGCGTTCTCCCATGGACAAAGCCGTCACTATGACCGAGTAGAATGTGCCATCTCTGTTCGTGAAGCATTCGCATTTGAAATACCATGCGATTATTAAATGAGCAAGGATATCTGCAGCAAGTGTGAAAGTGAAATACAGACATTTAATATAAAGTTTTAAAATTAACTCTCAGACTGGTGGCTATTTGTTCTGATAAATGTACTACCCTTGAACTTCAGATGATATTGCTGCTTTATAGGGTGACTTGCCCAGTGAATGAACACTTAGCATTTGGATTTAAGATTTGCCCACTATAAAGTCATAACTAGGAAAGTAAAAATATTAAATGTCCGTTGTTTTCAAGTAAGGTAAAATTCGTCTAGAGAACTATACCTCTATGTCAGGTTTTTTTTCTCGAAAAATATGATGTCATATCCGATAAAAACTTAATTACGCATTTCATTCAACGGAGCTCGAATGCATGGCGCAGTAACGTATCCAAATAACGAACCTTTTTAACACTCGCCGGATATGACGTCATGCCTTTTTCTGTCGCAATTTTCTCGAAAATTGTGGATCGATCGTAGAGGTGCTTCTTCGGCTTTTTTTTTGTACTACACGCAAGGAATCTGACAGTGTATTGTAGAGTTTAGGGGGACTTGTTGAAATATCATGTATATTTTCCTCTCGAAAAATCCAGTGTTTTGTGGGTAAGGGAACGAACGTACCCATGCTACGTGACCCGTTCTGGGAGGGAGGTCTTCAAAATACCACGTTTGGTCACAAGGGGGAGTAGTGGGGACTAAGGGTTTCGTCACGTAGTCAATTGAAATTAAAAATAAATGTGAATAAAAGAAAAAAAAGACTTGTTATTGTAAATTCAGTTCCTGTTACACAATATCTTTTACATAAGTTTTTTTTTCTTCTTGATAATATATTTTTCACTGTTACTATAAGTATGCACGCACGCTTGGCATCACGCGGCAAGCGCCGTATTAATAAAGAAAAATTAAGCCAAATTGATTCTTTTTAACTTTCTGTTTGCAAAGAGTGATTGAAAACCGTATTTATGAATTACTACGTGAAAACTAGTGGGGGGGGGGTCTTGGCATATTACGGGTGGTCACTAAAGGGGGGGAGGGGGGATCAAAAGTAGTTAAAAATGGGTCACGTAGTATGGGTACGTTCCCTAAACTGTGTCAAAAAGTTCGGAACCCCTAGTGACTTTAAGAATGCTGACTCTGCAAAGCGATCTTATTTCAGCAATAAGAAGAACAACAACTCTTCTAGAATTTTCCAGGATCCGGTTGTAAATTTCTTTCTTAATCGGGCACGTCCGTCCCAAAAGGATAGCATCGTCAGATGATTATTCCACTAAAGCCGCCAGAGAGAGGCTTAGAAAAAGCGGGTTAATCTTTACTTACGAATGATGAACGGCAGTTGGAATACGGACGGCATCAGACTCCCGTTGATGGTCCTCAGAATCAAGAAGGGAACGAAATCGGTCATGAGGATGGAGGCGAAGGCAGTGATCGCTGTGATGGTGATCACTAGGAACCACACGGGCTTTCGTCCGAACCTGCAAAAGAGAAGCTTTAAGAAGGGGGAGTTTAGCTTAGTTCGATGGGACTACCCCAATTTGCTATCGTAACGTGGATCCTTATTATAAATGGATTACAAAGATTTTATTATTTGATAAAAAATTTTAACTTGGTAATAAAACAAACATACTGGAAAGAAATGAAAAAAGTTTGCTACTTCATGTTACTTTTATGTAGTATTTGCTTAGAACAGCGGCGTAGCCAGAGGGGGGATTTGGGGATAAATCCCCCCCTCCGAAAAAGGCAGGTATTTTCCTTTTTTAGCCAGAAATGGATGGGAAATGGGCAGATATTAGTAAAAAGGCTTGTTAATTCTATTTTTAGTGTTATTGCTCCCTGAGAATCTCCTAATGTAAAAGTAGAGCTTAACTTACTTAAAACTTAAAAACATTCCCGGGAAGGTTCGGCAGAGTTTAAAATACGCGGTTGTTTTGAAAGTTTTATACGGAGGGGATTTGATAATCGCTTATTATACATTACAGAGCGTATTTAGTAATGTACTTAAAATATTTTTAAATATTTTGAATAGTAACTGATGTGAAAGGCATCCAAAAATTGATTATTTTTGTCTTTATATTTTTTGGGGGGTTACTTAATTATTTTCCGTAAAAACCCAGAAAAGTTCCTATACCTTCTTTTTAAAACCATGCGAAGGTTTTTAATGAATACGGATAATTTTTCTCTGAAAAATAAAACGTATAAACGTTTTAAACGAAAAGCTAGCCCGTCCTTTTTTATTAAGTTTTCTCCCCAGAAACACAAATTAAATTCAACCGCAGATTTAAAACCACACATAGGAATACAAAGAACGTTTCTCTGAAAAGTAATAAGCAAAAACGTTTCATTCCCAGCGTTAGCTCACCCTTCTTTAATAAATCTATTCCCCCCCAGAAATACAAATGGAAGTCAACCGCAGGAAAAATTCCGTTCATTGCTTTCTCTAAAACCGAGAAATACGGGGAACTCTCCCACAGTTCTCTAAGGTCAAAAGTCAATGGAGAAATACAAACACTTTCAAAGCAGCCCCACGATCTGTGTATGCATTCGACCGAAAACGATTGATAAAATTCAAGGCAATCTAGAGGAAGATGAAGCTCTTCTTACTTCCCTGGAATTCTTTTTAACTTCCATTTCCGCGTGATTGGAGAACTAATTGTGATTTTTCGACCGTCATACGGCTCTCGTTATGGTTGCTTTCCCCTCAAAGCAGTTTCTGGCAAATCGGAATTGTGATCACGTTTTCGCCGAGGAAATTTCTTTTTTTTTTTGAGGCATGGCAACAACACCTCATTGCAGACGATGAGAGTAACCTCGAAAATGCCGAAGTGACAAATGGTGGTATGAGGAATTGATTCGTGGTTACACCCAAATGTTTTTCAAAAACGTACCTTATCGAATTTATTAATTTTCATTTAAATAATCCAAAAACTGAATAAATTCGAGTGTCAGTTATTCAAGTTTCCATTAAATTCGAGCTTGCGAAAGTAATCAGTTTGGCTCCAAATAATGACCAACGCATGCAAAACAGCATAAAAGATTTTTTAAAAAAGTTTTATTATTAGATCTCTGTTGCTGTAATCTGATAATTTTTAAAAATGGTCTCTTTTCTAATTATTTATTAATTAAATTTTATGATTTCGAGGGTTCGAGTTTTCTATAGTTCGAAGTACTGATGGAGTCTTTATGACAAATTTAAAGTTTTAGGGTATCCCAGTGTTAATATAACAAAATATTTTAACATGAATAGAAAATAAACATAATTAAAATCATTCATTTAGAAACTTGTGCAATTCATGCAATTAAAAATATAATTTTAAGTTGATAGATAATTTGGTACTCTATGCGATCTACCAGTTTAGTTAGCTGGATTTAGGGTAGATGGATCAAATGATATTTTTTGAATCCTAATGAGCTTACTAAACTGGTAGTTCGCATACTGCAAGAATAGAGATGATTTTTATTAGCTTTAAAACAACTGAGAACAAACATTAGGAAGGTATGTATTCCGGTTTTTTAAACTTGTTTCTCTATTTCTAGCTGAACTTTTAAAAACGTTATCTGGAACCTGGAACCTTAGTTGGGATGAAGAGCATAAATAAATAAACGTTAAATGATTTGTTTACATTGTAAAACATGAGCTACTTTGACTGACAAGGAAGGATATTTCCTTTGTTGAAAGTAACTGTATTGCAGAAATAGGATCGTTTAAAAAATGCCTCTTAAAAAGACCTTAATGTTATTAAGTTTGCCTCAAAATGTTCTCTATTAAATGATTAAATGGGTCTAATAATAAACTGAGGTATCGAAAATCTAAATAAGTATACTTAAGATTATTAAAAGCTATTAAAGAAGTCAATTTACAAAATTCAATTTGGGATTTTGTGTGGTTAGGATTAAATTTGCGGTACATTTTACTTTAATGTAATGAATAATAATAGATTTTCATTTTTCTATTTTGGAAATGTTAAAACAAAGTCTTACGAAGTATGGATGGTTGAATAAAGCTCTGAAATGATTTAATTCGGCCAGGGGACTTCTATTCACCATTATTTTGAGAAAGTTGCGAGATTAATTTACCAAGAAACTCCTTCATACTTCATTCATTAATGTTCAGAACACTTTGGTACCAAATTAATTCTGTTTTAAAAAATCATTTTGAGACTTTAATGATGAAGTTCTGGAATGTAGTGCACATTTTTTAAAACAAGTGAAATATTCTAGAGAGCTACTTTATACATGCAACTATAGAAAGAGGCTTATTAAATACTTTGTTATGCTTCTAATATGACCTTGGGCAGAGTTCTTTTTTTCCCACAATAATGCTAATTTGGAATAACCCCACACGTCACTAGAAGGTTACAGTTCTGGCACCTATGCTTCTAGAAGTCAAACACTGTTTACTTCAATAAAAAATAAGAATGTGGCTATGTGGTTAAAAAGTCGAATTTGGGTATCTCCAATTTTCTATACTATGTGCTTGTATTTTTCCGATTTGTGGTAAGGGAAAACATTTCCAATTTTGTGGGAAGGGGTTTTAAAATGTCCTTGCGGTCGAAAGAAAATTTACTTTGATACATGTTAATTTTATTTACAGAGTTCTCGTAAAAACCCATATGTTTAAAAGCCGTATTCCTTTAAATATTTAATAATCTTCCAAAAAAAAATATTCTTTTTGATTGAAAGAAACTTAACCAAACACCCCAATAATTTGAGGTAATCATGGAACGACTGGAGGAAAACCGAACATTTAACCTATCTTTCAGGTCAAGTTTGAGAGTTCCCGTTGGTTTACTGATAAAGTACGACTATGATATGAAAATATGACTTTCTGTTATGGAGGTAGAAAAGCTGTAATTAGACAAAACAAGTTTAATTAAGGTGATACGCGAATTAGAAATTATATACAAATGGCAAAAGTTCAAAATATTTAAGTGGTGAGTAACAACCACAATCCCATAGAAAAAAAATACCTTTATTATACTAGGTAGTCCTGAACATTCCTCAGGAACGTTGTATGAAAAGAGGACACGAAACTATTTACTAACCTGTCCGACAAAGTTCCATAAATAGGGGTTCCAATAATGCTGCCGACGTTAGTTAGTGTCATCACCAGCTTAGAGTAATGTTCATCTCGGCAAACCATGTTCCACTGAAAGAGAGTAACGACTTTCCATTAAATACATATACTTTACTCGTACTTAAAAGATTAAATGCATTCATATATTAATAATTGAGGTTCATAAATTGTGATAGGGGGTGCTTTCACAATACTATTCATACCTAAATTTTAGGAATAAATAGTGCATAACATAAAACTGGACAATTTATTCTAATTTTAAGTTGGAGAATATTCAGTTTTCGTTGTAAAAATATTAGGTAATTTAGCAAGCTAAGTATAATACTGGAATTGGAAATTTCTAGAGGGATTTGTAAGTGATAATTTATTATTTTCTGTTAAAATTGACAGTTCAAAATTTAAAATAATTTTTATTAATTTTGACAATAACTTATTTTAAGCCTTTTTTTTAATAAGGAGAACTTATTTAAAACAAGAAGTTCAGAAATTAGCTATAGATACCCTTTTTATAAACTTTTCCCAACGAAAGTTTTTCTAAAATATTTGTTTCTAATGAGTACAATGTAAAAAAGAAGAAAGACAGCATGTTTTCTCTAACATTTGTTTTGGGAACGTTTCTATCAATAACCGTCGAAAAGATAATTAATTCACAAAGAATGTTTTGACTTTGAGAACATTTTAGTTTCGGTATAAAGTTATTTATCTATTTGTTGTAGTTTCAGTTATTAGATGTATAGAGGAATACAAAAATGAAAGTTTCTTTCAAGCAGTTTTCCATTTTTTGAAGGTTAATCTTGACAGTTCTGGAGTAGATGGTGAACTTTTAATAACCTTCTTTTTCGATTAATCACGTTCTCAACCACACCTTTGTTTATTTACTCAGTATGTTCTCATATCTTTAAAACCAGTTTACCTCGAATTTGTAAACAAATTTTAATTCAGGGTTGTCCAATTGGCTTTTTTTTGTATTTCCCCCTTTGAAATAGACGTGATTTGTATGTATATTAGTGTTAAAGAAATAATAATGCATAAAACATTTTTATTGTTATTGTTACACTGAAGAGGTTTATTCTGAAATAAAAATAATCATAATCAGGGTGATCATGATATTCGAGTTCATCTCAGAATGACCTGGAATTCGACAATAAAATTTCGGAAAAAACAAAGGCATACAAACGAGACCTTAGGGTTGGTTGGGGTAAGTGCGGCCCCTTTTTAGAACAGTACATTTTTGAAGCTTAATAAAAAATTCTTGAAGTGCTTAAATTTGAACTTATTGACATAATTTTATTTAAGACTATATTAATAACTTGAAAAAGTACAGAAACTTTTGGGTACAAAATATTTTATTGTAACTTTATCCATGTACGAGATATCTACTCACATTACAATTAATAGGGTTGGTTGGGGTAAGTGGGACCCCTTTTTGGAACACTGCAATTACAGAATGTTAACAGATTGTTTTCTTCAGGTTCGAATGGTTCAAGAGACTTATGAAGAAACCCGAGAAACTATTCCCTCCACCCCATTGTGTGTTTTAAATTAATTTCTCGGTAATGTTAATTAAAAAACCGAACTTAAAAATATTTTACTTCTCTTATTACTACTTAAATTAAAACACAATTTTAGCAAGATGTTTCAATAAATTACTTATAAATTTTTCCATAAACATTAAAGTGGTGAGTCTAGGGTGTCCCACTTACCCCTATTATGCTGAAATTACGGGGTAAGTGGGACCCCTTCTCTTAAACATTTTTAAATTAGAGATTTTGTAAAAATTCAAATTGCAGTATGTATTTTAAGTCAAACTTTGCACAACAGTTAAATAAACATTAAAATATAATGAGAACTTAGCTGGGAACACTTCTTGGAAAAATGTAGCTTTAACTCTCTAAACAAATCATTCTGGAAATCTTTCTTATATTGGTTCTATAATTTAAAAAAAAAATGTGATCAATGTGAGTAAGTGTGAAATGTCCTGTACATATTTTAGTTTGAGGGGAGTGACCCACTTACCTCAAGTGACCCTATATGGTATACTGTAGTGTGGGGCAGTAGTAATTTGTGGTTCCTTTTTCTATTAATGATAACGTCAGATCTGTTAGAGCTCTATAGTAGAGAATTTACTTTAAACATATTCCCTGTCTTTCTTAACACGTGGGAAGTATCTGTACGATAAAAACCCTTTTTCGAAAGCGTATACTTTTATCCTATATCCACACGAATAAAAATCATCACGTTTTCTCTGAAATCCTCATGTTTAGAATTGCGAAGGAAATCTTTTGATGTTCGAAATTGAATTTAGCTCCTTAAAGTAGCTGCTTACTTAGCTAGCTTTCTGCTAAAGTTATTTAAATTATAATAACTTGCTAAAGTATTTGTAAGTATGAAAGACTTAAAACTTTTAAGAAAAACTGGAAAGTTAACATATACTTAACTGAAAGGTGCGCTGTTGAAACATGATAAGGTTATTTGTTTTTATAAAAAGATAGAGACTATTTTGTTACATATCAAAGGAATAAGGAAATCTAATATTTCTCATGGTTATTTATATTTAATTTGAACAAGGACACTATTACTTTGATTCTTTTGTGAATAAATTCTCCTTCATACATACAAACTGTAATTTTGAACATGGATAAATTGGTACTACGAGGCATTCTAGGTTACGAACGGAGAAATCAACAAAAGGTAGTTCTTAGAAATGTATACGCGTTTCAAAATTTGCCCCCCCCCATAGGGCCACACTCACCACTCAAAGAGTTTGAAAAATTCGAAGGGTGTTTAAATACCGACTGAAAGAAAAAAATTAAGACAAATTAATTGAAAAAAGTATTGAAACTAAGTCATCAATTTCATTTACTGAAAGTCAATAATGTATATTATATACATTAATTTTTTTGAAATTAAAATTTTTCTGTTTCTTGACAGTTATTGAAAATTTGAAACAAATTGAATTAAAAACTAAAACGAAACTGATTTCTTGAGTCACTTTAACTAATTTAATTAAACAACCATTCACTAGATATAAACTAAACTCCAAATTACAGTTTCCTATGTTTATAGCGTAAACGTACAAAATAGAAAGAGTAAGAATATAACGACAACGAAAAGTAAAATATTTCTCTTCCTCTCTAATCCGAGAATGTAGTTGTCAAACGCTCACTTCTTGGGGCGATATCTCCCTGAGAGTCTTTTTAAAAATTGATGATTCAATTATATAGCACAACCAGTTATTTTGACGTTAATGTTGAGTGAGTTTGTTGTTTACAGCCAGAAGGCCCAGAAGCTTTCATGTGATTTATCCAATTAGAAATAACTCACAACTATACTTCATTCTGAAACAAAAATGCTTATATTCTCCCTCTCTTTAACTCTATTTCATTCTTTGAATGTTTCAGGTGACATAGCATGCTCTTATATAAAAACGTTCATTCCCTTTTCAGCCCCATCTTATACTTTTACTGCCTTCTTACGTTTAGTAAACGCATTGTTCTAATCTAACGGGATAACACTTCACTGTCTTATTAACCTTTCATGTGTTGCAAAACTCTACCTCAAAAACATACATGCATCCTGTTATTTTTATTTTACTGATTTATTGGTATGGTTGCATAATTCCGTTTTTATTAATGTATGGAGCTTTTAGTTTCGATGAAAAACAAGATAAACAAAGAGAAAATAATTGTAAAAGAGCTTGAAGGGTGGATTGAGCATTGTTTTTCCAGTATTGCATTTCGCACGTGAATGGTGAATTGCTGTCTCGACTGGAAAATTTCATTATTCAGGGTGGGGGAAATTTGAAAACGAACGTGAAAGAAATGCAATACTTTTAATGTTCAAAGATAAGAGATGAAGGGAACAAAAGGGGATACTTAAAAATAGAATATAATGTAACAATAGAGCATTTTCAATCACATGACTCGGCCTAACAACGGCTTTAGCAACGTTGTTTTTGCCCGCCAGTGACATCATGTGAGAATGCTTCTATTGGATGCTTCTAGTTCCGCCCCTAACAACAGCCTTAGCAACGTTGTTTTTGTCCTCCAAGTGACGTCATGTGCGAATGCTCTATATGTTACTTTTAAAAAATATACTATTGGGGATTTTATTAACTTCAACTGGAGATTAAGGCAGGGTAGGATCATATCAGGGGATTCCAGTTACTGTTGGAGTTTTTTTAACGGAAGATTTATAATATAATCGGATAACCCACTGTACTATGAATTCCATAAATGGTGGCAGATATTATGCATTAGAACTCAAATCCCCATGCAATTAATGTATTCGAGTCATCTACGAAACCGTCAAAGCAAAGAGAATTTCTTATTATATTAATTAAGTTTATTTACTCTTTGGCTGGTGAACATTGATAAATGTCGGCATTCCTCATCTATGTATAAGTGAATTCTTGAACTCTAGCAGTTTATGTTCCTCTCTCGCCATGCTATTCAAGAAAATAGAAAGATTTCTATCACTCCCTAAAGAATTCTGCCAAATTTTCTTCGGCTTCATGCTGTTCACAGAGTTGCATGGATTTTCTAATGAAAGGGTTTGCTTCAAAAATTTTTTCCACTCTCTGTTATTGAAACTGCCGAGTTTTAGCCGACATAAAATATGGCCCGGAATAAAAACGGACAAAAAATCCCCCATAAACACAAGTTCGACTGTATTTAAAGTCGGCAATTCGCTTTTAGAGGAACTTTTCTTTAATAAAATTTTAACTCACACGTGATTACACCTTAAATTATGCAGTTATATGTATTATGTGTATAGAAATTCCGTTTTAAGAAGCTAAACTTAAAAAAAAAAGCTGGCTTTTAAAAAAATATAAATGGCTGTGAAGTCAAGGGGTAATAATATGATAAAATAATATGATCCTACCCTCATAATAATATCCCTTTTCTGAAGAATACTTGCGTAACCCCTAAAGCAAATTTTCGTCAGTAATATCATAACTTATTACATGGTTAAGAAAAACAAAATACTAACTCTCTTATTCAGCTACACATCATTTAAAGATATAACTTTAAGAAAAACAGTCGTTTTAAAAGTTCAACGAAGGTTAAAAGAATGTTATATAAAGTTCTACCATTAAATCGTTTAAACTCAACTGAAGCTGGGATAGAATTGTGGCTTCAGTGAAACGTAATACTTTGAAAAACAGTCCTCAATTCTGTTATTTTATTCTGTTATTTATTTTGCCCCAGAAAAGTTACAAACTCCGATTACTGAATAAACCTTTTAGTTTTATTGCAATCTTATAATTCTTAAAGTCATTCGAGACTCACTATAGTCAATTGAAGATCCATTCAGATAACTGTCATTTTCTCACAAGACTAAGAGGAAAAAGTTACTAATGTATGTAATTACCTCATTCAAAGTGATTTAACTGGTAAAATAAGCATAATTATCCTAGAACTGCCCAAAGAGATACACGGCGTTTCGGAACTCTATGCTAAATATAATATGATATGTCGGTAGAGGGGGATCCAGACAAGACGATTTTGAATAGGAATGGGGGGGGGGGGGTCGTCATAAAGTACGAAGGCCATTCAGAAAGCGAGTTTCCCCAAGACCCGTAAAAATAAAAAAACCGTGATTGAGTGAAAATATTCACTGAATAAGAAACAAAAATATATCAGCTACTTTCACTGTAGTTTTCATCTAAATCGGAAGACTTGTCAAAGCGTGGGATGAGTTATAAAAGTAAAATATCGAGAGTTCATCCAAAGCATGGAGTCCCAGGGAAATATCTGCAGAAGATATTTTCCTCTACAGTACATCATCCATTCGCTGAGATCTGTTTGATATAATCCACACATTAGTCTCGATTTTTCTGCAAGTGAGATCCACCTGTTTTTGCATATAAAGAAATTCCTGTCAGATATAATTGGGATGGAATGACATCCATGATGACATCAGACAAATGGAACTGCATTCTTCGTCTGAATTGTTTTGACAAGTGCTTCAATTTTGATGAAACTTACGGTGAAAGTAGTTGAAATACTGTTTAACCTCATGCAATAATTATTTTTCATCATTAATTTATGTTTATTTGTATGGAACATGGGAAACTCGCTTTCTGAATGGCCTTCGTACTATCTTACGTCCAAGTTCTTCAACGCTGCATCTCCGCCCCCCTCAATTTCTATTTTAAATATGCTTATGTAGGTCCCCTCTACCCACACTTGGCATGGAGTTGTGAAACACCCTGTATAATTGAAAATGGCTTCTTTTAATGAAACCTCTTTAGTGTTTTCCATGCGGCTTCTAGATATATATACTTGCTAATCGAAAAATGATTAAGTTATTTTTATCATTTTGTCAGGGGAATACGTTACATTCAAAATCTCTAGAGATTATGGAAGCATTGATTTCGTTTATGATACTTTTGAGGTTTCATCTTTTCTTAATAAATAAGAAAAGAAAAATTGTCATTAATTAGACATTATATTAGATAAACACTTATTTTCTCAATATCAACTTCGTTCAAGTAAACAAGTGATGAATAGAATTTTTAATTTTTAGGATTCTGGGTTTTTTAATCGTAATACTAACTTGAAAAGTCTCTACATTATGAATATTTATTTATCTAATTAGAAACATTAACATCAACATTAAGTTCTAAAATCAGTTCTGAGAAAAGCTTTCTATTAAAGAGAAGCAACAATACCTAATAGTGTTTTTTTATACGTATAAAGGGTATTTTTTACGATTTTTACGTTTTTCAATAAATCTAGGAAGAGAAATATTTTGAAATCGGAAAATATTTACGCTGCTCTGGTTTATCTAAAACACCTAAATCTAAGCATAATTTTCTTTCTGGAATATTTTGGAAATCTAAGTGAAAACTACGTTAAAGCTTTAAAACATTTCACTTTAGTGTAGTATGGAGTTCAATTTCTTCGAAAATATCTTATGGATTTAGGAATAAAATAGATTTAGGAATAGAATATCTTTTAGTAAAAATGAAATGTTCTGTCGATTTCTTGGACGGAATAATTTTTTCGAAACTCCTACTAACTCCCTGTTCCTTCTGAAACGGTTCTATAAATAAAATAATTACTTTCACAGTTCAATCAAGGGGGGATTTTTGAGGGAGTACCTAGGTCGTTGGACCTTCAAACTCCAGTATAACTAGCCTCACTGGGTGAGGTCATGAGCTGAACTGTTAGAGAACGTGTGACTTTGAAAGTCACAGTCAGCTGAGGAGTGGCTAGCTTGATGCTAACCCCCTCTTGATTTCCCCAAGTAACCTTGGTACTCATTTTATCGAAGCGGAGGGATGAAGGGCTGAGTCTGCCTTGCCCGTGGACCGGGATTTGAACCCCGGGCCTGTGGTGTCGGAGCGCAAAGCGCTTCCTCTACGCCACCAGGCTTCTTTCACAGTTCAGAACAAGAAGCATCCTAGAAATATGAATCTAAAAGCTTAAAAATTTAAGACGGCAGTAAAAGTTATGCTAAATCAGTGGTTCTTAACCTGTTTTAAAGCTTACCACCCCCGTAAAGAGGCGGAAAATTTTTCAACGCTTCACATTTTTATTTCTAAAAATATAGTGAGTATAGTGACTTTTCTGCAACTGGTCTGCACAGCTTTAACTGTTATGAGGGCCAAATTATGTCATCATAATTTGTCACAGGTCAAAAAATTTAGCGTAGGGGTTCAGCGAGCCCCAAAAATTCAATCTAAACTCCTAATAATAGTTTGTTCATGACATAGAGAGAAATCATAAATAACTGAATAGTAGAGAAAAAGGATCAGATGTAATAATTGTTCAAAACCTCCTAATTCAAGTTATTATTTATTAGTAATGAAATTTCTCTATTTTTGACAATTGCAGGTTTTTGTATCACTAATGAAAGCTGAGTTTTCATTTGTAAATCAGTCATCCTATAACGAATAAATTGCAAAAACTGGATCTTTTTTAATTTTATAAATTTTTTAAATGTTAGAATCATTTTTCAAGACTTATCGTACTAAGAAAAGAGGGTCACCGGGGCACTTGCGGCCCGCATGTTGCTCACTCTAAAGATCCAATGCATTAATATTAATATACACGAATATAGCATATCCCCTCTCTTGTCTTTAATTAAAATGAGGTAATATTAAAATAGCTAATGTTTTTCCAAAATTCAATTGAAGTACATATTTTGGGGTAATTTTACATTATTGTTAGTTACGGAGAACTTTTCGAAGGAATTTTTTTTTTCATTTACCACTTTTTTTAAGGGAAGACATGGAAAACAAATTTTTGCGGAGAAGTTAAAATGAACATACCTTACTGGCCGCTGTCTCTTCGAAGTGGCTGGTGTCGTAATGCCACCCTCCATCGCAGGCTACCAAAGGGGTCCCGCTCCCCACGCTCAAGTTCCCGGACGCCAACACTTGCGTGTAGTTCAAATCATACCTGAAGCAGGTCTCGTTCAAAGGGGATATGAGTGACCGCTGGTCAGCCAGGCTGAGGTTGCTGGCGGCCACTTCGGGCACAGAACACCAGTGGTCGGGAGTGTACACTAGCAGAAGAATGTTCATGGTGAATGCCGGCAGGACGAACGCTGATGGTATCAGGAAGTAGAGGATGAGGTTTTTTTGGTATTTGCCGTTGCCGCCGATGTCTTCCAGGAGATCTTCGAACTCCAGTTCACTCTTTAGAGTTGCCATAGTTGAGAGGGGTTTTTTTTGTGCGTTTTGTTTATAATCAAACTATGTGGGGTTTTATCACAGCATTGCTGTACTTCTGGTCGCTAGTAAGTTTAAACCTATATTTGCGGATGAAGAACCTATTGAAAAGGACTTCGTGGTTCGGGAAAACTCTCTGATGGTTTCGGACGAACCAAGAATTCGGGTACACAGTTCTAAACAGAGAGATTCGTTAAATCGTGGAAGTTCCTTCAGATGGACGGATGGATCTCTGGGGTTAAAAAGGCAAAATTAGAATGTAATCAGGAATGACAAAATCTACAATGGAGCTCAAGAGGATTCTGGTCAGTGAGAACGTTCAGCCCGTTCTGACCGGAAGAATTCTCGAAGGGTTGGTAGCGGACCCTGCAACTTTGGGAGTGTTTTCCCCACACACCTGAGCCAATCGCCGAAGCCTGTCGGAAAAAATTCCCCGATCCCAGCTGGAGGAAAATCAAGTTTCTGAAGCATGGCGAGGAGAAATAAATAAAACACAACTGGCCGTTACACAAGTTGACCTTGCTGCAGGGATAAACCGAATTAGAGTCGACTTATACTACGGCGAAACGAAAGTGAAAAGACGCTCTCTCTAAATACTTGGCCACGCACGATTGTTGTTTTTCTCTTTATCATCGTTTGTCTTACTGACCGAGAGAGATGCTTTTTTTTCTCGTATTTAATTAAAAACTGGTTTAGAGTCGAATGCTCGGGTTTTTTTCATGTTTGAATTGGAGTTTATTAACGTTTTATGTTTTCTTATGTCGAGCTTTGCCATCAGGGGACGTCCATTAATTACGTGAAGTTTGTCTTATGAACATGGTGAGATATAGTGAGGTATGGTGTATGGCCCCTTCAGATTTGCCAACTTTTCAATAATAAAATGTCTTTGATATAGTCATGCATTTTAATTGGAACCACTAAATACCAAAGCATTATTTTATGAAGGGTTTGGAGCACAATCGGCACAAGTGACGTTTCATGTTAACTTTTGTATAGAACAGAGGTTCCCAACCGGTGGTCCGTGGAGGGACCCGGAAGCACACAAAAAAATTTCCTATAAATAATAGAAATTTGAATGATTTGAACAAGAAAAGATTACTTTCGACTATGTAATTTTTGAGATAACAGTCACCACTATATTAATAACTAGCTGATATGCCCGGCCTTGCACGGGTGGAGTGTATCAATTTATTTTTTTAAAGTTTTCTCAAGTTACATGTCTAATTTTCTGTAACCGTAATTCCCAATAATCCCGGTATTCCCGGTATTTTTTCATATCCCGGTGTTCCAGGTATTTTCTCATATCCCGGTGTTCCCGGTATTTTTCCATATCCCGGTGTTCCTGGTATTTTTTCATATCCCGGTGTTCCCGGTGCCTTTTCCCTCCCGGTTCCAACTAACTGTGTAAATCTAACCTAATCCATCCAGTTCCGGTGTTGCACATTTTATTACGACAGTTACCAAATTATCAATCTAAGTGAAAAAAATCAATTAAAATTATTACAGACATTTGAAATCCCTAAATTTTTAAATACCGCCTGTTTAAATTGAAAAAAAATCCCGCTAAACTACCCCAGAGAAACAAATTATAAGGTTAAATAACAATGGACTCTAACCGCCTATCTGGTTCGAGACTTCACGGAACCAACACGTGACCTACAACTGAGCTTGCGATTGGTTACCACAGATACTGCACTAGTAGATCTACTAGTGTAGTATCTGTGGTAACCAATCGCAAGCTCAGTAGGTCACGTGTTGGTTCCGTGTGACGTCAGACGGTTAGAGTCCATTGATCTAGTTTTGCTATCATCAACTTTCTAAAAAAAACCTGCAAACTTTACTTTCATTATTACTTTAACCAGTCTAATTCTTAAAACTTTCTGTTTCAACTTAAAGTTTCATGGAAAATTAAGTCTTAAATAAGAAAATACTGTCATAAAGTTTTTTATAAGGACCGTTTTTATTTTTTTAAATTATTAATAACCTTTTTAAAACAATTTTAGTCCGGTTTTATCTTTAAATACTTTGTTTTACGTGTAAAATTGTTTTTGTTGTATTATTTGCAACAATGCGAGTTAAACAGATCTTCTTTAGTGGAGAAGTAAGGAGATTTTTACAAAAAGGCCTAAAAAGGGGGTGAAGGGGAGGTTTTAGAAATTTGAAACTGGTTCCATTGCTTTTCCCCCGTCCCGATACGTATGTGTACCAAGTTTGGTTTGATTCGGACTGGTAGTCTAGGAGAAATTGCGCCAAAGCTGATCCGTACACACCCAGGAACCCAGGCACCCAGGAACCCAGGAACCCAGGCAGGCAGCCACACCTCTATTATATATATATGGATAATTCTTTCTTGTACTATAAATATTTAAAGAGAAGTTTGGGAAAAAAAGTTCGACGCAAATTTGGGGGTTCCAAAGATTTATTTATCGTACAACAAAAACTACTAATTCTCGTGATATGTAAATTAATTTTTTCTTAAAATACAGTTAGATTTCATAGCATTATGTATACATTTCCATGCTTAACTTTCATCTTGAAATTTTGTGAAGATAAGGTTGGTTGGAGTTTTATGGCGCATGACTCAAGAGTGAGTATAGTGCGCCAGACACAAGACAAAATTAAGCCAATAAATATTTCTATACAAGCAACTAGTATAACTGATCAAGGGCCATTGTCATGTGAAGATAAGGATTTTAGGTGGTCCGTGAAGATACCAATTTCAGACTTAGTGGTCCGCGGTTGGCAAGTTCTTTCCCTGCCATGTGTTTTTCGATAAAATAAATAAATACAAAACAGTTAAATTGCACAAAAAAAAAAGAGTCCAGAACTTCCAATTAAGCATACAATATTATATTGGATGCCAAGCATTTGAAAAAAAAAATACTCTGGCAAATAAGGATCGGGAGAAATAAAGAATATCTGTGTTTGCTCCTCAAGCATCTACGATGTTGGATACAAGATCGGAAGTTATTGGATTCTTTATAGAAATCATGTTATTTTAAATTACCTTTGTTATTTCAATTTACAAGCTAATTAATAACAAGATCAAAACCCATAAAACCATGTATCATTAAAAAACTGTAAATATAACGATTTCACCAAAAAAGGGTATTAATTATACTTCTGAGCTTGAACTAATGAATTACGGAAACAAATAATGGCAAGAACTGAATACTTGAATATTTATTTCATTATATTTAATACATTTGAATATTTATTTGGTAGATTTGGTGAGATTTTGCTGGAACCATCCCCTTATTTTGTGGTCATATACGTATTGGAAATTCCTTTATTTGAATTCCTAATTCTTATTTAGGTAGGATATATTGTTTTGATGTTTTCAATTTTAGTCTGTAAAATTTTTTAAAAATAAATTTGAATTGATTTTATGTTGCTTCAGGCGAATTTTGATGAAATTATAATCAAATATCAATTTAAGGTTTCTATTTGTCATTGTCAGTTTTTCTTTTGTAAGAAGGATGTTTCAGAATCCTAGAACAAATATACATTATATTTTAAAAATGCTAATCAACAAATAATTTAATCCTAATAAATCCAATAAACCCTAATAAATCCCAATAAACAACCAACAAACAATCAGGAAATGCTTTATGATGTTAAATTAAAAAAAAACGATGATAAATTAGTAATTGACGATGAATTATTATGATGAATTAATGATGTTAAATTAATTGCAATTAATCAAAATTGAGATCCCAAATCGTAAACATCCTTGAGCTCTATTACCGAAAATACAGACACCTGAAACTATTACCTCTTTTAACTGCATACTGAAAATTTAAATCATGCTGAAATATCATGAAAAAGGAATTTTGAGGTATAACTTGTAAGGAAATTGGTATGGGGATCGCCACAAAATCATCTAGTCAGCAATAACGCAAAACTATCAGTTGACCTTCAATCGTTGCTGATTTTTTTTTGGAAATGGTGAGAGGAATGAGATAATTGCAACCTACCCGTGAGTGGAGTGAACCAGTCATAGAGGTAATACACGAATAGGAGAGCTTTGAACATTAATTTGTTCCCATTGTGGAGAGCATTAGGCTGCATCGAACAAAGAAAAAGTGACCGATCATGAACCACCTCGGCATGGGGCACAAGCTGTTTAGAAACTAACATATCACGGGATAATTTTTTTTAATTTTTAATTTTTCTCACTTACCCTCTCTAAAGAGCCTTAAAGTTTTGAGTTTTTGGGTCAGTTTTTTGAAAACCACCAAAATAAAACTATCACAACATGTGCTGATGATTTTTCTCTGATGATCTACTATTATTATGGATATAAGTTTCATCTCCTTATTACCCCTTTTTCGGGAGTGATAGTTTTTTTAATGTGTAAGGGGAATTTTGTATAAGTTGTTTTCTTGCATTTTTGAAACCCGAAAAACTCGGGAGCGTGTGGGACTGGTGTGAATTTCTTCATATAAATCTTCATTTAAGTTATGTGCATCATGAAACAAATTTCAAGAAAGTTAAAAAAAGTTGTTTTTAAATTGTTTTAAACTTAAAATTTTGTTGCTCGTTAAATTCTAAAAGAAACATTTCTACCAAATTTCAAGTCTGGAATCAATTTTTATAGAGAAAAAAAATTTAGGGAAATTTCTCTTCAGTCTCTATTCCTCAAAGTGTAGTAATGAGCAATTAACTCATGAGGAGTTCTTTGAGGATCTTTATATGATTCAAAAGCAATGAAAATATTCATATGTATTCAAGAAAATACAACTATTAATTAGTTTCAGTTCAATATCTTATAGAGCTTCCCACTTCCAGATAACTGCATATTGAATTTTCTTATTTTTCTCTAATATTCCTTAAAATTAGGCTCAAAGCTCATACTTCATTCTTTTACCCTCTAAAACATTTTTCAGATTTAGTGAAAGGTAATTCCTAAATGTGTAAGAAATGTGTGTGTGTGTTTCTTGTGTAAGAAAACTTTTTTACTAACCTATGAGCAGGTATTTGGATTTATCAATCTTGACCAATAAATTGCCCTACAAACTACCCACTCAGCGTTACCCAGTGGCCCAGTGGGTTACTTGTGGACCGCAGCCATGAAGGTGAGGTACTGATACCCGCGCCTGACAGACACTCGCTCGCACAACAGCTTTTTACAGGGGCCGACAATTTTCGAGTAGAAAACTGTCGGTCGCTTTCTTTCTTGTGGGAGGGAGACTTGTGGTCTGTAGGACTTTGCATGTTACAAATTTGTTTTGCCACGGGTTAGTCTCAACAAAGCTCGCTCATCTTGTATTACCTCTATGGCACCAGTCGTCTTTATAGTTAGTTATTACATAATATTTTTTTGCAGTCACGACATAGATATTTGAAAAACCAGGTTGGCTTATTCAACTATTTGACCATGAACTGCGTAAGTACCGTAAGAAACGGGTATCTTTGGAATGGTATTTTTCGTTTTTTTTTTAACACTGTTACAAAATCATTTAAACTGTTGCTTTAAGGGTTAATATTAATTAAGTTGGGGTATGAGGGATGCTTACGTAAGATTTTTTTAAGACACTGCATATAATAATCTTTTCTAACCTTACAAATTATTATGCACGTAAGTTGAAAAATTAAACTTGATAAAAAATATTAAATTGTTATTTTGACGTCTAAAATTTTTTAGACACTACAAGAAAAATACGCAGGAAAAATATGATAAATTCTTTAATGAACAATTTATACAATGAGACACTTCAATCAAATTACTCTAAACGGAGAAAAATGGTTTAAAGAAAAAGTGGACACCTGAAAGGTCTTTCATGTCCTGGACATGAAGAAATTGAAACAGAAAATAATCCTACTAACATCAAGAAGATGCAGGACCTCAAGATACCGAAGCCTTTTATTTCAAGTATAATCTGAAAAAGGTGTTGAAAAACTTTAATTGGATCCTTTTTCATGGTTTGAAGAATTCTTTAAAAGGCTCGTTGCTTTTATTTTCAGCGTATTAAGTTAAAAGTGCTAATATACTAATTAGACAAAAATGAAGTAATTTTGATGCAGTCAACAAAAGAAAAAACATATCAAAAGTTTTTGTAAGCGAACTATTAAGGTGGAATAAACATTATGGTGTCTTTTTTAAGTTTTGATATATTTTTGAAAACTACGCAAAATTTAAGTTATTAAGCGGGCGTATTCAAAACGCTTTTTTGTCGGCTTCCTATTTTATTTAATATTCTGAAGGAGCACAGAAAATTCCTTAGAAACCAAGTTTCAATTAACTTTTTCACTTTCTATGGGACGTTTTGCTTAAACTTTATTACTTAAAAAATTTTCTTTCAGTATATGTTCTGTACATAAACCGCCCGAAAATAACACATTAGCAAAGATTATTATAGAAGAACTCAAAATCATATTACAATGATTTTTTAATTGAAACAACTTATATTAAAAGTACCAAAGTTTACGTAAAAGTGAAAAAACCTGGAAAAAGTCTGAAAGAAAATAGCTTCAAGCTCTTTTTTTTCTGCTCAAAAATTAAAGAGAAAAACTATTTAAAAAATGTCAACAGTTCATGTAGAACATAATGATGTTTATTGTTAATCTGGTAATTATATTTATCCTAGGAAATTAATTCTAAAACATCAAATTGATTGTTGGTTGCCATAGGTAACATTTGGCACGCTTTAGCTCTTTTCAAGGAGAACTGAATGAAACGATATTTTTAAGGGTTGGGGAAAAAAACATGTTTTCTTTTCACACAAAACAAAAAACGTGTTTATTTGGTTTTTTTTACCCTCGTTACAGAAATGTTAAAAAAAAACCCCATGATTTAAAAAATATTAAATTAGGTTTTAAAAATTGAAATTGGATTGACAAAGTTTCCCCTGATATCATATGGCATCTCGAGCTTTTCAGCACCTGTTCCTTGAAGTAAAGCTTGCCATGAAGCAAAATGATTGTTTTCAAAATATGTCACTACGTCAACAACTTCAGCTCTAAGATTTGAGATTTTGATATCTTTTGCTAAAAGGTGAAGGATAAGAGCTGAACATCCATAAGTTATTATATTCATATTCTTTTCAGATATAAAAATATGATATGAAATAGAAAAAGAATATGAAAAGAAAAATATGAAATATATTTAAAAATATGATTTTTTAAACAAATTTATTTGTGTTTTTTTTATTGTATACTTTCTAGAAGAAAAATAAAATAATATAGTTGGAAGTAAATACTAAGTTTGATGCTAATGTCATCTGTTTATAAAAAAAATTGCTAAAAGAGTAGGTACACTACCAAATAGGATGCCAATAATATCATCAATAGAAGCAATAAAATATTTAGTTCTTTAAATTTATTTGGCGGAATTAATAAAAAAAAATGAGCTAATAAAACTTTAATAACCACACTCTTAACATTTTAATTATTTTTCAAAGCTTTAACAGCCAAATTCCCGATTTTTAACATCTCGTAATGTTAAAGTGTAGGAAACTTGTAACTAAAATGGCGAAAAGATCGATTGCACGACTGCCATCTAGAGACATAAGTGAGAAACAAAACAAAAGCAATCATCTGCGCAATGCAAAGTCCATAAATTTTAACCGCGTTTCCCGTTCTAGCAGTTCCTCGTCCTTACCAATACGTCCTTTAATTACGTCCTTTAATTTCAGGATCTCCTATGCGACTGTGACATATGCGTGATAATTAGCATTAAAATATTTTTTCTCCAAATAGTACGTTTAAAAAGAAAAAAATCCTCTTAAAAATTATACTATAGATATTGAAAACATACTAAAACCTACTAAAACCCATTATATTTGAAAAATGCCTTCGTCTGGTGCGTATGCGCATTTTTAATAAACCTATAATATCTGTCAGCCAGTATTTGATTAATAAATTATCATTCTCAATAGATTAATATTGCGTCTAAAAAACCCAAAAGAATCCAATTTTTTTTCTCCATAGGAAAAATCCCTTATAAAATTTGATAGATATGTTATAAGCAAACTCCTTTTACAGTCATTAGCATAAAGTTTTTGTTTTTATTTTCGAACTATTTGAAACATAAATGTCAAATTATTGTTTTCTTATTTTTAAATCAATTCCTCTTTTGTCCTCGATATTTTTAAGGCAAACAACCTCATGGATCTGATCTGATTCAGATCAGAGAGATAAGCAAGAAGAAGAAGAAGAAGTAAATCAATTCAGAAGTAAATCAATTAGTTTGTTTGCAGTTATTATTCGCTGTTTTTTTACACTGTTATTTTTAGAAACCCATATTATACACCTGGCGAACCTATGTTATGTAGCTCATAGATTTCTTTACACTTTTCAGCTAGCTTACGTTTCTTTCCCATTGACCCATGTCAAAAGTTTCCTCTTTCAACTGCGTAATTTAAAATTTTGACGCACCGTGGTTCTAGATGTGGAAGGCGTTTCAGATATGTTATTTTTAACGTTATTCAGGGAAAAACGTTAAGCGTGGAATGCGAACGTCTTCAAGAGAAGTTCATATGAACCAATGTTATGTAGCTCATAGATTTCTTTACACTTTTCAGCTAGCTTACGTTTCTTTCCCATTGACCCATGTCAAAAGTTTCCTCTTTCAACTGCGTAATTTAAAATTTTGACGCACCGTGGTTCTAGATGTGGAAGGCGTTTCAGATATGTTATTTTTAACGTTATTCAAGGAAAAACGTTAAGCGTGGAATGCGAACGTCTTCAAGAGAAGTTCATATGAACCAATGTTATGTAGCTCATAGATTTCTTTACACTTTTCAGCTAGCTTACGTTTCTTTCCCATTGACCCATGTCAAAAGTTTCCTCTTTCAACTGCGTAATTTAAAATTTTGACGCACCGTGGTTCTAGATGTGGAAGGCGTTTCAGATATGTTATTTTTAACGTTATTCAGGGACAAACGTTAAGCGTGGAATGCGAACGTCTTCAAGAGAAGTTCATATGAACCAATGTTATGTAGCTCATAGATTTCTTTACACTTTTCAGCTAGCTTACGTTTCTTTCCCATTGACCCATGTCAAAAGTTTCCTCTTTCAACTGCGTAATTTAAAATTTTGACGCACCGTGGTTCTAGATGTGGAAGGCGTTTCAGATATGTTATTTTTAACGTTATTCAGGGAAAAACGTTAAGCGTGGAATGCGAATGTCTTCAAGAGAAGTTCATATGAACCAATGTTATGTAGCTCATAGATTTCTTTACACTTTTCAGCTAGCTTACGTTTCTTTCCCATTGACCCATGTCAAAAGTTTCCTCTTTCAACTGCGTAATTTAAAATTTTGACGCACCGTGGTTCTAGATGTGGAAGGCGTTTCAGATATGTTATTTTTAACGTTATTCAGGGAAAAACGTTAAGCGTGGAATGCGAACGTCTTCAAGAGAAGTTCATATGAACCAATGTTATGTAGCTCATAGATTTCTTTACACTTTTCAGCTAGCTTACGTTTCTTTCCCATTGACCCATGTCAAAAGTTTCCTCTTTCAACTGCGTAATTTAAAATTTTGACGCACCGTGGTTCTAGATGTGGAAGGCGTTTCAGATATGTTATTTTTAACGTTATTCAGGGAAAAACGTTAAGCGTGGAATGCGAACGTCTTCAAGAGAAGTTCATATGAACCAATGTTATGTAGCTCATAGATTTCTTTACACTTTTCAGCTAGCTTACGTTTCTTTCCCATTGACCCATGTCAAAAGTTTCCTCTTTCAACTGCGTAATTTAAAATTTTGACGCACCGTGGTTCTAGATGTGGAAGGCGTTTCAGATATGTTATTTTTAACGTTATTCAGGGAAAAACGTTAAGCGTGGAATGCGAACGTCTTCAAGAGAAGTTCATGAACTTTTCTTGAAGACCAAAGAATCTGAATCAATTATAGTTGTCATTGATCGTTTGTTATTCCTTCTTTTTTAAGTTTACACAGAAATTTTGATTCAAAAAGGAGAACTATTTTGTTTTTACACTTAATTAATAAAATTTAAAGATCGGAATAAAAAAAGTAATGTAGTCTTAAAATTTGTCAAGTGGCATGTATATTGTATAACTCCCATGCAAGAAATTGAAAGAATTTCCCAGTTTTTCAAAATAAATATTTGACAATATTTGTATTATTCTTTCATGTCGAAAAACTGAAAGTTTGTGTTAAATTTACGGTGGATTCAATATATATGGAAAGTATTCGGGTTTTGTAACAAAATTATATAGCATGTTATCAAGGCCTGTTATAGAATTAAGATGCGTCAGAAATTTATTAAAATGTACATACAATTTCTTAGTTCAAAGAGAAAGAGTTGTCTTAACGGAAAATAACACGAGGTTTTCTAAAATTAAACTAAGAGAGAAAATCCTCTTTATGGTTTTTAAAATTACTTTTATGTCTGAGATGATTTTTGTGGCTAACAAGATGTTGAGGATGAAAAAGGGTATATACTACATTTGATCCACAATATTTTCTTTAACCTGAGATAATATTGGTACAAGAACTCTGACAGCAAATTTGTCGGTCCAAAAAGCAACTCTAAAGAGAGTTTTTGTCCGTAAAAAATAGCAAAAGCTTGTAAGATTTTCTGTGAAGCTTTATGGTTTTGACGGTCTGAAGTGACCTGGTCATGATCGGTATAAACCTTCAGCTTATAACAGTGGATGAGGAAAAGAGGTTCATGTTCTGAAAATACATCTTATTCCATATCTGATTTACTTTAAGTCGGCTCTTAGGAAATAAAATCATCTTATACTTTTACCATTAGGAAAAAAATAAACAAATCATTACACAGCTGTTCGTTACATAATCTATCCTTGCTGGAGGGATAACATATAATCAGCGTTATTCCTAGGATTTTTTTGTGGAGGAGTAAAAATACTCCTTGACTTTTTTAGGAGGAGTGAAATTGAATTATGAGGAGTGAAATACGGAAATAGCATGAGCTATACAGAGATACGAAAACCGCAATCAAACTCCCTAAGCATCAGAACAATAAATGAAAAAAAAAAAACCCTACTATGGCTGTATGAAAGCTCAATTAAAACGTATGATAATTAGGGTGCCGTGGCTTTTGGCCAGAAGTCGGGCGAAAATGTCTCCGCTGAGATCAGTTGGTGTTTTGAGTATTAGAAAATATTATTTGTTTTGGTGAGGCACGTGGAAGTACATTTTTTTAGCTAAACCTCTGTGAAAAATTCAAAGAGTGAAAATACTCCTGGCTAGTTTTTTAAAGATATTTCCGATTTTCAAGGAGTGAAATACTCTCTTAGAGGAGTTAAAAATATCACTGCATATAATCATATATGACTAGGTAGAATGAACACAAATATTCATGTTTCTAACATCTTTACAGTTTTCTTGGAAGGAAGAAAATAACGAACTCAAAAATGACTAAGAAGAGTCCAAATTAAGGATCGTAAAGTGGACGAGCCTCCGTAAAGTGACGTGGTGTCACTTTACGTCACTTAAAAGTGTCACTTATAGTGGTGTTACGTCACCTCTTATATACTTTTGGATTCTCGTCGAATTGCCATACCGCGCCCAAACGCATAAGTGGAATAGCTCCTTCAGTTAACTCCGACTCTTCCACGGTATCCCTTTGATTCTTCGAACGGGACCATTCCCAGAATTTGAGATTCCATTCCGAGAAATCCCTAAGTAGTATTTAATTTCTTTTTTAGTCCAGCCACACTTTGTAGGAGTCTTCTTGGAAGAAGACTTAAGTTGTGTATTGGTAACCTATAGTTTTAATTTAATATTAAGCCTGATGATCATTCCTTTGAATGCAATTACTAAATGGTTCGTCTTGAAAATAATCCGGTCCTTCTAGTCTGTTACATTTTGTGCTGATTGTTCAAAGCCCCATTTAACCTAGGGTTTTTAATTGATAATTATGGTGACAGAGAAACACTCAACATTTTTATTTTACCTTTTTTTAAAAATCAGGCAGCGGTTTTCATCAGAAGCATACAATCTTTTGGCCAAAAAAGCACGTTTTAATCCTAAGTAAATCCGTATCGCTTTAGAACCAATGAAATTTGAAGATGAGTTTTATGCCTCAAACTAGGCCCAATTTTTAAAATATTACTCAAAATTTATCCAGGTTTTGGCGATCAAGCGTGATCATTAAATTCATACTTAACTACATATCCTCTTCGCGTCAAGCTGGTTTATAAGGCCTCGACTCTCTTTCTCCAAGCACCTCTGTACTGGATTAATCCTCTCTTGCCTCCTCTAA
Source organism: Tetragnatha montana (assembly GCA_963680715.1). Taxonomy (NCBI): domain Eukaryota; kingdom Metazoa; phylum Arthropoda; class Arachnida; order Araneae; family Tetragnathidae; genus Tetragnatha; species Tetragnatha montana. Next base: position 59,735,844 of record OY796677.1, on the reverse strand, counting down.
TTCATTTTAATCTTGTTTTGCGCAGATATTAGTGCATATATCTTTGCAATTAAGCCTTAGACCTTCCTCTTTTACGTTTTCCGTCGAGTGCATATTTGCAGGGCAATAATCCCGTTTTAAACGAAGGATATGTCCAATCCATTTCCAACGTCTCTTCAAATTTCCTCATGAATGGGCGATTAAATTCATACCCCCCATTTAACTCAGGGCATCACAAAACCTTTTAAAATGAGCAAGTAATAGTTGATACCATTTTAATTTCTACGCATATCTTGGATTCAAAAACCATGGCGGGCCATAAACAGGGATAGTGTTTCTTTCCTTCCATTAGCAAATTATACTTGAAGGGGAGTGTCACACATGTGACAAAGAAGGAGGAAATCTGCGAAATCACACTGTGACATTTGTGACATTACATGACTGTGTTTCCTCTAGCGGTAAGATCGCTAAAAGAGGTATTTTTTCACGAAAGTAATGCAATATTTTAAAGGTGTTAAATTTAAAGTTGAAGCACCGTGGCATCACTGGGGGAAAGGAGTCACAGAAATTAGAGATTTGTGATTAAGTTGAGTGACTTTATTTAAGAATTACACCTTTTCAGATAGTTAAAGTTTATTTAAGATCTATTGCAGTTTCAATATTCCGTAGAAATCTAGATGAACAAGTTCAATCTTTTTTTGTTGTTGTGTTCACTTTAATTTTACGCGATAGGAATTTACCTGAATCTTTTTCCTTTCACTAGGACAGTAACTTAAATGCATTTTGATAAACATTTTATTTGGATTTAAAAATAGTTTTTAATTCAAAATTTTCTTATTTCAAAGTAATGAATATAAAAAATGCATTGAAGCATAAATAGAATAGTTTTTATTAGACGGAAAAATTGCAATTCCATTGCAATAAAAACATGTTTTGACATTCCCAATATTTACAAATAAAACCTTTTCTGTGTAAAAGAAGCATTCATACACACTTCCGAAAATAAAGCTTTCAGTTAAAAGTTAAAATATGAATAAAGTATGAAGTTTCTAAAACAAACAAAAAAAGATTTATTTCTACCAAAAAAAACCAACAATGCCATTGTATTATTTTGAAGAAATTTTGTAGTTCTACGAAATAAAATAACGCTAATAATGCTTTATTAGAAAACAATGGCGATTTAATAAAATGAATTAAAAATGAAGGCTTTTAAAAAGTTGGTTTTGAAACATAAAGGATATTTTCTTTATCACTTCCTTCTATGCCATACCTTTCTCTATCTTTTTATGTGTATTATGATACGTTTTGTGATAATTGGCAAGGTATAAGAAAATAAATATCAGCATAATGATAAATCATTTTTAGAATTTATTTAAATTTAATTGGAGTCCAAATTTTTTTCATATTTTGTGATTTATGATATGCATAAAAATAAATTTCAGAACCTATTGCTCTTAGATTAAAAAAGTGAAAATTCTTTTCAGATCGTTTTTTTTTTATTTTACATTTCTTATGGGAAGATAATTATTTTAGAGCTTCCTTTTGTACTTTTGTATGATGTAAATTCAACTAGAATTCTATTTTTCGTTACGCATTACAAATTAATAGGTATTGTATAAAATTAAAATACAGGGTGAACCAAATGTCCTGTCCTCTTTTTAAAAATAAATAAAAAAAAAACAACAAAAAAAAACAGACAAAAATACGCCGTTTGTTGCATCCTTCTGGGGTGACTCAAAAGTTTTCCTACACAAATTTTTGAAAATCAGTAGTTCACAAAACTTTAGATAGATGGAGCTATGACTAAAATTCCATATAAAAAAAAACAGAAAGATTTAAAAATACGCCGAAAATTTCGATAGATTAGATGGTGATGGTGCCACGATATTTTGAGAAAATCTGATTTCTCTACGACTCATGCAAAATATAGGGACCTCAAGGATTGCTTTTTAAAGCTTTCAAAATATCTTGGCCATAAGAAAACTAGAAAACTAGTATTTTTTTTATGTTGACAGACAGCTAGAGACCCTATATATAGCATCTATATAAAGGGTCTCTACAGACAGCCTAGACAAGTCTATGTGAAGCGATTCCTCTGACTTAGATCTATAAAAATGTATGGAATTTTACTGTTTACATTTTCCTCTGAGATCAATGTTAACAATTTCAAAAGATTTCTTGATACTTAAGTTGTTTGCACTGTTAGGAATAAGAGGGTAATATAATTCATAACATTCTCAAATGTTTAAAGAATTAAATATTTTTTTAATTTTATAAATTGTAATTCTTGAATATTATTTAAACAATTTACTAGCTCAATAAATATACATAGTGATTTTATCAGTATAATGAAATTCTTGGCTGATATTTTTCGACCGCCACGAGAAAATCTTTGACAGAAAAACAAAACGTTGAAAGGAAGTTTAAATCTTTGGCACACAATTTTTTTCAGCGTTTTTGAATTACTATCACCCCCAAAATTGAGTGGAATGACCCATTTCCTTTATAATCGACACAATATTGTACGAAAGGTTATGCTCAAGTAGTAGATGTAAAATAATCACTTTTCTCTCCAACCCATTTTGGGACTTAAGTAGTAGTAATCTGGAATCCAGTAGATTAGAAAACCGATTTTTAGCAATTTAATTTAGCTCTAAAAGAAATAGGAATTCAGATTATCCTACCGAATATGAAAATAATTATTTAAACTTTAAAAATATTTTCTACTCTTCTTTCTTTTTCATAATTTCAGTGGCGAAACTTTCTCCTTGTTTGTTTAATCTGATAATAAGTATAAAAAAAAATACCATAGCTACCAAAAAAGTTACTATAGCTTTTCCTCCAAGTTAATCTCTTTAGTTTCCGCCTCCTCAATGTAACTATTTTGGTTAAATCTTTTGGTGTAATTCCAAGATAAAACCTAACTTCATTCAAAAAGTGGCTCGGTATGTTCTTTTGTTCAAGAAATTCTCTTTTAACGAAACACATTTTTTAGTAATTGACAAGTTGTGCCAACAAAATATTTATTTGTTGACTTTTTTTGAGTGGGGATTTATAACGTAAGACATAAGGAGCTTTACGCGGAAAACATCTAATTCTCGAAAGAATATTTCCCCCTCTGGCATTAGATATTCTTTTCATGCTATTTTCTATTCTTGAATCGAAAACTTTTCGCTAGTATCCTTAATTGACAATTTTTTTTTTTTTGGAAAGAAAAAGGATTGGAGATTTTAAAGAAACACATCTAAAGAGAGATTTAAAAGAAAGGTTACAACAATACTAAAATGGTGATAGGAATTTCCAGTTTTATAGTCTGACTGAGTGTCAAGTCGAAAAGTGCAAAATCGCGTATATTAAAATTATTTGATGGTTCCTAATAGAGTTAGCAGTGCATATTTCAAAACCGGTTGATGCCACTATGCAAATGTTGAACATCTATCTATCTATATATAACTAAAACCTTTTGTGGCTATGTGTGTATGTATGTGTTACATCTCCTCCCTAAATACGCCGCAGGCGTACACAAAACTCGGTATATAGACGTATTCTGAGGCGAGGATTATCAACACGAACTTTTCCAAGTTCGAAAATCGAATATTTACGAGTAATTAACGATTTTATGGTCAAAAACGCTTATTTCTCCATTTCTCTACTAGAGTAGAACTGCTTGACTCACTATTGCAACAAATGAGATTAAAACCTCAAAATTACATCTCCTCTCAAACTACGCCGCAGGCGAAGGCGAAACTCCGTATATAGACGTATTTCGAGACGAGGATTATGAATAGAAAGTTTTCCAATTTCGAAAAATCGAATATTAACCTGTAATTAACGTTTTTTATGGCTAAAAATGCTAATTTCTCTACTAGAGTAGATCTGCTTGACTCACTATTGTTAACGAGATGAAAACCGTAAAATTAAATATTTTACTAGGGGAAACTATAAATGTGCAACATAGGAAATGGATGGGTTTGGGTAAATATAAACAGTTGGAACCGGGATAAAAAAAAGACACCGGGAACACCAACATGAAAAAAGACACCGGGAACGCCGGGATATTAAAAATTCCCGGGAATACCAGGACATGAAAAATTACCGGGAACACCGGGATAAGAAAAACTACCGGGAACACCGGGATATGAAAAACTACAGGGAACATCGGGATGATTAGTAATTGAGGTTACAGAAAAATTAGACATGGAACTTGAGAAAACTTTAAAAACAATAAATTGATACACTACCCCGTGCAAGGCCGGGCATATCAGCTAGTATATAACTAAAACTGTTTGTGGCTATGTATGTATGTGTTACATCTCCTCCTAAAATACGCCGCAGGCGTACACAAAACTCGGTATATAGACGTATCTCGAGGCGGGAACGACGACCATCAACTTTTCCAAGTTCGAAAATCGAATATTTACGAGTAATTAACGATTTTATGGTCAAAAACGCTTATTTCTCCATTTCTCTACTAGAGTAAACATGCTTGACTCACTATTGTAATAAATGAGATTCAAACCTCAAAACTGCATCTCCTCACAAACTACGCCTCAGGCGTGGACAAAACTCGGTATATAGACGTATCTAGAGACGTGAATTATAAATTCAAAGTTTTCCAAGTTCGAAAATCGAATATTAACCTGTAAATAACATTTTTATGGCTAAAAATGCTTATTTTTCTACTAGAGTAGATCTGCTTGACTCACTATTGTTAATGCTTATTTTTCTACTAGAGTAGATCTTCTTTACTCACTATTGTTAATGAGATAAAAACCTTAAAATTAAATGTTTTACTAGGGGAAACTATAAATGTACAACATAGGAACTGGATGGGTTTGGGTAAATATAAACAGTTGGAATCGGGATGAAAAAGGCGCCGGGAACACCAACATGAAAAAAGACACCGGGAACGCCGGGATATTAAAAATTACTGGGAACACCGGGATATGAAAAACTACCGGGAACATCGGGATGATTGGTAATTGAGGTTACAGAAAAATTAGACATGTAACTTGAGAAAACTTTAAAAAAATAAATTGATACACTACACCCGTGCAAGGCCGGGCATATCAGCTAGTATATAACTAAAACCGTTTGTGGCTGTGTGGGTATGTGTTACATCTCCTCCCAAAATACGCCGCAGGCGTACACAAAACTCGATATATAGACGTATTCTGAGGCGGGAACGACGACCATCAACTTTTCCAAGTTCGAAAATCGAATATTTACGAGTAATTAACGGTTTTATGGTCAAAAACGCTTATTTCTCCATTTCTCTACCAGAGTAGATCCGCTTGACTCACTATTGTTACAAATGAGATTAAAACATGAAAATTACATCTCCTCTCAAACTACGCCGCAGGCGAGGACAAAACTCGATATATAGACATATCTAGAGACGGGGATTATAAATACAAAGTTTTCCAAGTTCGAAAAGCAAATATTAACCTGTAATTTAACATTTTTATGGTTAAAAATGCTTATTTTTCTACAAGAGTAGATCTGCTTGACTCACTATTGTTAATGCTTATTTTTCTACTAGAGTAGATCTGCTTGACTCACTATTGTTAATGAGATGAAAACCTTAAAATTAAATATTTTACTAGAGAAAACTATAAATGTGCAACATAGGAACTGGATGGGTTTGGGTAAATATAAACAGTTGGAACCGGGATAAAAAGGCGCCGGGAACACCAACACGAAAAAAAGACACCGGGAACGCCGGGATATTAAAAATTACCGGGAATACCGGAACATGAAAAATTACCGGGAAAACCGGGATAAGAAAAACTACCGAGAACATCGGGATGATTGGTAATTGAGGTTACAGAAAAATTAAACATGTATAACTTGAGAAAACTTTTAAAAAATAAATTGATACACTACACCCGTGCAAAGCCGGGCATATCAGCTAGTTTATTATAAATAAAGATTTTTTAAAAATAGCAACAAAAAAAAGTTCAATAATTGTAATCGAGACTTATGGTACTACATATTTATAGTGAACTCTAAAGGAGTAAGTTAGTTTAGAAATTATTAATTACAGAGTTACAGATAATATCAAGAGTTATTTCAGCTATTGGAAGTAATAACTGGAAAAAAACACCCATGGATAGTTTTTCTCAACGTTTTTTAACACTAATTCTAAAGGTATAGGTACTTAAATTCATAAATTTAAATTTCAGATTGATGTCTGAAGTGACACTGCAAAGGCCTTTGCTCCAGAGTTCTAAAGAAAAGTATGAAGATTTAAAGGAATTGGTAACAGCTCTTAAGCTTTTTCTTATAATTTTAAATCTATATGTTGTCCACTAATTTATGCAAACAAAGTTGCACATGAATAACTATCGGGCAAGTTGTAGGTATCATAAACAAGCTTTCATACTTTGGTTTCAATAAAACTATTTACCTAATAGAATCAGAACATTACCCCAACAATATTCGAAATATTAAATTCCATTTAGTACATTCTTCACATATTCTTTTCAAGTTTGTAACTCAAAATGTGGTATTATCAAATCAAACTTAAGAGTTCTTGGATAAAATGTCGGACTTTATTTAAAATTGGTAAAAATACTATATACAACAGCGAATTAAAGTTTTAAAATGTTTCACGAAGTTCCAAAATAGTTATTCAGTTAATCCTTATCATTATTAAATTATCCTAATGGAAATTGTTGACGCCATATCTTCTATTGCGGTTGATGCGGTTGATGGAAGAAATAGATTAGGATCAGACCATATCTTTACGCAACTTTTACATTTATAAACCTAAACATCTTTGTGTGAATTGTTGAAATCTACTTGATTGAAGAATCCTCCTATTTGAACAGGAAGAGTTGAAAGGACTGAAAAAGGTGACTTCTTTAAGATTGCTCTACAATTACGGAATAGGTGTTTTATCCACAGCGTGCCAACACTTCCTCTACTTGAAATATCTTCACATCCAGAACAGCAATGTACACACTCTCAAGTAAATATATTATATCTTTATCTGTAATATATTTTGACGTTACTTGTTTGTTATGTGTTTTAATGTTACATTTATTCTTTGAACAAATCCATTTTTCTAACTAAGAGAAGTTAACTGAGGCCGTGCAGTTTTGACATATTTTTGAACTACATTTGTTTCTCTTCAAAAATGGAGAGAAAATAAATTTAAATAAATTATTTATTCCGAGTTTTATACTCGGAAAAATTTCCTTTAACTAAGTTAGCAAACAAATTTGTATTTAAATTTAATTCACATTTAAATTTAATTTAAGTTTATAGATGGTAAAAATTGTCGAAAAGTATTGGGCGAAAGGAGCTTTTCTCCCCTATGAATAGAAAAAATAAAATCCGTCCTTGATAAAAAAAACCATCAACAATATAATAATAATAATAATAATAATAATAATAATAATAATAATAATAATAATAATAATAATAATAATAATAATAATAATAAGTTCTTGAACTTTTGTTTAAGTGGAATGTTTTGTAATATACAGGGTGTCTCAAAAGGTCGAGTACAAACTTGGAGGGATGATAGTACTCATCAAGACGAACAAGAATTGGTATAGAAAGGGGGGTCGCAAATGAGTTTTAAGGGGTGAAACCCCGGGGTGAAAATCAGCAAAAAAACTTGCATATTTGTGCAGGAAGAGACACAATCGTTCGATTCCCGTAGTTATTTTGTGAAACAACTTCAAATATTATAACTTCTTCTACTAAGCGAGTTTTCCAACCAGTAAAACTATTGCATTCGACAGGAAAAAAATTTCGCCAATCCGTGATCGCCAAATACTATTTTGTCATTCTTAAGGTATAGGTAACTCAAATTTCTATGCATTAGGTATTATTGTTTTTTAAAGAGAATCGTAGAGGGCAAACTTAGAAATAAGATCAAGTCGTGCTATCTCATACCTGCCAAGTACTCCGATTTTATTGGAGTTACTCCTATTTTTAGTTTCTTCTTCGATGATCCGATTTTTTCCTAAAAACTCCGATTTTCCGATTTTTTAAAAATACTCTTTTTGCAATCGTAAAAAAACTATTTTAATTTCTAAACTCTTTAAAGTAATTCCAAGGTGTCTACTGATTATGTGAAAGTCCTGAAATCGTATTACAGTCCGAAATTTCAATGAAAGATAACGAATTTTCATTTATGTTTCCGTACTTTTGCCTGTAAAGTTAGCTTTTTGCATTGCTATGGTGGACTGAAAAAACAACTTGACGGTCGCGATCGCGTTTTTCTTCCTTCGTGTTGATGTCATTAGTTTTAAAAGCTTGTTTTTGAAGAAATTGTTCACTACTAGCTGGAAAATTACGAAAGTAATAGAAAACAAAGAGAGAAATCTATCATTTGAATAAAACTAATTTAAGAGTTTTAATATCAAACAAAGAATTACAAATAGCAAAAATCCAACCAGAACTAGACCAAATTTTTTTAAGGTCTCTCAATGCATCATTTCTTAAAATCAGTCTTTTATTTTCGTTTTCTTATTCTTAACTTTTTAATAAGGTTTCAGTATTACATTTTCTTTCTTAAAATTATTTTTTCCAGAAAAAGCTTTAATTTTAAGAGGGGTGTTGTTTTTGTTTCTTCATAGGTTTTTTTATCTGAATTATTTGTGCTTTGTAGTTCAAATATTAATTAAAAAAGTAGCTTAAGTTTTAAATCGTGACCGAAAAATAGATGGGTGGGCTGTCATATGTAGTCCGTGAAAGTACTCCTATTTTTTTTCTCCATCAGATTCGCAGCTATGCAATCTAGATGAATAGCTTTTAACATTTTTGTGATTCAAAAATTTAAGATACTTCAAATTTAAACTAATTTAGTTATTTTTATAAATGATTTCAACTCTAGACTCAAAAATATTGGTCAGCCACTTCAAATGAACATCTTCGAAATCAATTAGATAGTTGATTAAAAGTAACTTTGTGGACAGTAAAAGGATTTTGCTTTAAAGCCTACAAAATTAGTTAATTAGTTCAATATTATGATCTAATCTAGGGTATAGATTTGATGACCACTTTTAATAAAGTAATTCATGGATCCAAAATATCAATCACATGTGGATCATGGTCACAAGTAACAAATGGCCATAAGCTTTCCATGCTTGTGGCCATTAATATACAACTTTGATAGTTAAGAACGTCCGTACAGCCTTAGCTGGTGTGAAAAGCTATCCCTTCTTGGCTAAGAAATTGCCGGCAGCGTCACACCCAAAGGTTAATTATTGTCTTGGATGGAGCAATCGTAACTAACTCTATTAACCAACGAGTGAATACTGCTATCGGGCTAGCTGTCGTGGTACTGAAAGGTTTCATAGCGATAATAAACAAGAGAAAATTATTTTAAAAGTGGTACATTGCCGCTTGGGGAGGGAGGTGAAACATCACTGAAAAAGAATTAATTTTACAAGAAACTAGTGTTATTTAAGTCACCACTCTGTTAATTAATTTTAAAATGACTTTGTCTGTGTACTGACGATAGGCTTTACTATTCCCTCCTCGGGTCTTAAGGCCTAACGAAACGGTAAAACAGTTGGTGTGTCCTCGAAGGCGCTATGCCATTCTTTCTCAGGAGAGATGATCAATTATAGCCTCATCTCTCCATATTCTACCCTCCACATCACAGGGATACAAAATTGGAACCCCACAAAATTGGAAAAGTCGAACCCATTTTCGACCGTGTATTTGTCGATCTTGAATTTTTAATAACTTAGTCATGAGAATAACTGTTAAGTTGTCGCATCTAAAGAACTTTAAAGAATAAAACTGTTTAAAATTCTTATATTTTTAAACTCTTTTTTTTTTATTAAAAAATGTTTCATACAAAATTTAAGTCTTCATTACATTTTCTTACAGGGTGTTTCACAAAGAGCTCCCTGGTTTTAAAAACTAACGAATAGACAAAAATACGCCACGCCGTCTGCTGCAATGTACTACTTCTTAGACCAAAGAATTTCTTAACACAATTTCTTTAAAATCGGTAGATAAAAAAAAATAATATATGGCAGCCCAAGATTTTGTGAAACGAAGGAAAAGGGGTCCTTGAAATCCTTGTCATACAGTATAGGGAAATAAAATTTACGGAAGAAACGATTTTTGAATCGAAAGGTCTAAAAAGTACATTGCAGTAGACGGCGTATTTTTATCATGTTTTGTCTATTTGTTATTAATTTTTAAAACCAGGGAAGTTCTTTGTGAAACACTCTGTAGTTGAGTCTGTGACATTTCTTTAAAAAACTGAAAACGTTAAAAGAAAAGCATCCATAAAAAAATTCTATTTTTCTATTGTAAATTACATTATTTTTTTTTTAGTTCAATTCATCTGGTTCAAAAATTTCCCTTCTTAAATCAAAGCAAGACATTGAATACTACAAAAGATAAGGTTTTCGGTTTTTATTGACCACGCAATTTGACTTCATTTAATAATTTAAATTAGTTTGGATTCATTAAGTTTGCTAAATATCGTCTAATGGTAAAAATCACCTTTCGAATTCTTCATGATTCAAGTGTGGAAAAGACCCTTAGTTTCTACATTTTGCAATGAATAAAAATAATTCCGATGTTTGCACATTTTAAATACTATCATTATTATTTTAATTATTTTAGAAACTGCTTACAAAATTAAAATATTTTCTAGAATCACTTGTAATACATGTTTGTAGGCTTTGCTTATAGGTATTCATCCAAAATTTACAAATAATTATATTTCTTGATTAAATTTATTAGGAAGGTCAAGTCCTACATGGACTGTAGAGCCGAGGAGGAAGGAAGAAGGATTAAATTTATTATTTTAATTATCCTTTTAATAATATTAAATAATTAATAATTGCTTTTAAGCATTGAAAAAGTTTTCCAGATTAGTATTATTTTTTCGGGTAAACCTAATAAAATGAGTACTCGTATTTATGAAAGGGTCTGTGGATTATTATGAAGGGTATGTTCTATTCAATTCGATAAACTAAAATATCAATTTCATATTGGAATTTCAACTTTTCTGAGATTTTTAGCTTAAAAATATTTAAAAATTTAAAAATAAAAACTCATAATTAAATATTACAACGTAGCTTAAAACTGCTGTAAAAATAAAACTGGAAAATCTTAGACTTTAACGACAAAATAAGAATGGAAAAAAAATTGCGCCAAATGGCTAATAAGTAGCCAATTTTGGTTGAACATGCATTAAAAAAGAAGACTGATCGAAATAAATCTTTCGCTTTGAAAAGAAAACTTCTTGAAAAAGTTACAGTTAAATTTACTTTTTGCAATACGAGTTTTATTATTTTGATGTAAAAAATTACGGAATCGAACTATTGTGTCTCTTCCTGCACAAATATGCAAGTTTTATTGCTGATTTTCACCCCGGGGTTTCACCCCTTAAAACTCATTTGCGACCCCCCTTTCTATACCAATTCTTGTTCGTCTTGATGAGTACTATCATCCCTCCAAGTTTGTACTCGACCTTTTGAGACACCCTGTATATTTTTGATATTGATATATGATATTATATGATATTGATATACAGTAGGCCCTCGCATATTCGCGGTTCGGTATTCGCGGTTGAGCAATGTTACCCCCGCATATTCGCGGATTTCGATCTCTAAGTCATTTAGCAATGAAACTTGCATATTTGACAGGAAAAGATGTAATCGTTCGATTCCGGTATTTATTATGTAAAACCATTTTGAAAAATGTAACTTCTTCTACTATGCGAGTTTTCTAACTAGTAACCCTTTTGGTTTCGACAGGAAAAAAAGGTCGCCAATCCGTGATCGCCAAATACTTTTTTTTACATATTCGCGGTTCTCTATTCGCGGCCCCTCTTATTCGCGCATTATGATCTCAGTTATTTTTTCTTCATTATTTCAACAATTTCGTGAATTTCCTAGGCCTCTTTACTGCAGAAAAACTCTCACCAGATGACATTTACAGCTCTCTCTAGCTGGTAAATAGTTTTAAATTAAGAATGCCAGTTACGAACATATATGTTTCTAGTTTTAATTCGTAACGTCTTTCGAGGCTATAAAGCTTTTCACGATGACGACACGACCAGTTATTTTCTTCTAACTGTGATGGATTAATGCGATTTTGTGGTTTGGGGCGGTCAGATGGAATATTAAATTTACAGTAGGTCCTCCCTGAGATATTTTTTTAAAAAATAACATCTTTAAAACTAGTACTGCTGTTAAGCTGTTTTAAGATTTAAAACTGATACAAAATAAATTTAAAAATAAAGGGGGCACATTATTTTTTAAAAATTTGCATGTAAAAATTTGTGCGCAGTATAGAAATCGAAGTAAAAACAAGGGGTTCTGGGGGGGGTCCTCCCCCAGAAAATTTTTGGAAATTCTACTCTTAAAAACATTTTAACTCGTTTTTATCCACTTTTAGTTCGACTTTCGGAGGGGATGACGGGCCCCTTTAACACCCCTTATATACGCCTCTAGCCTCTAGCTCACGGTGGGCGATTTTCCCCTAAAAATTTTTAGAGTCGATTTATATTATCTCTATCTATTTATATTCTAGAGAAAATTTAAGTGTTTGAAAAGTGTTTTTCAGGCACTTTTAAGGGGTATAGCGTCCGGTGTTGAGTCGTTAATCATAATTATAACATCTAAAATAGGATCTAAAAACTTTTAGGTCAGGTCCAATGGTGGGGGGGGGGGGTCCGGACCCGGGACTCCTTGGCAACGCCCCCCCCCCCCCCTGAATAAAAACTTCTATCTTATCATAGAAAACGACTTAAAATACTCAATAGCCATGGGAAATTTTTGAATTTTAGACTGCCAAAGAGTGTTCTGATTCTGAAACTACTTTGAGGGTATTTTCTCAAAGGGGACTCTCTGCCCCCTTTAATTCGTCCTTGGCTCCTAGCGGGCCGGAATCTGGTCAATCGGAATAAGTTTCCAACATGAACTACTATCATGGAGTGAATACTAACGAATAGCTAGTGGGTGTGACAGAATGATCAGGGTTTAGTGCTCATACTGAAAATAATTTTAAAATAAAAGTGGTAGATTAATGTACATTTTTTGAAAGTTAATTTTTAATAAATGTTTAATTGTAACCACCACTATTTTATGTATGATTAAGTTAATGATATCATTCTACCATCTATTGACTGCAGTGCCAGAGGCCTTTGATACCTCACGAAGCAACGAACCAAAGAAAGAAGTCACCTCCAGTGGGTGGTTGCTATCGAGAAGGCAGGTTATGGCTTAAAAGCGCTCATGTTTGAACGTGAGCAGTCGAGGCTGGGTTTGTCATGGTAGCATTTAAACTTTCACCAAAATTCAAGTTTAATAACTAAGAAGAAAATAATAAACAATAATTTTTGACAAGTTGATAATTTCAATAATTTTACATCGTGCTTGATATTAATATCTAAGTCAAATCAAAATGTTGTAAGTGTAAATAGATAGTGTAATAACAATAACTTTAACAATTTAAATTTAAGGTATGTTCGAATTTTTAAAATTATAAAACCAAATTCCGCACATCCCCAGACCTCAATCCTTTCGATTTCTTCCTTTTATGAAATTCTTTGTGTATGAGACGATTTCGTCGCCAGGATCGTTGATCGCCTCGTGTCCGAGAAACACCAGCTCATTTTGAATGGGTCCGAGAATAAATGCGTCGACGATGCGTGGCCAGCATTTAGGGTAGATGGAAAACATATTGGGAACCTTCTTTAAAATTGAATATGGCTCTTTAACATAAAATAAATTAAAATAATTTAATAAAAATGTACTTTTCATTTTTGACTTTTTCTTTCTTCAGCTAGGAACCCTGTAGTGATTACAGTTTATACCTTCGGCTCAATTTTCTATGTAAATTTTGATTGACGTGGTATGACAGACTAATTTAAAACCAGCTTAATAAGCTTTACAATTCGTAAGATGAAGTTGATTACTTTATTTTGGACCCAAATAAAATAAAAAGTCCCAAGGAAATTCTATGATTGAGATTTTAGATTTAGTTTTTTCATAAAACTATTCAAATCCTAATAATCTCTCCGTGTTCAAAGCAGGAGAAAAAACACAATCTTCGAGTATCCCGGTTATTAACTTTACCAACTGAGTTACGGTTTTAATAATAAAATAATAATCGAAAATAGATTTCGCCAAATGGTTAATACGTTGCTAAATATGGTTGACCGTGCATCAGTAAAGAAGACTGATCGAAATGAATCTTTTCCTATCCAAAGATAACTTCCTGAAAAATTTATAGTTAAAACTACTTTTTGCATGAACCAGTTTCATTAGTTTTATGGAATAAATGACGGAATCGAACCATTATATCTGTTACATTATCATATATGCGCGTTGTAAAACTGGGTTCGTTATTCGCGGATTTCGCGTATTCGCGGTATATTTTGGAACGTAACTACCGCGAATAACGAGGGAACACTGTAGATTGATACATTTTTGAAAATACGAACTAAATAAAAATCTTTTCTTAGTTTAATAATAATAAATTATTGATTTTAAATTTAGATTATACCTACAAATTGATCAAAAGACTCTATTGGTATTTTCGAAATTTTCCTAGGTGTTTGGGTACTGACTTCCCGAAAGTGAAAGAACTGTCCATCGTGGAATGCCAGCTGAGAGACCTGGATGGTGTCACCAGTTTTCCCAACTTAGAGGTCCTGCGAGTGCCTGGCAACGAGCTGGTCAACGCTGAGCACTGCATTTACCTCTCCAATTTAACTCACTTGGATCTGGAAAGGTATACACAATTCGAGTATTAAGGGCTGAATTTAGTTATCTTTACTTTTACAGTGATTCTCTCCTTTCATACCCACGGACCAAAAGACACTTTACGAGATCAAATCAAATCAAATTCATTACAACAACAAGACACATAAGAATACAGGTAAAAACCACATGGTCAATAATAATAATAAAGAATTCAAAGAAAAAAATAATAAACATTGATCATATTTGTCTATCCCAAAGGAGCAACTGCTCGTCCATGGGTAAATGACATACATAGAATTAAAATCAGATAAAAAACAGTGGAAGAATTGGAGAAAAATTTATATTTTTATATACGTATAAAGAAAAAAAATATAAAGTAAAATAAAATAAAACGAGAATGGCTTGACTGGCAATTATATTTATATTATAGAAAGAATGAGAGAACAACATAGATTGAACGTAAATCTGACAAATTAAATTGGGGTTTCAACATTATTTTGGTCAAGAATAAAAGCAATACAAAGTTTTTTTTAAATAATCTGATATTAGATTCTGTTTGAATTTGGCTTGATAATTTGTTAAATAAAATAACCGAAAGATATTGAAAATGTTTTTTATATATTTCTTTACGAGGAAGAAATAATTTTGACTGCGGAGATTATACTATGAAGTGTTAGAGCAGTGGTTCCCAACCTTTTGTGGCCCATCGCCCCTTTCTGGGGGTTGACTAACACCTATCGCCCCCTTGTCATTCACATTGTATGCCTAATTTTAATTTGAAGTAACGTGTAAGTATTAAAGCAATTTTATTATTTTAAACCATTTATTACCGTATATAAAAACAACCGAAGCAGTTTTATACGGTCACTCTTAAATAAAATAGAAAAAAAATTAAAATGTACATTCTTTACAGATTTTTTTATGGAAAAAGAAATAAAATAATTAACTGAGATCATTGACGTACACTTAAAAACAAGAGTACATGTTTTCATTTTTTAATTGGTATCTGGAAAAATTTAGAAAGTTGAGAGTTAAAATTATAAAAAATAAATGAAAGTTTGAAAACTTTGTTTTTGTTTTATTTTACTTTATCAATGGATGCCTTGTGCTTGGTGGATTTCAATTAAAGCTTGAATATCCGGCTTTATGTTCGTCAAGTTCAGGCGCAAGTCTCCTTTGAGGCAAATGTCCAACTTATATCTTTGTTTTGTGAGGAGCTGGACAACATAACTAAATCCCTTTTAAATACTATTTTGACGGGAACGAGATGAAAAGTGGTTCAGTTACAGTTGTGGAACATAAGCTTTACCCTAGCTAACCACTCTGCATGAAAATGTTTTTCACCTCACAGTCATACTTAAGATCTAGAAACTCCATCTGCAAAGATTTATCAAGCTTATCCACAGCTTCAAATGAGAATGAATCTAGAATCCAATCCAGAATTTGTAACTTTTGTCTTCTGGGAGTTCTGGAGTCTCGTTATCTGACACCGAACACTTTTTAAGGTTCGGAAAATGAATCAACTCCTTACGGCCAATATTTACCTTATGAATATTAAACTTGGCGATGAATGAAAATGATTCCAGTACTATTTTAATTTTCCTCCTTTTGAATACTCATCGCCCCCCAATCGCCCCCCACTTATTTATCGCCCCCCTGATAAGCCAAATCGCCCACTTGGGGGCGATCGCCCCCAGGTTGGGAACCACTGTGTTAGAGTTTAAAGTTGCCCATGAAGGGAATTTTTTTTTAAAAAGAGTAGACCATTTAATATACAGGGTGATTCAGCTAAGTGTTTCATAACTTCTAGGGGAGGTAGGGTACATCAAGACGAACAAGAATTGAGGTAGGTTACGGGGTCGCAAGTGGGGTCTAAGGGGTTAAAATCACGGGTGAAAATTAGCAAAAAACCTCGCATATCTGGGCAGAAACAGATACAATTGTTCGGTTCCGATATTTTACCACGTTTTTATTAGGTCGCTTTGTTGTCTGTCTGTCTGTCCGTCTGTCTGTCCCTCTGTCTGTTCGGAAATCGATTTTTAACTAACTTCCCGAAGAGGTAGAGACTTGAAATTTTGAACACAGTTCAGATCTGGATGACAATGCGATATTATCTCGTTGTTTTGGTTACCTTTGCTTCCCCTGAACCCCCAGGGGGGCTTATTTAGAAATCGATTTTCCCGATGAGGTAGAGACTTGAAATTTGGAACACAGTTCAGATCTGGATGACAATGCGATATTATCTCGTTGTTTCGGTTAAATTTGCTTCCCCTGAACCCCCAGGGGGGCTTATTTAGGAATCGATTTCCCCGATGAGGTAGAGACTTGAAATTTGGAACACAGTTCAGATCTGGATGACAATGCGATATTATCTCGTTGTTTCGGTTAAATTTGCTTCCCCTGAACTCCCAGGGGGGCTTATTTAGAAATCGATTTTCCCAATGAGGTAGAGACTTGAAATTTTGAACACAGTTCAGATCTGGATGACAATGCGATATTATCTCGTTGTTTTGGTTAAATTTGCTTCCCCTGAACCCCCAGAGGGGCTTATTTAGAAATCGATTTTCCCAATGAGGTAGAGACTTGAAATTTGGAACACAGTTCAGATCTGGATGACAATGCGATATTATCTCGTTGTTTCGGTTAAATTTGCTTCCCCTGAACTCCCAGGGGGGCTTATTTAGAAATCGATTTTCCCAATGAGGTAGAGACTTGAAATTTTGAACACAGTTCAGATCTGGATGACAATGCGATATTATCTCGTTGTTTTGGTTAAATTTGCTTCCCCTGAACCCCCAGGGGGGCTTATTTAGGAATCGATTTCCCCGATGAGGTAGAGACTTTAAATTTTGAACACAGTTCAGATCTGGATGACATTGCGATATTATCTCGTTGTTTCGGTTAAATTTGCTTCCCCTGAACCCCCAGGGGGGCTTATTTAGAAATAGATTTTGAACCAGCTTCCCGATGAGATGGAGACTTGAAATTTTGAACACAGAACTAAAAAGCAGAAAATAATTTATTAAATAAAAAAAAACTTTTTAAAAACCACGTTTTTAAAATGCACTAAAAAGTATAAAATAATTTGCTTCTAACTCCTTGTAAAACGAGAAACGTGGGGCTCATGCAATAATATTTACAGCTACTACTCTATTGGCCACTCTATTTACTAATATATCCACAAATAAATAAAAAAATAAGAAGCATAAAGAGTACCGAGAGAAGCTGTTGAATTAAATACCTAATGCATGAGCCCAACGTTTTTCGTTTTACAAGGAGTTAGAAGCAAATTATTTTATACTTTTTAGTGCATTTTAAAAACGTGGTTTTTAAAAAGTTTTTTTTTTAATAATTTTACATTCAACCAATTCAAATTTTTCATGTAAAAACGAGATGCAAGTGTTTATTCTAATCAAAAACAGACCAATAATTGAATAAGGCATGCGTTGTAGGTAGATTAAAGTTACAATTGTCCCTTGGTCAGATTTTAGTTCTTTGCGCCATATAACTCCAACCAACCAAACAACCAACAAAACTCTAGTATTAAGATGTTTTTGTCGTGACACATTCTACTATACAGTCTATCAACTTACAACGCATGCCTGTTTCATTTATTGGTATGTTTTTGATTAGAATAAACACTTGCATCTCGTTTTTACATGAAAAATTTGAATTAGTTATATGTAAAAAATATCGGAATCTAACAATTGTATCTCTTTCTGCCCAGATATGCGAGGTTTTTTGCTAATTTTCACCCGTGATTTTAACCCCTTAGACCCCACTTGCGACCCCCTAACCTATACCGATTCTTATTCGTATTGATGTACCCTACCTCCCCTAGAAGTTATGAAACACTTATCTGAATCACCCTGTAAATAACTGACGCACATTTAAAAGATGATTATTCTTTTGTAAATTAACTAATGGTAAAACGTTGGAGATGTAGCCTCCACCCCAGATTATTATACCGTATTGTAATCGAGATTGAACCCAAGCAAAATACAATTTTAGAAGTATATCAGAATAAAAAAAATTTTAGGTGGTAGAATTTGAACAGAATATATCTTATTTTGCTACAGATTGAGTTAATATGATCTTTAAATTTCCAGTTTTTATTAAATAAAATGCCTAAATATTTTAATGATGGGGTGTATTTAAGGAGATGATTGTCACAAGATTTTATTTTTAGTAAATAAAACCAGAAATCCTCCCAGGCCACATCTCGAGAAGTGACACGTAATCTAGGCTAGTGATTCTAAACCTTTTTATACCCAAGGACCACTAGATACTTAATTAAATCAATGAAACCTGTAATCCTCCCATGGACTACATATTGAGAATTACTCATCCATACTCTATACATAGCAGGGTTTCCCAATCGGGTTTCCGTGAAGTTTTGTCAAGGGTTCCGCAAGAAATAGTGGGACTTCAGACAATCTAGAAACATTTTCTTCAGCTTTTTCATAATGGCAAACAAAACAATAAAACATAAAATTTCTACCTCTGAAAATTTTTTATTCCTCTAATCGTGCATATGTTGTATCGCCAAGAAAAAAGGAAAGTGACATACTATTTTAATAAAAAGTAATAGTTTAGAGAGAGGCAAAAAGAATCCAAACTTTCCAAATATCAAACCAATGGACTCTAACCGCCTATCTGGTTCGAGACTTCACACGTGACGGTTAGAGTCCATTGAAAAAAAAAACTGCTCCAACATGACTAGTACTACCACTAAGGCAAACTAGTCTCAAAAAGACCGATTCCTTTCATTTTAATTGAAATGTTTCAAAACACATCAGGATAAAGGTCTGAAAACTTATAAAAGGTAAAGCTCAAATCCATCAAATATGTTTCTAAAAATATTTTCTCCCAATAATTAGTTTTATTCTCCGAGGGTAAATTAAATATCAAGTTAAAAGGGAATATATTTTGCGAGGGACTCCAAGAAAATATTTTGCTTTTAATTGCACGAAATACCAAGATTTTTTGATGAAAGAAAGAGTTCCTATTCATTTGTAAAAAAAAAAGATCAGAGAGACTAAATGCATTCTTTAGGTGTCGAAGTGTAGTTAATAGATTAAACAGGTTATTTTTAGGAGGTAAATCAATATTTTGGATTCAATGTTTGAACGAAAATTTTAAATTTTAACGAACTAAAATGAGAAAGAACCTAAATTTTCAGGCTACCAAGGGTAAATATGACTTGGAAAAAAAGTTGCAAAGCAATAATCTTACTTAATTTTTTAAAATTTTATATTTTTTTATTAATTTAATATTTGTTAAAAGTATTAGTAACGTGAATAAAGTTTTTTTTTATTTAAAGGGGAATTTCAAAATGATCGTTTGAATTTATGAAACTAAAATTTACTATGCCGAGATGAATTCCTTTTTTTTAAAACTAATTTTCTGTTACCCAGAGAAAAAAGTTTTCTCACATACGCAAAATAACATTACTTTTGTGGTTATTATGTAAGGTTATGAGTTTTCAATAAATAACTATTGAGAACTAATTGTCTAAGGTATCATTTTAAAACGGTGTGTTGCCTGTAGATACTGTTAGCTCATAAAGAGTGTACTTAAAGATTTTTCAATAATTGAAGTAATAATTAAGAACAGTTGTTTAAGATGAAAAATATTAAATTATTCCTAATCTCGTATTTACTGTCTCAACTCCACTTGATATCAAAGGCTTTGTGAAAATCCACCATTAGGTATTAAAAAAAGTATAATCATATCCAAAATATTGTTAATCCTTTTGAAATTTTAAATCGAGATTATCATTTTCAGCAATTTTATTTCTGATATGAAAACCTTGGAATGGCTTTCTCTGTGTCCTAAACTGACGTCTCTAATTCTTGTGGGAAATCCTTTATATTCTGAAAGTGAAGTAAGTGTACCATTACAAAATAAAATAAAAAAATTATTATACCTACTACTAACGTTACTGTAATAAAAATGATAATACTTTATACTTTTTATCCAGCTCTTAAAAGTCAACGGAGAGAAATATATAAATTTAATTTGGTTTGAATTCTTAAGTTTAATTTTAGGGATTGTAAAGATAACAAAAATCTGAATGATATAAATTCGAGTTATTTTTTCCTTCTCTTTTGGCTCTTAGATGTGATTTATCCAAATCTGATTAATGAAAATATAAAATGCAGTCATTTGGTAAAAGACGTTAAAAAAAGTTTAAAGAAAAAAAACCCTTTTCTCATGCAAATTTTTCAATTAATCACAGATTTCTCCTTTTTACATCCAAACGTTCTTTTACATCCAACAGTTTTAACTTTCTCATTTTAATTTTAATATAAATTTAAATGAATAAAAAATTGAAAATATTGATATGCAGCATTTGAAGTTTTAAAATTGATGAAGGTAGTTTTAATTTGACTGCATAATTTTATTTTCATATGTTTCACAGTAACTCAAAAGATTCTTTTAAAAGATTTTTTTTTTACCAATTCTTTGCTAAACTGTGTGGTAAATTTCTTCAAATATGTCTACTTGATGATTAGAATAAATAATATCTCTTTCGAATAAAGAAAACCTGCCATTTTAAGTAGCTTATATACACATATAAGTCGTAAAATTCCTTTCTTTGAAATTGGTTTATGCAAAAAAGCAAGTATTTTTTTATTTATAATATTATTTTATATAAACCGATATTAAAATATTTCTTATTCGCATAGATTTATTTTAAAGAGGATAGATGTGTGTAAAATATATGTATGAATTAGAGCGAATAATTCCATCAAAATCTTTTAAGCCTTTTTATGAATTTGGGAATTAGGGTTGTACTATAATTTACTGGCCATTAAAACCCGGTAAAGATTTCAAAATATTTGGAGTATATATTTTTCTGCTCTTATTAGTTTTGAGAGATAACGCTCCTTTATTTATTGCGTATTCATTCCATTATCTAATTACTTTCTCAGTAACCGGGTCTCTTCCTTGGACTGTTTTCCAGTTTTGTCTTAGTTTTTTTTTATATATTTAATACCTAAAAATTACGCATTTCGTATAGCTTAAAAAGTTTTGCATATAATCTATTACTACTACTATTTTGAAATCAGTATCATTAATATTATTCACTTACTTAGTGGGACTGATTTAAAAATAAGTAGTAGGTATTAAATAATTCAAAATAATTCGAAAACTAGAATAGAGGTTTCCAAACTTATCCAATTCATGGTATTCTTTCAAGTAAGGTTCAGCTCAGTAAAGGTTCTCTGAGACAGTTTTTCATCAGTGAGTAAACATTCCTCTACTAGATTTGAATACTTCGAAATTCAAAGTACATTCTTTTTCAGTAGTAAAAACCTCAAAAACAACCCTCGTAGCAAACAACCCATGATGATAAAGGAGTCTTATTTGAAGAAGTATGAAAGTAAAGATGGAGAGAATCGCTTTTGATGAACATCCGTAGTAAATAGCGCTTTAGGGTTGTTTTTAGGTTTCTACAAAATTTCTGTTTTGGAAATGAATTATTCTAACAGTTCGGGGGAAGCTCAACTTTTGGAAATTGAGTTTTTTGTAGTCCTTTTCGACACCTGAGGCTTTAGGATGACTTGTCATCAATACTTACCGGTGTCGGAAGCTTGGCTTTCACTTTTCCATTTGTAATAGAAAAAAGTTTAGTTGCCCTTAGATATTTAAGGGTGAAAACTTCGAGATCGTACAAAATAACTTCTAACACGAGCAAATCTAGGTGTTGAGGTTTTTTTTTTTTGGGGGGGGGGGGTTAAGGTCCGATAAAGTTTGTATCACCGTGAAATTTCAAATTTCAAAAGGGCAAAACGCAGGGGCTTTCCTTAATTATTATCAGAAATTTCTTGAAATTACATTTTCTAATGAAAATAAAAAGATTCAGTTCGAATCAGAAAATACATTTTCTTTTTAAATTTCATTTCAATTTTCCTGGTTCTTATAAATTTTTAATAAAAAAATTCTTCAGTTTTCTTTTACACTGCATTTAAGACACATAATGAGGGAATATTCAAAAATAACGGAAAAAGTAAAAATGTTAAGCAAATGCTTTATTTTTGTAAACTACTTTAATAGTTTGCTTTAAAAAATGCTACTGTAACTAAAATCCTTTCAGAGGAGTGTCTTTAGATGCTTTTAAAGGTATATTTAAGAAAATTTTGAAAAAAAAAACCCCTATCCAAATCTTTAAGGCTTTTATAATTAAAGATTCTTTAAAACATGTATTCAATAAATTGCTTTAGGAACTTTGAAAGTTTATGTTTGCTTAACTATGTTTACTAGGGTGGTCCTTATTTGTATGGTAAAATTTTTTGGGGGGAATTCCGTTGGTGACGCCCCCTAGTTTTGTGTCACTATAGAAAATAATAATGTATGCAAAATTTAAGCTCATTCGGATAATAATAACACGTGCCGCAAAAGCCTTGAAGTTTTAAAAAAATACTGATTTTTTTACAGAACATCAAAAAAACCAAAGATTAAACCCTCCCATATTCTTCTTGATTTTTTTTTATGAAAATCTAATATGGTTATAGTTATAATGTTCCAGATTCCATTCTTCTATCACCCCTCTTTCGGTAGTAAAAAGTTTTTAAAGTAAATTTAACTCTTGTAAAGTTGTTTTTCCTGCATTTTAAAATAGCTAATAACTCTAGAACTATACAACTTAAAAACCTGAAATTAGTGCCATTTTAGTTGTAATTTTATTATCTTTGATTTGATGTGCAACATAACTGCCTTTCTTAATTTTTTTTTTCAAAATTAAAAAAAATGGGGAAAAAATTAATTAAAAAAAAATTATAAAAAAAATTTTATAAGTAAATTTAAAGTTTTTCAACTCCCAAAATAAACACTTCTGCCAAATTTCAAGTTGAAAATAAAATTTGATCATGTAGAAAAAAATAAAAATTCTCGAAATTTTGTCAAGTCCCTAAACATTCCATGTAATTTAACAAAAAAAGCGATTTTTGAGGGTGTTCATACGATTTGTACCATGCAAAAAAATTCACTTAAATTTCAGAAAATACAACTATTAGCCGATTCGGTACAAAATCTTACAAAGCTATAGTTTCCAACTTAATTTAACATGTCTTATTTCACCTGAATTTTCCTTAGAATTAAGTTTTTACTTAATTTTTTCACTTCCAACGGGTCAAATCAAAGGAAATTAATTAATGCTAAGTGTTTGAAGGATAAAAATCTCTCATATAAAAGCCCACGTCACTCACTGACTCACTGACTCACTGACTCACTGATTCTGGAACGCTCGCACACTATGATGCCATCTCGCAATAATAATCATAATCATCAGAAAAATATAAAAGCCCACGTCACTCACTGACTCGATGCCATCTCGCAATAATCAGAAAAATAAATAAATAAAAGTAATTAAAATTTTAAAATAATATAATAGCTTTTAAATAAATATCTTTCAAGAAAGTTGGTTTACTTAATAAAGGTTAAAAAGTTACTTTTAGGGAAGTTGGTTTCTAATTCAACAATAATAAATTATTAAAGTTAAACTTCTTATTTAATGTATAATTAATAGGAACTTGAAGTAGTAACGAGCGAAGCTCGCATAAAAGGCTAGCCTAGCTGTAAGACCCGGCTTTGCCGGGTCGTAACAGCTAGTATGAAATAAAATCATAATTCTAGATAATAATAGGTTGACTCAATATTCAAACTTAAACTTATGTAACAAATGAATTATCTAGTAAGATTTTGTACCGATACGGCTAATAGTTGTATTTTCTGAAATTTAAGTGAATTTTTTTGCATGGTACAAATCGTATGAACACCCTCAAGAGAGTTTTTAAATTCCCAATGAGTGAATCGCTTTTTTTGTTAAATTACATGGAATGTTAAGGGACTTGACAAAATTTCAAGAATTTTTATTTTTTTCTACATGATCAAATTTTATTTTCAACTTGAAATTTGGCAGAAATGTTTATTTTGGGAGTTGAAAAACTTTAAATTTACTTAATAAAAATTTTTTTTATATTTTTTTTTAATTAAATTTTTTCCCATTTTTTTTAATATTGAAAAAAAAATTAAGAAAGGCAGTTATGTTGCACATCATATCAAAGATAATAAAATTACAAACAAAATGGCACTAATTTCAGGTTTTTAAGTTGTATAGTTCTAGAGTTATTAGCTATTTTAAAATGCAGGAAAAACAACTTTACAAGAGTTAAATTTACTTTAAAAAATTTTTACTACTGAAAGAAGGGTGATAGAAGAATGGAATCTGGAACATTATAACTATAACTATATTAGATTTTCATAAAAAAATCAAAAAGAATATGGGAGGGTTTAATCTTTGTTTTTTTTTATGTTTTGTAAAAAAAAATCAGTATTTTTTTCAAACTTTAAAGCTTTTGCGGCACGGGTTAAAATTTTTTGATTGAGCTAAAATTTTGTAAAAATCTTTTATTTGTATGATGGAACAATTTGGGGGGGGGGGGCGTCGCATAAAGATTTCCAAACTTTAAAAATAAGGACCACCCTAATGTTTACCCTATAAGAACTTAACTAAAAGGTATAATAAAAAAATACTAATTTCGTGTTACTAGTTTTATTCTTATACATGAGGTTTTTAAATTTCATCCTTAGGTAAGGATATAGTTGAATTTGCATTTTGGTGTTCTTTTATAATTTAGTTAGACTTTTAAAAGTTAAACTATTGCATAAATGGCTTTAGGTTAAGATAGAGGGGGTCCCGAAAATGTATAAACTTCTGTAACAAATGAAACATTAACAATTAGTTTGCTCCAGTCCCCCCCCCCCCCCGAAATTTAGATTTTCTGGAAAGACTCTTCGATAATCGTTTGATTGTCTTTGTCTTTGTATAACTTGATAGAAAAATAAGAAAATAAGTATGGGGGCACATTTTAAAATATTTTTCCCAACTCCATAAATTTTCATGATAAGGAGTATGAAAGCGTAGTTGCTTCGTCCTTATAACTTCCACTTACTCAATCTTTTGGGTAAAGGTAACAATGAAAGAAGAATAACATTTTTTGATGGTTCAAATGCTGTTGACTTCTTTTTCTTCCATCCGCGTTCGTCGATATCGTCAAATTGCAGTAACGCAGCAAAACAAGAGGAAGCGGCTGACATTTTCCTTCAAAAACCAAACAAAGTAAAAAAAAAAACAAAAATTCTGTTTTTCAGAGTTTAACTACCCAAGAAGATGTCCTGAAACTGCTTCCCCGGCTCAAATATATTGATGGCCACCCTGTCAATTCCAGCGACCAAAAAGTCGAGGGGGGTCGGTGGTCGCCCTCGAACCTCCTACGCCAGAGAAAGTCGAGATCTGTAGAGAAGTTCTCAAGGATATCTCTGAGTTCTGACAGCGGCTTGGGATCTTCATCTCCAGATGAAGAAAGTTCTTCGAAAAAGCTTCAGATGACCTCAAGCGTTGATTAGAATTACATTTCACATAAGGAGAATATTTTGTGTACAGTATAGCCTCCCGTATAATGCGAATTTATAGAATGTGATTCGTATAGCTAAAGCACGATTTAGTTTTAAAATGTAGTGATTTCTTAACTATGCTTATGTGTTTTTTAACGATATAAAGGTTTAGTACTATCATATTGCTCTTCATTTTGGAATTCCTTAATTGTAAAGAAATTGTAGTTTGCAAAATTAGCAAGATAAACTACAGTGTGTCTAAAATTAAACCACTAGCTTTTGAAATTCCTCCTTAGATGAAAAGCTTGGTTGAAAATATCTGAGATTTTGTAGATTACTTTATAATGGAACGGAAATTAGAGTAAACCAAACTACTCTCAAATATACAAAAAAAAATACTCTTAAAGAAGAAACTTTTAAACCAAATACACTGGTAAAACAATTATTATTTCCAAGAAAAATTTTGAATTCGTATTTATTTGCCTTTCTAAGTTCATAGATATTACAATTTAATTGTTTGATAGGTTCGGAATAACCATTCATTGCTCTATTCGGCTATCAATTTTGCAATGGCACAATCTATCAAAAAATATGTG
Source organism: Tetragnatha montana (assembly GCA_963680715.1). NCBI lineage: Eukaryota > Metazoa > Arthropoda > Arachnida > Araneae > Tetragnathidae > Tetragnatha > Tetragnatha montana. The sequence goes on along the minus strand of OY796677.1, from coordinate 59,709,167 downwards.
CTATTTTTATTTACTTTTCGCATAAACAAACTCCCATACCTTTTATTATGTCCACTAAAATGCTTCAGATTTTTTTAAACAGTTTCATGTGTAGATAATTTTAAAATAGGGATGTTTAATTTTATTGACACCTTGCACTTTTCTTTAAAAGTATTCTGAACTTCTAATAGTAGAGAAAGCCACCGAACCAACAAAAGAAATAAAAAAAATACTTAAAGAATAACTTACTTACGAAATGTGGAATTTATCTTTGAAAGAAAATAAATTCAATTGGGATCTAATATTGTCTTGATTTCAGATTAAATTTTCAGCCAGAGCTTGAAGAATACAATGATAAGTCTTTCTTTGTTCAACAATATGGGAGAAAAAATACTTTTTTTTTTTGTCTTATGGATGTTACTTTTTATTTAGCTTTATCGACGTGATTGTCAGGATTTTCTGATTAATATTGTCTCGGGATAAAAATTGTGAGTAATTGAATTATAAAGGAATATAATCTTCTGGGAAGGATTATCCATAATTTTGTGTTATGTAAAAAATAGGACGTAAAGCTTTTTGGATTAAAATCCGTTTCAAGTATTTAATCTTCAAGTATTCCTGAATGCAAAGAGATAGGTTTGATCCTATTTTCCCTTCGCATTGAAAAATAAATGCGTTAACAGAAAATTAAAATTGGCTTTTATAAAATTTAAGGTCCATACACTAATGCATATCTGGAACCATTGTTGAAAACGGTAATGTTCTTTGCTTTAAAGGATTTTTGCGTGATCCTTCAACATATTTTTATATTTAAGGATATTTTTTCTTGTCTATGTTTGCAAAAAACTGTTAACTGAGGTCTACTCCCGCTTTTTTACTAATTTTTTTATTTAAAGGATGTTTTAAAAATTGTTTTTGTGTTTATCATAGTAAAAACTTATAAATATCCTCCAGTTCTTTCAGATATCGTTATTCTGACGTTCGACATTCAACAATATTCGTGATAATGGCTTTTATATTTTGTGGAGATTTCACATCAAAAATTGAAACAAAATAATTTAAACATTAAAACACATTTATTTCTAGCGAAACTGAAGAGCACCATACAATGATAAATATAGACAACATTTGGACATAATACACGAAGCTCTTTCAACTCATTCCATCAATATCACGATATCTACACAAAATATATACACAATTCTCTCAAAAGCACCATGTAGAGCAGTGGTTCCCAACCTTGGAAATTTGAGGGCATTGAATGTGAAAGGATCCGTGCCGATAACTTACGATTGTTTAGTTATTTGTGGGGGGAATAGTAATCACTAAATTCAGTCGCCATTTAGAAAAGGGAAAAAGTCCAAAAACCAAGTTTTGAGAAAATCGGGGGGGGGGGGGGGCTGTATAAGTAATGGAATTTTCAAATTTGAACTGGAAATTCAGGACCCTATGTAGGGTACAAAATAATCGTCGAAAAAAATATAAGTTTATTCAACAGTATTAGTTTTATTCAGTGTATTCAAATGCAGTTGAAAAAGGTTAATGGACTTGTTCCCTTTTTCAACCTTATGAAATTTCAGTTGAAGAAAAATCTTAAAAACCACTTTATTCGACAATTGAACTATATCTCTGCATGCTTAGTTCATAGCAAAAAAGTGAATAATAGAAAGACAGAGACAAATATAATTAAAAATCATTATGAAACTGTGTCATATGGCACTATCATAGGGGTAAGTGAATATCAACGGAGTCAAATAGTTACTAGGTAAAAAACAAAGATGAAAACGCTTTTAAATTAAAGGCAAATTTTATTTTAGCTTAGTTTACAGCACACAAAGGATACCAAATGAAAGACAAATTAACTTAGGAAATTTCAAATTTAAGAAAAAAATACAATAAATGGAAATTGATTTTGCCAATTTCAAGGGGTTATATCTCGATAGAGGGTACTTATTTTTTACTTTTAATACTCATGTTTAGAGCAAAGCTTGGAGATTTTTATTTGCGCTCAAAAAATCAATAGTATGCCATTTTTTGGGCTTATTCTCTTTTACAAACTGGCGATTCAATTGTTAACAATTCTTTCTGCAACTTTAAAATAAAACTGCGGGACCCGTAATAGCTTATTTTTCCCCAACACAACCGAGAGAAGTCATTTAAAAGGTATCTAAAAAATTTTTCAGTTGATTTATATACAGCAGTTCTTATTGCTAACTATTTGACTGGTGAGTGTGAGTTCTCGAAAAACAAAGAACTCTAGAAAAACTATGATATTTTTGTGTGTTCCGAATACTTAATTATGATTTGACTTGACTTGACTCTCTTCACACCGATGTGGTGTATGAGGCCGCAAGCTCAGCCCTCCACTCCCGCCGGTTAAGTGCCGCAGCCCTGGCAGCCCCCCAGCTGGGCCAACCCAGGGAGTTTCTTTCTGTTATGGCCATCCTGCGCCAGGTCTGCCTTGGTCTTCCTCTTTTTCGCCTTCCTTCAGGTCAAAGCGACTCTCGTAGGGTCTGTCGAAGACATTCTTAAGAGGTGACCAATCCAGGTCCATCTGCGTTTCTTTATTATTGAAGTTATTGGTTCAAAAGTAGTTCTCTTGTAAAGTTCTGCATTTGTAATTTTATCTGGCCAGTAGATTTTATACTTAATTATATCCTAACAAAATCAACTAACTCTCGTGAGATAAAATTAATTTTTTCTTAATAAAGTTATATCAAAAGATTATATAAACTTTTATAATTAATTAGGGGAAATGAACTTTCGTTTTATAATTTTGTGAGGGGTTTTAAGATCCAGAAAGGCGTGGTCCGTTAATGTTCTAACTTAAGCTAATGATCCGCAGACTTCTACGAGTTGGGAACCACTGATGTAGAGAGTAATATACACAAGAAAATCTGTTAGTACCTGGTGCAAGTTTCCAAGTAAGGGGATTTATGTATAATAAATAGGCCATTGCAAAAGTATATGCTCAAGTGTCCCCTCTTATGTTGTTACAATTACTGAAACATTATTACCTGCACATTTTCTTTTCAGGTGTCTTGGCCAATTTTTGAACCCTCGCACATCCCAAGTACTTATCCCATGTTATTGCACAGGGAAGATAATGTAAATACCTTATTTTTGAGTTTTTAATTTAATAAGCCTGAACGCTGTCAGTATTAAGTTAAAACCTGTATATCAGCTTTGGGATATCATATTCCCAAGATCCTATTGGAAAAAGATTCAATGGCACTGGCTGGGGGGTAGTTCCCCGAGAGTTAAAAGTGCACTCTTACCGAGAAAAGAGGAGGCCCGCGGTCGCTTTCGGGCTCGATTTCCTACAAGGTTATCAAATGATGCCATCAGTTATTATAAAATAGTTAAAAGATTCAATAAAACTCCCAGGTGGCCTTTATCCATCTCCCGCCTGCCAGTTTCCTTTTTTCTCGGTCAGAGTGCGCTTTTAACGCTCGGGGAACTTCCCCTGTAGGTGCCATTGAATTTTTAAAAACACAATTAACAAAATTAAGGGAAATTAAAATAAATTAACGTAGGAAAACTACTTCTTGAACAGTGATTGTAACAACATGAGAGGGGGAACTTGAGAAATTCCTCTCCAAAAATTTCTGCAATGGCCTACTAATGTATAATCAAATAGAGTAATAAAAGAAATTGATGAATACAAACACCTATCTTAGTTACATAAGCTTTGATTATAATACACATTATTATTAGTGAGAAGAAAATTTAAAATTATAAATACTGGTCCTTGGAGTGGGAGATAGAGAGAGAACTGCACTCCCCCTTTAGTTTTTCTTGTTAGTAACATCATACAAAAAACCTATTCACCTCAACATTTCATGTTATTGAACTGAAGTTTTGGCAATTATTTTTAATACATGAAAGCTGTTCAGTTTCATATTTTAAGTATACATAAATTGTATATCAAAATGAGATTTACTTAAAATAGTATTAAAGAGGGGGGAAATCAATATAAAGTCGCTTGTCACACAAAAGCAGCGACAGTCGTTTAATTATTCCTATAAAAATGTTTGTTGGTATTTTGGCAATTTTTTTCGTGGGAGGGGGTTGAACCACTGAGTTGCCTTTCGCTTATCAAAGTAAGATTTCATGTTTACATACATAGATGGCGATCTCTAAATTTTATACAGTATAACTTCAATATTTCAAAATCGATGGGACTCGAACAAAATTTAGGGATAACAAGGGAGAATAGAGAAACACTTAATATATGAATAATCAATGCATTGATGAGTGATGTTACTTAAAAAAAAAGTCCGTGGAAGTTACGGAACGTGCTGTCACATATTAATAATACACCAAAATAAAAAATAAAAACTTTATAGTTGCCTAAAACTTTTTTTTGTTTCTTTCTCTTCACTTTTCAAAACATCTGCAGCTAGCACGTAAAATACTGTTGCGAATTTCAGAAGGAATTAAATGAATATTTTCTGCAAAGCCAAAATACTGGAGGCATGACGGCAGATGTGAGCCACGTGGAGATACCGATCCAAAGAACGATTAAAAGAATCAAGTGAGCTTCAGTCGGTATTTTTACTCCAAATGATTTGTCTAACTCTTACAGTGGTAAGCTCGCTGTAAACTTGCACTTCACATTAACCTTTCTTGATGTAGATGAAAACTTCTATTGCCCTCTATGAGAGAAGCCATCGAAGCTGAACAAGATGTCCATTAATTTACAGAACTCCCTACAACCGGAAGGAGTGATGAAGACGTACAACATAGGTTCATGTCACAAGGTTTTCACAACATAGGGACAAAATAGAAGACCTAGAATGATGGTGCAAAAATGTATGTAATATATAATGTATATTATGAGCAGGAAAGTCTAGTGGTTGTCAGTAATCAAGAAACAATATTGAAGCGCCTCCATTAAATAGGTCTTCCTGGACTTATTCGGACAAATTCCGGAAATAAATGTGTTCGGCTCTCTGGACTATTTTACGAAAAGGCTGAGGCATACGTGCATTGCAGGACCATGAAGCAGCAAAAATTATCGATGTCCTCACCGGAAATTAGATTTACTGGTTTGAAGTGCCGCTGTTCATCGATTCGCACCAAAGTGCCTATAACTTAAACTCTGACATCTTTCGCAGAATGTGTAGAACTCCAAGAATAACTAGACCAGGACTACTACTTATTTATATCGTAAGTCGGACGGCATAGTTGAAAGATTCAATAGAGTTATTTTTTTAACACGTGTGTGTAGTCGTTACTAAAATCAACAAGACTCTGAGGATTACATACACCCGCTGTTTTCTCACCTACCGAAGCGTCACCCATTAGAGAACTAACTGGTACTCATGCGAACCGCTGTTCTGACAGGAGTTCTCAAACTTATAGGAGAAAATTTTACTCTCCACTTTACTTCAAACTTAAGGATCATCACAGGTACCCTTGGTAAAAATGTGTGTATAATCACAAATCAAAGTGAAGAAATAAGTGTTTATCCTGCTTTAAAAAAGATTGAGTAAAGAAGACAAGAAAGAAAGAAGAAAGAATGTTCATTTCATTAATGGTTTAATAAATTAAATGGACCAGCAGGAATAACAGTTTTTGATTAGAATTATAACCGCATTTTAATAGAGAAAGTTTTGAAAACGCGGCGACTCTAAAAATCTTTGGATCACTGATATGAAGAAAACTCATCACAGCACCATTTAGTCAGAAGGTTTGTCAAAGAGCAAACCCTCCAGCTCTCCTTCTACAGGTCGTGAAGTTCAGAGTTGCTGATGCTTGGCGATGTTCAATCTTCTGGCCGAATTAAACATAGCCATGTTAAATTAAGATTGTTACTGGCGTTTTATTGCCTAAAATACGCTAGGAACATGATGGCGCATCAGCAAACTTATTAGAGGGGATATGATTGGGGATATTGAATATTCTAGCGTCACTAACCAATTTCTGGTAAACTTTACCATGCTGATAAGAATTGTTAGTGGCGTTTAATTGCCTAATGCCACCAACATCAGAAAATTCAAAGTTGCTGATGTTTGAGCAAATTAAATCTTCTAGCCGATTTCTGATAAACATAGCCATGTTTTCTTAAGATTGTTATAGGCATTCTATTGCCTAAAAAGCGCAGTGAACTTGGCTCATCAGCAAGCTGAGAGTTGCTGACGATTGGCGATATTGAATCTTCTAGCATCACCCCAACCGATTTCTGTGGTAATAAACCTTGCCGTGTTAATAATAATTGTTATTGGCGTTTTATTGCCTAAAATACGAACTTGCCGCATCAGAAAGTGTGAACTTGTGCCTAACATGAGTCATTAAACTTGTTGACATTGAGACAAGAATAGCACCTCCTGGCACTGATTGGAGGCGTTACGTCCATTCGGGTCTCAGCCAACAGAGACACGTCTCCAGTACTGGAACGGCTCTTTTTGTCCAGTCTGGTGAAGACCAGTCTAGCCGCCATGGGGATGTCCTCCCTCAGGGTCTGATGAGAGTTTGGCCGAGTGGGGGGTTCCTTCCGGCGACTGGAGGCGAAGAAGCGCTGCCTCTTGGCGAAGGACTTGAAGAAAGAGCCGCCAAAGCGCTTGCCGTTGACTTCCACGCTGGCCGTGATGGTGCTGTGCTGTCTGGTCTCGCTCTGGCTGTTGCCGTCAGAAGAGCTTTGGGTGTTCATGCAGGCTCTGGGAACCTGAAACGAGTACGGTACGATTATTATTGGACTACCCACGTACTGGCGGCCTATTGGTTAGAGTGAAGTAGAAAGAAAAATTGGGAAAATTTATTTTTATAGCGGAGTGATTCTCAACTCGTAGAAGTCTACGGACCACCCTCAAACCTCTACCACACTTAAAATCCTTCCACCTGACCTAATTCTGGTATGAAAGTTCACTTGTCCTATTGTAAATTGCTATAAAAATTTGACTGATGTTCTATAATCTATGACAAACCTATTTTAGGTAAGAATATAATTATCAATAAATATATAATTGACTTTTTATCTCTATAAAGATGGTGAAACGCATCATGGTCCTTTTCTGACCTAAGATATCGTGAAATCATGTATTGTGATTAGTCCTCGCTCTTTCGCAGGACACTTCTCTAATGTAACAGGTACCATAGCCAACTTATTTAAATTTTGGCCTTGTAAAAAAATATTTTATGTTTCAATTTTTCATTAACTCTTAATTAGTACTTGATTCTATTATAAAATATTTTCTTATTTTCCTATAGTGGTGACAAAAATTTTACTCGCATTGAAGAGCAAACAAAACCAACCTGACACCTGAACGTGACCACCTTGTGGCCTCTGCCCCTCTCGGCAATACCGGGGCCTCCTCCTTCCGTGGCCGCAAACAGCCCCATGAGGCACACGAAGCGGAAGCAGCGGCGGAACCCGTTGCGGAAGCGGGTGGACATGGCGGCGTAGATGAACGGGTTGACGCAGCTGTTGAGGAAGGCGAACAGGTTGATGCACAGCATGGTGAAGAAGAAGTTCTCGCGTTCCATGAAGTTGCTGGTGTACTGCGTCACCAGGCTGACCAGGAAGTAGGGGGTCCACGACACCGCGAAGGCCAGGACGACCATCAGAACCATTTTTGCCACCTGGGAAGGAAAGTTGCTTTGAAAGAAGACCTTCCGATGGTTTTTAAGTTTGCCGTGACTATGCTCACCAGTAAAATATCTATCAAATTTGTTTGTTTATGTAAGCCAACCAATAAGTCACTAACTATACTACAGAATAAAATCCTTCGAATCATAACAGATGCACCCTGGTATAGAAGAAACAGCGTCCTCCAGAAAGATCTAAAAGTTGAACCCCTCATCCTGTATATAGAAAAAACAGCAAAGAAATTTTTCACCACCCTCGAAGACCACCCTAACATACTCATCAGAGCACAGACCATATACGAAGACCAATCATCCAAATACCGATTACCCTCTACTTCTACCACCCTGACCAACAGAATAAATTGAAACTGCCACTTAGAAGCTCTTACAGACCCTTTGGAATTTCTCACCTCACTTTTTAAGATAAACGCTATATAAAAGCAGAAACATCGGCTGACAGGTAGCATCAAACAATCCTGGATCCTCCAGATATCTCCTGAATGAACTCCCCCGTTTATTACAAACGAATTAAAAGCAAGCTTCGCTTGCTGATGGATTCAAGAACCTATGAAATTAGTAAGTCACTAACTCCAATTGTTCCCTAATTTATACAGGGTGTATCTGAAATGATGCGACAAACTTTGAGGGGTGATAGTACTCATCAAGACGAACAAGAATTGGTATAGAAAGGGGGGTCGCAGATACGCCGTTAAAGAGCTAGGACCTAATGTAGTGTGAGTGCGTTTCAAAAGGCCGTTTTTAGAAGGCCCGTGTGACGAAACAAAACATAATAAAATGAAAAACATTATTGCGTGAAGTACAGGAGTATCCGTACTACTTAAATCCTCAATGTGATAGAAATTGGACCACTTGCTAAACCGTGGGGGTGAGTTTTAAAATGTGCAATATTCATCTTTTAGCCAAAGAAATTACATTAGTGTAATGGTACTTAGAAAAATGATGATCGGGGAAGGAATTTTCAATGATCATACATTGATCATTGTAACTGTATGATCATTGAAAATTCCTTCCCCGATCATCATTTTTCTAAGTACCATTAAGGAAACTCCATTCTTTGGCTAAAAGATGAATATTGCACGTTTTAAAACTCACCCCACGGTTTAGCAAGTGGTCCAATTTCTATCACATTGAGGATTTAAGTAGTACGGATACTCCTGTGCCTCATGCAATAATGTTTTTCATTTTATTATGTTTTGTTTCGTCACACGGGTCTTCTAAAAACGGCCTTTTGAAAAGCACTCACACTACATTAGGTCCTAGCTCTTTAACGGCGTATCTGCGACCCCCTTTCTATACCAATTCTTGTTCGTCTTGATGAGTACTATCACCCCTCAAAGTTTGTCGCATCATTTCAGATACACCCTGTATAAAAGAGGAGTTGTTCTCGTACGAATTAGATTTGTAATATTTGTAGTGTTCGGCAACTAGTGGTCAAAAAGTAGTTAACTACCAACTACTAACTAGTCTGGGAAAATCTAGTTGCAACTAGTAGTTAACTATTTTTTCCTGGGACTAGTTGCAACTAGTAGTTAACTATTTCCCAAAGTAGTTAACTACTAGTTAACTAGTCTATTTAATTTAATAACCTATTTTTTGCCCAAATTCCAAGCATCTTTCTTACCTATATCACAAAAAACTTTATGCTTCGCTCAAAACGATGCTTTTTTTCTGGTTATGGTATTTGAGAACTCTACCATGACACTGTAGTTATAAATAGCAGTGTAATTTTTTGTATATTTTGATAACATTTTTTAATAATTTTGAAATTTGAAACAAAATTTTTTTAAAAAGTAGTTGAAAATTTGAAAGTAGTTTCAACTAGTAGTTATTAAAAAAAGTAGTTCAACTACTAGTTAAACTAGTTTAAACCAAAAGTAGTTAAACTACTAGTTAACTACTAGTTGATCGGTAGTTAACTACTAGTTGCAACTAGTTCTAGTTAACTAGTGCCGAACACTAAATATTTGCTAATGCTACTATTCGACTTATCCAGATTAGACTGTATGTGTAGCAGAAACCTCTAAAATCTAGGCCCATGGTCATGTGGGGTAAAATGGTTATAGCGGGGAATAAATGGATAAAGGAATTTTAACAGTTCATATTTAAGGTAAATGTGGGTATAGTGGACACTGTCCCAATAGTGGCCACCTAGTTGATTAATTTAAAATAACTCGAGTTAGAGTAATCAAATAGCGTTAAAATTTATAGGCATAGTAGATTATGCTATCAGGTAATCAGTTAAATAACCACCGATACCACAGAGCAGTATGGAAAGGATATTTAAGTCTTTGAAAATAACACCATCGGCCGAGGGACTGAAATTTGAAGTTACTTATTGAATCGCGTTAGGAAACGGTTAAGTTGAATTGAAACTGATTTTTTTGTACTTATTACGGTTTAATTGACTTTTAAATTCATTTTAAGATAAAGTAGAGTGTATACAATCATATTGAAGAAAATTTATTTGAAAATTTTGACTTTACGAGGATTTAGGGGGGGGGGGGCACTTTACCAGCTCAGAATCTTAGATTTTCCAATAGTGGTCACTGCAATGGCTTCTAAAAGAAATGTAAGTCATTTTTAATTTGAATCAGATTTTCTTCATAAACTGTTGATTATGCTTTAAAGCGGGTGTTGTACGAATTAGGTTTGATTCTGGCTTCGGGAACCAAGATTTCAAAATGCCTCTCAAATCATCTACAACGTAGGCTATGGGCCGGAAACCATCAAGTCTGTTATTTTAAGTCAAATAAACTAATTTTATTTTGATCAAAAATATATTTCGATAGAAAGGATGTTTTTTTTAGAACTAAACGACCATACCTACTCAATTTCATGCATAAACCCCCTCATATTGGCAGAAAAAGAGAGGTGTCCACTTTTGATACAAAGGGTGTCCACCATAGAAACATCAGATACATCGATGTGGCCACTTTAGAAGCAATTTGGAATACTTTAAAAAATTGATTAAAAATACTTTCCCCGACCTAATTATTGTTTTAATTGGTAAAATCGAAAGAAGAAGATCCAGTTAATCTAAAAATAGGATTTTAACCGTTTCCAGGAAAATAGATTGATACTTATAGAAAATTTAAGCGAAAATTTTCCTTAAAGTGTCCACTATACCCACATTTACCTTATAACATTTATTGTTTTTTTTTTTGGCATGCTGATTTTTCTTGAACCTCAATAAAAAAATCAGCATGCCAAAAGCATTAAATTTTATTAATACATACTGTTAAAATCCCTATATCCATTTTACCCCCACCTGACCTCAACTAGCATTTCATGCTAACGGCCGTATTAACCGCTGAACTGACTGAGGGTTGACTGGAATTCAAAACCTGACCTAATAAGGTTAACCTGACCTATGGAATCAAGCTTTTTCACCAACTCTGATTGGCTTAAAACTTGTTTTCCTTCTTCAACCAACCAATTGGAGGTTTTGATTCCAGATTAACCTAGGGTTAAGTTAATGGTAATACGGCCATGATTGGAAGTAAAAAAAAAGAAAACGAGTTATACACCAATCCCTCCCAGAGAAACTGAAAACGTTTGACTCCCGGTTAGCCTTTGGTCATGTTAAGCAGTGAATACGATCGTAAACTAGAAAGTTTATTTTAGGTACTAAAAAAACAGCAACCTGTGACTCCTGGATTAAAACCGAGTTGTTGACTTCTTACTGTATTGAATTATATATATATACCTGAGTACGCTTACAAGTTCATTCATCTCTACAGAGTGATATCACAAATTAAATTCCTTTTTGGAAACAGAAATGTCATTTATCCTGTGGTTTTTTGAAACATACGGTTCAGTTGAATAATTAATATTTAACATTTTGAATTTATTCAATAAAAAAAATGATGCAGTTCCCAGATGAGCAAGGGATTATATAACTATCTGTAGAGTAAGCTCGAATTTTCTAAGAAAATGCGCTACATCAATAGACATGGTGTTAAAACATATAAAGGCGTTATTTAAAGAATTTTAACTATAACTAAAAATAATTAGTTCCTGATTTAAATTAATGAAATTATTTACTTTACAATTACGAACATACTTTGTTTAGTTTAATAATTACGCGATTTCAAAGTGTTTGATAGCATGATAAAAATATTTTAACTAACATTAATTTAAAAATAAATAAAACGTATTAGTTATTTTGAAATGGATAGAATATCCTAGTTGTGTTTATACTGTTAAAAATGGTAGGAATAAAATGCAGACAACATAAGTTTTTTTTTTCAATTACAACTTGGAAGTAAAAGCATTGAATGTCTGTAATTAAGAGTTTCCTTTTGTTTAGTTAATAGGTAGTAAGGAGGTATATCTTTTTAAGAAAGAGAAATCGATATAGTTTTAGACTAATAACATTACTTTAAATATTTTATTTAAGTTCAAGATTTACATGAGCCTGCTCAGAATGACAGTATAACTTATGTCTAATATCATGACATTTGAGCAAAATATGGATTTTGATTCTTTTCAGGCAAGTTTTGAAAATAATTATGAAGACAGAGAAAAGAAATTCGAAATAGGATGAAAATTTTTATTTGCCACTTTTAAAAATCAGGCAGCACTTTTCATCAAACACGGATAATAACCGTTTGGTGATCAGAAAAGAAAAAATCGCTCCGTAATCATTACTGGTGATATTAATTTTAATGGTTATCTGTGATCATTATTTTCTGACTTTTGTACTTGACTTTTGACTTTCTTCATTTTGTACTAAAATCTAAAAATAAATTTTTCACATGTAAGATCACCAATTCGCCAAAGGAGAGATACCTCGATTATCCTGAAAAACACTGAAGAGAACGCCTATCCTCGAAAAAGTACATTGGCGATTTTGGCGAGGTGTGAACGATTATGTTTTGGCACTGTTTGAGTTTCATTATTTTTTTGATGGAAATATTTTTTATCATAAAATAATTATTATTATCGGTGTAAAACCATATCGCTCAAAAGTAATCATGATTTTTTTTTATCGAAATCAATAAAACTATGTTTGATCACGAGTTTTATTCCTCAAACCAGCCCCGATTTTTAAGGATAACTCATTTAATCATATTAAAGCAAGTTTTAGTGATTAAGTGTAATTATTTTACTCTAATTTTGTAGTTTTGGACTAATGCCACTTTCATCCCGAGCATCAGGTAAAAAGAAATGCATTTCTTAGCCATCCCTTTTTATCTAAACCAAAGATAAAAAAAGTAGGAAATGAAGGTTTTTTCGTATCTGTTTCTTTTTTGAAACAAGCTTTGTTAAGCACTTTTAGTACTTAATAGAAGTTTCGACAAGTCAACCCAAATATTGGTGAACAGAAAAGATTTCTCTCGACATTATTAGAAGAAGGGTTTGTGTTTATCTAAGAGGAGTCTTTCGAATGGGTTTTAAATTACTCCTTTCCTTTTCAGTTGTATTCTCTATATTGCGAGAAAAGCAAGAACTTTCTGGAAATAATGGAAAGCACTGTTGAATGTTTAATGAACTTAAAATAAACATCTATTTAATGTTCGCATTTTCAATACAATACCGTAATTTCAGGAATTCTGAGAAGAGAGAATTTAATTTTGTTTAAGAAATTAAGTTTTAGAAATAAAATTTATGGGTATAGGACCAATTTTACAATTTGCAAGAGCGGGTATACGTAAATTCTTCCCCCCCCCCCGCAAAAAAGGAAAAAAACATGAGTTTTTTTTCATACAAAAGTTTCTTGTGCAATGCAGATTTATGAAGAGGTTTATGTCAAAGCGAAATCAAATAAGAAAATTAATCTAGCAGGAGTCGGAGACTTAAAAATAGGTTACCTTTTCCGTTGGGATCTTAAAATGTGTGAAAAGGAATTAGAAATGGTAAAAATTTAAAGTTTCATTTAACAGATGATTCCCATTTTTTAATAAAATTGTTTGCAACAGAACTAATAGGATTTTGACATCACGATTCTCTTTTATATTCTATCCCAATATGTTAGACGCAGGACTGAGATGTATTTACTCTTCAAGGGAAATAATCTAATTTCCTGTGTTTCATCTTTTAAGAAATAAGACCCTTGGAGACTTAAAATCTCGTTTGGCAAACTATACTTTTACAACAAAAAAGTGTCAAAAGAGTTTTCAGGGACTCTCAAACATCTTAGCTTAGTCTGCTGTCCTACGTGATTTCCATAATATTGAATAATTTATAGACGATACCTTTATTTTGTAAAATGTCAACAAGTAGAAAACTGGCATCTGTAAACCGACGACGTTTCTGAAAAGGCGTTGGTTACAAAAGGGGTGTTTTGAAAAAGATATTGAATCTAAGTATCAATGCAGTAAGCTACTATAAAGATTTTCCATTGAATTTAGTAAAGTGCAGATTGGGGTTTTTGACAAATTAGGAATAACATGTTTTGGATCTATACTCCTGTTCATAAAAAATGCAACACCAAGAAGGAATTGTCCGATCAACATGAAATTTTCAGGGTATGTCCATTATGGTTTTCTATTTAAATTGATGCAAATTCAGAGTTATAGCGCATGCGTGAGACGAGCAGCGCCTTTTCAATCACTAATTTAGTTGTATATATGGGGTATGGGGGGCTGTAACGGGTGGTTAAGAAGTTGTAAGAAGGTTGTCTGCCGCTGATTATTTTGTCATTAGAAGTCATTATACCCCTTATACCTTAACGGATGCCATATGAGTATTTAACAGTGTTTGATCGAGGATCAATGATTGGCTTTCTTGAAGGGTGTTTTCACACTGTGTTACTGCTGCTCAGATGAAGGCCAATAGGACAAGAGTGATATGGGTGTGAAAGCAGAGCTCCCAAGATGGTCAGGCTAGTTGAAAATCAGGGGCTGAACGCCTCATTGTCATGTCAGCACGGGATCAAAGAGACTTCATTCGCATGACAGTGCCGAATCACTCAGCGACTTTTCGACATCTTTCAAACTGTCAAAACACTGCTACAGGTCTATCATTGTCTGCTCCAACAGTTAATTGGTGGTTGCTCCACCGAATTCCGCGAATTATCGTTCTTTTTTAAAGAGCTCCATTGATGGAATTCCATCAGTGCATAAAGCTACCATGGGGTCATCAAAAAATTTTTTTCGTGCGATTAATAGCAACAAATGGCCCTTTTGAACGTATCCAATTTCAATTTTCATCAACATGACACCCACATCGGCTTTTGGCGCTATATTGTAAAACGCCATCTTTGGAGAGTTTTATCTTGCGTCATACCGCACGAACGCCCAACGTTATGAGATGGAGCACTATTGAGTATCATGGGCAACCTTATGAGATAAGAAATGAAGGTGATCTTAACAGCCACAAATGCTTTAAAAAATTTTTGGAGCCAAAAATTATACCCTACCTTTGAAGCATTCCTGAAGCTGTATTTGATCAGGACAAACCTTAGACGCATGTTTTTTGGAATGTTGCGAACTTCCATTTTATCCATCAAAAGCAGTTTCTCTTTCAGCAAATTTCTTCACCCAATATTTCACCTATGGAACTTGACTGAAATTTCGTTGATTAGTCCTCATGCTCAAAATTCTTGTTCTGTTGCCAACTTTGGCAAACTTTGGGTTTCAGAAGAATCTTTGATGAAAATCTCCTCCTCAGGCAAAAAAGCAATCTTTTTGATTTAATGACGTGTCTGATAGAGGCTCTCATTGTAGCGCGTATGGACTACATAAAACACTGATTTTCGATATTTAATTTTGTTCCTTTGTTCTGAAAATTTAATCGTTTATTTGCACCTACAAAGGTCACCAGCTGTGTAAATTTCATCAAAATCTAACAAGTCCTTCATGGTGTTGCATTTTTTATGAACAGGAGTATACTTGATTATTTTCACTTTTTGATAAAAATATATTCATTCATTTGAGTAAAACCGTATCACTTGATAAGTAATCCTTGAATTTTAATCAAGTAAATTAAATTTAAGATGAATGTTAATTTCATACTCAAACAAGATTCGATTTTTAAAGGTATTAACCAAACTAAATCTTCTATACAATTTTTCAATGAATCTCTTTATGGAATTTTATGGCAGGCTAAGCTGCGAGGATTTGGAGTGCCTGCAGCAAAAGATTACTCTTACCCTTTGCAAAATGAACAGGCACAAATGAGGAAAGACTAACAAAATCAAATTTTATTAAAGTAAGAAGGAATTGCCGTATACGCTAGGGAGCAGCCAGGCTTAGAAGATCACTCGAAAGAGAATGGCTTATTGAGTATTATGTATTACTAGATAACAGCGATAGCTTATCTTAGATGTTGCTTATTTATTTCAAGGTCAAATTCT
Organism: Tetragnatha montana; assembly: GCA_963680715.1. Classification (NCBI taxonomy): domain Eukaryota; kingdom Metazoa; phylum Arthropoda; class Arachnida; order Araneae; family Tetragnathidae; genus Tetragnatha; species Tetragnatha montana. The sequence continues at coordinate 59,693,278 of OY796677.1, read as the reverse complement.
GTTAAGGGAATTAATTCGAATTCATTTCTTTCCACACAAAGAGGTTGGGGCGATATACTGAGGGCCATAAAAGTCTATCCTGTTCCTGCCACAATATTGAATGTTGTAAAAGTCTATACAGACCCAGAAAGACCCGAGGCTCACCAAGCACTTCTTATGATAAGTTACCACAATAGTAATTATCATCACAGATATACCGTTACTTTGCCAATGCAGGTCATAAATGCAATTTGAATAATTTAATTTTAGAGATGGGCAAAAAACGAGTAGCAGTTAAAAAATACCTGCTACAGGAAAAAAACTGAATAAAAAATAGTTGCTAAAAATTACCAGCATTATTTGTAGGATCACGATTGGTCAAAAAATCGCATCTATACTACTGCTACGCGCTGACCAATGTCTAGCAGCTACAGTAGCTGTTAAAAAACAGCGCCTGCAAACTCAACGAGCGCTTATCTGTTAATTTCTAGCTGCTACGTTTTCAAAATGTAGCAGATTTGCCCACCCTTGTTCGATATGCAACTAGATGCTTTACCGGTTGCTGAAACAGCAAATTTAAATATAAATATTATTTAATTTAGTGGTGAGTGAAAAGCAACTCACCTTCCTCCTATTAGCCTCCTGCCGCCTGATGCTCCCCTGCCGATGCACGGGGATGTCCTTGACGAGGCAGCGCGCGACCTTCAGGCAGGTCCCGGAGATGAAGGCGAGGGGCAGCAGATAGATGAAGACGAAGAGGAAGGTGTAGTAGCCCCTGCGCACCTCCTCGGGCAGCATGACGAAGCAGGAGAGCCGCGAGATCTCGCCCAGCTCGCTGCTCAGGGTGTTGCTGAAGGCTTTGGCGGGGTAGAGGAAGGGGGAGGCCACGACGCACGGGGCCAGCCACACTGCCAGCAGGATGCGCTTGGCGCGAGCCTTCGTCTGGTGCATGCGCGACTCGAAGGGGTGCAGAACGGCCATGTACCTGAGGGATGATGGAAAGAGGCTTGAGTAATACTCACCACTGAAATGTTTAGTAAATTGAAATACAAGTAAAAACTGATTGCCTTTAATTGGGCTCTGCGCTTTTCTTACTATTCATCAATGATATCCCTAAACATCCACACACGATGATCTCACTCTATGCTGATGATACTGCAATACTGTACCAGCACAGAAAAGACAAAACCATAACCAACATACTTCAATCCCACTTATGCTCACTGGAACCGTGGTTCTTCAAATGGAAAATAAAAATAAATGTCAATAAAACCACAGCAGTACTGTTTCAAAGCAAACATTACAGAGGGCAAACCCCTCTTGAAAATGAGTAACACTGCAATCCCCTGGTCTACTGAAATAAAATACCTAGGCATAATCCTGGACAGAAGACTCACTTATAACTCTTACCTCAAACATGTATCTACTAAATACAAAAAAGCCTCTGCATCACTGCACCCCCTAATTTCTAGAAGCTCAAAACTGTCTCTAAACAATAAAAAACTCATCTATACATCCTACCTGCGGCCCATCCTTACATATGCCAGCCCTATATGGGGAGCCCTTCCAAAATCCCTAATAAAAAAACTAGAGACACTACAAAATGTAACTCTACGGAAAATTGCCAATGCAAGATGGTTTTACAGAAATGATGATATCAGACATGCCCTAAATTTACCCACACTTAAAGAATTCATAAATCATTTGGCTACTCGATTCTATTCCAAATTACCCACTCATAAAAATCCTACTTTGAATTGCATTCCTTATTATGATCATACCCTGCCTCAAAATAAATATAGGCCAAAAGCAACATTAATTCCTTAGTCTAGACATCGTCGCAACTACCTCCAGTTATTTTCACCTATTCTCTCCTCCCCCATGGGAGATGCTATGTAAGTCAACTGTATGTAAAATTGTTCCTATTTTGTAAATAATTGTGCAATTGTTTTATGTTTGTGTAATGTGATTTTTTCTTCTTGTTTTTTTTTCTTTTTCTTTGTTTTTTTCCCTTTTTTTTTTTTGTATTTGTATCCAAGAATGTAATTTTCCATGTACAAGTCCAGATAGGAGATTGTGGCCCCTGCGGGGCCAGGTGCTCCATGTACCAATAAAGAATATATATAATTGATCTCTATTGATATTGAGCCAAAATATTTCATCTCATAAGTTAGAATTATGAAACATTGTATGTTTCGAAAATTAGATTTTTTGTAGATAAATACTCGGAGGAGTATATGAGGAGTATTATATATATAATATAGGAGCGGATATATGCAAGGAAATTTCATCATTTCAGAGAATGAACAGAACCATTAAAATTTTTAGGACAACCACAAAACACACTCTCATTGAGAAATTTTGATTTCAATAAGAGTTCTTGAAAATTTTGTGAAAACGAGATTCCAAAAGGTAAGTTGTAAAAAGGTTTCAGATTATACGAGATGTTGCTCTAAATTTGAAGAGGACGTGTAAATATTTGCAATAGATTTCGCGAGCCCCTGGGAACACTTCACGGCTCCCCACAGTTTTGGAATCACTGAGGTAAGATGGCGGAGAATCGAATGGGAGTCTTCCAATCATGGCCTTGATTGGTCGGACAGTTCTTTTGATAAAACTTGCCTTCATGGTCGATCAGGAATTTCACTAACTGGTCATGTTAAACTAATTAGTTTAGTTAAGAAATTAATATTTAAGGTTTTCCTTAAAAAATCAGGGTGATGATTATGTTTGATAAATGAGTTAAAAAAAATTATTACTTTTTATTAATGCTAAGTGTAAAAAGCAAAATTGGATTCCCAAGTACTGAAAGAAAAAAGGAGGTTTCATAATTCTTGGTATTTGAACTAAATTTAATTTCCTTTCAAATAAAATAAGAAAAAAGAAATTTGACGCGTCAAAACGGGTAAAAACTTACTTGCAGCAAAGGGAAAAACCTTGTCATAAGCCGGGAGAAAAAATTCTACGCTTGGAAAAATCAATGTATCGGAAATGTGGATATTTTCTTTCCATTAATATCGAAATATTGATGTGTTTTTTGAAATGCATAGTCTGCAAGAATGAACATTGAACAACATGTGTTAAACTCGTTTCAAAGGTTATTGTATGAACAAGACAAACAAATGCGATGTTTTTTAAATTCACAATTCCTTTCTGGAGCATTTTGACTTGTTTTTGAAGAAAAAATTCATGAGCTGACAAAGTTTAATAAATATATCTCTACATTGGAGCCAGGCTCGTAACTAGACTATTGTTATGGGGGGTTGGCTCGAAATTATTTATCTTTTAGAAGATAATTAGAATTTTAGAGTAGGAATGTTGAAATTTAGTAGATAATACAAATTTTAAAGAAAATTGAAGGGCCTTTTTCAGAATATTTTTTTAAGAATCCGACCTTTAAAAGTAGAGTTAAACTTATTTTAGGAGGTACCCAAACAGAACAGCTCATCATTGTTTATTGCAGGATTTCCATGGAGTAAAAAAATCCAGTCATTTTAAATAGTCATGAATATTGGTGGATATATACTGATATAAACCAAAATGCTGAATATAAATAGAATTTTATAAGTAAACGTGTGTCGAAGAAAGTTCTAGTCCATATATCTGCTAGATTATTTACCGGCAACACATTGGAAAAAAAAAGATAAAAAAAAAAGATGCGATAGTAGCATTAGACTTGTTAAGTTGTAACAATATTGGCTGATATAGCAAATATAGGTAAAAAAAATAAACCAATTTAAAAACAATCAATGACGAAAAAACTATATTGGCCAGCAAAACAAATACTGGACAATGTAGCCTAAGGAGATAAATGGCCAACTCTGTTATGTTACTTTGCTTTTCTCTCTGTTTTACTAAGTTGAAAAAAGAGGTGTTAAACTGTTTAAGAAAAAATATTTCTTAAGCTAACAAACATTGTTACTTTGTCCTATTCTAACAAAACAAATTTTAATAAACCGAAAACAACCAAAACTCATAAAACACACCGCATGACCACAAGGCCAACTGTTTTTAAGGAAAATGTCAACGGCTTGGTAAACTTTAAAAAAAAATTAGCAATTGCAAATTAGAGTATGTCTACCCTAGAGAATGTTCTGTTATCAAAAGAGTGTCAAATAAGAAGTTCAAGTCAGTAAACATCCCACAGCACATCATAATTTATTTAAAAACCAGAAAAAGGAAAGGTTCATAAACCTGCAGGCTTCTTAAACGGAGTACCGAACATTTTTTCAATACCTACATCGGGAAAATTTCATTATTTAATAAAAGTGATCTCTCTCTTAAAAACAAAATATTTTTTGTGCGTTTACTTAAGAATCCGGTAACGGGGCGTTTTTTACTTAAAAGTATTATTCTTTTCAAGGTCTTGGCTAAGGATATCAGTAAACAATAAAATACCTTATTGTGTAATGCAGGGTGCTCTATAGAAACACTTCTCACTGGAAAGCGTCGCAAACATTTTCTGTCTGCATTTTTCAACATTATTTTTTTGTGATGAAACTGGGGTTTTTTATAAAGTGATGCCAGACCCTTCAAATCAATTACAGAAAAAAAAACATGCGATGGTGTAAGAAAAAGTTAATACCGACTCGATGTGGTGCATGGCCGATGATTTTAAATAAATTACCACTATTAGTCATTCGTAGGCAAAACTGAACTTGCCAGTTTAAGAACGTGAAAATGCTTTGTTTCAACAATTCTCAGTAGAAAGCAAATATTAATATTTATCACGAGTAGATTGATATTTCAAAAAAAGTGAACAAAAAATATCGCTTTTTTATTACCTCACCCTTTTAAACCTCATACATTAGGTTTCCTGAAATAAACTTAAACATTGATTTAATTAACCATTATTTTAATTTGATACTTTACGTTATTATAATTTGTTTCACTTCAGTTTATTTCACACTTAAAAAACAGTTCCGTAGGCTTATAAAATCCCTGAAAATGTAGCTTATATCTAAGTAATTAAACAGACTTATCCTGCAAAAATCTATCAGCACTATAAAAATCCTTTCAAGTATTACCTCCAGCCTCTTTTATGTAAGCAGTCTGCACAAAACATTCCATTGCATTTAGGCATTATTTTCAGAAAATTCCATTTCAATTTACTTTAACTTCACTCTTCCGTATAAAAACTAATTAAGAACCTCAAACCATTCGCTACTAAATTATCATCAAACATTAAAATCCAATTCCAAGTAATTTCATTACTACAACCATTGAAAATTCCCCGGAAAAGGCCCACGATACCTGAAATTAAATACAACCGAAAAGATCTCAAAACCTTTCGAAAAATCATGCTATACATTACAAAACGGGGGATCCGAGTAATTGAAGCGTGATTAATTACTTCCTAAAATCAGTCTTTCGTACTTGTTCCCTTTAAATTTTTGTTAATTTCCCATTATCAAAAATCAATGAGTATGAAAAAGGTTCTGGAGGGATTGGTCTAGCCTTTCAAAATAAAATTTGGTTCTAAATTAAAATCCAGACGAATTGCTCACTGAACTGAGAGAACTAGATAGGATTAGGGAGAAGTAAGTCCCTTACTTATAAGACACGGTTGAGTAAGTATCTGTCTGGAGATATACCAAGAACACATTCTGTTAGTGCAAACTTGGTTTTTAGGGTTAGTATTTACCTTGGGAAAAAGATAATCCATCATATCTCAAGAATTTTTTTAAGTCTTCAAAATATATAAAGAGTCCTACAAAATTGTAAAAGGATTGGGGCGTCGTATATGGAGTGTTTCTTACAAGAAAGATGATAAATCTCTTGAAAGAAATTGGATTTCTCCTTTACCTGTTTTTAGTGAGGAGATCTATAGGTACTACTTTTATATACAAATAAAAAATGCCTTATACAAATGAAAAAATATATATCTATATAGTCTGAGGTAGAAATTCTTAACAATTTATGATTTTTGTACCTTTAAGTTTATTTTGTTTAACTATTATAAGAGTGTGTTAAATTAATATATACTCGTCAACACTCAGTAAATAACTCGTAGAGTAAACTAGACTAGTTCGTAAAATCTAAAAACATTTAAAAATGGTATAAATGTCAAAAAATTTTAACTAATTTTTTTATGACTGAAAAACCTACTTCGAAAAAAGGTTACTTACTTATATCTTATGCGTCGCTATCATTAAGAAAGATTTTATACAAAAAAAAAATTAGAAATACACTATTTGTACTTTCACAATAGTTGAAAATTAATTACCATAAAATTATCATCATCATCCATAATCAAAATTCCCAAAGCTTACATTATTATTTTTAAATTTACCCAATTATTTTTTGTATCTGACCAACTTAGTAGAGGATGTAAACATTTTTTAATACATTTTCCCCGTTTAATGTCTTTCAACTTTCGTTAAGTATTATCAATGGTGGGAATATAGTCATGCAAACTAAACATCTACATAAGTTATGGAAGAAATTTAAACTAAATTAAATCTTAAAATGGAACTCTTTGAACATGAAAATAATTCTTATACACTATACTATATCTTTCCCAACAGGAATTCGAAACTAACATGCCACCGAGCTAAAATATTCCGAAGAAATCTCGGTTTTCGTCACAAGTAAAAAAAATTCAACGCCTTGTTATGTATAAAATGGTTGCCACAGATTCAGTTTCGTGAAAGTCGTGGACTTTATCAAATGATAGAAAAGACGAGAGCTTCGAAGGATAAATTAAAGGTTGGGGAAGGACATTCTATAAATAGATTGAATTACATCCAAAGCATTGTTTTAAAAATGGTGGCTCGCAAACGCGAAATATGAAACAGGGGTCTGCAAAAATAATTTTGTTAGGACAGAATTTAAATATTAATGTAAAAATACTGAAACAATAATTACAAGGTAAATTTAGTATGGCATTAATTTGATAATTTTTATCTTGCATACAATAATAGTAAAAATAATATATAAATAAATTATAATAGAGTAAAACATCCCAAAAGATATTGTCTCTAAAGCATTTCATGAATATAGATTTCTTAGCAGAAATTAAATTATTAGTTCGAGAAATATATTTCCATTTAAAGTGAAAACTGTTTCATGAATCTCGTGATAGTTACCACTATTTAAAACTAAAAAGATATGTAAAATGAAAATCAAAGTATAATATAAATTATTTCCCATATGGAATGGCTTTAGGGCTGAATTGAATAATTTTCTATGAGAAACTATTCTTAACTAATAACAAAACCTAGAACATTGTCACAGTTAAACAATAAGATTATCTTCAAAGCTTATAGGAAAACTATGTCCCACAATGCCTATATTTTTAAAATAATAATATAAACTCCAATTTAGGAAAGTGATTGTCAAGATTTAAATATATTTCTTGTTAACTAACAAGGTGGTTCAGAGTGAAAAATAGCTTTTATTTGTTTTTTTTAACAGAAAATACCTAAGAAAGGAAAGCATTTGGAAGAAAAATACGACTACTGAATAAATACATTTATCTTTTCCCTTCCATGCTATGTTATTTAATTATTTAAGAAACTTAATGTTTATAGTGTCGTGAATAAAATATTTCAAAAGTTAAATATTTTGAACCACAGCGCTTTTCAAATTAAGGTATGTCTAGTTAATTGAAACTTTACCCTGACCTTACTAAGCGATAACAGACTTTTTAGCTTAGTAATTGAATCATATAATGTGAAACCAAGATTTTAACGCATTTTTCACCTTAGCATTCTTCATCCGAGTGTTTGGCTCAAATATTATTAAATACAAATATTATTTTAAATATTAAAATGGTAAAAAATTTTAAAGATAGACCACGGCTTACTAGATAACTTATACAGGCTAGTCGAGTACGGGAATCATTGCAAATCCAGATGGCAATACTGGACCAACTGGCAAAGCATATCCAGTGTTGAAGGCGGTGGGTGATATAGGTAGGTCTTGTAGCGCTCCAAGCGGGAAAAGTTGTCAAATGGTTTTCATTGTTTAAAACTCGGCTAGCCTGTATAAGTATCTAGTAAGCCGTGGATAGACATATCTCATTTCCTTAACGTGGCAATATTTATTTCACAAAAATAAATATATTATTTAGGTGAGATTCCAGGACTTCTGGTGAATTAACTTACATAGATTTTCACTCTTTATAAAATTTAAACAGAACATTTAATGAAAATAATATAAAAACTTAAAAACACAGTCCTGTAAATTTGTGAGAGTAAAATTTGATTCTCTTGATAATTGAAATTCAAAACATACCTAGTTTATGAAAAGGAGAAAAAAGCTATATAGTGCTGTCCTTTAAAAACAACCCACTTTTTTATATTTTCTCCATAAAATGCTTAGTAAAAAGGATAATTAAATCGAACAAAAAACTGTTGTAACGGCTCATCCTCCTTAACATTTAGTGCTTAGCATTTTTAATTCCAACTCTCCATTTCTAATTGGCGGACAGAGCTACAACTTTAATACTTTATTCCCATAGTAATAAGATAACATAAAAACGTGTGAAAAATGCTTTAAAGTCTTTATAACGTACATTTTTACAACATCAAAATCTGCAAATGTAACGCACATTTTTTGCCAAAAATCTACATTATCTCTGCTTCTTTAAAAAATAAGAAAATAAACAATTCTTTGACTAGTTTTTACATCCCTGCTACTCTAAATGGCATAGAAAGACACGGTATATAATATGTAACTTATTTCAATTTTGTAATTAAAAAAATCTCAATGTGTTGTTTCTAGGAAACATTTTGGAGTGGGTTATTTTTAAAGGACAGCACTATACATGAATAATTATGGCTCTTTGTTTACCTTATCACCTTTCCAACTATTTAAGAAACTAACTTAGAAAGTATATTTACTAAATGTAAGATTATATTTTATGACTGATAATCAAAAATTCATCCACAAAAAATGGCAAAATTTGAGAGGCTGACATAAAATTGTGCCTCAGAACCACAAAATCTTTTAGCGGCAAAACAATACATTAAAAATACCCCAAGCATTTTAAGCCTTTGATGTGGTAATTACAGCCTATAAAAAGAAAAGGGTACTTTGCGTCAGAATATCTACTTCTTTTTGAAAACTTGGTCTTGCTTAAATTTACTTGTTAGTTATTAAAGTTAGTTCCTTTTTTACTTTACTTACTTTTTTTACTATAGCTAGCTCTTCACTCTCTTTGTGTGTAGGATATGCAAATACCCCATTGGAAAAATTATCCTTTTATGTGAAATTATAAATATGTATAAAAAAAATTCCCAGGTATTTGAAAATATCTATAGAAAGAGAACTATGGGATGAATATCCTATTACGTAACATGTAATAGGTCAGAAACCTTTTTCAAAGGTTTCTTAATAAGAAAAAGAATAGATTGCGTCAAAATGAAATCAGATAACTAATATGACAAAGGTTTTTAAGGCTAAGGAAACAGTTTGAAGAGTGGTTTCTTCCATGTAAAAAGTGATTTTCAGTAGAAAGCAAAAAATAAAGAAATAAGATTAATTAAGGTGATTGAAAATAGTTTTATAGGGAAATAAAGATAATTTGATCTGTAGAACGATAGAAAAAGCTTATAAATATTCATTACGCATTCACCTGCTTTAAAAAAATATCGGTGTACTTGAATTATACCACCTCTCTCTTTTCAAGTAGAAACAGTACATTTCATTAATAGCAACTCAAAGGGGCTGATCGAAAAAATAATAATTATTCCTACACTATTTCTTTTCAAGATATTTGTTATAACTTCATAAAAAAATCAATCCTCGTAAAGATAACCTTTCTCGAAAGGCTTCAAAGATCAAAACCTAATTAAGTACCAAGCGGATCAGTAAATGAAATTTGGCAAACTTTTTTTTGGGGCGTTATGGGTGGTACTGAAAACTAGTAGCCAGGGCTGCAGATGTGCAACTGGTTGAAATAAAATAGAAGAACTCTTTTCGGATCATTCCTTCTCAAGTGGGGTGGCGAAGTGGTCTGCAAATTTAACAGGTTCCTGATTTTTTTTTATGTTTTTGAGGGTAGTTCATAATAATTTAACAGTAACGCATGGACATCATAAATCCTAACTTTTATAAGCACTCCTTTATGTAACACGTGATAGGGACAAACTTTCGTATCGTATATGGGGTTGGTGTGAATACGACACCTTTTCTTGTTATAAATAAAGCCCCCCATACAAAGGGTGAGAGACAGAGAGAAATAAATGGGGTTTAAAGTTGATGGGATATACCCTATGAACCGCTACATCTTTACCGAAGTTGACTTCTTCCATAATAATGTTTCAGAATCCAATCCTTACATCAAAAAATAATCTTCAAGAAACAGAAAAGCTCTGGCAGAAAAAAGTTGTCAGAGCTTTGATTTACACTGAATTTCTCTGTTGACTCAACGTTTTCTGCTAAAGTATATTTCGAGACAAAACCCACTAGGGGGAAAATGAGACACCAGTCTGTATGAAGGAAATATGTTAGTTAAATAAATAGAATATTTCCGATGGATAAGTTGCCTAAAGTTGCGAAAAGGTCGTACGTAGCATACAGAAAAAGTTCAGTCAACAGAGATATCCCGTGTTTCTCTTTTCTTTTCTGTTTCTTGAAGATTATTTTTTTTTGCAGTGCAGTGGATGAGGCTACTGAAACACATGCTATGCACCCCGGGGACCCTCCATTCGACATTTCTCCTATCCCCAACCAAGGCTAAACTGGATCGGTTAACTGTGTTATATCAGGCTTGGACAATGAGTGAAAAGCGATGTTACGGATTATGTCTCTAGTGAGCCATACGTGGCCAGAGCCATCTATCTGTCATTCATGGCATTTAACAATAAAATTGCCGACTCGTCACGCTTGAATTGAGACTCGCGCATGACCAACGATGTGGCAGTGCATTGTGACTAGTGGAAAATGACTATAGTAGTGAACCTCCAATTTTATTTACACAGACTATAGATCATTAGAAACCTACAAAAAATTAGCGATCAAACAGAGCTGACAAATCGAATTTGTTTCCCTCTTCAAACCAAAAGATTCCTTCTCTCCCAAGATTTTATCTCCGGGTGGCTGATTCTCAACTCTCATCCATGCGAGGTATATGCCGGCCAAAGAGCCGAGGCAAAAAGCACCAAGAACCCAACCCAAACAATCAACCAAATTTCCTTATACGTGGCCAGCGCTTTCAAGCGGTAAGATCTGAAAACTTCCAGTAACGTCGGCTTCTTTGATCTTTTGGGAAGTGACCAAGCCTGATATAACACAGTTAACCGATCCAGTTTAGCCTTGCCCCAACAATAGGAAGAGAACTACTACTCGTGGACGGAAAGCCACCAGGTCCAGTCTCTTCACTGGACCACTTAATTAAAAAAGGATCAGATGACCAAATGCTCTCAAGAAGGCTTTAGAAAAAAACTAAGTGGGTAACGTGCCAAATGGAGGAATAATTACATTGTGCCAGTTTAAGTTGCTTTAAGTTGGTTGACATATTCTGTGATGTAGACTAGCTAGATAGTATTTGAGGGGAAACGTTTCGATTAAAATATTAATTAGCTGAAAAATTTAAGCTATTACGATAGTTTTACTTATGAAGATGAATGTAGATGTTAAATCCAAAGGGTAAGTTAGTTAAATTTTTTCTCTGCTAAGGATTTGGTAGTTTAATTATCTGTTTTGGAGTTACTAGAAAAACCATGTTTAAAAGAGTCTTTGACTTATTAAGGAAGCTGGTTGACGTATTCTTAGATAATAGGATTATGAAAAATCAACTGTTTAGATAATTTAATTACTACGTATAGCTAAAAACTTTCTACACTGTAAAAAATTCCCGTAAAATTTTTTCGGTTTTAAACTGGCAGTTGGGTTGGTTGTGGAAAACCGTAAAAATTACGAGGTAAATCCGTAAAAACAACGGTGTTTTACCATTTTAATCCACGTTTTTTTTTTTTATTACAAGGTAAAACACCGTTGATTTTACGGATTTACTTCGTAAATTTTACGGTTTTCCACAACCAACCCAGCTGCCATTTTAAAACCGTAAATTTTACGGGAATTATTTTTACAGTGTAGAACACCAAACAACCTTATAGTTTTAGTATAGAGCATTTTCAATCACATGACTCGGACCTAACAACGGCCTTAGCAACAGAAGATGTTACAGTTTTTTGCCCTACAGAGGTTAACAGTTACAGAAAATGACTAGCCGTGGAATTCTTCTATTGGAGCATTTGCAATCACGTGATCCCATACCTAAAAACCGCCTTAGCAACAGATAAACAACAGCCTTAGCAACAGTTAAAAGTCCTACAGAAGGTACACAGTTAAAAGAAAATAATCGGTTGTGACGTCACCTGAAAACACTCTATTGAACAACCACTGATTATAAATGTAGTTTCCTCATTATTGAGGCAAACTTTATAAAACCTATAAAAGGAAAGAATTTATCATATTCTGTGTAACGTTTTGTTTAAAACGGTTTAATTTTCAATTTATCCAAACGTAAACTTGGCTGGTGTAGAATTCAGAAGGTTTAACAAATTATTTTGACAGTTTTTGTTTCATCAATGCGTTATTTTAGGAAGCAGATTAATCTCTTTCGTTCAAATTCTATCGTGATATTTGTGTTAAGGGAAGATAAGATAAACTTTCTTTAAATACTTTCGAATAAATACGGAAACTAGTTCCCCGGATAGTAAATACCGAATTTAATCCCTGTTAAT